>OZ007574.1:55784118-56394585 GCA_963931925.1 Onchidella celtica | reverse complement strand
GGTCTACCTGAATATCCCAGGGTACAGAAGGTGTAAATTAAAGGACCTTTAATATCCAGACATAAACGGTCTTATCCAAAACTTGCAAAAGTCGCAAGGACTGAATTGGAATGGTCTAATAAAAATGTCAAAATACAGTCATGGGATGTAAATTATTATCATGAAAAATTATTTCCTGGTGAATTACAAAGTACGTTGGGCAATCCATCACACGTGTCAAATCTGAAACTGTAGACGTAGTGGGTTAACTTTTTAACCCTTTCACTGCCAAGCCCAAACGCCCTTCTTTCTTTTAGACTACCAGAATAATGGATTAGTGGGTAGAAAGACAGCAGCAAGTCGAATAAAATTAGGGGTGCAAAAACATGCCGGAACAATGTCGGCCGATATCTCGGCCTCACAGCAATTTTAGCATGAAACGGTAGGGACGATATATCGGCCATACTTCAGACTTCTGCAACATCTGATGGGCGGATATATCAGCCATGCTTCAGCAAGAGGGTAATTAACTCTGTAATGTAATTTTACGTATAATACGAGGGGCGTTCAGAAGTCTTTACCCTGAGTATGAAAAAAAACAAACATAATATAATAGTGAGACTTGCCCTGTACAACTTGATTTATCTACATAGACATCAGGCAGAGTGACACACTTCCGTCATCACTCGGTGAACTTCAAAGGCCCTTGAATGTAACATGACCTTGGTTGTCGGTGTAGCCACTCTTCTACCGCTGAAATCGTGTCCTCGTCACTTCCGAAAACATTGGCCTTTGATGAATTTTTCAGTTTAGGGAACAGGATAAAGTTTGATAGTGCAAGATTAAGCAAAATAGAGCGTAAGAATAGAACGGAAGGATTTTATGGCTGCATTGCCTTGCCTTGCTGGCTGAGTTGCCATCCAAAACTTGTGCGCGGGAGCTGCATGACGCAACAGGAGGAGTCCTCATAGCAGCTTTCCTCGCCTTTTCTCTGCTAATGCTGAGCACAGTTTTGTTAACAAAGCTGAATAATACTTTCCAGTGACTGTTTAAGCAGTTTCCAAGTTATCGTTCATGATGATTCCATCGCAATCCCCAAAATAAAACAGCAAATAATTATGAACCAAAGTAAGTTTACAGTGATTTTTAACAGTTGACTCGTATGGTTGTCAGAAAGCCACGGTTTCATAATGGCGGTATTCAGTTTTAGATATCGATTGGTTATGATTTTACTGTCCGAATTAATCAAATTTCAGTGTTCACCAGATGTTTTCATAGCATCTTGGAAACTGTATGTAATGTGACTGGAGTTTTTCTATCATTTTTATGTCTAAACCCCACACATTTCCACTGTGGACATAAAAACACGTTTTGTGGAGTTTTCCTTCAGAGCCCTTGCATTTCTGTCGTCAACATTCTTTCATTTTCGAGCGCGTCTACACAGGCCTAATCATAGCGGGCCATAACTACACAGTGAGATGATCTACAGAACTGCAAGTAGAGTATTAAATTACCTTCTATCTGTTATGCATCGCGCACCCCGGCTTCCCTTTTTCCTTCCGACATCGCCTTACAATCTCTGCCATCGCCTTACAATCTCCGCCATCGCCTTACAATCTCTGCCATCGTGCTACAGTCTCTGCCATCGTGCTACAATCTCTGCCATCGTGCTACAATCATTTTCTTCCCCCTCGCGTGCTTTACTTTATTTTTCAGTCCATCACCAGCGACTCATTTTTTTTTAACAGTCGTCGCGTATTGTTACTCATTGTTATAAATACGTACTCACCCCAAGCGTTTTGCGCTAGGGGAGCGTACGAACACATACCTATCCCTAACCCCGTCCTTATCCTCAGCCCTAAATCTGATCGAATCCCTAACCCTGCCCTCTACCCTTTCAACCAAAAAAACAGAAGGATAACAAAAAGAAAATCTGAAAGAATAATTAATTAAGGCTGTCGCTAGGGGTTTTTCGGGTGGAGCCCTCCAGCTCTGCAGTCACAAAAGGTTTTAAAATACGTACTCCAAGTGCAAAAAACTTCGGGGGCGTACGTACTTGTAACAACATTCTTTACAAAACAAGTGCAATCAAGCAGATGTACACACAGCAGCAGTCACGTTTATGCCTCAGTAGATGATTATGTCACAAAACCACATCTTTCTCGCCTCACTATGTTTCTGTCCAGGTACCCTCGTTATTTTACGTGACTTTTTACTCTCGACTCCAAAGTCTTCCCATTGTTTATTTGATGGCTAATTGTTTCTTTGTTTTTTCTTTTCGTTCAATTCGCAACAGTGTTCCCGCCATGCTTGCTGGCGCAAGCAGTCACATTTGCATTCGTATTCAGACGTAAAAAAAAAAAAGTAAATTTCAAAGAAGATTACTTGTTTTGATTACACCTGCTGACAGACAGCGCTGTCATACTTGACATGATCATCACACCACGTCTTGAATCATCCTACTGCATCAATGTAATGTTACTGTCCCCTCTCCCATATCTAAAAAAAAAAAAAAAATGTATTGCGCACCCCATCAGCATTCATGAAATGGCAATAATCTGCGCACCCGGCGATGTGTTTAATAGCGACGAAATAATAGCGAAGATGCGAGACAAAATAAGATGAGACAACTAGTGCTTTTAGCGTGCACAGATTTGACACCGCCACCTGGCGGCGAATGCGAGGAAGCTATGAATAGCGCCGTATTTTACAAAGCCAAATAGAGAAAATATTGAAGTTTGTGCACTGCTCAGCTATCGCAGTATGCCTCTTATTTTGTAATTGTAACTTCAATTGCTATAGAAAAACTCTGGCTATGTTTTTTTTCAGTCGCAGTAGCATCAGAGAGTATACTCTCTGGTAGCACTGTCACAAATTCGCATCATAACTTTATCTCTGCTTATATCAAGTATTCTTTTCATACTATGCGCCATTGGGTCCCAGCAAATTGTGTGCACGATTTTTTTAGAGGTGCAAAGAAGGGAATAATTTCTCTCATCTTATCGTTTCTAGTATCTTTGATAGTGTGACCACATTGCAGGAAATGATAACGTCATGGGTTCATGTGTTCATTGGTAAATAAAGGATCGGGGCGTGGAATTACCGAGACAAAGCAAAACCTAAAAAAAAACGAAGTAAAAAATGGAACCTTTGGCGGGCCAAAAGGAAGGCACACGGTACAATTTCAGGCAATCCGAGCTGTCTTGTTCAAAATCGAATCACATAACATCTGGCAAAAAAAGTGTTGTCCTCTGCAGTTGTGCCAATACACTTGTGCGGTTTTATGATAGAGCCAGCAATGTACCGTTTTGGTCATCTATAATTTGACTATTTATTTACTTTCCCACTACAGATATGTCACAAGCGACATCAGTTCAGCTGTTCCTTTGGTTGTGGCTTTACCTGGCTATGGGTACAAGCTCAACAGGTAAGGTAAAATCCATATAATTATATATATTATTCTGGAAGCTAAGCTGAATCGTACACACTGAGTCTCGGGCGCAGTGGTTTTCAGCTTACCGTGTGACATCCCCAAGATAATTTGCCAATGTCATAATTTCTTACAGATCCATACTGGAGGTTTGGGAGGGGAGGAGGAGGCAGGATAATGATTATGGACAATGTCCTACAGAATAGACACAGTACCGTTGTAACAGGCCAAACTATACCCCCCGCCCAGACTATACCCGAGGTTAAACTGGCCTAGCCCAGAATATACCCCGGGGTATATTCTGGGCTAGGCCAGTTTATACCCCGGGGTTACTTTGGGCTAGGCCAGAATATACCCCCCCCCCCCCAGTCCAGATTATACCCCCTACTTTTTTTTAAAAACAAGTCAAGACCACAGTTTATTTCAGCCTGTTCTGTATCACTGTCATCAGATATCATATTAATACATACATGAACACATTCTGGACACCCATAAATCATAATATAATTTAGAGGAAATAATAATAACTATTTATTTCAGCCTTACTTTAAATTGGTGTACATACATACAATCTTGACTCCTGTCAATCATGATACATTTTAGAGGAAAGAAATATGCATTAAAGTGCATCGATATACAAAAGGGTTGAGTATCCATTGAAACTGATATGATTAGACTTCAGCATTAATTTCACTCGGGTCTGTTGATATTATAATATTATTATTATTATTTTGATAATTGGTTGGCCATGAGTAAAACATGCATTGTATTTTTTGTTACAACCATGCAGAGAGAAAAGGCCGGGAAAACAACACACATAGAATAAAAATAATAAAAACATAATTAGTAACCCAACTGACACTGACAGATGGTGCAAGTCCATCATCCACTTCACATAAAACTAAATAGGCACTAAATTTTTTCGCATGATGAACTCCACGTGTCCAGATCCACTTGAAACGTTACAGAATGCTAGCCAGTAATATACAATAAGAACAAGAAATCATCTTATTTACTCTTGAAAATAAAGAGAAATATCAATATCAGAATCATCATCATCTTGGAATAATTCAAAGAAATAAGAGGGAGTGTAAAAACGGCAGTGTAAGCCTACAAATCCTTCTAGAATCTATAAGCAGCAATATGTGTGTATCAACTACATATAAAAAATGTGTTAAATCTTTTCAATTATTCAAGTAGAACTGGACAGAAAGCTTTAGTGAAATAGCCTTGACAGTTGTCTACACCGACAGAGTAGGTCCACTGAGACAAAAGTAGTGCATTGTAGAAAGTAATTAGATCTATAACATGTTAAGACAAAATTCGATGGATCATGTTCCATTAACAGTATTTCTTGTTAGTGAATATTATTCTTTGATAGCTTATTTGTAGAAAGATATACATTTCGTGTGCCTTATGGTTTAAGACACTGGATTAGTTTGCAAGGCATTGGAAAGATTGAACTTACGCATTATAATGAATAAGGGTTTGTCACTCGCGAGTGAAATAAAATTTAAAAAAAACAAAAAACCTTCTCCGTCTTTACCTTCCTAAGCTTGACACTTCCCTTGCCAGAGGATTTAACAACTGTGTACTCGCACACAAAAATTCTCCAAAATGACTTCATTTTTATGAGTGTGTTAATTATTTCATCCATTGGGACTAAGTGTATGTCAGGGCCAAACAAACAATACAGTGCAAATTTTACTCATGGGCAACCAACTACAAAAACTACAACATGCCAACCAACGTGAGTGAAATGAGGGTTACAGTTGAATCATATCAGTTTGAATGGGTATTCACCCCATAGCATATCAATACATAATAATGCATGTTTTTTCCTTTGAATTGTATAATGATTTACGGAAGTCAAGAATGTATTACTAACTATGGTGCCCTTTGACAGTGATGAAAAAATGATTTAAACTTTGATTGAAATAAACTATGGTGTTTAGGCCAAACTATATTCCACCAGTCCAGATTTTACTAACATATTCAGGCAAAATATTCCAGGATACAACATTAAGTTTTATTTCACCCGCAAGTGACATGCCTTTATTAAATTCACTATAACACATGGTTGCAATCCTTCAAATGCCCTGCAAACTAATCCAGTGCCTTAAACCATTAGCTGCATGAAATGTATACCTTTCTACAAATAAGCTATCAAAGAATTTACTAACAAGAAATATTAACGCAACATGAGCCATCGAATTTTTGCCGTGACATACTGTAATTACTTTCTACAATGCACTGTTGTCTCAGTGGATTTAATCTGTCAGTTTTCACGACTATCAAAGCTACTTTACTAAAGCTTTCTGTCCAGTTCTACTTGAATAGTTGAAAAGATTGAACACATTTTTTACACATACATGTAATTGGTACAGACACTTTGCTGCTTATAGATTTTAGAATGATGTGTGGGTCATTTTTACATTCCCTCTTATCTTTATAATATTCCAAGATGATGATGATGATTCTGATTTTGATTATATTCTCTTTATTTTCAAGAGTAAATAAGATGATTTCGTGTTCTTATTTTTATTACTGTATGTTACTGGTTAGCATCCTGTAACGTCTCAAGTGGATTAGGACAGGTTAAGTTCATGATGTGAAACATTTTTAGTATGTATTTAGTTTTGTGTGAAGTATTTAATGTCTGCTGGATGATGGAATTGCACCATCTGTCAGTTGTTGGGTTACTAAAATGTTGTTGTTTTCTCTGTGTGTTCTTTCTCGGCCTTTTCTCTCTGCATTATTGTAACTTTATATGTAGATCTAATTGTTCTGACATATCAAGCACAATTCTGATTTTCAAAAATTAGAAATAAAATTCAGATGACTTTACACTTATGAGTCATATAATTATTTCACACCTTGCCACTAAGTATATGTCAGTGGTGCCAAACAAACAAAAAAACAATATAATTATGTTTAACTCATGGACAACTAGTTATAACTAAAACCAAAAAAACAATAATAATACCAATTACCAACGGATACAAGTAAAATTAGTGTTAAAGTCTAATCATATCAATTTGAATGGGTTTCCAAACCTTTTGTATATCAATGCTTTTTACTGCATGTTTGTTTCCTCTTAAATGTATCATAATTTACAAGAGTCAAGAATGTATGCTTCAATATGATAAGTGATGACAGTGATAATGAACAATTTAAACTAAAGTTGAAATAAACTGTGGTCTTGACTTGTTTTCAAAAAAATGTAGGGTGTACAATCTGGACTGGGGGGGGGGGGGGGGGGGTTATAGTCTGGCCTAGCCCAAAGTATGCCCCGGGGTATAAACTGGCCTAGCCCAGAATATACCACGGGGCATATTCTGGGCTAGGCCAGTTTAACCCCGGGTATAGTCTGGCGGGGGTATAGTCTGGCCTGCTACACCGGTAATCATGCAGTTATCTCCTGCCTTGTATACATGTGTTTAGTTTTATTATTATACAATGGATATTAGTTAAAGCAGTATAAAAAGGCTTTCAGGATTCCCCCCCCCCCCTCCCTCAGTTTCCCACCCATTTTTTTTCTCATCCATGAATTGATTTTGAATTATGGAGAATCAGTTTCTGAACTATTAATGATGGTCGTGTATCGGAGAGAGAGAGGGAGAGAGAGAGATAGAGAGAGAGAGAGAGAGAAAGGGGGACTCCGGGATTAGGGACCCGAAGCTTGAGCTTCAGTAGTTTCATAATAGATTCGCGTCTGAGCATGATGGCTTCTTTCAAGAAGGAAAAGGCAGATCCATTCACTGATCTATCCGGAAAAGGAACGTTTGCCTTTGTTTTCAACCGTAACATTGCTATGTTACATCACCAGACATACTGCATACCGACGCTGGTGTTGTCGTCAACCAAGAAGGTCAAGGTCAGCACTTCAGAGTGAAAAGAGCGAGTGGTGTGAATAGAAATATAAATGGGTTCAATAGTAACCACACATTCTGGTTATTAAGACGACACAACGATCTCAGAAGCATAACAGAAGCCAGTGATATGATAATTATGGTGAGATTATTTGATACTATATTTTATTATGTTTCACTATTGTTTTCACCTCACTGAGTCCAACTTTTGTTTCTCTCCATACAGCTTTTTTTGTGGTTGTTGTTGTTTAATTTCTCCAGTAATGTTAATATATTGAGGCATTATAGTAAAAAAAAAGAAATGCTATCTTTCAAGAGCAAAAATGTCTGTTTTTTTGTATTCATTGCTATCCAGTTATCAGCATGTGTTTTTTTTTTTTTATGTGTATGTATGTGTGTCTGTATAACAAGAAAATGTGAAAATCTGGCTTATAAGAATTTCTTTAGGATGTTGGGACCTTTTACAGAAAAAATATAGGCCTATGAGAATGAAGAATTTGGTACATTTTGTGTACAACATGGAAACACTCATGTTGAGCGCAAACGATAAACCAAGTGAGGTGTAACAAATAAAAACTGGTATTCTCAAAGAGGATTGGACTTTCCCAGTCAGCAACTCTGTACCAACTGGACTATGTAGAATAAGCCTGAGGTTTGCTCATAGAAATGACATTGTTCCTACATAAGTCTGCGGGTTATGACATCACGCCACCTTTGATTTGAAGTAGGAAATCTGCCCCTATGGTATCAGTACCAGTCTACAGATATCCTTTATGAATCTACATCGGTTTAGCATTAGGGATGTTGGCTGGTTATAGCAAGACAGGAATATTTTATTGTTAGTAAGATTTCGTCCTGTCTTACCTCTTTTGAGACATCATTGGAATTTTTGTTTGTTGTCTTTTGAAGCATTTCCAATTCAGTGTGCATACATTTTCTATTTTAATAGAAAGTCCTTTATTCTAGACTACCTTCGCACTTGATTTAACTATAAGATTTCTAGTCAGTCAGCTATGCACGGTACAGGTACGTAACTCTGTAATGCCCTGTGCTCCATATTTTAAAAACGCCAGTGGTGTCCATTGTTCTATTCTTGGAAACAGGACTTTTTCTGTGGGAAAACTTTCTTAGACTTTTGCATTTATGTAATGGGGTGAACCATTACAGGGCTGAGAACAGAGCTCGCTGCAGTGGAAGGGAGATAAACCCGTTATTTTGGCCAGCTGGACCACTAGATGTGGTCAAGGGGAAGTAACCACACAGAAACCATAGATAATCTCCCCTTATTGTTTATCAAGCACTGAGATGAGTCATGCAAGTGTTGAGTAACATTGCCAACTGATGTACTCAATGCGCCAATTTTAAACCAAAGTCTTAGCGTTGTCTGTATTGTCCGGGATTGGTCAGTTTAAGTGACCATCCCTGGTGCCAGAAGTATTAATTAAATAATAAAGTTCGTCCATCAGGTATGATGATGACCTTAACAACACCAGAGGAATAAAGAACAGAAATTGTTGAGAATTTCAACACATGGACAATAAAGAGAACTAAAGTACACAGAGGACAGAATGGAAAGACTGTTCTTTCATGACTTATGGCTTCTCATGTGACTGATAAGTTCTATTTTTGCCCTGCAGGCCCTTCCGCATAAATGACAAGAGTGCTCCGTTGGTTCAGTACCACTGGGCCTTTTCTTGCGCCGTTCTCTTTTTTTGATAGCCTGCTGGACTCTGTCAGCTTCCCATGCTTTACTGCCTCTGGTAAGGGCCGCCCTCCAATTTGCACGATCAAGCGAGAGCTTTTCCCACTCACTCACATCAATGGCAAAGGCCTTCAGTGATTGCTTGAGAGTGTCTTTGTAACGTCTCTTTGGGGCCCCAACATTCCTCGTTCCATTGGAGAGCTCAGAGAAGAAGATTTGCTTAGGGAGTCTGGAGTCGGGCATTCTGACAACATGTCCTGCCCAACGTAGCTGAATTTTTTTCAGGTGGCAGAAGATGTTCAATTCCTTGGCACGATTGAGGACCTCAGTGTCTGGAATTTTATCCTGCCATTTGATCCTTAGGATCTTTCTAAGGCAGGCCAGATGAAAGTGATTTAGCTTTCTGGCATGCGATTGGTACGCTGTCCAGGTTTCAGCCCCATAGAGTAGGGTGGGAAGGACCACAGCATTGTACACTTTCAGCCTAGTGTCTGTGCGAATGCCGGCAACATCCCACACTCTCTTTCGAAGCCTGCCAAATGCAGAGCTGGCTTTGCTGATTCTTGAGAGAATTTCAGTATCAACACGAGCCGCGGAAGACAGTGTACTGCCAAGATAGGTGAAGTTCTCCGACACCTTCAGAAGACTGTCATGGACTTTGATATTTGGGGTCACAGGATACTTGTCGTCTGGAGTAGGCTGATGGAGCACTTCCGTCTTCTTTGTGCTTATTGTGAGGCCAAAGTTGTCACAGGCACTAGAGAACTTATCAACACAGTTTTGCATGCTATTCTCATCGTGTGCCAGAAGTGCACAATCATCAGCAAATAGTAGGTCACAGACTTGAGTACTTTTGGTTTTGGTTTTTGCCTGAAGTCTCCTGAGGTTGAATAGACTGCCATCAGTTCGGTACTTGATGCTTACCCCTTGAGGAGGAGAGCTAAAGGCTTCTTGTAGCATTGCAGAGAACATGATGCTGAACAGAGTTGGGGCTAAGACACAACCCTGGTTTACCCCATTTGTGACAGCAAAGGGCTCTGAAACACTGCCGTTGCTTTTGACTGCAGCTTGCATGCCATCATGAAACTGGCGCACTATTTTGATGAATTCGGGTGGACACCCAAACTTCGCCAAGATTTTCCAGAGGCCTTCACGACACACTGTGTCAAATGCTTTTGTGAGGTCAACAAATGTGATATACAGCGCTTTATTTTGTTCCATGCATTTTTCCTGAATCTGTCTGGCAGCAAAAATCATATCCGCCGTTCCCCTCTCTTTACGAAAGCCACATTGGCTCTCGGGAAGCAAGTCATTTGACGAGAGGTGATCAAGAAGGCGATTCAGAAGCATTCTTGCCAATATTTTGCCAGCAATTGAAAGTAGAGAGATTCCCCGATGGTTGTCACAGACTTGGCTGTCCCCTTTGTTTTTGTACAGATGGATGATTGAAGCATCTTTGAAGTCCTGTGGCAGCTTCCCTGCTTTCAACATATGATTGAACAACTCGGTCAACCTTTCAATAAGCTTTTCTCCACCGAAGGCATACACCTCAGCAGGAATTGAATCCACGCCTGGTGATTTGTTAAAGGACATCTGATTTGTGGCAGTTCGGGTCTCATTTGCTGTGAATGGCTTGGCAAGAGCTGATTAATAGGAGTCTGAGGGAGGTGGTCAATGGACTCAGTATTTATATTTGATGGCCGATTTAGCACACCTCCGAAATGTTCTGCCCAACGCTGAATTATGGCATTCAATTCAACAATGCGTGTTGAGCCATCTGACGCAAGAAGTGGCGTAGTGCCAGAGCGGGATGGTCCAAACACAGCTCGGAGGCTCTCAAAGAACTTTCTAGTGTTGTTTGTGTCGGCATATTTCTGAGTTTCTCTTACTCGCTCTTCAAGCCAGTCATTTTTCATTTTCCTCAGCTTCTTCTGGAGTACACCCTTACATGCACGCAGTGCATCAGCTTTTGCTGTGGAAGAGGGGTCACTGCAGTGAGCTTGGATGAGACTATTTTTTTCTTTGATGAGCACTTTGATTTCATTATCATTATCATTGAACCAGTCCTGGTGCTTGTGGACAGGAAAACCAACTGTGCTGCTGGCGTAAGAGTGTACAGTCGTATTTAGGTCAGTCCAGCTCTGTTCAATGTTCTCAGGGTCAAAAGTCACGCAATCCAATTTTGAGGAGAGTTCTGATGAGAGCTCGCTGTTTCTCAGCTGAGCAGAGTTTTGAAACATTTAGGCGTTTAGGTGGCGCTTTCCATTGAGGGCGTCTATTGCGCCTCAATGTTAGTCTGAGCTTGCAAACAATGAGTCTGTGGTCAGTTCCACACTCGGCACCACACATCGCCTTTGTTACATCCTTTCTGTCAGTCTTCCTCACAATGACATAGTCTATGAGATGCCAATGCTTTGAGCGGGGATGCATCCATGACGTTCTGTTTCTCACGGGGAGACTAAAATTTGTGTTGGTAATGAACAGGCCAAATTCAGCGCACAAAGTAAGTAAGCGCAACCCATTGTTATTGCATGAACCAACTCCGTGAGGGCCCAAAACATTTGGCCACGCTGAGATTTCGGAGCCAACCCTAGCATTGAAGTCCCCCAAGAGAATCAGCTTATCAGCTGCCGGGACAGAGCATATGACAGATTCTAGATCAGAATAGAACTTGTCTTTGGCTTCATCTGGGTTTGTCATGGTGGGCGCATATGCGCTAATGAGGGTGGCTGACTGGCTTTTCCCAACTGGGATCCTGAGTGTCATTAGCCTGTCATTTATTTCAATTGGCATGGACTGCAAGTTTCTGACAAGGTCATTTTTAATTGCAAACCCAACACCATGCTGTCTCGGTTCGACTGCACCCTTGCCTTTCCAGGAGAAGGCGTATCCACCACTGAGCTCTTTGAGTTGGCCACTATCAGGGAGTCTGGTCTCACTGAGTGCCACTATGTCCAGGTTGTACCTGCTGAGCTCAATGGCAATAAGTGCAGTGCGTCTTTCCGGGTTGTTTGAGTTGTCCTGTAGTGTGCGTATATTCCAGGCTCCTAGCCTGAGTAAGCTGAATTTCTTTTTGTTTCGACCGCAAAAAGGGATCCCCACTGGTCGCGGTATACCAGTCAGGGTGATGTGAAGTGGGCTTTCTTTAGGGCACCTTTTCTAGCCCCTTCCTCAGTTGAGGTGAGCAGTGCTATCCTTAAATAAGGCTGCTCAGCTACTGTGGGTGCTGCCTCCCCACGCCTCCACTTCAATCGACGATGAAGCGACCATAGCCCACAGCCACCAACGTCTGGGCCTGTGCTAACAGCTTCCAATCTATCCAAACCTGCTGCCACCGCACTCGCCCATCGCCGTTGGAATTTTGAGAGGAAAGAAGACGAGACAAAGATGAAAGAAGACGAGGTGAGTGTTAAGACTGGCGCAAAGAATTTGTTTTTAGTGAGAAAGAGCTGCGCAAACATCAGACTCACTCTCTCGCCTGGACACAACTTATCCAAGTGGCAAGACAGGGTCAAGACGACTGGAAATGTATCCAGGTGCAGGAGGATGCCAGAGGGACAGTCATATTGCCTGACCGCTGCCTGTAGGCTACTCCACAGCCTCGCAGTCCCAACTGACTAGGGTGAAAGACCCAAACCAAAGAACACCAATACTGGTGGATGCTCTGTGTCACGATATCCAGGCCAGAGTGACGGTATATTGCCATCTGCCCTATCAATCAACCACTGGCCTGCTGCCGCCAGCTTCGAAGCTGCGTCCGGGAAGTTTGCTCAATTCTTCGTCTGTGATTTAGGCAAACAAGCCTATGACCACACCGCTACCGGGGGCCAATGTGAAGGACTCAAGTACTGAGGGTCACATTGTGCCCTAGCATGTGGCCGTTGGGTTAGATGAAACCTCCTCCGCCCTGGCCGTTTGCACCGACAGGTGCAGGCCCACTGATACCATGGTAGCGTACCAGTTCATGGTGCCAGAAGTAGAACCTTGTTATGTATCACTACATTGTAAGTTTTGTTTAGTTTTTATCTTGCTAAGTAATATTTCATTAAGCTAGTGTATTTGGAACATACACGAGCAAGAGGGTAGCTTTTAAAAATGTTTTTATTTGTTTTAATGTTTTATTAGAATTTGCACTTAGTGAACTGTAAGGAGTAAATGGGTTGCGCGTGTTTGGGTGACGCTTAGATGATAGCGTGGGTCATTCAGTTCCACCCAAGTCTTCAAGACAGCAGGACGTGTCATTGTGTCCAGACTAACATAAAAGTAAAAGAAGTTGTATAATTTATATTTCAAGATTTGTGAAGTGCCAGCTCTGATGATGTAGTTCAAGTGTGAATTCATTTGGTTAATTCACCGCGCCTATCGGTTGGGTTTATTGTCTTGGGTTTATCATAATGTCTTGTGCTGTTTAATGTTTTGTTTATTGTCTTGGGTTTATTGTGGTTTATTGTCTTGTTTATTGTACTGTTTATTGTATTGTGTTTATTATTTGATTTGTTATTTTTCTTTTCCTTTTAATAAAATTTAATGTCCTCTCAAAACCTGATAGTTTTGTTTGTATGTTTGACTGTGTGAGATAGCGATAGAGAGATCGCTCGTGTTCCCCGTCCTGTTACATTATTTGGTGTCAGATTAGAGATAGCTATAGATAGAGAGACCCGCTCGGTTTACCCGTAACCTGTGTTACATTTATATGGACATTTCATTTCAGTTCTGCATGCTTCGGAATTTTAGAATAAAGCATTCTATGTCTGGACATTTGTCTGGACGCTAGAGGATTAAGCCATTTATTGATCTGTCATGCAGTCAAACCCAACTCACAAATGAAAATATTTCCCACCAAGGGAGGTATCATACTAAGCCCGGCCAGACACAGTCAGATGCTGGCAGACAAGCAGTGAACACCATAATTTCCTATATTTTCTCAGTAAATCCGGGAAGGCCCTATCATACAAAGTCTGGTCAGACACAGTCAGCTTCTGCCACTATTTTTTTTGGTGTACATTTTGCTGACATCATTCGGCTGTGTCTGGCTGTGCTTAGTATGATACCTCCCTTAGGCCCATTGCGCACTATGTTAAAATTAACCATCCGTTCAATGCAAGCAATCTTTCGCGTGGTGTGCAGCACTGTAAACTCTTTGCCAAATGAGCAAAAATCTGCGTTTGCACGCCGTGCAGCAGGCCTAATCTCAACTTTTTGTATGTTTCGTAGGAATGGGATTCTGCCCTAGAGGCCTCAGCACAGGAGTATGCAGAAAAATGTGAATTCCAACACAGTAGTGATAGGAGTCCCCTTGGTGGATACAATTATGTGGGGGAAAATCTATATGCTGGAACAGGTAATTTGTTCATAATAGTGATAGATTGGACGGTTGACACTATTATGAAACTTCACAAATGTATTCGCACAACTCCAGATGTTAACCATTAATTTCCATATATTATATTCTGTGAACTGTTTGAAGGAATTCTATTTTGTTTCCACCAATTAAGGGAGAGTACATTATTTCAAAGATTTACTGATGTAACCAAAAATCTATTTAAAATAGGGAACGCATTTCAATTAAAGCAGTTTTTTTTCTTCCTTTCCTATAAATTAGGTCCTTTGCACGCGTGTGATTCACGGATAGATCAAATAAAGCTTGGCATTGTTTCTGCATAGTTTTGAAGTTTGTATTCGAGAAAAACCCAATGAATTGAGACATAGTTAATGACCAAAAAAAAAAACAAGTTGTATGTCACTTAGCTTAAGAACCAAATAACATAATTATGAAACCATTACACTTTATAAATTCAAAAAGAATGGAAATAAATGAAACAGCATTTATTTTTGATTGCTAATGATTTTCATCAGGGTGAAAAACAATAATACCAAGTAAAAACAAAAACAAAAAACTGGAAATTTTGAAACAATTTTCAAGATAACTGCTGAAATGAGTAAATTCAGTTACAACCCAAAAAAATTCCGATACCTTTCGCATACAACTACAGAAACAGCGATAAATTTGGGAATCTGCCGCGTGGTTCTGTTTTTGGACTTGGGCATATTACAGCTTTTGCAGTAACGAATTCCACTGTTTAAGTCCTTTTTTCTGCAGAGTGTTGGGGAGAGAAAACAGGAGCTGTAAATGTCAACACTCAAAAGTCAATATAGCTGCTGTAATCATGCCAATAGTTTACAAGGGACCCCTGAACAGAAGTTAGAACAGAAATGTAAATGCTATAATTTTTAAGACCAAAAACTGAACACCATTCATCAATTTAATAGTTCATCATTTATTACCTATGATGAAAATAATAGCTTAATTTACTCCAATATTATGTATATTGAAGGGAACAAAAAAGCATAATGATATTATGGATGTTATTACTATTAGTGTAATAAAAATCATCACTAATACAATTACTAGTTCACAATAAAATTAGTCTGTCAATCTTCATTATGAAATTATCAAACTTTTGTCTTATAATATAAAGAACTAACATGCATAATTGAAGAAACTGGTCAGAGATCTGTTTAAAAAAAAAAGTGGATCACAATAATGGAATAATTAAGTAAATTTTTAGATGTGTAAAATTTTGAAGTGCAGAAATTGATTGGGAAGTGAATGTGTTTTTCCATCGTAGTAGGCCTACTATTTTTATTAAGCTTAATAAGGCCAATTTAATTCAGTTAATGATATATAGCAAGATGTCACATTTTTTCTAGAAATTTGATCTTCTAAAAATGTGTCAGTTTAAAAAGAGATGCTTTTAAAAGTTTTTTTCACAGATTTTTTTAAATGTCATTTTTGTATGATTTTCAGCTGCATTTAATCCTGTTGATGTCGTACAGTCGTGGTATGATGAAGTGGTGGATTATAACTACAACACCAGAAGTTGTACGCCAGGAACGATGTGTGGGCACTACACTCAGGTCAGTTTAAATTGATGTCAAATAGTGACTTTTCGAAAAAGAAGCCCGTTCAAGGTGCGTCACTCTAAGACTAACATTACTGGATTAATGTGATTTGCACAGAAGACAGTGTATTTGCTGATCTTTATCCACAACTATACAATCTATTCATGACTCAGATATGCCCGAGACACAGGATACCGAGACGAATCAATTCGCCATATTTTGTCCATTGACTTGCGCATGCATGTATCATTGATGTCAATAACTCGCACCACACGATAAGGACGAAAAAATTCGGAAGGCCCGTGTGCACGTTGAGCACGTTAAAGACACCTTGGCAGTTGGAAATCGAAAAGAGCAGGCCGAACAGGCCGCTGCCCGGGCAAAATTAAATAAAATTCATCCCTACCAATCCCTCCCTTGCTCCCTCATCCCCCCCTCCCTCCCAAAAAAAAACCGCCGACTGGTGCTGCACTGTGGCGATGACGTGCCTGTTCCAGTTATAACTGGGCTGCAATGGCACAAAGACAAATTCCCCAAATGGGATTAAAGAGTTATACAAATACTCCTTCATAATTGAGCAAAAACGAGTAGTGCTCACCGTGTTTATGTGTGCGCAGTTTGTAGACATACAGTGAAAGAAGGAATGGTTCATCTCAGTAATCTGTGTCCTGTGGGCACGCTATAGATCTAACAATAGATCCCCAATAAAACCTTTCAGTTGATGACAGGGGAAGTAAACAGTTTTAATGATAATCCTTTTTTCTGATTACATTGATATATGTATGGCATATGTTTTATTCTTAGTTTCATGAGAGGCTTGGGATAATGTTATTTTTAGCTCTATAGTGTACTGCAACGTAGACTGCGTTGTCTGGGACATGTCCAACGCATGCAAATCGGCTGCATCCCCAAAGACATCCTCTAAGGAGAACTGGCGTCCAATGGAAGAACGACTGGCCACCCGCAGCTCCATTACAAGGATGTCTCTAAGAGAAGGCACTCAGCATCAATACTGAGTCCTGGGAGGACCTTGCTGCTGACCGGACAGGATGGAGAGGCACCCTGAACCAGCGCTTCAGATTGGGGGAGGAGAAGCTGATGAATGCCGAGGCGGAGAAGAGGGCCCGAAGTAAGGACAGCATCAGCTCCACAGACCAGAGACAGCCCCTAAATGTGACATCTGGGAGAGAGACTGCCACTTTCACATTGGTCCCCGCAGTCATAGACAACGCTCCCCCAGACAACCAGATAGACAGGACAATTGATATATTGGATGCACATCAACGGTCTTACTGCAAATATTTATTTACATTATTCGTAATTCTGTGAGAGACTCATTCTAATACCTTCACAGGGAATAGCTGCCTATATACTGTAAATATTGACTTTCTCTCTCTCACTCTCTTTGTGACAGATTGTATGGGCTTCAAGTAGAGCATTAGGCTGTGGGGTGAAGTACTGTCCCTACCTGAAGTTTGCTGATCAGTTTGGCTTTTCTGCAGGTTATAATGTGGTGTGTCACTATGGACCAGGGTGAGTAAACAATTACAGAGAGACTGGGATTTGGTAAATAATGGAGAGAGAGAGGTGAGATCTAGTGCACTATAGAAAGATCAGTGGGTTAGGTGAATAATAGTTTTTAAAAAATGCATCAGTGGTAGATGGATTAATGCTTCTGCTGCCACAGGGCCAATATCGGCCCATCATATGTTGCAGAAAACTGCTGCACGCCTGATATATTGTCCCTACTGTTTCCTGCTAAAACAGACCACAAGACCGATATATGAGCCAACATTTTTGCAGCATGTTTTATAGTATAGTAGCTAAGGAATGGGAACTAAAAAGTAGTAACTATTAGCTTTGTAGTTTAGCAGATACTATTATGGGCTGAAACAATCAAGTTGACAGAAATAGGCAGATAGAATCATCAGTGGCTACATAGAGGGATGTGAGATTAATGAGCTAATGGATAACGGAGTAGTGGTCAGATGGCAGCATCTGATGGATGGCTGGATGGATGGATGGACAGATGGATGGATGGACGGACAGATGGACAGATGAATGGATGGGTGGGTGGATGGATGGAAAGATGGATAGAGATGGATAGATGGGTGGGTGGATGGATGGATGGGTGGGTGGATGAATGAATGGATGAATGGATGGATGGATGGATGGATGGGTGATGGATGGATGAATGGATGATGTATGGATAGATGGATGATGTATGGATAGATGGATGGACAGACGGATGGATGTATGGATGAATGGATGGATGGATGGATGATAGAAGGCTGGTGGATGGAAGGAGTGATGGATGGACAGATGGATGGAAGGATGTGTGGATGATGGAATGATGGTAGATGAATGGGTATAAGGATGGAAGGATGATGGATGGATGGATGGATGGATGATAGAAGTGGATGGAAAGAGTGATGGATGGACAGATGGATGGAAGGATGCGTGGATGATGGAATGATGGTAGATGGATGGATGGATGGATATGGAAGGATGATGGATGGATGAATAGATGGATGATAGAAGGCTGATGGATGGATGGATGATGGGTGAGTGGGTGATGGACAGGCAAATGGATGATGGATGAACACTTGGTTGGAGGATATGTTGGTTGGTGAGTGGATGAGTGAGTAATAAGGAATGGGAACTAGAATTTATTTGCATTTGTTTCTCATCTACTCTACTGTATTGAACAGACACAGATAAGCAGTAGATGACGGCAGAGCTAGGTAAAAGCAAAGATACTAGATACAATAAGATGAGACACTCCCTTCTTGGCAACTCTAAGAAAGCATGCACATAGTTCGTGCACTGATTGGGGGCGGGTCCAGGTCATGAAAAGAATGCTTGATAAATTGATAAAGTAATGATGTGGATTTGTGTCAGTGCTACTGCAACTGAACAATTTTTTTTTTTAAAGCCTGAGTTTTTCTCTAGCGATTGAATTATAATTACAAATAAGTGACTTTAATCAGGGCCTACAGAGATAGCTGAACAGTGAACAAAATTCAATATTTTCTGTTGACTGTGTAAAATACGGCATTGTTCGTGACTTCTGTGTATTCTCTTCTGGGTGACAGTGTGAAATCTGTGCATGCTAAATGAAGTAGTTGTCTCATCTTAATGTATCTAGTATCTTTGGTAAAAGTAACAATGGGATAATGAAATATGTATTTGTATGTGTTTATAAATAAAATGTGACATATTACCTCCCACTTTCATGCCCACACAGATACAAAGAGAGGCAGAGTTTTGAAAAAGAAATTTTAACATTTGTGATGCTTTGTTCTTTCAGCGGCAACTATGTGGGTCGGTTTCCATATTCCAAGGGGGCGTCGTGTTCACAATGTCCACCTGAATACAAATACTGTGTCAAGAACTTGTGCTGTAAGTCATGACTGAAAACAGTAGATAGTGGAGGAAGTGGAGAAATTTAAAAACTACACTCAGAGTATTCACTTTAGACTGTTCTGACAGGAATGGTTGGTTAAAGGCATGGAGGAAGGAGGCGGAAATATTATCCTCTTATAATCTGTAGTTCTATGGCGCCCATCTCCACACTAAATATGTTGCCATCATCCCACATCTACTCCTTGACTGGGGAAATTTGACAAAATATTTTTAGAAACCACATAAACTTTAAAATGCTGCACAAACAAGGGAAAAGTTGTATATCACAGAGCCCGATGTCTGAAAACAAAACACTAAACAGAAAAAAATAAAAACCAACTAAACTTGAACCACTTTTAATTGTTTTTGAATTTATTTTACATGTTTTTTGATCGTTTGTTTCTAATGCAGAGCTTTGAGTCACATTTTAAAAAAAAATAATTTTAGCCACATTTAAGCTTTGGACTGGCAAGACTAGCTTGCAAGCATTTAATTTGATTTGTTCTCCCTTGTGGATGCCTTAGCCAAGCAGCTGCTATAATGACAGACTAGGGGGACTAGAGGCACTTGGATCATGTCACCACCATTTATTCCAAGGGGAAAAAAGGCTAGAGAAACGGATGTATAAAAATGCAGAAGAAACAGAGAAAAAAGAATGCCCTGTATCTGGAAGAGAAAGGAAAGACAAATGGACTTGTGGGTGTTGTGATAATGTACAAAACTGACACAATACGAGAAGTATTCAATTACATACATGTACATTGTACCATGTGTGGTGATTAAAGTACACAATATAAGGGTATTCAGTATATATGCTGGACACAAAGACTATTACAAGGGTACATAATCATACTACAGAACATCATGATGTAAGGAAGTCATTCATTTTATAAGAACAAGGCACAGAACAGTGGTGTGCATATGTTGGTGATGCCCGGGGCCAGATCCTTGATTGTACGTCCCAAGAGTCAATGTAACATGTTACAGTCGTGTAACAGGTTCTCTACTCTGGTCTCGCTCATTAACATACAAATCCACATTCACACCAGCTTGTGAGACTGTAGGGCAGCTTGTACAATGAAGTTAACTGCGGTAATTTCAATTAAAAAAAAAAAACAGTTTTAATTTCACTCTTTCATTGGATGCCCGGCGCTGTTGCCATCTCTGCCCCTCTTTCTGCACACCACTGGCACAGAAGATAGAGCTATTGTGTGTGGTATAATTCATCGTACACCAAACACAGTGGTAGAGTTGTAGTATTGGTAGGCCTACATCTTATACATGGGGTATAACTCACCTTAAAACTCTGACATGTTCAACAACTATACTGTGAGAACATCCCTTGAGTCGGATGTCTGTCTCCTACTGATGGAACAATTGTACACAGTTAAACCATGGCTTTAATTGAGGGCTGTGATTTCCTACCTCTAGAGTGCTTGTGAAAAACTGTATGTTGCATGCAATCATCACCTGTTCATACACATGGACAGTTTTTCTTAGTTTAGATTTCCAAATAGTAATTGGAATTCACTGAACATGTGGAAAACAATTCTTTCTCCTCCTCACAGCAAAATCGCTCAGGCTCGATCCAAGTGATTGGGTGTACTATGAAAGGTCTAGCAAGTTCACGTACCTACATGGCATTACTAATTCCATAACATGTTGAGAAGTGGGAAAATCATCAATTGCCCATCATTGTGTGTCATATTAGGCTGAAGTTCCATAGAGCTTCACGCTTCACGTTGCTATTTGATAGTCAACAACAAACAAATTCTCTGTGGCATGGGGTTTTATCATGCATGATAATTTGGAGTTTAAATTATCTGTTAAAACTAATATAGATCTAGCTAATTTTCTAAATATGAATGTGTGTTGACCAGTGTTATTTCACTGTTAGATCTAGATTTAGTAATCAGATCCTAATAAAAATAAAACTCACCTGTTGGTGGTCGAATCTTCGTGTCAATGTCTTCCCAAACTTGCTTTCGCTGTTCTTTATTTTTGTAATCCCTGTGGACGGGATTCCACAGGAATATGTGATCCCGCACCATCTCTATAACATTTTTCTTATAATCATCCATCCTTCTCAGTTCACGTATCGTCAGAAAGTGAACAAGCACACTTTCCCGCTTCTCGTCTCTTCACGCATGAGGCGGGAAACGTGAGGCGGGAAGTCGTATGGGACATATGCGAACAAAATACCTCTAACCATTTTTCAGTTCACGCGTGAAGTGGGAAGCGGGAAACGTGAAGCTCTATGGAACTTCAGCCTTACACATGCAATGCTTATAATAAAATCCTGATGCAAATTAAATGCCAAACTTTCTGTGTAAGGCATCACAAGTGAGTGACAGTATGACATTTAATTGTTGGAGAGGTCTATATTAGAGGCATACCGCCCAAGCCATTTGCACTTGACTCTCCTTGTTTTAGTCTTTTTTCTTTCTTCTTGTTCGGCAGTATGAAAAAAAAAAAGTCCTGCTGCACACTTATATTTCCAGCTTTTCCCCCGTATAAAGGGAAAGGGGCACTGTTTGGGGAAAAATACAAATTTCACCTTTTAAGGAACTCTTCCTATGTTTCACATGGTGAGCGAACCTCATTTGTTCCCAACGATGCTCGATACCGTGCCCACATGGCTTCAACAGTATTTGCTTTCACAAAAAATATTAAACATAACCATTTGTGTTGTCTTTGCTTTCGCCTGCTGTGCATTGCCATCATGCGCCATTCTTTTTTTTCTGTCTTTCTCATTTAAATATTGCTGAGGTTATGTAGATGAGATAGGTTGTTGCAGTTATGATGGGGAATAGAATGATGTTGGTGGAGAGCAAGGTATTCCTGTGGATGTTGGTTGGACATACAGATCATCACAGACATTCTGTGATCACAAATCATTCTTGACAGCCTTCCCTTGGTTAAAATTGCTGTATCTGTCTCAACTCCTCTTCTGTCGCAAGACCAATTTGGCAGTGTGATATTTTGTTAACAGAAGTACGAGCGTTGACCTCACTACTGTGAGCTCAAAATTGACATCGTTTCAATCTTCTCAGCTATGTTTTACTTCACTTTAATCCCCCCCCCCCCCCACACACACACATATTTCCTAAGAAAATAGAGGATTTGGAATAATGTGTAAGCAATTTTTTATATGGGTACTGCCACAAGTTAGGGTTTAGAGGCATTATAGTCCAAACATGAACTCCAAATGATTGCTTGGAAATATAAATGCCATATGCATATGTGTAAAATTGAGGTTTTCCAGATTTTTGGATCATAATTTTTTTTTAAATAATGGTCCTTCATGCTTAATATAATAATGTGATGTGGGAAGGTTGACTAGCACAGAACAGCTAAGTAGCTGGTTCATTTTCTCTTATTAGCTTTCTCAACTTTGTTTCAAGCACTGCTTCATTTATTCCATTTTTTTTCTTAATGTACAACGATCCCATGTAATCGAAAGCTTTTCTAATTTCTTTTATTTTCATTCTTTTGGAAATTATCACACATATATATTTCAAAATATTTGGACCTCGATTTTTAAGAAATAATTTGTCATGGCCACATGCTTAATATTATGATGTGATGAAGGTGGGCCAATAGCAACAGTGGATAAGTGCCCGGTTCATATTCTTTTTTTTTTTTGCTTTGTCCTTCCTTTTCATATGTTTTGCCTCAGGTATTCCTGTTGTTTTTTTCTTCTATTAAACTGAAGATCTGGAACCCTAGAAAGTGTGTGTAATTTCTTTTATT
This sequence comes from Onchidella celtica, assembly GCA_963931925.1. NCBI lineage: Eukaryota > Metazoa > Mollusca > Gastropoda > Systellommatophora > Onchidiidae > Onchidella > Onchidella celtica. The sequence goes on along the minus strand of OZ007574.1, from coordinate 56,371,541 downwards.
TTCATCTTTCAGGATTTATTGTGCAGTTTTGTCACTGTTTGCTTCTTATGAAGGGCTGTGCAAAATACAGCTTTTTTTTTTCTTTTTTTTTATAACAATGTGGCCATGACAGTACAGATGTTGTTTAAGAGAGAGGTTTGATGCAAGTCAGCATAATAATTACCAAAATACGATTTTTTTTCTAGAATCTTCTGTAAAGTATATATGTTGAGTGGTTTGGCTATGGTATTTCTGTGCAGGGAAATATCCTATTTAGATCTATATGTGATGTTTTGGACAGGTTTAAATCAGCAACTTATTGTTAACATCTTGATGACTTTATTGGATAAGAACTTGAAATGAAACTGCAAAAGTGCGAATGAACAAATTTTACAGGAGAGGAAAAAAACAAAACAACAACTGTTTTATTGAAACCTGTTCTTTATCTCAAAAACATAATTATTTAGTTATGAAATAAAGCTGTTGAGGATTGCATTCCAGCGGGGACAAAAATTGCAGCAACAAGTTTATAGAATATTTGGCAAAAAAGAGTGTGTCATGTGCAGTTGTGCAATTATACACTCGTACCGTTTTACAACAGGGCGAGTGATTTGTGATACTGATATTTCTGATAGATTTGGATGAGCAATTCGTCAGTAACATCCTAATCACTATATCGTCACTGCTCTACAAGTACAATAATGGCGTATGTCAGACTTATGCTAAAAGGTAACTGACGGTTCATTGCATCCCTAGTTTCTGAGAATGAGAGCTATAAGATAATTTTAAAGAAAAAGAAATGCACCAACAGGAAAATGTAATAATTCAATAGAATCATAATGGCGTAAGTCAGGAAATGACAGGAAAAGAAACAGTTTTTTTCTTAATATCTCAAAAGTGTCAAAAATGCTTAGTGTTGAGCAGTGACGATATTGGATAAGAATTATTATTATATAACACTTTTGTTCATGTCTTCCTGCAAAGAATCATATACCTGTTTTTTAACTTCTTGTATTTTCAACCCTTTATCATTTCAGCACTAAGGCCTCAGATAGGCTCAGGCAGCAGCCAGACAGCAGACAGCCTGTCACTATTTGTGATGTTATTCTCCACCCTCTCAGCTGTGGTGCTCAATCTTCTCTCGGCATAAGATGTGTTACGAATAGTTCTAACTTTTGTCATCTGTATGGTGGACCGGCATAAATAGTATTTTCTGTTGTTGTTTTTTTCACAAATTTGAGATCTACATGCCAGGAAGTTAATACATGTATTAAGGATTATGCAAAATTCAATGTGTTTTGTGTGAAAACTCACTTGTAATATTGGGGTATCTCAACCCTGTCCCTTCCTGACATCATAAAAGCGTAACTGGCTTATAGTGCTCCTGATATTCGTACATATCCTAGGGCACAGAGCAGTGGTTCTCAGCCCTTTTAGGCAATCTCCCCCTAAGGCTCAGAATTTTCTTTCGCTCGGGGGGCATTATCGCCCATGCTGAGAACCACTGACCTAGAGTTTCCCCTGTATGACGATACAACGTACGGGCGGGGGGGGGGGGGGGAGGACCGGGGGGAACGGGGGAGGGTTGCATTCATCTGGAAACTAGGGTTTGGGTGAAAAGCTGGTTGACGAACTGACGACGATTTGTTTGACATTGTATCAGGAAAGCAGCATGCGAACTGCGATGAGATTATCTTGTTGTGTGTCAGCCATTAGAAATATATAGAAAAAAACAACAAAACAGCTGTTTACTGGTAGTTAAATTTTCTCCTTTTTATAAAATAATTTCACCAACACCTTTTTTACAAACCCATATTTAACTCTTTCAGGACGTCAGTTTTAGGGGCTTTGGTCAAGTCTGGATGTAATTCATTTTTTCCAACTTTGGGAAAAAACAACATGGTTCAGAAAAATGCTTACAGAGAAAAAAGTATTGATAGTAAAGTAAAATGTTATACATCAAATAAAAGAGAATTGAATGTAGAATACAATATAAATCGCCGACATGTCTAAACCAGTTTTTCACTGGCACCCAAGAGGGTTAATAATGATGAGAAAAAAAGGGGCGGGAAAGTAGAAATGTCATTATCAGCACGGATGTAAAATTACAATTCAGTTCAGGACAGGAGATAGAAATTTATGTCCGATAGCATATTCACTCTCAAAAAATGTGAGAAAATTATTGCCAGGTTTATATCGTTGTTAAAAGTGGCGCAGTAGTCCTGTAGAGTTTCAAATTTACAAATTTAAATTTTGTTTGATTTATAGTAGCGTGAAGTTGTTTTTTTTTATAACCAAGTGCCCTTGCAATAATATTCTTGTCTTTCATTGTTGACAGCTTTAGCTTCTACTGTTCACCTCTTATACTTAAGCTTAAATGAAATTTACTGTCTGATTGCTTCACCTTGCATTGGGAATTTTTGTCTCAAAGGTCATGCAAAGTTTTCTTTTTTGTATTTTTTTGTTTGTTTGTTCCATGAGTTATGTGAGAACAGGTATTTTTTTGTTTGTTTGTTCCATGAGTTATGTGAGAACAGGTATTTTTTTGTTTGTTTGAGTTATGTGAGAACAGGTATTTTTTTGTTTGTTTGTTCCATGAGTTATGTGAGAACAGGTATTTTTTTGTTTGTTTGAGTTATGTGAGAACAGGTATTTTTTTCAAGAGATTTACAATATCCATAATAGCCTGTGATTATTGCATGCCAAAACAAGTGGAAGGAAAAAAAGGTATTGAATAATGGGGGAAATATGAGAGCAAGCCAATCTGCCCACAAATCTGTGGTCAGTGTTATGTGATTGAAGAAAGTGCACTGTGTTTGTTTTAGAATGTGCAGTGATGAAAGATTTTTTGGGGTTACTCTTGTCCTTGATCTTTACTCACTTTTCTTTTTTGTTGAGGCTTTTTTTGTCTTTGTTGAGATTAATATACACTGTACCTGAAGATGATATCGTCACCATTTCCTAAAACTATAGTCATCCTTTTTGGCTACTTTTCAGGGGAAGCAAAAACTGTTAATTCAGCACACCTGGTCTAGGAATTTGTGAAAATTCGCTATTTGAATGTTTTTCGGTTTAGGAATCTATAACCAAGATCATTCAGCGCAGCTTTGATGGCAATAAATGTGCATGAAAATTGATTTTTTGAATTTTTTAATTACTATAGCCTTAGGGTATGGTGACGATATATTGGTTATTGTACTAGTGCTATCAGCCTTCTTTTATATGAAATTATGCATTCAAAACAATTATATATTTCTATAGAAATAACTAATATTAACCTCTATACTTTTTGAGCATGGTCGATCAAGCAAATATGTTTTATCCTTTTGTAATGAAACTGTTTTGAAAAACATTCTATAAACTGTTCCGAATGGTAACAGGATTCCCACCAAATTCTAATCTGTACATGTCTCATTTCAAAAGGTTTGGTGTCTGACGTATACATGCGTCAGCTATGGAAATTTTTTTAAGACAGAATTTTTATACCAACTTCATTTGAAGCAAATCAGATTTGTTACTGTTGTGTTCATTTGCATTGGGAAGGATATTATTAATGTCAAGGAATCTCTTCTCATTTGATGACATATCTGTATATAGACAAGTTTTTGGTTGATTCAAATTTCTGATTTAAAAAAAAAACATTTCTTGCTTAACTATCAAATTTATATTGTTACTGTAAAAAATTATGAATAAGCATTTCATGAACATATTTATGTTATAAGCCTCACATATGAATTTACCCCCAAAATGCTGCAATCATTCCTATTTAATTGTTTTTGTAGTCAATTAAATATCTGCAGATATTTAATCTTAAATTGTAATTTATACGAAGCATTTTTTATATTCACCACAATCTTTGTGCTCAAATGACAGGCCAGAATCCCCGTGTCAATCTGACTTACATTTGTACAGGATTTTCCTGGGGTTAGTAGGACCAAAGATACGAGAAACAGTAAGATGAGACAGCTAGCGCATTTAATGTGCACAAATTTCGTGTGGCCATCTAACTCATAATGCTCAAAAGTAATGAACAACGCAGTATTTTACAAAGCCAAATAGGCAAAATACTGAATTTTGTTCACTGTTCAGCTATCACTATAGGCCTTGATTAATGTCACTTACTTTGTAATTTTAACTTCATTAGCTGTGGGAAAACTCTGGCTATTTTTTCTTTTTTTTAGTCACAGTAGCAATGTAACAAATCAGCATCATTAATTTACAATTACATCAAGCATTTTTTTCATGCTATGCGCCATGGGCCCGGCCCCTGATCAGCGCGCAAATTGTGTGCACAATTTTTTTTAGAGGTACGAAGAAGGGTGTGTCTCATTTTATTGTTTCTAGTATCTTTGGTAGGACTACGCTAAGGGCCGATTTCCCACATTGTCAGCGCAATGTTGCAACTAACAGATCTACCAACAGAATGATATCATGTCCAAGAGCAAACTTGAAGTAAATCCTAAGTCTTGGATTGACAAGGGTTGCTAGCCAAGAATGTTTCCAGTGAAATTCTATACTTAACATTTATTGGAATACTCGTGTGCTTGTATTATTTTGTTCGAATATCTGATGGGGCCAACCTGGCCAGAGAACAAATAACTGTATAATTTAATTCCAGAGTCAACAAGATATCTATACTTATCACTGTTGTTCTAAAGAACAAATCAGACAATTGATATTCAGTAAACTCTGAACAGAACAAATGTTGCTTTTAGGAACATGATGGGATATATTTTTGGGAGTGAATCTTGATTTTGTGTAAACTCCAGAGAAAGGTGTCACATGGGGTAATAAAATTTTACCGAGATATTTAAATACTGGCTTCGTTACTTACAGCTTTCATAAAGAAATAATTTTTTAAAAGTTGAGTACAAAAATTAACCACTGTATTAAGTGAGCAACTACCCCTTGCAGGTCTGTGAATGACTTGGCAAATAAAAATGGCTGGTAGTGATATATGCATTTTTTGTTACAGCAGTCATATTTTAGCATAGTGGTTCTCAACCTTTTGCAAGCAATCGGCCCCTTAGGGTAGCCACACAAAGGCCACCGAATTCGGTCACCGAGCCACTAGGCGCTTTATGTTAGAAGAATTGCACTATATAAACGGACCGAATCTAGGTGGGCTCTGCGTGCAGTTGTTGAAATTATATAGTGCAATTCTTCTCACCTAAAGCGCCTGGTGGCTCGGTGACCGAATTCGGTGGCCTTTGTGTGGCTACCCTTAGACTCCAAATTTTCTTTCATCACCCCCACCCCACCCCACCCCCAATCCCTACTCACATCCAACAGATACATTTCACAAGAAGACAGACTACACACAAATTAGGATGTTAGGTTTTCCAAAGCCTTGCTAATGGCAATAATTGTGTTGATTATTCATTAACAAACAGATAGCATTCTTTACCAAATGCCCTAAAGAAAATAGGCCTTTTCTTTTCAACAAGGCGAGCTGTTGAACACATCACTGGCTTCCTCGTTTTTGCCCCCAAATTGCCCCTTACATCATTTCTACCCTTTTCTTTATTTTCGCCCCTCCCCCCCCCCTGGAAATCAAAATCGCCCGGGGGAGGGGGCGATATTGCCCGCATTGAGTACTACTGTTATAGCACATGATAAAGTTTCCTTATCAGAAAGTTTCCTTATCTGGGAAGATTACGTGCTAGATCCTACCTACCATAGGTGGTAGGGATAAGTTTTTAAAATTTAAGTTTGCCCCAGTGGCCTTGTTCAGCCTGCTCTTCTTGATTTCTAATTGCCAAGGTATCTTTAATGTGCGCAACCTGCACATGGGCCCTCAGAATTTTTCATCCTTATCTGGGAAGATTGCGTGCTAGATCCTACCTACCATAGGATCAGGGACAGGAAAGTGTGAGAAAAATCCAAAAATTCCAACATGCCTGCACCGACTGGGATTCGAACCCAGTGCCTTCAGCATGAGAGGCCACGTGTTCCCGTTATTCTATTGTGTGTGTCAGATAGAAGATCTATTGATTCCAGAAGACATGAGGCAGCTTTCATTTTGTAGCCCAGCTGCTTAGATGGGCCAGGTAAAGAAAACTGTGACGGGCAAGGTAAAAACACTATGACATATTAGATTTTCAATTTATGGTAAAATTTGACTTGGACAGTTTTCGTGGATGGCAACGATCTACTCTTTGGCACTGTTAGCATTGAATGAACTATTTGCTCTTTTTGCACTTTGTGATACAGTTGTATTTTATTTATATTGCTATGCTCCATTTATAAATCTATACAAAAAAAATAATGTGTATCTTTTTGACAAACTTATACATTAGTACTACCATCACCTCTCAAAAAAACAGAGCAACAACTCTACTTGTTTTGTACGGTCTATTTAATGCATTCCTGTATAAAGAAAAACATATTTATAAAGACCATAATAAACCGTAAAAAATGATGTTATTAAATGTGCTTTTGTTTTTCAGTTTGTTACTTAAAATTTTGCATTTTATATTTATGAAATTTTCTTGAAGCTGAAGAAAGTTAATGCACGTCATGCCGTTGAAAATGAATATAAATTTAATAATAATTATTCTCATGTCCTCTAAAACCAGACTGCTTGTGTTCATGAGAAATCAGTGTTTGTCTTTTAAGTATTTTCATCTAAAATCTTTACTGCAGGACTTAGATTTAGTCTTGTGATTTTTGAAGGCTCGAGTAGCAACTCTGAGAACACAAATCTACAGAACAGCTAGACAATTTACAAGTGAAACATGGGTCCTTTTTGCTAAAAATAAACGTCTTTCACAATGGTCAACTTTATATATCTTGTTGAAATTTTTTTGATTTTCATGGGTCACACAAAACAACGGTGTAGCAACAAAGGCCTGATATGGTTGCATATTTTTATTTTTTCAGAAATGTATTGATAAGATGAGGCGTATGGCATTATTATTATGATCTGAAATCAAATATTCACAGCAGCCAGTCTTCAAGATACTTTCATTTCATGAATAAATAAGGCATTTGTTTATATGACACATCTTCTAGAATACAGTCAAACACTCAAAACTCGAACACACATAAGACTAAATCGCGGACCCCATGAACAAAGACTTAAGTCCCGAATTTATTTCTCAATATTTTCTGTAGTTATTTCACACAAAGCTTGAACTGTGACACGGATTCATCGAACCAGTTTTCCTGCTGTGAGTGTGATCCAAGTAGCCTAGATGTAGAAAAAAAAAATGAATGCCAGAAACATAGTCAAGCCACTCGCCGCAGTATTCCTAGTGGTGGATTAAGGGACCATGGTACATGTTGTCAGCTGTAGTATTTTCCTTGAATATACAACAATAACACTTCATGGTTAATGCTTCATGTGTTCCTCAAAATTCGGCAAACTCAAACTGGATGAAGCCACCCTGAAGAATTCGAGTTTTCTGTGCTCGACTGTACTTTGTAGTGATGAAATATGACATGTAAGAACAAATTCCTTATACATGTGGTTTCATCTAATTTCCACTCCTAATTGTTCTGCTGCAGATGCTTCTATCTGCTTATGAATGTGGTTGACCTCTTCCTGGGACATAGTCTTCTCCATATGTCTGTACACAATGCGGTAACAGTGACTGTGACGTCCTGTCTTGGGATGGGTAAACTCATCTATCAAAGACACCTGTGTGGGGAATGAAATGTATTATTGCGATCACTTTTGTGCGCACTAATCACATTCACATTAAAAAATTGTAATTTAAAGAAGATCTAAGACAAAGAAAATTAACACCTGAGTATGAGTTTGTCTCTCGGAGACTTTTCCTGAATTACTTGCGGTGCCATTGGCACTCATTTGAGATTGGTCCATCTCAAATAAGAAATCAGTATAATAGGCCACTTTTCACTCAACAAATTAGTTATTCGGCAAAATTTAAAAGGAAATCAAAAAATTATTGCTCACAAAACATCAATAATTCTTAATTATTTGTAGGACATGCAAAGGACTGGCATGCTTTATACAGAACAAGTAAGGATTTCCTCAATGACTTTCCAAGGAAAACAACAAGTGCCTGATTTATATTTCTGGTTTGCATGAAACTGAATTATTAAGTTTCTCGAGGGGAGAGAGAAAGAAAGGGAAATATACACCCATCCTTGGTGACGGGATTACTTAAAAAACGAAGGAAAAAAGTGTATGAATACGAAAACTTTACTTGTACTATTCAGAAATATGTGGTGACTAGTGTTACAAAAGTGTTATAAAAATTGAATAATACTGGTATTAGTGGCAATGCTGTCCTAGACCTACTTGCTCGACAATGTCTCCACCAACAGATCGCACCAGGTCGTAAAAATCATTGGAGGAGTATTGTTCTGATACCCAGAAGGATAAGTCATTGGCACATGGTGGGAACTTGCTCACTATCTACAGGAAAAAATATGAGGAAACAACTGACCTTAGGAAATAAAGTTTACAAATCATCATATTCACAGCAACGGTTTTTGGCACAAACCATCCCAGGCTAGAAATTTCAACTTCAGTGATTAAGTATAGCAAGACAAACTGAGAAAATGACAATTTGATCAATGTGCACTTTGCTTTTCATTTTTTTTTTTTTAATTTCAATTGCATTCTAGGGTAAACAAGTTTTATACATATCGTAGAATGAGATTCTCTTACATAATAATAATAATAATACATAGCATTTATATATAATATAGCGCATCATCTCGTTAACAACCAGGCTCTCTAAGCGCTTTACAACATTTACATCACGCAAGTCACAGACACAATACACAGGCATACTCAAAAAACTAGATGGACATTCAGAGTGTTAAAAGATGACTTTCCAACAAAAACACAAAACTGAAATTTAGGGGCTGAGCGGTTTGTACCTGATACCATCCTGGATTTTGTCATCGTAAGACAACCAAACTTGCCCATATTTTGACAAATATTTGAATCAAAGGGGGAAATATGGTGTCAAATTATCCTTAGCTTAAGACGAAGAGAATAGTGCAAGTGTGCATTATGCATGCATCAGGACTGTCTTAACTCACTTGAGACTGGACCTTTGGAAATTTTACATACGCTGGAGACTGGCGTTTTCAGGGTGTTTTTAAAAAATCTCCAAGCAGCTCAAAATTGTTCAATTTCCTTGTTCTTTTGACACAATAAACATAAAACAATGCACAATGTAATAGAACAAACAGAAATACTGTATGTTCAAAACTTTTTTTTTTTATGATTTATTAAAAATTACCCATACAAGCAAGTATACCCGTTCTACGAACGGACACGGTGACAAAAACTTGTTAGTTGAGTACCTAAAAAACTATAACGAAATACCACATATAATGAAAAAAAAAAAAAAAAGACGCAAATATATGAACTGAAAAAAAAATGTTAGTGTATAATAAGCCGCACAAATATCTCCTGAAAAAGAGTGAGTTAAGTACAAAATGTAGTGGGGTTTTTTGGTTGTTTTTTTGTTTTTGAGAAGATGAAAAAAAAGGTATAGTGGAGTGAAGAAATGATATGATGTAAATAGCCATGTTGGAATCATATTATAAAGGAGCTAGCGCCATGTAATAAAAGGTACAAACATCACTTTCCACATCAGTTGCGGAGAATCTCACTGTAAACAATGTTGTCTGTATATACTCCGGGATGATCAGGAAATTGTTGTGCATGCACTCTCAGATTTTCTTTTGTTCCAACTCTATTCAGAGCGACGTATAATTGCCCATGGCTAAAAAAGGGTGTGTTCAAGGCCACACCAACTCTTTGTAATGTTTGCCCTTGTGCTTTGTTAGCAGTTATAGAAAATGCAACACGAATTGGAAACTGTTTTCTCTTCATTTGAAATGGAAATGTATTTTCCGATGGTATCAGAGGAATGCATGGAATAAATATTCTTTTCCCAGCATGTGGCCCAGATGCAATGGTGGCATCAATGACGTGAGCATGGAGTTGATCTACAACATATCGAGTTCCATTGCAATGACCGTTGTGAGGGTCCAGGTTACGAAGCAGCATCACAATACAGTGGCGTTTGAGAGATAGATGATGAGGAGGAAGCCCCGATGGACAAAGTTTGTTGATGAATTCTAATGGATACTGATGTTCATTCTCTTCCACCGAATCTACACTGTCATAAATTCTCTCTTGTCCAGGAAAGTCTGACACAATTTTGCTATTAACACGATCTGAGGCATCATTTGTTGGACACACAATTGCTCGTGAAGATAGCCATGCAGCATCATTGAAATTTACAGTAAGGTCTGGAAATACAAATTTGATAAGGTCTGTTTCGTTGTCAACCACAATGTCTGTCGGTAGTTTTATTTTGTTTTGGCCAAGTACATCATAGGTTGAATGAGATCCATTTCCAATAGAAAGTATGAAGTCAGCAAATTCTGTTGCATTTTCAATCATTTTTGCTCTCATGTTTTCTTTTAGGCGAAGAACACGAACACAATGCCATAGCACCGACATTTTCAGAGTCGCTTGTATAACTTGTGGGCGTCCAGCATGGCGTATTACAGGGAGCACCTGTCTCCAATCTCCTGCAAACAACACAGTAATTCCACCAAATGGCTTGTCGTTTTGCCGTAAATCTTGAAGGGTTCTATCTAATGCTTCAAATACATGTTTATGTCCCATAGAAACTTCATCTATCACTATGAATGCAGTCAATGTCATGAGTTTTCCATTTCCATCAGTAGGTGACATGTTACATGTGGAGGAGTTCTCATGGATATTGATAGGAACTTTAAAACGGCTGTGAAAAGTTCTTCCACCAGTTAGCAGGTTTGCTGCTATGCCCGACATTGCTGTAGCGAGCGCAATTTTGCCTTGGGAACGAACAGCAGCAAGAAGTAGATTGATTACATAAGTTTTGCCACTTCCACCACAGGCATCCAATGCAAGAATGCTTCCTTGGTTGGTTGAGACAGAACGAAGAACAGTATCGAAGACAATTTTTTGCTCTGTGTTTAATGTATCATATTTTGATGTTGTTTCTTGTAAGAGTTGTTCCCGGTTGTAATCAACTTCTTCTCGAATTGTTTTTGGAATTAAGGTTGTTGCTTCTTCTGTGCGCGCACGGGGCAATTGAAAATCCTTTTCTAGCTGAAGACCTTCAGTGTCAAGAATAGATTGTACATCAATCAAAATCTCATTCTCAATTCTAGGTGTAATTTCTTCTACATTATCTCTTCTTAAAAAATCCTCACACAATTTCCACATTAATGTGAGCCATGTATCGAAGAGTTAAAAATGGATTGTATGGCACCAAAAATGAGTTGTCTACAATGAAGTCATTTCCTTTGATGTTCTTTTTGTGAGTATTTCCACCATCACTGGGATGTCTTCTCCTGTATTGAGGGTAAGAATGTGCGGGCACTGTTGTTACACTTGAAAAGGACTTTGGGAAATTTTTTGTGCAATGCTTCACGTCATCTCCATCCATACATGGACTTTCACGGTTTGCATTTCCACAGGGCCCATGGATATTGTGCGTAGTGACAGCTCGATAAAGACGTGGATTTCTGTGTTCATCTGGGATTTCAGCGCACACCATTTCATTTATCTTATCCGGGGTGTTTGGTTTTGAGTCTTTATCCATGATCAAAAGGATGTGAACATGGGGGAACCCTCTCTTCTGAAACTCAATTGTGCATGTGTATGCCTTGACTGCTCCTAAAACTTGTTTTGTGATGAGGTCATGCATCAAACAATCAAACTTTATTTTAAAAACTCTTCCAGTTAAATCTGGTCTGTCGCAAGCTTTTTCTCCCGGATGCAACGCACTTGAAATTTCTGTCCAATTAGGATTGCAGGTAAATGTGATGAACACATCTGGTTTTCCATAATGTCGAACAATTGCCATTGCATTTTGAAATGCCTCAGCATAGAATCTTGGTGAGCCATAAATTGTGGGTGGCAAAATAATTTTTTTTCCAACTCGTGTAACGTCATTTTGATGAACTGCGTCCATAAGCCCTTGGTATTTTTCTGCTCGAGTACTGTTTTGATTGTTGCGAACCCAATCCATTCGACCACTCTCAATTTTTGCCCACTGGTCCACTGCGTACTGTTGAGTTAGTTTTCCTAGTCGCATGGCTATATTGAAGTCATTGTGTCGTACTTGTAAATGGTGACAGTAAAAGTCTGAAGCTGTCAAAGTCTTGTTGTCTGTTTTTTTCTTACCCAGACACCATCCATCTGTTCCAAAAGGAAACATTAAAACATAATGTAAAGGGTCATACGATCGGTGGCATGTATGGATTCTTCGCAGCTCTTGCGGATCATTTCCTCTACACCTCAGTACGATGTCAAGATTTCCAGCATTTTCTCCAGGCAAAAGCGCAGCTACCTCAGAGGTGGTTGGAAGATTGAGCGTTCTTGCATGTGCATTTTGTGTTTTCTGCTTGTCTGCCCGAAGAACAATGTCAAGATCTTGCTGGGTTGAAGTTAGCTCAATAGCAGTTTTAAACGACAAAACGTATGTATTGATTCTGTGTAGCTCTTGTTGCAAATGATGAACAATATTTGGACGTAGTTTGTCAGTGTGATGAAGTCGTGTATTCAGTTCGTCGTGTGTACTGTTGAAAAAAATTTGCGCAAATTTTGGAATGTCTCCAACTGGTGGAATCAAGGCTCCAAGACTATGATATAGTTTTCCTTGAATTGTAAATGTTCGGTTGAAACCATTTTGTCTAACTTCACTGCAGCCTATTGAAGCCATGGCTAGCGCATTGTTATAAGCCCTTATATTTTGATAAACATGTGAGTTGACATTATGATACGTCATCAAATCTGGTGGTGGTGGTGGAGGAAATTCAATCACAACTTTTCCATTTCCGCAGCAAAAAGAAGAGCGCTCTGACGACCATCGTAACGCACGACAATGTTCACAGATGACAGCCATTTGCCCATCGTTGTGTTGTTGTATTACACGATGAATGTTCTCATCAAAATTTTCGCTGTCTACTTGCCGTCCACATCCAACATAATCTTTTTTTCTTCGTCGTGCTCTAGCAGGTTCTCTTTGAATTTGATTTGTATCATCATCGTCTCCATCCAGAATGGCTTGATTAATGATAGGTTGTAACGGTGTTTCATCCTGAGCTTGAGTTGCCACTCCTATTCTATCCGCATCTTCTAGATCTACTTCTACAGTTGTTTCATTCTCAATGTCATTATTTCCTACATCTCTGACAATTCTAGTTTGCTCTCTCTTTCGTAACTGTCGAGTAGTTCTGCTAGTTAACGATGAACGTTTTTTTGAGCGGGGCATGATGAGGCAAATTTTATTTCAGGACATTCCAAGACGATTAATTTTCACAATGTCAATGTAGTTTATTTGCTAGATCTAAGCCAATAAAAAGAAAGGTAAACCCATGGAAGAAAATTTGCAGAGCTTTAAATCTACTCTCTACTCTAGATCTGAGCTTCTTACTGAGGTTAAACTACACACACGTGGAAGAAAATTTGCAGAGCTTTAAATCTACTCTCTAGATCTGAGCTTCTTACTGAGGTTAAACTACACACACGAAACTATCTAGATCTAGATCTAGATATTTATTAAATCTATAACGTCTGCATTTTGCTTTTCCAACTGAAAAACTTCACTTTTGCTAATTTTTGCAACTGTAATCGCCGCGCTTCCATTGTTGTCTTTGTTCCAGCTGATAGTAATGTGTCAATAACTGTATTTGTCCGAATTTAAAACTGATACAAAAAAAAATATCTGAGTATTTATAGTTCGCAGGTTATAGGTCTTTTAGCTTCAGTTTTATGTTTTCCCAGTGACTCCGACAATTGTTCAGATATGAGAGAGTTCAATTTTTTTTTATTAATGACACAAATGATAATACATTTTTTTTAATGAACAGACAGAAAGGCAACGAAAAATATGAATACCCGAGTACTGGTACTGTTGCTTTCAGGTTGTTAGTGATTACAGGAAACGTATCAAACAGGAAACAGTTCGTACTGGAATGGCCTATCGAAAAATCCATTTTTTGCTTTTATTATTTTGTGTTTTAAGTCAATTTGCAATCAAACCAAAGATTATTTTGAAAAACAAAAAGTGTCACTCACACCCTTTTTTTTTGTCCAAATCAACATGCCAAATTTGGTTTGTGTCCGTTTCTTAGTTTTTGAGCCTTAGGTGCCACAATGTTTTGGTGCTAGCTCCATTATAATATGATTTTGACTTTTCGGAAAATTCATGATCTGAATCATCACTTTCCTCTGGCCCAGGCAAAAACTCTGGGTCTTGATCATCACTTACATCGTAATCTGGACTCTTTTCATCAAAAAGTTCAAAAACATTTGTTCTGGGCCTTCGTTTTTTAGAAGCCATCGCACAGCACTGCGAGTATGTTTTCCTCTCTCAATGCACCGTCTGGGTCACTCAGAGTGACTTCCCTTCATCAGTCATAACTCTAAAAGTATAACCGGGATCTCCGTGAAACTTTGCACAAAACAAGACAAATGGCTATACTAGCTCTGGCGACGGTTCCGCCAGCTCTCAGCGGCTTAGGGACAGAGAACAAAAATAAATACCACGGTCCACCAAGGGGTGGCGGATCCGTCCAGTTTGTAAAGCGACCAGTCCGCCGAATGTTGGCGGATCCGTCGCAAGTGAGTTAACATCATTTTGGTCCCCTGGGCAAAGCAAAAGGCCGCGGTGGGATTTTCTTCCCCGTTTAAAAACCAATGTAAATTTGCATGCATGGTGTCCCTGGGCAACAGTCCAGTGTGCCCATGCTTTAAGACCGCCCTGGCACGAATTGACAAACAGTCTGATCAGACGAGTGGGATAATATACGCAGAATTTTTAAAATAAAAAACGTATTTTAGTCAACACCTGTAAGTTGTTTTCATTCACCTTGTATGTAATTTCATCAGTGAAAGTCTTGTCCTGGAATTGATGCCAAAACCCTGAGTCGGTGCTCCAGAACAAGCGTATGTCAGGGATGGAATATAATTTCATTGCAAGTCTCTCCAGTCCAAGACCAAAGGCCCATCCAGCTTTGTCCACTGCCCCAGCTGGAAAAAATATCCATTTATTTACTGAGGTCTAGAATAGGCCTTGGCAAATGCTTATAATTTCTTTCCCATTGGTCATTCCATCCAGTGTTTAAAAGTAAAATAAAATGTGGTCTACTTTAAAATTCACAGACCAAAGGCCCATTCAGCTTTGCCCACTGGCCCAGCTGGAAATTTAAAAAAATGACATTTTTACTGACTAGAATAAGCCTGAACAAATGCATTTTCTTTCCTGTTGGTCATTCCAGTGAACAACTTTAAAAGTAAAATTAAATATTGTTTACTTTAAAATTTATAGGCTTAATGAAGCTGAATGAAATACACATAATGAGTAGTAAAAATAAACCAAATACTGAAATGAAAAAACATTTTTAAAAAATGACATAAAAAGTATCCCATACATTTGTGTACATTTTCCTCCACTTTTGAACTTTTTAATAAACATGAGATAAGCTTGGAGTGCATTTGACACAAAAGAGACTACAGCCAAGTATAATATGAAAGTACTTAAGTAAAGCTGATGATCAATATTTTTTCAACACCTTTTAACCTTCACAGTGATATGGAAATCTGCTTCCAGTTGTCCCTCGGTTGATAGGCCTGTACAAGCTCTCGGAAAACCCCACAACTTACATACTAAAAATTGTCCCAAACCATGATTATGTGGGCTTATCAACTAGGCCCCAAGGAAGTGGTAACATGAATTCATGGCTTTATCATTGGCTGGCAGGGAAGACGTGATCACAATATTGTGGGCTTAGCAAGTGGGGCCCCTGAAGAGAGGACTATGGTATTGGGGTCTTATCAACAGAGGACAGGGAGAAAAAAAAACACGATATCGTGGCCCAAACACTGTGAGGGTTAAAGAAATATCATTAAAAAGAAAAAAAAAAGGAGGATTCTTGATGTTTAGAATAAAACAAGCAATTTGCAATGCAATACAACAGAGAAAGAAATATGAGAATTCATCAACATGACTAGTATGACAGTAACATATCAAACAGTAGCAAATGTTTCCTCACCTGAGTTGACCAGCTTTTGTTCCATGACACCACAGCCCAGCATCTCCACCCACTCTCCTCCATGGAAAATCTCCAACTCCCAGGATGGGTGGGTGAAGGGGAAATAAGCTCCCACCCACCTCATCTGTAGATCTGGCCACAATATGAAACAGATGCAAGTTGGCTGTAAGATACTTTGTTAAAATAAGGCGGGTTTATATCAATCACTAATAACTAATCATCAATGACAAGGTTCTATCTCCCTCCCATCAACTCTTGAGAAATCGAGGATTGAAGATTCATGTGATCGTAGCTTTTAGAGCAAAAAATGTTGTTCTTTTTAGTAATCCTTACAAATCACACACTGAATCTGCTTGATACTTTGACACACAATGGATAAGGCCCGCAGAAGAAGTGTGCAGTGTGTAACTCAGTTCAGCCAAAAAGTGGAGATAGAACCTTGTCATTCTATGAAGACGTAAAATCTACTGAGGCAACGGATTCCACAAAAATCTTGAGAATTGTCACTGTTCCCTTGATTGGGATAAACACAAAACAAACAATTTTCAGCAATTGAAGGCCACACTCAAATCATGTCATATACATGTAGTTTGGTTTGTATTTAGACAATGAATACATCAGTGACATTTGTTTCTATACTCTTTCTATTCTGTGTAATAAAAGGGCCTCTTACAGAGGCATATAAGGAATTTTATTCAATACTTTTATTATGAAATAATAGACTTCACAAATGTGAAATTGAATTATCTACTATTCATATTGTGGCAATAATTTTGTCTTCCACACAAAATGTGAAGTAAATAAAAATATTCACAGGGCATGCCAAAATCTAAAATCCATCAGACAAAAATCTTTTGAATATTCTACTTTAGCAAATCCCAATTATTTTGTTAATTTTGGTTTCATTGAAAACTGAGCTTATAATGAATACAAGAAACTGACAGTGTAATCATTTCACACCAGAGATCTGCTTCCCGGCATTTGTTTTCTGAATGTATGCTAACTGACTCGTATCTATTTGTGAGAGTACCTTCTGCCAACATAGGAATGCTAGACTGATCATTAATTCTCTATGTGCATGTGTGTCGTGCCGTACCAATGTTGAGGCTTGATTTCACCCCCTCTGCACAATGTGTATTGTCACGGGAATTCACCGGATAAATTTTAGGGCGGCGGTCAAAAAGATTTCATGAACGAACGTCAACATATATTGGGAAGCATATTGTGTGCACTGTTAATTTTGTTTATTTATTAGTGTGTGTGTATATATGTGTGTGTGCGCGCTATATATATCATACTTTCTGTTTCTGTAACTGTATTGTTATGTATTCAATGATCAAAACAAATTTCCTTGTACAAGGACGAATAAAATTTATCTTATCTTATCTTATCTTAACATCCGGAAATGATCGATTACAACAGTTAGGTGAGAACACCAATAGGCAAGATATAAAGATTAATCTCTTCTGTTCGTGAGTGGTATGAAAGTTAACGAAAGCCGGTCTCTGGTGTGATGTGAACATGAGGTAAATCTGGTTATCTCTCAGATAATGGTCCTATTATTATGTTTATTTAATAACTTAACTTGGCTTTGATAATAATCTTCACGAAAATATTGATGAAGGTTTGTATTTTTAAAAACTGCACAAAAACAAATTTAGAGAAGTAAAGTTGTGGACTATTATCATTTTCTGCACAATTTCAAACTTAAAAACAAAAAAGTGTTGCTTTTTTTTTTTTTCATCATCCCAGTCTCTGATTACAAGAACTCTACCTTGGCCAAACAATGCTCTCATTAGGCCTTCCAGGCAAGTCTTTAGATCATGTTCCACGAGCTTTGATGTTTCCAAGGTGTGAGTTTCTTGTTTGTTGTCATCCCTGGTCCCTTTCTCAAAGAGTGACAAACCTGATGGGTCAGATACTCTGGAAAATAACTAATCACAGACATGCCAAAGGTGAAATGACATTTGAAATATATATATTCTTCTTCTTCTTTCGTTCACCAATCTAAATCTGCAGATTTGTTCTTTTAAGAAAATCTATGGTTTTCTGCAGCAAATATAATATAATAAATTAATATTAAATAATATATTAAATGCAGAATAAAAGCAATGTACAGTAATGGGTATTCCTTTTATAATGTTATGAGCCTAAAATTTTGCCACGTAGATTATAAAGTCACTTGAAAAAGGGTGTAGCTTCAGTGAGGAAAAGTCGCTGCCTGCAAAGGTATTTGTTAACTCTTTGTATGTGTGCCATGAATTTTTCCATGTTTGCCGATACAGGAAGAAAATAGTGGGGAAAATACTTCTTGCGCTGCCTTTTGAAAAATCAAGTCCCGTGTCCCCACTGAGAACTTTTACTGAGCGGAGTAAAAACAATGTTCAGGATGGTTTTCGGCTGGCAAATCATTGTCAGGGGCCATGTTTTTAGGACCACTAAACAGTGAAAATACCATAAGAGGATACAAAACTGAATAGATTTAATGAAGACCACGATGACATATACCATGATAGTGACTGTGTGTTTATCTCACTTGCTGCCGGGCATTTTTCAGCACAACGAAATTTTACCGAACCTTTTCGAGTCCGGCAGTGAGTGAGTTAACTGTTTGGATGCTTCCAGTCAAAATTCTCAGGAAACAGTACAAACCTCATGACATGAAAACAGACGCACTCCTTCCATTTGATGAAATACAGGATAATGAGTGGAATCAACTGCATCACGTCTGTACACATCTCCAATAGCTATGAAAGCATCTAATCCTGATCTGATGAGATCCCGCTGATGTGCTGACGTATGAGCTCGAAGCATGTACTCAGTATTGATGTAGTAAGTGTCTGATGGTGAACGACTCACATGATCTGATGGTACCAGTAAACTGTCAAAGTTTTGCTCATGTGTTACAACAGGGCTAAGATTACCGTATGCAGAAAATATAGGATTTCCTCGACGTACATATGCCCGATGAAAGTACGACTCAATTCGTTTATGAATAAAATGCAAAGGATGATTTGGGGTATTATGAAGATTTTTTCCAACCTTCTGAAGGATGGCTGGAGTGACATTTGTCAGATGATCAGTTCTGTATGATTTGCCTAGAATTTCCACAGAATCCCCAAATCTATGCTGGAGTTTCTTTGGTGCAGTCGGGCATGCTGAGCTGTTATGGAAAAAGGCACAAAATCCAATATTTGATGTGCTGCTCCGTAACTGTGTACACCGCAGGAAATATTGTTTGATGATGACCATTGTGTTGTGGCTTTATGCCAGCCCTGAAAGTAATGAAATTGAGCAAAGCAGATTAAATTTAGTATTAAGTCTCAATTGCAGCAACTAGTCATGATAGCATCATGTGCAGATTTAATGCAGATCACCCAACAGTAGCTGCTGTTCTTTATTAAGAGAAAAAGTTTCGATATAAAAGATTTAATAATTATAAGCTGCAAAGGATATCTAGAACTAGATGGGAAGTATACAAAAGTTGTCTGCAGAAACATTCAAATCTTAGAATTCTGGGATTCTCCCAAGATGCCAGAGGCTGAGAAGTCCTGTTTGACTTTTCAAAGAGTTCTGAACCACTTATAGAATTCTTACAAATTCTTTACAGACTGCCTCAATATTTTTTTTTCTCCTGGTTGAATGAAAATTTAAAGGGTAGGATTAGGGATAAGATTAGGTTTAGGGATAGCTTAGGGTTAAGGACTGACTAGGTGGTCGTCTTGTAGGAACTCTTCCCAACTTTTTCTAAATGCTTCGGTCAAAATTCTTCCTGAACTTTTTATTCCAGTTTCTTTCTGCGATTTGTTACAAAAACAAAAACAAAAAAAAATACAAAACTAAGTGCAGAAGCAGCCTGTTTCAATTACTGCTAGTGCTATAAATTTTACTTGACCGAAAGGGTGGGGGGGGGGGGGGTGGGTGATGGAGGCTTGCTCCTCTATTTTTCTTGCATTTAGTGTCATTTGCGGTGATTTTTATGGTCAAATTCGTTCAGATCACACCAGAAAACATGGGCCATTAATTGAAACGGGTCCAACACTGCATAAATACCGAAGTCAACTGCCACCTGTTGTGTCAATATAATAATATAGATCTATGGTCAATGCACTAGGTGCGGTCACGAGCCAGGAAATGGTAAATGGCCAGAAGTAAACAAAGCCTAGCGAGCTTCTGACTGGCTCAATTTAACCACTGAACTTTGGGCTTGTCAGTGAACACTTAAAATTCTTTCTCAGTTAATCTGTGCTGGACAGAACACTTTTCATGTGTAAGCATCAACTGCATGTCTGTGCGGTCACCTGCTGGTGGTGCAGTCACAAGTTGCTGGTCGTGCAGTCACCTGCATGTAAGTGCCATCAGTGCATGCTCTCTGCGCGATTAATATCAAAATAGATCTGATAATTAACCTTCCCATCCTCTTCTTTTCCAATTCCCTGACTTCCCACTTTTTCTTGTCCTCATGCTGAATTTACTAGATCTAGACTAGACTTATTCTTTGATCAAGTTGCAAAATGCCTTGAAATATAGATCTAGCCTATGTATTTAGATTTTACCATAATATTATTCTTTGTTTCTCATTAAATTCAGTTGTTTACTATTAGCTGGTGTGCTGTGGCTCTTTTTTTAAACTCTTTTTTATAATGTAATCATATTAATAATGAGTAATAATGGTGCTAGTGATCCCAGTTGATGCAAACACAACACTGATGTCACAGTGCAATTACCAGTGACTGCACCTCATGCAGGGTGTCAGATGAATGCATGTCAGCGCAGTCAGCGCCATATGTGCATAATCACGCTCATAATACCCAGAAAACATATTTTTAATGAAAATCCACCCAAAGTACAGTGCCCAGAGCACTTCTATGAGCTTACACCAGACAACTAAATGGAGAAAACTATAGGGTCACAAATTTACCTTTGAACTCAAGATGGAAGTTGTGGGGACACAAAATTTGAGAAAGTTATCCAAGGCAAAATACAAGCTTAGACAGCAGTCATATTCTATGTGATGTTGTGATGTATTGATAAGAATGTCTCAAAACCTTGATAAGTCACAAAAACACTGGTAAATGAAACTGTATGGCAAAACAAATATTGACCGCACCAACATGCTGACCGCACCTAGACTCTAGATCTAGACCTATACGCAAAAAAAAAATAAAAAAATGCAAATGAAGTGATTGCTGAAGACAGACAGTCCTGTCACCGGCTTGTAAAAATTCGGCCAAAACATGCTGGTAGTGAACGTGCAATTTACCCACACCAAATTGACAGAAGATCAAGTAGAGGACGGAAGTATGAAAGCGAAAGTAGAATTGGATTTCAGTTGGTCATTCATGTGTTCATGTGTCCGTGTTTGTGAACAATAAATTATTCAAAGGAAAGGGTTAACTTATTATTTTAATACATATTCAAAATTTAATCGGAGATAACTGGCGGTCACTGTCATTTTTTTTTTTTGTAATTTGTTTTTACATCAGATTCTCCCAATCCATATTTCACAACGGCGATTCAAGATGGCAGCGCCCACAAGAACTACAGTTTTGTCCTTGTACAAACAGCTGATGAAAGAGTCCAAGAAAATAACCGACTACAATTTTAGGTTTGTCGCATTGCTGAAACAAACGTGTATATGCCCTTGTGGTGATGGATAAAAAAATCCGTAGCTTCATTTTGGTTCTTTATATCACACGTGATATCTGCACCTTGACGGAGACATGCCTCGAATTATGAAACTACTGATGCATAGATCTAGAGCTCTTGCATTTTACATGCTGTGAAAGCCATCCTGCTGATCCCTAATTCTGTGGCAGAATCCTTTCCTAAAGCCTTACCCTTGAACCCTTGTCTCATATTTTATTGTACAGTTATTGTTCTTCCCGGGGAAATGATACTGAGAGAAAAGAACCAATCCAATTGTCCAAACATTGCAGTCTATAAAAGATCATTTTCAGTAGGCCTAGTCTGGACTGCCCAGGCTATGCAGTTTTACAGAATAGCTTGGGACCACATTAAATTTTAGGAAGGACTTCCGAATGCATTCCATAGCCCGAGTGAAAACAATAGGCCTACATAGCTACCCCGGCGGCTTTCCCTGATATTATTATTACAAAGTGGCTATTCGGACGGCTGGCACAATATCACGAACGATATTCGGCCAGCCAGACCTATCACGCATGACATCCGGGTCAACGGGGTCATTATCGTTTGAGCAAAATGGCGAACTTCCAACTCGGAAGTACATTTCCCTCTTTTGAGGCTTTTAACGCCGCCTTGCACAAATTTTGCAAAGAAACGTCAACAGTTTTTCCGTTTCTCTGGTAACTCTCACCAAAGTTATCAGAGTAACGTTTTGAACTAGGTGTAGAGGTGCCATATTAAATGAAATAATGCTGTTTTGTCAATTTTTTTTCTAAATTAAAAGAAAAAAAAATTGAGTTTTTCTTGAGCATTACTCTCAGAACACTTTTCACACCAAGACATAACAAGTGTCAAATTTTGCCCACAAGAAAGTCTTACTTAATCAAATACAAAAATTAACCATATTTTACATTTAAATAAGGCCTCTGCAACTGTAACAAACAAGAACTGATGTTTACTATGATTTTTTATGTCTTTATGACTCATTGAATGTTCCATTGCATTACTCTGATAACTTTCACACGAAAAACAACTTCCCATAAAATTAAGCATTGTAACTTTATTTACTATAATTTACACAAAAATGACACAATGCCTTGTTAACAATTAGTACAATGGCACTGTAATTGTAAATTTTATAAAGAAAAATAATAGAAATGTTATATTTGTACACACATTTCTTTTAAAAACTTAGGTTTAGGTTTTTGGTCCATGTCCACCTCCAAAATTAAGAAAATCGAGACATTTGGTATATACAAACAGGCATTTTATTCAGATTAATGGAAGGACTAAGGCATCGGCGAACCAGTAGCAACAGTAACAGCAATAACAACAATAATAACAGCAGTAACAACATTAGTAGCAATATCAACAGTAACAGCAATAACAACATTAGTAGCAATAACAACAGTAACAGCAATAACAACAGTAACAGCAATAACAACAATAATAACAGCAATAACAACATTAGCAACAACAACATTACAGCAATAACAACAGTAACAACAGTAACAGCAATAACAACAGTAACAGAAACAACAACAGTAACAGAAACAACAACAGTAACAGCAATAACACCAGTAACAGAAACAACAACAGTAACAGAAATAACAACAGTAACAGAAATAACAACAGTAACAGAAACAACAACAGTAACAGAAACAACAACAGTAACAGAAACAACAACAGTAACAGAAACAACAACAGTAACAGAAACAACAACAGTAACAGAAATAACAACAGTAACAGCAATAACAACAGTAACAGCAATAACAACAGTAACAGAAACAACAACAGTAACAGAAACAACAACAGTAACAGCAATAACAACAGTAACAAACAACAACAGTAACAGAAACAACAACAGTAACAGAAACAACAACAGTAACAGAAACAACAACAGTAACAGAAATAACAACAGTAACGGCAATAACAACAGTAACAGCAATAACAACAGTAACAGCAATAACAACAGTAACAGAAACAACAACAGTAACAGCAATAACAACAGTAACAGCAATAACAACAGTAACAGAAACAACAACAGTAACAGCAATAACAACAGTAACAGCAATAACAACAGTAACAGCAATAACAACAGTAACAGCAATAACAACAGTAACAGCAATAACAACAGTAACAGAAACAACAACAGTAACAGCAATAACAACAGTAACAGAAACAACAACAGTAACAGCAATAACAACAGTAGCAACAATAACAACAGTAACAGAAACAACAACAGTAACAGAAATAACAACAGTAACAGAAATAACAACAGTAACAGAAACAACAACAGTGGCCGTAGCAGCAGTAAAAACAAAAGTAACAAGAAGAACAATAATATTAATAACAGCAGAAGTGGCAAGAACTGCAATAACAGGAGTAGTAATAACACTAGCACAGTAGTAGCAATAACAACAGCAGTTGCAGCACTAGCAGCAGCATTGTCTTATTGCAAAAAACAACAATGACGACAGCGTGAATGAGACCTTACACTTGCACTTCTAGTCTACTTCTGGCCCTTACGAATGGCTACAAATGAAAACAAAACAAAACAAAAACCTCAAAGAACTCAAACCAAAGTACATACAGGCCTACAAAAACGAACCACACAAAAAGTGCAACTATGACGAAAGGGGAATCACTTATACAGACGGCCGTAAAGCACGCACGATATCCGACCAGCTGGCCAAATAACGCAACTGATATCCGGCCAGTCGGTCGAATAGCGCAGATGGTTGCCGGCCAAATATCGAGTATGATATACCATCCACTGGCTGAATAGTCGCAACTATACGGCCAATCGGTCGGATATCGCGAATGATATCTGGCCAGTCGGCCGTATAGGCCTTCAGGAACATTTATCCGGCCAGTTTGGCCGGATATCGCAAATGATTTCCGGCCAGTCGGTCGGATATCGGGAATGATATCTGGCCAGTCGGCCGAATAGTCGCTGCCTTATTATTATGTCAATCTAACTACTGCCCAGACGAACATCGGCCTATGACCGTATGGGCTCGATGATACGAACTGTCTAGACCCTCATGTCGTTACATATCAATCTGGCAATGCCTTTGCACTTGTCGAGCTATGGAACGCATTCGGAAATCCTCTCAAATTTTAGGAAAGACTTCCAGAAGTGCCTCATGCCAGTATTACTAATGCTAGATTGCAATTGTTGATGTAATCTACCCATCTATTTATTGCGGAGCTGTGCATTAACTAGAAGTAGAAGAGCTCAATAATTTGAATAAAGGACCAACTCTGGAGGAAGTACCACATGAGTTATACAACTTTAGTCGGGCACATATTTCATGTTCTGGGTGTTAATTAAGTTATGCTTACCATAAAACATCCATCTAGAGCAGGGGTCACCAAACTTTTTTCACAGAGGGCCGGATAACTGACAGACTTACAAGCGTGGGCCTTATAAGCAATCTGTTCAATACTTGCAGGCCAGAAGACAAAAACTCTAGAGCTCTAGACATCCCTGGTTTTATCAAACAAAATCAAGTACCATGGCAAGCTGGATGAACTGACGGGCCGTAGTTTGGTGACCCCTGATCTAGAGGATCAACTTGCGAGAGGGGCACTGCCCCTCTTCATGGCCCTGTGACACCCCGCACATGGGCATTCCTGAAGCTGCATCCCTATAATTATATTTATAATAATAATATTCCTATTGTGTTACTCAAATGGAACTCTCCAAGTTGCATCTTTGAGGGGATCCTTATATAAAATACACCCTGCAGTTTGGGTACATTTCATTTCTGTACTGTAAAAAAATCTGACCATCATGTGACACATTTGGAAACCATCCCAACTTTATGTTTAAATTATGTGCTGATTCCTACTCTGCCTGACATAACTGATGATGGCAGGAGTACCATACGAGTTACACAACTTTAGTCTCCTGCCTTTTTCATGTTCTATATGTTAATGGCCGAGCCGATCATTTACTATAAAAACATCCACCTACAGGACTAACTTGCCGGGGGGGACCACTGCCCCCTTGTGATCTCCCGCACATAAGCGCTCATAATTATGCTATAAAACTATACTTTAATACTTTTGATAGACTAAGGAAGAAAAATGAGCTGTGTGTTGCCACCTTTCCTTCAATGCAAAGCCAAGGATTTATGATGCAGAAAGGGATGGTATTGTCCCCGGGACGAGGCAGGCCATGATGAATGAATTTCAGGATCAAACCTCTAGTTTGTTTTGTTATCCTCCATGCTGCATGAAGCATCGAAATACGATATCGATACCCAGGCGTTCACTTGCATGGGTGTGTATACACGGCAAGGTGAAACTGACCGCCCAGCACGGAATCCATATTTTCACATATCAGATTGCTGTCCTCGTTGAGACATAACTACAGTCTTGTTGCTCACTCTTCTAGATCAAAGGCACTGTGACAAGGACATGTTCACCAGTGAACCCTGGTCAGACTCACAAAGACGAAGCTTTCAAAGGCTCTCCCCACACTCAAAAGGTGTAACATTGACATGCAAGCTGTTGCTCAACAAATTTGGAATATTATCTCATTTTCTTACATATACAAGCTGACCATCATCTAGAGTGGTCTGTATCTAAGAACCAATCAAAAACATGTTCTGAAATGACCTTTGCTCCTTGATGCCCACGTTGGTTCATTAGTATGTGCCAATCTGGAAGAAACCATTTGTTTAGGGCTTGAGGAGCATGGCCAGTTATCGTGCATCATTGTCATGAAAATTACAGCTGTCAGTTTGGTATTACAAGTCAGATCATTGGTTAGAGACTTAGAAACAAAGGTTTCACTGGTTAATTCATTATCGAGCGTGATAAAGCATAGCAGCAAATATTTTCATACCGATCAAATGGTTATCGCATATTGGCAAGGGTCAGTGCGACCCAGATAAGATTCACCGTGAGTAAGGTCACTGTTTGGGTAGAGCACATTAATTAATTTTAGGCAGTCCAGTGATTGGGACAGGCTCACTGACTTAGCAACTAAGCAGTCAGTTAGCTGGGCTTTTGACAAGATTTGCTTTGTAAACTATTGCCCGAGGCTGTTCATTATTTCTGACTTTCTGTGAATGCTACTTATACTGCTTTTTTTGTGGATCTTGAAATTATAGAAGTAGTTTGCATAGCCTCCAACTTCTTCTTCTTCTTCTTCTTCTTCTCATGGAGTTGATTCGTCTATTTACTCAGACGATTCCTCAACTGCACCATGTGCGACTCGACGCCACTGCTCTGAGGCTAAAACAGGCTAAAACAGCAAATATATTAAGACCATTTAAAATATATCGTCGTGTAAATTCTTTTGTTATATACATATCTCTGGTTAAAAATATCTCTTGGCACCAAGATTGTGCACAAAAATAGACCCGCACTTTAAATACAATGGTAGCTGCAACGGATAATTATGTTCTTCAATTCATTGCCAAAAGCCGTTGCAGACGATAGTTTTTGGACTTCTGCCGGGAGGTTGTTCCACATCCTGATGACACTAGGGTAAAAAGAGTAAAGATGGCTGTTAATCCGTGAGCTTGGGATGTTATATTTTATGTTATTCTTTCTGTTGCCTCTGGTGTTAATGGTGAGGTGGTTCAATGGGATATTGGTATTTCCTTCCCTGCCCTTGTAAAATAGTTTTACTTTGTTTTTTGCTCTTCTTTCTTCTAGTGGTGTCCACTCGAGGTCTCTCATCATTTTATTGACGCTACTACTTCTAGCATACTCATTTGTCACAAAGCGAGCAGCTCTCCTCTGGACCCTTTCCAGTTGTTCTATATTTATTCGACAGTGGGGGTCCCAGACACTGCAGCCATACTCTAGGGAGGGCCTCACGAAGGTGTTATAGCACCTAGTACATAACTAGTACATAAAAAATGCATTTAGTTGTAATAGTACGTTTCTAGAGTTCCAGTACGTGAAATATGTTTTTGAATGTGGTCAAATGCATGTATTGGAAGAATTTTCCCATTTATGCAAGAAAAACGCAAAGAGGAGAAAACAAAAGCGTAACTTTCGAATCTGCTGCTAATAGCCCTAGACCTAATAGTTCAACGGGGGCAACTGTAGATGCAGACCTACCCTGTTTTGATCTGCTGTAAGGCGTATGCCCGAACTCGTGATAACTTTTGTTCCACTGCCACTGCCCATGGCCCCACTCAGCTAAGCAACAATAATGTTCCAAATAAGTTATTATGGCATACGCCTTCGCCTGTGTCCATGCGCTTCAGCCTTTGACATAGGGTCGAGTACGGAAGCATGTATAGGTCACCGGTGTTGTATTGTAAACAATGGCGGGCATTGAGTAAGAACAGTGGACACAGTTATGTGAAGTGGTTTCATTTTATTTCACTATTTTGTTTTTGTTTTGTGTTTTGCAGTTTTAAATAGCATATAATCATTTTTGGTGGTGGTAACAATCAGCAGAGCTAGATCTTAGTCAGCTGTCTTTGAGAATCATGTCTATGTAATTGGCGATCACAGATAAACTAGGCTTAAGCTAAGGACTACACATCTTTAAGCGACGTCAAAAATCGAAATCTAGAGCCCATGAGTTGGTAAACAATAGAATTAGTACTAGATCTGTGAAACAATGTGGACATGGCTTGTGAAATGGCTTCAGTTCTATATCCGTTATCTTTTATGCCTAACATGATTTGCGATAATTCATAGATTTATTTTAACAGAAGTCTTCACTATCCAACTCAAGAGTCATGAAGCCATGAGTAGACATTTGATTTACGGCAAAATATTCAGAGGAATTTCCTTTTGCATTATCATCAAACTTGTCCAATAAATATGCATTGGGAGTCATGAATCACATTGTCGTGACTTCCAATTTCACCAGTTTAACAATCACAGTGAGGCAAGTCTCATATTGTTCAATACTGCAAGAGCAAGTTAGTTTGAAAGAGTTGTGCAATTCTGGGAACAGTCATAAACAGTCATCTCGTTCTTTAGAAACACAAACAGTAGTAATAACGGTATTAGCATTTGAAGCAGAATGTTTGTGTCCTGCTTCTTAAAATCTTATACCGTATCAAAGAGAATAAATATTCCATAATGTGACAAGATAAAAAAATGATGATGTTTCACAGGGGGTGTTGTCAAAGATGTCAGGATCTGTTTTGGGCTTTTTGAAAGTTGGCAGCTCTGAATTTGTAATTGTTCATTTCAGTATGTTGTTGCAAAAATGATTACACAAACTAAAACTGTTTTTTTCTTTCTTTTTTTTTGTTGCTTCCACCTGCAGAATGTACGCTGTACGAAAAACAAGAGATTCTTTCAAGGAAAACAAAAATTTGAAAGATGCCCAGCAACTGCCGTCCTTGGTAAAGAAAGCAGAAGAAAACTTGGAGATGCTGAAGAGACAGGTAATAAAAACATGAAATCATAGAGTTGTTGGCGCAGTTTATTTTTTCATTTAAGAATTTTTCACCCTCTAAGTGTAGAGAACGTGCTTTAGGCTAGTTGTGTAAATATTTTTAATTTGGCAAAATGGAGATTGTCATTTTCTTTTCCTGTCACAGCCATGTGCATTGGTTTTGAAATAGCTGGGATATCTGTAGCTAGAATGAAATAAAAATCTTTTATGAACACTGCATGATCCTTTCACCTGGATTGCATACTACACAGAAATGTTCTGAGTGCAGTCCACGAAAGCTTCATCATGCAACTGTGAATGATTATTATTTTATTTGATATTTTTCCTTTAGACAAAATATGGCAATAAGAAAAAGGTGTATGTAGCAAAGCCTCGCATAAGAAATAATACAGAAATGATACAATAAAAAGCAAGGGGAAAGCAAGACAAATTGAGCTTTTGGTATGTTTAACTTTATAAAGAAAAAAAAATGTAACAGTGTGGAAAATTGAACTAATTAAACAACTGAACAAGTAAAAAAAAATCCTGGAATGTAAAATGTAAAACTAGTACGAGTACTTAGCTATGAGTCCAGACTTGGATTTTCTGGTTCAGACATGGCCGTCAATGTATTGAGGCTCAAACTTTTTCTTTTTGCTATATTTTGTCTTTGCTTCAAATCATCCTGCAACCCCACAGATTTTCTGTTTTTTTATAATATTTAATGGTATGTTTCAGGCACTCATAAGTCAACTGTATGGAACAGGACGACTAGTTATCGAATCTCAAAGAGGGGAAGGAGGTGCAAAGTAAAGTATCCACTCCAGTTCCGACCTCATTCTCAGGATTATTTGACTATAGCTTATTATGTCTTTCTCATGGTATGTAAAATGAGACATTCTGTTTTTCCAGTGCTGTACAGAACGAAATAATTATGAAGTGTGTATGATGTAAGTGATTGTGTTGACTACAGAAGTATGTAAATGGACCTTAATCTGCCATATCACTGAAAACTGCTGCTGCCTAATTTCCACAAACTGCTAGTCATGTGCAGGTTTACTGTAATTTACGTTATTAACATTTATCACCACTTTTGGTGATTCCTGTATCCATGGAACTCTGCAATTTTGTGAATTCAATAACAGAATAAACTCTGTAAGAAAGTAAATATAATTTACCGATAATTTAGTCCACTTTGTACTCCTGTAGTGTGGCAAAGATGAGTGATGCAGACAAAATATATTACCATTAAACTTTACAATTAAATTTACATAATGTATTTCATGTCCCAACAAGGGGTGGGAAAGCCACTCCGAGCACAAAGTTGATTACAGAGTCTATACAAGTGTATGGTTTGCAATAAGGATCTTCTTTCAATCCACTTTATGGTTTTCAAGGCTGATGTTTACCACTGTACATGCCATAAAGTCATGAAGATGGAGTCAAGAAATATTGATGGCCATGACTGAATTTTATCAAAATAAACTTGATTTCTGAAATTGCAGTTAATTGTCTTTTGCGTATCCAAATATGATTTATTTCAGTTATAATTAGTAGAGCTATGAAAATAATAACAATGAGCAGCATTGTTTTCCAAAGGTTGGCAGATTAAGTTACAGGAAGAGATGAATATGAACCCCTGACAGATGCTAAGTTTGTGGTGAAATCAATTCTGAGTGAAAAGTGCCTGATGTCTTTATTCGTGACCAGATGAAAGCATTGAATACTGTATTGTGAGGAGTATTTGTAATATATTATTGATCATGGATGTTGATCAAGCAGAGAGTGTCCAGTCTATTATATTTTAGTGTTTGTTTGCTACATTCATTGATGGAATGGTTGTGTGAACTCTTGTCATGGAGAGTTGCTTTAGTGCTGTCAGTTAAACTTTCTTTTTTTCATTTTTTACTCACATATTATGTATTATTGGTTCACCTCTGGGATAAACATAAAAAGTTATTTACATTTAATTGTGAAGTTCAATTTAAAGAAAGAACAATAAATTTTTAAAATGCTAGCTTTAAACACAGAAAAGGGAGTTGTGTTACAGACTCCATAGTCTGTAGAATTGATGTGGTCATGTACATTTTGCTTTATGAAATGTACAGGTGCCCTTCATAACTACAGAGCTGAAGTAGTACATGTACTTTTATGTACTTGTTGCTTTTTGTGTTCGATTTTGTGCAAATATTTCCTTTGTTGATGTTAGAGATTTGCGGTATATTATATGCCTCTTTATAAAGGCTGGCTATCTGTGGAAAGGTGAGATTGAGAAGAGACAGAATGTATTAATGTTATGTTAGCAGACGATGATGATGGGTGGTCGGGACAAAAACAAAATAACTCTGCTATATATATAGGGGTCGTAAACGTATTATCGTTTATTTTCGAGCACAATAAAAAAGGAAAAGAAAAGGAACCGAAAACCAACACAGCGGCTCAGGCCAATATATGAAATGGAACTTTAACTACTAACTTTCAATATTGTCTGTGCCTCTCGCCGTCAGATATGAAAATGACTAAGTGGTCAGACTGGACAAGCTTATATTCGCGCCAGTGGTCAGCTGGCCCGCGGAGGGAGTGCATCGCCCAAACAAAGAAGGTACCAATGCCAGCGTGGGCATAGTCCACGTGCAGCGTCTCTGTTTGGGACTAACAAAGGGGTAGTACAAAGCCCAGGTGTAGACTAACCTAACAAAGAAATTTAGATGCAATTTACATATTACCACGTTGCCAATATAATTAGGTCAGCGCATGAGAGAAATAAAATGGGGTGGACAATACGACATGAAATATAGCACTACGGCTACATTAACAAAAGAAATTGAGAGGAAGAGAGAAAGGGTAAGGATAAGAAAATATGAGGGAAAGTTCATGCAGAGGAAGTGAAACAGTATAGGGAGTGAAGTGTGGTTTTGAAAGTAACCAAGTAGTAAGAATGAGAGAATGAGCCTGAAGAGTAGAGAAAATCAAAAGGAGATTATTTTGGACTTTTTGTCCATATTTATAGCCATGTGAGTTTTTTGTTTTGTTTCTTTGTTTTTGGTTTTTTGGGGGTCTTACTGTCCTTATGTTCAATTTTTACACATATTTGAAAATTACATCTACTCTGTAATACTGATAACAGGCCTAAGATTTTACTTACTCATTGCTGATTTGGAAAGTCTTTTGAAAAAGTTTTTTGGATTAAGATAAAAAGAAACAAGCAAGCAAATTTTCCTTCACATTGCCATTTTACCAGTTTTCATCATTGTAAGTTTGCTACAGACTGTAAGGATTTTGATGTAACAAAGTTTTTTTGCCTTTTCCTGTGTTACACTTTGGTATTTTGCTTTCTTGTAGGTATTTATTATTTGTCAGCATTAGCAATTCGTCCCCTTAGAATGACTCCCTTCCGTCAACTTTCGAGAAATCGAGGGTTGGAGTTCCATGCGATCATAACTTTTAGAGCCCAGAATATTAATTGTCTTTATAGTAATACATACAAATTACACACCGAATCTGCTTGATACTTTGACATACAATGGAGAAGGCCTGTAGAAGTTAGTATGTAGTGTGTAACTCAATTCAGCCATGAACATTTGGAGATAGAACCTTGTCATTCTAAGGTGAGGAACTGCTGAATGTGTTTTACCCATCAGATTGGTTTTTTTTGTTGCTGTTGTTTTTACACTTGTGACTAAGCAGTAGCCTTCAATCAGGGCTAGATGTGAAGAGTTACATGAAGACAGTCGTGAAAGATATTTCTGTGAGTTGTTGTATGTTCATGAAAAATTGTACCCACCCCAATGTATATGTGATAGAAAAGATTGATTGACCATACTGTACATGACATCATTGGATCAGCGCAAGAAGTGATTGTCTCCGTGTTCACAAATAAGGAGGTGAGTCTGTACCCTTGGCATTTGCATCTTTCTTTTTCTTGTTGTTTTTTTTTTGTTGTTGTTGTATTTTGTATAATTGTTTGATGCCTCGGGGGAGAAGGGGATGGTGGTGGTGGTGGTAGGGATTTGTTTGTTGTTTTTTTAATTTTTCATGGGCAGCCAACCTTGTTATTAGGCCTGCTTGTCTCGACTTCCAACTGCCAAGGTATCTTTAACGTGCACATGGGCCATCCGAGTTTTTTGTCCTTATTTCAGAAGTCTAGGTGGTCAGTCCTACCTACCATAGGAGCAGGGACAGGAAATTCCCCTGAATTTCCAACATGCGTGCACCGGCCAGGAATGGAACTCAGCACCTTCCGTATGAGAGGCAAGCACCTTGCCTTGAGACCAACGTGTCCCCAGATAATCACTTCTTGCACTGAACCAATCATATATATATATAATATGTAAGTGTAGAGGAGAAAACCCACAATAAGTCAGCAGAGCTGATTTTGAGAAAAACGACTTTGAAGTGAAAATATGGGTCCGACACAAACTTCCAACTTGGCTGTTGTTTGGGGGACCGTGGCATGTTACAGGGTAAACTGTAGATGAGCAGTGAACACTACTCACTATGATCTCTATAACGGCTTAGTTATTAGACTACGGTCTCCTAACAGCAATCACTCCAATATTAATGGGTCAATTAGCTATTGCCACTTTTAGGATTAAATGCCGTTTTCTCAAAATCTTGTTTTAGGGGGGATCACTGACTTCAATTTATCAGAAATGTCTTGTCTTTTATTATGTGTACAGAACTCAAAATGTCATGTTTGCGACTTATTGTAGGTTTTCTCATGCACACTCACATATTCGAGTTGTGAATGCCTGCCTCACCATAATGAGTGTGAAAGGTTGTGTGTTAAGCATATTTGTACATTGCAGTGTATTTGTACATGTTTGTGTTGGCAAGTTTGCTTAGTTACTGAGAAAGGGTAAATTTGTTTTCATGTTATCCAAGCAGCCTGAATTGTTTGACTTGCTGCATTTCAATGTTGCGAGATGGATTGTCTTAGACTGAGCCAAGAGCACAATATTGCATTTTACAGCCTATCTATGACATGCACTTTTTTTTGGACAGTCACAAACTTATCATAAAAAAGAAACACTGTGTAATTCTTCACACTCTGTGAACAAATAGCGGGTTTTAAGTGAAGTGGAAATGGCGGATCATCCCCTTAGAATGCCAAGGTTTGAACTCTCTTCCATCAGGTTTTGAGAAATTGGTGATTAAAGTTTCATAATTATGTTCATAGCTTATATAGGTAGGACTTTTATATATGTGGCTCTCTTTAGTAACACTTACAAATTACACACTGTATCGGCTTGATATTTTGACAGACAATGGAGAAGGCCTGTAGAAGTAGTATGTAGTGTGTAACTCAGTTCAGCCAAATAGAACCTCGTCATTCTAAAATCAATCTTGTCATAAAACCCACAACAAAATAAAAATCAGTAATGTGTAGTTACCTCATTTTTTTGTTGGTGGCTCACTTCACTTTAAGCCATTATGATGTTGGTATAATTTTGTGACAAGCACAATTCACCTCAGATTAACCAGAGCTTACCAATCACAGCTTATAAAAACATGGTCCTTAAAAAAGTCAGTGCATGTGCCACTGGAATAGAATGGCAAGAATATGCAAACTTTGTGTATTACATTTATGCATTTCTTATTGTACTCATTGCATTGTCATTCAGTTTTCACATTATTCCTTGCTATCAGGAGAAAAGAGAGGTCCTGTATTTTCCAATTTCATATCCATCACTTATTCAAGAACTTGTATTTGTTTGTTTTGTCAACTATTTTCCTGGGAGATTAACCAGATGAAATTTTTTTTTTATCACTTGAGTTAACACACATCATACTACATTGTATATAGTATGTTGAACTTATAAACTGGAATTTGCTGATTTCAAATTGTACAAAATTGCAGGTGAAAAATATTCCTAATGGCTAAGTTGACATAACAACTCTGTCATGGTGACACCTGCAACTCTCGCTGACAGAATTTTACAGGAAAACCTGATTTTTTTTTTAACTGGCCTGTCCATTTCCCTCCAAATTTGACACATAGTTTACAAAACATCTTAAGGTAATAATCATCGATGTTTCTTTCCATAATAATGGTTATTTTAGAAGCAATCTGACTTGCATTTTTCACCACGCAAGGAGGCAGTGCTCCACTTGCGAGTTTTCAACATGCTTTTGTTTTTTTTTGATAAATTATTAATACATGTAAATGTCAGTTTATGGGAAATGAAACTGTCAGTAAATTTTTCTTGATGCTGCGTTTTCAGTATTCCATAAAAAATACTTACAAAATCACGTCTGTTTGGGAATTTCTTTCTGTGTACATGTATATATATAACTGCATTGGTGGTAAATTATAGTTGTAAGACTAAGTTGGAATAGGACTTTGCATTGGAGTAGGCAGGAAGGTATCAGTGCTTTACCTTTCTGTTTAGACCAAAGCTGTAGCTTGACAGGTTGTGGTGAATACCTGTGTGCTGGTGTAATTTATGTTCTATCAGGACATCACTAATATGTTTATGTTCTGTTAGGAAACCAGGTTTATGCTTTTTCAGGAAATAGATCTGGTCTCTCTCAGGTAACTACATTGTAGCTTGTTTCATCTATTTTATTTGTGAGAGAGAAGCTGTGCTACCAAAGCATTAAATGAAGGCTGTTGTTGTAAGTAAGCGCGCACCCCAAGCATTTTGCGCTAGAGGCGTATACGTGTACATTATATCTATCCCTAACCCCGTCCTTATCCTCAACCCTAAATGATACCAAAACCCTAATCCTGCCCCCTACGCTTTCAACCAAAAAACATGAGGAAAACAAAAAGAAATTCGGAAAGAATAATTAATCGTAATTAATCAAGGCTGTTGCCATGGTGTATTTCAGGAGGAGCTCTGGAGTCACAAAAGGCTTTAAAATAACTACGTACCCCTGGCACAAAAGAATTTGTCCCGTTGTTCTCCCGACACCTTTGTCATCTAAGTTATTTCCATGTATTATTTGTTTGATTTGCATTTATGAGTGTTGTGACATTTTTATCAAACTTGCAGAGAAGATGTGGAAATTACTTTGAACAATTAGTCTGACAGTTGTTGTCATACATTGATCAGCTGTAGAGATTTGGTGATCTGTTGTTATATGTTGCATTTTTAAATGTTTTTTTGTTTTTGGTTATTGTTTTTTGAGATGTCTATGGAATCACAACAAACTCAGCGACCCCTGTGTATTCTAGTGTAGATGTATGTCCTGCCTTTGTTTTTTTCAGATGCTGCCCTGTTCAATGAGACAATTAATTATGAAGAATAAATTTAAGTTTTAAATATATGCAGTTAATTGTTCATGCAGAATGTTGAAATGTAAACAGACTTTTCAGTGATGCCATCTGTAGATGTATAATTTACTACATGTATAATAATTATACAGTATCCGAACTCACAGATTAACTATTTTGTCTCATTTGGCCAACAAGTGACCACTTTTATACTCCAAAATAAACCATTTTGAAAGCAGAAATTGTCTTAAGGCTGAGTGTTTGTAATGCATTTGGGAAGAACTGGATGGCAAATGGCTGGTAACTTCACCACCTGAAACCAGAGATACCACAGTAAAACTAACAATGTCAGATTGACATAAACAATTACATGTATTGGTAGTCTTGTGATAGAATCTGCAGTATTAACATATTTCTTACCTCAGGGTTCCTGCACCGCCCTGAAATTCCAGGGATCCCTGGGAAAGGGCTGGAATTAAAAAATTGACAGAATTCCCCAGAAAAGCCCTGGAATTTAAAAATTTGACAGAAAGCCCTGAAATTTTAAAAATTTGACAGAATGCCCTGGGAAAGCTCTAGAAATGGAACATTAGCCCTGGAATAGCCCTGGATTCCTCTTGGGGTTTGAAAAACAATAATGCATCAATAAGATGGAAAAAAAAATCTGAACAAAAATAAATAATTACTTGCACTTTTTCTAAAAAAAATTGCATTTAAATAGTCTTGGTATTTAACATTTTAGGCCTGGAAAAGTCCTTGAAAGGACCTCATCTGGCAAAACATTCTCAAGTCGGTGCCTGAACCCTGATACCAACAGAGGCTCCCTACGAAACTTATTCCCACCCTATACCACTTTTTGTGCCACAAGAAGTGCACCAAATATAATGTTCTTGAAATTGAAAAGCAGTCAAATGTAAAAACCATAAAAAGCCAAAAGAGGACACCATGCGAGGGCGATATGAATCGAGAAAATACAATAACATTTTGTAAAAAAATTAAGGCCTTGGCATTGATACATTTGTGTAATTATCAGGGGCTGTGTTATGATATGAGAATCCATTGCAACCTGCATAGACATTTTGAAGCTTATGCTCTGAGCAGTTTTGTCAGTAACTGGTGCTGCTGTAAAACATTGGTATGTCCTGAAATAATAATGTCCAGTACTGATTTATGTGCACTGTAATATAATAATAAAATTTCTTACTGTCCAGTAGTGATTATTTTATTATCCTAACCTTTCCACCATTAAAATCAAACATTAACCCTCTTACTGGCACAGGGCGAATATATCTGCCTGACATAATGTTGTGGAAGACGGCCGCGCGGTCGATATTTTGGCTGACATAGTTCTGGCATGTTTTGCACTCCTAATCTTATATTATTTCTCACTGTCTTTCTACCCGATAATCCATTATTCTGGTAGTCCAAAGAAAGGAAGGGTGTTTGGGCTTGGCAGCAAAAAGGGTTAAATTTACTGCCTGATAAATTCTGAGCCATATTCTGCAGCAAACCACAATTATGGTGAAAATGGATCAATCATGATTTCCTTATTATCATTAGTACTTCAGTAACGACATGAAAGGAAATGAAAACATCAGCACATTTATTGTGAATTCCAACGAATTTCATACAACGAAAATTATACCACATAATGAAATCGCAAACAAAGACTTCAGAAATGTAAACAAAAACAAAAAAAGAAACAAAAATCCTCACTCTGATTTTATATCATGATGCGCCTGTGACATGCCATTATCTGAGTTTTTATTAACACAGAAAGACTTTGTGAGATTTGTGTTGTGACGACTCGGATATTAATATATTATTTTACAGTGGTGACTCATGTACAAACATTATTTGGTGAACAACAACAAATGCAAGCAACCAGATATTTGTATGAACTGTTAGTGTTAAATTTTTTGCCCTTCTTTGCCTCTTTCGCTATGGTAAGCCGAATATTCGGCTCGTAGATTTTCACTTCACTATGGAAAGCCAAATATTCGGCTCATGTGGACACCGATTTTTCCAACATTAATATCTAATTCAGCCAACTTCTCGAAATATTGAATTCTATACTGGTTCAGTGATTTTCCTCTACTTTATAATGTCTATGGTATTATGTCTTGTGTTTAAACTGAGTGAAAGAAACGACATCTTTGAACTATGTCTAAATTTCAAATTGGATAGTGTTGAGAGTTCCCGTCCACACCCCCAAAAAGTTACCGTAGGGAATGGGCTAAAATCCTTCCACAATCATCATCATCATCATTGCCTTTCTCACCCTGGATCAGGGTATAGGCCACCAACAAACACTTTCCATCCCTCTCTATCATGGGCCAGCCTCTTTACATTATTCCAAGTCTTTCCGCTTCGTTGCACATCATTTTCTCTGGCCCTTCTCCACGTTCCGCGCGGCCTTCCTCTTGATCTCTTGCCCTGGGGATTCCAATCCAATACCTTCTTCGTGATGCTGTTTCCTGGCCTCCTGAGAGTGTGGCCGATCCATCTCCATCGCCTCCTACCAATTTCCTCTCTGACTGGGCTCTGTCTTGTTCTTTTCCATACAATTTCATTGCTGACCTTGTCTGTCCATCTGATCTTAAGTAGCTTCCTCAAACATCTGTTGATGAAAACTTGGATTCTCTTTATGCAGGCCTGAGACGCATTCCAAGTCTCACACCCATACAACAGGACTGACTTCACGTTCGAGTTGAATATCCTCAGCTTTGTTTTTAGAGATATATCCTTGGTTCTCCAAATCTTGCTCAAGGACGTGAAAGCTGCCTGTGCCTTTCCAATTCGTGCTTTGACTTCTGCCTCTGTTCCTCCCTTATTGTCAATGATACTACCAAGATAGCAGAAGGACTCTACATCTTCCAGTGGTTGATCTCCTACTCTGACTTGTGCGCTTGGGGGTGCAACAATTTTTAGGACCTTCGACTTCGCAGGATGTATCCTCAATCCAATAGATTCTGAAATTTTGTTTAGAGCTGTAGTCTTTGCTTGCATCTGGTCGTGTGTGTGTGACAATAGTGCCAAGTCATCTGCAAAATCTAGATCGTCCAGCTGTGTCCATGGGGTCCATTGTATGCCATTTCTTCCTCCACTGGTGGTTTCTTTCATAAGCCAATCAATCACCAGGACAAACAGAAATGGGGACAGCAAACAACCCTGCCTAACACCAGTCTTGATATCAAAGCTGTCAGTAAGCTCGCCATCGTGTACGACTCTGCAACTTGTCCCCTCGTACATGCTCTTGATAAGGTTCACCATCTTCTCTGGGATTCCATAATGTCTCAATATTCTCCACAGTGTTTCTCTATCGATGCTATCAAAGGCCTTCTCGTAGTCAAGGAAGTTCACTATCAGTTGGGAGTTCCACTCTAGCGACTGCTCTACTATGATTCTCAGCGTGGCGATCTGGTCGGTGGTTGATCGATTACTCCTGAAACCAGCTTGCTCCTCACGAAGTTTTGGGTCTGTTGCATTCTGTATTCGCTTGAGAATAATCCGGTTGAAAACCTTTCCTGGGATGGAGAGAAGTGTAATTCCTCTGTAGTTACTACAATTGCTGAGGTCCCCTTTTTTTGGAAGCTTCACGAGGTGTCCTTCCTTCCAGTCCTTTGGAAACTTGCCTCCGATCCAAATCCTCGAGAATAGTGAGTGCAGACCCTCTGCAGCCCCAGCAGCATCTGCCTTCAGCGCCTCTGGTGGGATCTGATCTGGTCCAGCTGCCTTGCCTCGATTTAACTGCTTTATGGCATCATTAATCTCTGCTTTAGTCGGAGGGTCGCAACTGATCGGTAAATCATTTCTTGCGGGTAGAATGTCGGGTGGGTTGCTTGGTGGAGGTCTGTTCAAGAGGCTGTTAAAATGTTCTATCCATCTTTTTGCCTGAGCTTCCTTTCCAAAAATAGCCTTCCTGTTGTAATCCTTGACAGGAACTTCAGGTTTTCCATATTTTCCAGCAAGAGTCTTTGTAGTCTGGTAGAGGATCCTCATGTGTCCTCCTGTTGCTGCCTTCTCTGCTTTCTCTGCTAACATTCCTATGAACTCCTCTTTGTCTTTTTTAATTGATTTTTTGACCTCTTTAGCTGATGCTCGGTA
Organism: Onchidella celtica; assembly: GCA_963931925.1. Classification (NCBI taxonomy): domain Eukaryota; kingdom Metazoa; phylum Mollusca; class Gastropoda; order Systellommatophora; family Onchidiidae; genus Onchidella; species Onchidella celtica. The sequence continues at coordinate 56,331,174 of OZ007574.1, read as the reverse complement.
CTCTTCCTGGTTACCAACTCTTGAGCTTCTTGTACGACTTGCATTTACCTGTTCTTTTAGGTCTCTTCTTATCCTTATCAAGTCCAGTGATTTTTGACTGATCCATTCCTTGTGATCCACTTTCTTTTCCCCAAGAACATCCTGACATGTCGATGTAAGTACTCCTTTTACCTTAGCCCAGTGAGTCTCCAAATCTACTGTCTCTTCGAGGTCAACAAGGGGTTTGAATCTATTCCTCAGTGTCAGCTGGAACTCTTCCTTCTTGTCTCCATCCAGAAGGCTCACTTGAAACTTTCTCCTCTTTGTTCCTGCTCTGGTACCTTGTTTCTTGAGGCGGAGTTTGAGTCTTGCCAGCAGCATGTGATGGTCAGATCCAACATCAGCTCCTCTCTGTACTATGACATCCTCCAGTGAGCGTCTGAATCGTCGGGTGATGCAAAAGTGGTCAATCTGGTTTTCAGTTACTCCATCCGGTGAAATCCAAGTGGCCTTATGGATCCTCTTGTGTGGGAATACTGAACCTCCAATCACATAGCTGTTAAATGCGCAGAAACTTGCAAACCGTTCTCCATTCTCATTCATTTGTCCCAAACCATTGCACCCCATAATGTCCTCATACCCTGTATTGTCCTGTCCTATCTTGGCATTGGCGTCTCCCATTATAATGTTCACATCTTTTCTTGGCAATGTGTCAACTATTTCCTGAAGCTGGTTGTAGAAATCGTCCTTGTCCTCATCGGTCGCTTCATTTGTTGGGGCGTATATCTGCACAATGTTCATGTTGATGTTCTTGTTCTTTGTAGTAAATGATGCCAATATAATTCTCCTTCCGTAGGGTTCCCATCCCCTCAGTGACCTCTGGGCGTGCTTGCTCAAGATGATCGCTACTCCTTCTGTATGCTTTTTGTCCTCCCTTCCAGAATACAAAATCTTTTCCCCAGAGTTAAGTTGTTTCAGTCCGGACTGTATCCAGCGGGTCTCGCTAACTCCAAGTATGTGCAGTCTGTATCGCCTCATCTCCATTGTAACCTGGGCACTCTTTCCTGCTTCATACATGGAGCGGACATTCCACGACGCAATCCGGAGTGACTTGTTTGATGAAGGAGCAGTCAGGCCAGTGGAGTCCTTTCGGCTTTGTCCATTGTCCTTCATTGAATCTACAGGTGCAGATGCTCCCCCTTCTCCCAAGATAAAAGACTGATTTAAAGTATTTGCTTGTGTTTCTGTAACTGGTTTATTTTTACAGGGTGGGTAGTTGGCCCACCGCCAACTGGCTCTTCTCGGGAGACCAGGACCTTTGCACTTTTAGTCGCCTCTTACGACACGCAGTATCACGTCAGATGTATTCTTTGCTGTCCCCGCATCTGCACGGGCGCCTTCCACAATACTGAATATTAATTGTTCACCTTAAGAAACTTTTTTTTTTCGTATACTCTATTAAAGTAAAGTATTTGCATTTTTTTTTAATGGCTCATAACTCTTCAAAACAATGATAAGCCTGAAAGTGTCTGGTCAAAATTTGGCCCCCCCCCCCCCAAAAAAGTTGTATGAAAGTTTATCAAATTATCTCAGACAAGTGGTGTACACTTGTACATAAAGTCCTTTCACATTTCTAGATGTGGAAATCTAAAACTATTCACAACTGCTTGTCACCTTGTGCACTGCATTCACTCTGGTGGTTTGCACATTAAATTTTAAAAATGTAATATTTCAAAAAATAAAGATTTTACATTCAGAAATTTGCACAAACAATGCAATGCTGGTTATAATTTAATTTCACACAGTAACTGATATAGCACAAAACAAAATATAATTAATTAATACAGTGAACAATGCAAAAAACATAATTTGGTCAAATCATCAGTGTCATGATTCGGATGTTGTTAAAACTCACGCAGAGAGTGAGTTGTTGTTGTTTTACCAGGGCCATGAGAAATTGACTGGTGGCCTTGAACGGCCCTCGCGAATTATAGTTGGTGAGTAAATAAATGTAAAGTTAAACTGTTAGAGTCACGCTTGTCGGTTTTAATGTTCGTGATTAATAAGTAATGGAGTAGGGGTGAAACAAGGTGGGGATAGTTGACATTGTTAAGTATGACTAGACAAGTTTTTGCACGTTAACTGGCTGGTAGAATAGTGCAGACGTATTACTACAATTAAAATGGTGGGGGGTTTCGACCAATGAGATAGCTGAACTAATTGGGCCAGCGGACTAGCACTGCTGGGTAGCCAGATAGTATAAAACATCGTGTAACGTTCAGATTTATTGAATACAGACGAGCAGAAGCATCGTGTCGTGAAGTATCTCCGGTTGGCCAGTACCTGAACTGTGATTTGAAGACTAGAAGTCCTTGCTAACGGACTGACTGAGCTCTAGAAAGAAAGGTCTGAGTGGGCTGACCTTTGAAAGCCCACGCTGCGCTATTTTGATGTTCGCGCCTACCAGTAGGCGTGACCAATGGTAATATATCTTATTTGTTCAAGCATAATAGAAGATCAGAGATAGAGAGAGAGCCACAGCCTCATAGGAAGTCTAGGGAAACCCCAGCTGGCGCTCGACGACGAGTGGCCTGTGTTATAGAATTATTTCCATAGTATGATTGAAGTAATATGGCACATTGTTGATGAATAATGATTGTGCATATATATAAATAGCTTTTTTGCAACTACATAATTACCTACAAGCCGAAGTGTGCTTCTGTAGGCTTGGAACGTACTGGGCTCTCCTAACATTCAAGCCCATATGATTTAGGGAGAGTTTGCCTGGCGACTGGCCAGTGGCGACTCAACTGACACTTTAAATTGATATCTAGTTTCGTATAATATACCTATTTGCTATTGATTGCAGTACATCCAATAAGGATCCATAATTACATGAATATCATAGATTAAATTAGTAATTAGAATTTATTGCTTTGAATATACCTCTATTGTCTTTTGTTTTGTTTATTAATATTTATGTAAAACATGGCCTGACCGGCCTGACATATATAGATACTCTAGTTGTTTGATACTTTTCTTGTGTGGTTGTGACCGAGTGTGAGTTAGCTGCCTCTCGTGCAGTCGAATGCTCCCCAAGACCCTAACTCTGCTCGTGACAATCAGGACTTTTTGTTTTTTTTTCATTCTCATTTAAAATGTCATGACCTGTCAGACAGTTGAAAAGTGAACAAAAATGAACTTGTCTTTATTTTTCAAGTCGTAAAGTGATGAGATTCAGCCACATAAGGGAAATATTATAGTTCATAGGAAATAGTGTGTAAAAACAGTTCATAGATTCAGCTTTATTATCTATTAAATTCACTAGTAATTGCCCCATTCTTCGAATGGTTAAGCATAGCATTCCAGACCGAAAGGAATCAGCACAAAGACATTCATTGATGTCGAGACACTTTGGGTCATCCACAAAAAAATTGGCTATTAATAGATAGGAGAATTTTTCAGGAAATGATGACGTCATGGGCTCATGTGTTCCTAAAAAATGGAGGATCAAAAGTAGACAATTAGCGGCATAAAGCAAAATCAAAAAATACTTCCCCACCTTTTCAAGACTCCAAATCTAAAAAAGAACCTTTTGCGGGTCGCAGGGCAGGCACATGTAAAAATTCACGCAAATCCGAGCTGTGTGAGCGGCAGTAGATCTTGTTCAAAATCCCGTGATTCTTTTTTTTATATTATTATTACATTTTCCTTTCTTTAATCATTAGCTCTAGAGTTCGAGGCGTGAGAGGCCTAGCCTTTCGACAAAGTTTTCTTGGCATGACTGACACTCCGAGATCTATAATAAAAATATTTCATTTCGAGCTTGAAGCACACTATAAATGTTTCTACACAGTTTTCTTGGTATGAATGAATGGCACTCACCTCATCTGTATAACATTATACTTGGTATCAAAATTTTCTTGGCGTTGTTGGATCTCAAGTGAACTCTAGTTCGAGAGTTTACATTTCCGGTAAGAGGCGGAAATGACGAAATTGACGGGAGTACATTATCACGTCGTATTCGCAATCATGAATTGATAACTGATAATTATAACTGAATTTCTGGAAAAAGTAAAGAGTTTCGGGAAAAAATGAGCTCGACACGTACAGGCTTTACACATTTTATATATATATGCCAAGTTTCATTTCTCTACGTTGCGTAGTAAAAAAGCCTTTGCGGGAACAAAGTTGGGCCCAAGCTCCATTATTATATGATATCCTGGATACCTGCTCTCTGATCAGATTTGATGGTGTTTTTTGTTTTTGTTTTGGTCAATTAAAAAACATGAATATTACAACTTCTCTGTATAGCATAATATTTGAAATATGAAATAAATTTATGAAACAACACAAACAATTGGAAAAGTCAAAGTTCCTATATAATGCAATAATGAAATCATTATTACCTCTGAAAATAAAGGCTTTTCATCTGTGATATTCATTAATTAGTAATTAATACTGTTTGAGAATGCCTTGTAAAGAAAGCAGATATAATAATAATATCACATTACTCTAAAGCAACCAGTCTTGGGTTGATAATATAATCTTCACAAGACCATCTATAGTTAATACTGATAGGACAAATAAATTAAAATTTTTTCTTCAATACTGATAGGAGTGCCAACACTGTATAGTACTATGAGTACAATGTATAGAAATAAGCGGTACTGGTTCAAACACAAAGAAGAGCCTGGCGACGAAAAAAAAAAAAGCCATGAACTCGGTGTGGCTGGGGTTCTATAGGATGTCAGGAAGTTAGAAGCCGAAACATCTAATGAAAGACTCCACTCTTCCGCTGAAGATCGTCATCTGCCTCGCTCCACCTGAGCAGTTTCTTACCACTAAAGGAAATTTTGCTGTCGTATTTAGTTCATTGCGCAGAAGAAAACCTGAGAGTGTGGGAACAAATATGAATAGGAAAAGGGTGGGCAATAACATACCTCGGCTCTACCAAAATTCTTGGTTTATTAAAAGACAGCTTTGTCCAGATTAATACTGTACAGAATCTTAAATGAAATGACAAATTATGACAAAGATACTGCAGCTCAGATTTGAGACAGACATTTCCATGAACATGATCCTAAAGCAAAAGGCCATTATAAATAAATTTTATTAATACAACTGTACTAAAAAAAAAAAAAAATGCAAACCTTTTTTTAAAAATCCACTATTAATAATTATAGTATTAATATATCTGATTTATTGGACCAATTAGTGCCTGTCATAAGCTGTTTTGAAAACAGTCTTCAGGTAAATGAGACCGTTCAGTGTAAATCATCTTTCGTAACAAATTATTAATAAACTTTACATTTAAAACAATGAATTTTGTGGTTGATGATGTTTCGAAGCGCCGTCTTAAAGCATGGGCACACTGGACAGTAGGGGGGCCCAAGCATGCAAATTTACACTGGTTTTTGAAACGGGGGATGAAACTTCCGTGTATTACAAAAGAATCCACCTAGGGCCCCATAATGATATTAAGTCGGCCCTGATGTTACATAGCTCTTACCATCTTACAATTGCTTTACAGTTTAATACGCTGGATTTTTATTTTTTTTTTTTGACTCTTTAGGCTCCGTCCTCGTTTCTGCTTGTGGGGGAATCTGATTTCGTGAGAATGTGTTCTTAGGGGCATAATTAAGGGGTTTTTCACGATCACTTGGTAGATTTATTGTGTACATTGTAGAAAACACTAAAGCTAGTAAAAGTAGTTTACATTTTCTTGCGCAGAGTTCTTGTGGGAACTGCAGTCGATGATTAATGTCTGTGAATCACTGGTAGTACATCGTAATGCCCAGAGGGTTAAAAAGGGCTTGTCTCTGCGGGAGGAAAACTTTCATAGGTCTGAGATACATGTATGATCTTTACTACATTTCTGCTCCTTGTTCATAGCTGGTCATGCCGATGTTGCCTGTTTGTAATAGATGTGAAGCTCCCCAAGCACTTGTTTGAGATACCTAACGCCACATCTCAGATGCCACGTTGCGATGATACTGAGGGTAGGTGTCCCTGTAGCGAGCACTGAGGATTGGAAAAAGCGTAATAATAATATATTATTTATATACAAAAACTTTGTGCACTGAATATAAGTGCAAGTAATATAGGACATCCTGCATTTCTTAAATAATTGAAAAAAAAAAGAAAAGAATATAAACTTTACCTTCCAATAGACTGTAAACTTTACCTTCCAAATGAGAAAGAATGTCTTCATTCAATAAAGGCACCAGCTAATCATCCCTGTCAAAATCAGTTTTTATTTGTTTTGTTTTGTTTCTTTTAAATCTTCCAACCTTTAATATGATCGTGTAGCCTTTAAAAGCATACCCGCACGTGAGAATATAATTTCGTCACGGCACGGTCATTTCACAATTGCCAAAGTAATGTGTTTGGTGTTATGAGATGAAATGCTCACCTCAATCAGACAGTCACGGTGGACGGTTCAACAGTTACAACTCACACTGATTTGTTTTGTTGACTTATGAGTTTTCAAACGAAAACCCACATCCAGTAAACCACCATTTAGAGTGTTGTTAAGGGGGGGGGGGGGGGCGTAGTGTCATGACAATGCCAAAAAAAAAAAAAGTGCAGAGTTGTGTTCACTGTTCAGCTAAAGCTTTCTATGTAAATTATTACGCTTTCCTGACAACATCTACCACTTTAGTTGACTTTCAAAAAACACCAAAACATGACTTTGGCAATTGTGTTATGACTGTGACGATTTGATCTCCACGAATGTCTGGATAAGATCCATAGTATGCGTAGGCCTATTATGCACTTTTGAATGCCTATCTGTCTGCCTGAGTATTATCACAGGGAAATCAACTCGAGTTATTTTATTACATTTCAGAACTGAAACGGATACATATGCAACAACAACAACAAACAATATAATAATTTTAAAAAAACAAAAACAACAATGGAACAGTAATGATAATGTCATCTTCATCATCATCTGATATCATCACCACTATATTCCAAGTGTTGTACTTTTTGTAATGGCAGTCTTCTTATCGCTCCAGATTTAATACGAAACTGTCCCCATGTCAACTGTATAACCATCACTGTTATCATTGTCATAATCGTTATGTTTTTATAGCCAACTCACTAGATGTTTGCTGGAACTGGCTTCTGAGCGTACTGGTCCAACTTTGGCTCTTGTTGCAATGTGTACTGTAGACATCAAAAGAACAGTATAAATTGTTTCTACACACACAATCTAACGACCAAACAGAAATGTGTACAGGTGACCATGACAATGTTACCGTTGTCAATGATTCTTGGGGGTCACAACACTGGTCCCTTTCCATCATTCATTCAAACAAAAATACACGGCACGTGTAATATGATGATGAAATTATGGATAAAATTTACAAAATGGCCTTTATGACAGGGGGGGGGGGGGGGGAGTTATGTAAATGTTGTTTACATGGCTATATTGGACATTCATCTTACACTGAGTATGCAGTAAGGGTGTTATTACAATAAATGTATACAGTACTGAGTATGCCGTAAGGGTGTTATTACAATAAATGTATACAGTACTGAGTACGCAGTAAGGGTGTTATTACAATAAATGTATACAGTACTGAGTATGCAGTAAGGGTGTTATTACAATAAATGTATACAGTACTGAGTATGTAGTAAAGGTGTTATTACAATAAATGTATACAGTACTAAGTACGCAGTAAGGGTGTTATTACAATAAATGTGTACAGTACTGAGTATGTAGTAAAGGTGTTATTACAATAAATGTATACAGTACTGAGTATGTAGTAAAGGTGTTATTACAATAAATGTACACAGTACTGAGTATGCAGTAAGGGTGTTATTACGATAAATGTATACAGTACTGAGTATGTAGTAAAGGTGTTATTACAATAAATGTATACAGTACTGAGTAGGCGTTATTACAATAAATGTATACAGTACTGAGTATGTAGTAAGGTACGCGTTATTACAATAAAGGTATACAGTACTGAGTATGTAGTAAGGTACGTGTTATTACAATAAATGTATACAGTACTGAGTATGTAGTAAGGTACGTGTTATTACAATAAAGGTATACAGTACTGAGTATGTAGTAAGGGCGTTATTACAATAAATGTATACAGTACTGAGTATGTAGTAGGGATGTTATAACAATTAATGTTTGTAGTGCTTATGAAAGTGCCTATGTTAGTAGCACTGTCCTTAGATTTTCTTGTTCTCTTCAGTTTTACCGGGATAGATTTTCGTTTACACCATTTTGACTTAGCTTACCTTCCAGGATTTGGTGATATCTGGACGCAAGTATCTCACAGCATAACCGTCAAAGTGAACCTCTGAAACAAGACATAAACTGAACTGGTTTAGCATCTTATCTGCCTCTATAAAAATCCAAATAACGGTATCGAAATGGAAATAAATTGCGAAAACATAATTAAATTATTAAATCAGTTTAGTAGGAACAAGACAATAATCTCCCTTTGGGGACATAGGTGGCAAAGATACTATTTTTGGGGGGCGAAATGTGGCCCAAAAAAAATAATTTTATACAAAACGCGGCATTAGCAACAAATATCCCTAATACGCACGCACCAAACAATAGGGCCTATATAACATTTTAATAACGAAAATAAAACGAAATATAATACAATTAAATTAAATAAGTGGCCAACGGTGCTGATCTCACAGAATATCATAATATAGATATTTCATATTCATCTTCTAAGACTTTAATATTTTTTGTTGATCGAGGTCCCATTGTCCAAGACTACTTAACTTGCCTCAGTCTTTAACTCTTTACGGTTCATTTCCTTTTGGTTTATTCTAACAGAAGATAATGCGATTAGAATGTCATGGGAAAATGACTACCACCTTGTCTTTTATAGATGTAGATCTCGATTTAAAGTAAACAGGTTATAAATTGTTGGAAAAGTGAGGGAAATCGGTGAATCGGTTAGCCAAGATACACTGGATAATCACTGAAGTGCTCACGATTTTCAAATGTACCGTATGATACTATGAACGTTTAGGACTTGCAGTAACCATGCAACGTTGCCGGTGGGGATTTTCAAAAGTTCCAAGAAATTGTTTAAAGAATATTTTTTTCAACACAAAAAATGCAGTTAAAATTAACAATTTCATAATACTTTGAATTTAAACTAAACAATGGCAGTGATTAGCTCGTGGATGACGCAAAAAATCCTCATAAACAAGCAATCTCAAATTGTCCCTTAGTCCATTAGGCTTTATTCACCATTTAAGACGCAAACGGCATTACGAGAAGAATGGCAACTTTGTGACTTTTTTAACAAAGAACTATTAAGAAATACACAAAGGCACGAAAAATGCCAAGATCTTGAAAAAAAAACCAAAAAAGCCAAGATCCCAAGGTAACCCCCAAACCCCAAGATCCCGGGAAAAATCTCAAGGACCGACAACGCTGCCAGTAACTAAAGTGAAAGAGTCTGTATTTATGCCGGAAGTTATGGAGTGTAAGTTCAGCGTCTCTTTATGGGTGTCTGAATGACGTGAATGTACCATATTCTAGACAAGTGATCGAAAATTAAAAATTCGAAACGGGGGCAATATTTACATGCACTAACTTTTTGTACCTCCCAGCTCAGGCAATCTGATGTCGAATCTTTCTGGACTTTTGTTCAGAAAAGCTGACCACTCATGTCTTGCATTGCTATTGACAGACAAATGACAGACATATTGTTACGTTGTATTTCCTGTTATTAGGGACTGAACACTTCATGAATGATGGTAGAAATTACATGTAACTGATCATAATGTGTCGTAGCCTATAGTGAAAATTTTGATTGTGTAGCTAGGTAATTAATGATGATGGGAGTGATATCCAAAAAGTCACTGTGATCTATGACGAGGTTGTTGCTGTGTTTGATTTAAAAATTATGAAAATTGATAATAATTTAAAAAATGTAATCATAACAATAAACTGCACGTATCTATAACTCTGTGACCCGTGAATAGGATGGTCCGTGTGACATGCCTACGGTAGGCTACTCTGAGAGAAAACATGGTCCTCCTGTATCTATAATTCCGTGACCCGGGAATGGGATGTTCCGTGTGGCAGACCTGCAGTAGGCTACGATACTCTGGGAGAAAACGTGGTCCTCCTGTATCTATAATTCCGTGACCCGGGAATGGGATGTTCCGTGTGGCAGACCTGCAGTAGGCTACGATACTCTGGGAGAAAACGTGGTCCTCCTGTATCTATAATTCAATGACCCGGTGTAGGATCCGGTTTCGTCCCCCTTTGAGATGGTCCCCCGGGGGACCTTGTCAGAGCAGAAAAAGTCCCCCAGGGGACCTTTTCAGACTAAGGGCCCCCTTCAGCGAGTGGGGGACCAATCGAAAACGAGGCTGGATCGCTGAAGGGGGCCCTTTTCAGAGCAGTTTCTTGTCTCTGACAACGTCCCCCGGGGGACCCTTTCCGCTCTGACAACGTCCCCCGGGGGACCTTTTCCGCTCTGACAACGTCCCCCGGGGGACCATCTCAAAGGGGGGACGAAACCGGATCCTACACCGGGAATGGGATGTTCCGTGTGACAGGCCTACAGTAGGCTACGGTACTCTGAGAGAAAATGTGGTCCTCCCGTATCTATAATTCCGTGACTCGGGAATGGGATATTCTGTGTGACAGACCTACAGTAGGCTACGGTACTCTGAGAGAAAACGTGGTCCTCCTGACTTTGGACCAATCTAATTTAACACTAACAGGCGGATGGGCAAGATTTGCTTGGATTGGACAAAACAAATGCTTTGGGATTAAATGATCATAATAATAATAAATCTTATGAAAGGTTTGGGTGCATTTGCATTCAGCGAAAAGTTCTGATAGCTAAAGAAAAAAAAAATGCTCTATATACAGAAGTTTTCGACCCTGAATTTTTCGTCGGTTCAGTTCCCCGTGCCGTCTTCACAGCTACAAATATTGTCCTCTTCCATTTCCTGTTGTTCTTTTCGGAAAAATCGTTTCGGATGCATTATGCCGTTGTACCCAAGGTCCAGCTCAACCCGAGGCCGTTTTGTTGGAGATCTATTGTATTTATTTTGTACGAGTATTTTGTTCCATCAGCTATCAACATAACACTGGCTGTAAAAGGTGTCGGGACAAAGGCACTCACGTGAGTTCCTGGGGTGTCGTGTACTGTCTGTGCATCTGCTTGCCGGTCTCTGTGATGTCCTGCGGATGAAGCAAAGATTAGTATGGAGTGTTGCAACCATGATGATGAAAACTGACATTGATCATAGGGCACATAGGGCACTGGGCAAGACAATAGGTTGGGGCCCGCCCGCGTTTCAAAAACCAATGTAAATTTACAGGCATGAGGCCCGGTAAACCCTTGGAGCCCGGGGTAACTGCCCAGTATGCCCATTTGTTAAGAAGGCTCTTGGCGGAGCTGGTCCAGTTCTCTAGTCTCCTTTTGTTTCATATTGCTCAGAATGAAATAACGCGGCACCTCCTCTATCCCAGGGGAGGCCAGACTTGTGTAATACAAGAGCCACATACGACAAACTTTAGATGTTCGAGAGCCACAAGATCTGAACCAAATTTGCCCATACGTTTTTATAGTTACATACTTTTTTGTTACAAACATGTTATATATTAAGAAACAAAAATGTGTATCCAACAATATTTACTCATCTATGAAGTGCTTTAAACTGTTAATTCGTAATAGTTTCAGTAGTCATGAAGTACATATACATACTAAATATTTTTCAAAATCTTGACTGCTGATTGTTTTAACTATACTGAACGTATTAAATACAGAAATGAATTATGGGAACATGTAAGAAAATCGTGCGAATTTGCACTTCAGACACAATCCTAGACTGCCCAAAATAAAACTATAAGAGTAAAAAAAATATATTTTAAATGATATTTATTTGTCTTAGTCAATATCTGGTCAAAACATAGAAGACCATATTATTTCCAAGAGCCGCATATTGAAGGTCAGAGAACCGCATGTGGCTCGCGAGCCGCCGTTTGGCCACACCTGCTCTAGAAATAGGGAGCTGAAAATAAAAAGTACCACGCCAAGATCTGGAAGTGGCAGTAGTCAATGTAAACAAACAATAACCAAAACAAGAACAACATCAATAATAAATGAATAAATCTAATGACATAATACAGTAAAAGAAAGTGTACACCTCAACAGGGTAGGGGTTAAAGTTGAAACATTTGAAAACACTGCTTACAACATGTCCCGTTTGATTTTTTACTGCTCACCCTGAAATACACAAGCTCAGATACCTAGGACATCTACAGTGAGTACTGTACTTACAAAGCTGTGCAGTCTCTGTGGTGGTGGCACATATGGCGTGGACGTTGCATTGGAGAAATCACCTAAAGCAAACAAAGAAAGCATAAAAGTAAAGAACTTGAGATAAAATTGAACGTAATAGTGTGCACTATGTGACAAACTTTCTGTGATAAAATTCAGCGCCTGACATTCACCTTATTCTGCTTGTCTCTCTCTCTTTCTAATTTAGGGACGGGTGCTAAACGCCCAGCCAGCAATCCTACTGAAGTCCGATGTGTAGGATTAAGGTTAAGTTTGCACATAGGAATGACGTCGTTCCTACGTAGATCCTCCGGTTTCGACATCGCGTCGACATCTATTTGATGTAGGGAACCCTTCGCTATGGTAATCCAACCAATAGTACAGAAATCAACGGCCCATATTCACTGTATATGAAGGATTCTAATTAAATTTTATTCTTTGACTCTACCAAAATTTATATATTATCCAAAATATTTTTTGACCCCATTGAAATTTAAGATTCAGATACTCTTTGGTGTCACTGAAAGCTAAGACGAAAATACCCTCTGGCACTATTGGAATCTTGTGATCCAACACTTATTACATGGTGATCATTGGAGAAAGTTTACCATCAAAAGATAACCTGAATTCCATCGGACCATGACCCATATTAGTCCATATTTTAATAGTACAATGTCTTTTGTTTCTTTTGCATTTTTAATGTGTTTGTGAGCAAGTTATCGATTTCATTTTGCTCTGCAAACCGAGTAACTAGTTGTACAAATTTACTTGCCCCACATCTACACCTTCCAGCACCAAGAAAAGTGATGGTTTGCATACAGAATCAATTAGTACTATCAAATAAAAGAACCGAGTATTACAAGCTCTCTTTGTTGTTTTGCTGATGGATCAATAATTCATTAACTGGTGTGTTTGTCCAGTAACCTGTTTTTCGTTCTTGGTCACGAATTGTGTAAAAAGTCTTGCATTTTCAGCTATATAAAAAGACGCACGCAATCAAAAAAGAAATACGCACAACTTCTGGAAGGCACCCGTCTAAAAAATAACAAAACAAATAAAAAATAAAACAAAACCAAACTACACACCTTCTTCTTTGGTGAGTAATTTTTTTTTTTTTTTTTTTATTTAACGAGAAGAGATCATGCTAATCAGTTCGCCAATACTTGTTTAAACATTAAAAGTTCACAAAGAATTTTTTTTTTTTTTAAAGGAAGGGGGTGTTACCACATTCAATAACCTAACACCGCTGTACGACATTAATTAAAAGAGACATAAGCGGTCACAGAAAAAATGTAAAAAACTACTTTACACAAGTCATTTTCAGCTCAAGTTCAAGTTTATTATACTATAGGTCTGACGGCCAATTAAAAACACGCAGAAGAATCATGAAAACAATCTTTGAAAAAACATTTAAAAAACAACAATAACAACAAAACAAAACAAAAAAGGCACGGTCATTCACTCTCTCCGCTCCTCGCTGCCCCCTATAATTTATACATTTACCTACAATAATATAATATAATAGTTCGTCCATCAGGTATGATGATGACCTTAACAACACCAGAGGAATAAAGAACAGAAATTGTTGAGAATTTCAACACATGGACAATAAAGAGAACTAAAGGACACAGAGGACAGAATGGAAAGACTGTTCTTTCATGACTTATGGCTTCTCATGTGACTGATAAGTCCTATTTTTGCCCTGCAGACCCTTCCGCATAAATGACAAGAGTGCTCCGTTGGTTCAGTACCACTGGGCCTTTTCTTGCGCCGTTCTCTTTTTTTGATAGCCTGCTGGACTCTGTCAGCTTCCCATGCTTTGCTGCCTCTGGTAAGGGCCGCCCTCCAATTTGCACGATCAAGCGAGAGCTTTTCCCACTCACTCACATCAATGGCAAAGGCCTTCAGTGATCGCTTGAGAGTGTCTTTGTAACGTCTCTTTGGGGCCCCAACATTCCTCGTTCCATTGGAGAGCTCAGAGAAGAAGATTTGCTTAGGGAGTCTGGAGTCGGGCATTCTGACAACATGTCCTGCCCAACGTAGCTGAATTTTTTTCAGGTGGCAGAAGATGCTCAATTCCTTGGCACGATTGAGGACCTCAGTGTCTGGAATTTTATCCTGCCATTTGATCCTTAGGATCTTTCTAAGGCAGGCCATATGAAAGTGATTTAGCTTTCTGGCATGCGATTGGTACACTGTCCATGTTTCAGCCCCATAGAGTAGGGTGGGAAGGACCACAGCATTGTACACTTTCAGCTTAGTGTCTGTGCGAATGCCGGCAACATCCCACACTCTCTTTCGAAGCCTGCCAAATGCAGAGCTGGCTTTGCTGATTCTTGAGAGAATTTCAGTATCAACACAAGCCGTGGAAGACAGTGTACTGCCAAGATAGGTGAAGTTCTCCGACACCTTCAGAAGACTGTCATGGACTTTGATATTTGGGGTCACAGGATACTTGTCGTCTGGAGTAGGCTGATGGAGCACTTCCGTCTTCTTTGTACTTATTGTGAGGCCAAAGTTGTCACAGGCACTAGAGAACTTATCAACACAGTTTTGCATGCTATCCTCATCGTGTGCCAGAAGTGCACAATCATCAGCAAATAGTAGGTCACAGACTTGAGTACTTTTGGTTTTGGTTTTTGCCTGAAGTCTCCTGAGGTTGAATAGACTGCCATCAGTTCGGTACTTGATGCTTACCCCTTGAGGAGGAGAGCTAAAGGCTTCTTGTAGCATTGCAGAGAACATGATGCTGAACAGAGTTGGGGCTAAGACACAACCCTGTTTTACCCCATTTGTGACAGCAAAGGGCTCTGAAACACTGCCGTTAACTTACAAACAATGAGTCTGTGGTCAGTTCCACACTCGGCACCACACATCGCCTTTGTTACAAGGACATCCTTTCTGTCACTCTTCCTCACAATGACATAGTCTATGAGATGCCAATGCTTTGAGCGGGGATGCATCCATGACGTTCTGTTTCTCACGGGGAGACTAAAATTTGTGTTGGTAATGAACAGGCCAAATTCAGCGCACAAAGTAAGTAAGCGCAACCCATTGTTATTGCATGAACCAACTCCGTGAGGGCCCAAAACATTTGGCCACGCTGAGATTTCGGAGCCAACCCTAGCATTGAAGTCCCCCAAGAGAATCAGCTTATCAGCTGCCGGGACAGAGCATATGACAGATTCTAGATCAGAATAGAACTTGTCTTTGGCTTCATCTGGGTTTGTCATGGTGGGCGCATATGCGCTAATGAGGGTGGCTGACTGGCTTTTCCCAACTGGGATCCTGAGTGTCATTAGCCTGTCATTTATTTCAATTGGCATGGACTGCAAGTTTCTGACAAGGTCATTTTTAATTGCAAACCCAACACCATGCTGTCTCGGTTCGACTGCACCCTTGCCTTTCCAGAAGAAGGTGTATCCACCACTGAGCTCTTTGAGTTGGCCACTATCAGGGAGTCTGGTCTCACTGAGTGCCACTATGTCCAGGTTGTACCTGCTGAGCTCAATGGCAATAAGTGCAGTGCGTCTTTCCGGGTTTTTTGACTTGTCCTGTAGTGTGCGTATATTCCAGGCTCCTAGCCTGAGTAAGCTGAATTTCTTTTTGTTTCGACCGCAAAAAGGGATCCCCACTGGTCGCGGTATACCAGTCAGGGTGATGTGAAGTGGGCTTTCTTTAGGGCACCTTTTCTAGCCCCTTCCTCAGTTGAGGTGAGCAGTGCTATCCTTAAATAAGGCTGCTCAGCTACTGTGGGTGCTGCCTCCCCACGCCTCCACTTCAATCGACGATGAAGCGACCATAGCCCACAGCCACCAACGTGTAGGTCTGTGCTAACAGCTTCCAGTCTATCCAAACCTGCTGCCACCGCACTCGCCCATCGCCGTTGGAATTTTGAGAGGAAAGAAGACGAGACAAAGATGAAAGAAGACGAGGTGAGTGTTAAGACTGGCGCAAAGAATTTGTTTTTAGTGAGAAAGAGCTGCGCAAACATCAGACTCACTCTCTCGCCTGGACACAACTTATCCAAGTGGCAAGACAGGGTCAAGACGACTGGAAATGTATCCAGGTGCAGGAGGATGCCAGAGGGACAGTCATATTGCCTGATCGGCTGCCTGTAGGCTACTCCACAGCCTCGCAGTCCCAACTGACTAGGGTGAAAGACCCAAACCAAAGAACACCAATACTGGTGGATGCTCTGTGTCACGATATCCAGGCCAGAGTGACGGTATATTGCCATCTGCCCTATCAATCAACCACTGGCCTGCTGCCGCCAGCTTCGAAGCTGCGTCCGGGAAGTTTGCTCAATTCTTCGTCTGTGATTTAGGCAAACAAGCCTATGACCACACCGCTACCGGGGGCCAATATGAAGGACTCAAGTACTGAGGGTCACATTGTGCCCTAGCATGTGACCTACAATACTATTCAATAAAATATAACTTATAATTGCCAGCAACAGCCATCATTTCCAGCGAAACTGCGATGTGCCGTGATTCTACCCAGTTCCCGACAGTTCATCTATTGGAACAATCGCGGGTACAACATTTATAGACCTGGAGATTTTTTTTTTTTTAGTTTTGGGTATTCTTTATGTTTTTAATCATACATGAATAACTGCACTTCATTTATTCTTTATTTATTCATAAGAAAGACAGTTTCCCTTAAATGCATAAATTTACTGTACAGTTTTAGTCAAAAGGCAGTAATATGGAACTGTTGAGATTTATGACTGGCCTTCATCAAGGATTCTGGGACACAGAAGAAAGTGACAGAATCTTGTGGAATGTCAGATGTTTGGAGCATGATTGTGTCCTTTCTCAGTGCTGAAATATTTATTTATTTATTTACCTTTCTTTTTTTTTTTCAGGCAAGTTTTGTTTGCTGTTCAAAAAACAATGAGACGGATGTACGGCCCGCTGGTCATTTTATATCTGACCTTTGGAGAACTGTCCGCTGTTTTACGGTAAGGGGTGACTTAGACTTCAGAATTATGAAGGTTAAGTGTTGTTGTTATGGTTATATGTATATAAACTCATCGAGCACACATTACCAGGCCTCATGTGGTAGACTTACTTTTGTGATGTTTCTGTAGAACTATTATAGGTGTTGTCAAGATATGGTAACATTTTGTAAAGTCCGCCATCATTAAATGTACTGCCTTCCATACTATTTATATTTTCTGAAATTTTCCTTTTATCAGCCAATCCTGCTTGTCAAGTTATTGATCCGTAATGCCAGCTAAAACAAAGTTTCTGAACTTGCCAATATTATTGATAACTTTGTTAATGCTTGTATTACCCAAGACGCAACCTACTGATTCGAACCATTCCTTCTTTAAGTATAATTTTGTTGGCAAACTGAGCCCGCATAAGGAGGGTATCATACTAAGCCCAGAACGCCGCCATCAGCTGCTGGCAGATAAGAAGTGTACACCATAACTTCCTACATTATTTATTTTCTTATATATCTGGGAAGACCCTATCATGTTAAGCCCGATCAAACACAGTCATCCTCTGCCATTATTTCATGGGTGTACATTTTGCTAGCATACTAGAAACAATAAGATGAGACAGCTAGGGCTTTTAGCGTGTACAGATTTCGCACCGCCACCTCGCGGTGTGGAAGTAATGAACAATGCAGTATTTTACAAAACCAAATGGGGAAAAAATTTAATTTTGTTCATTGTTCAACTATCGCTGTAGGTCTTGACTAACGTCACTTAGTAATTTTCACGTCAGTTGCTGTGGGGAAAAGTCTGGCTCTTTTTTTCTTTTTTCTTTTAGTCGCAGTAACACTGTAACAAATCAGCATCACTAGTTTATCATTATAACTAGCATTCTATTCATGCAGTGCGCCATGGGCCCAGCTCTCTGTCGGCGCGCAAACTGTGTGCACGATTTTTTTAGAGGTAGGGAGAAGGGAATGTCTCCTCTTATCGTTTCAAGTATTGTTGAATAGATCTACTTGTACTATTAGTAGTACCGTATACTCTTGACCGTTTCTTTGACCGGGTAATTTTCTGCTTTTTTCCTTCTTCTTTCTTTTGTTTATAATACAGGGCTACCTATTTCACCAAGCTGTCATCCCTTGATGTCTTAACACACTACAGAACCATTGAATCTACAAATGATGCCAGAACTGCGATTTCCTGCGCCTCAATTTGTGACAGAAATCCTGTTTGCGTATATTTCTTCCACGACGTCTCCACCCAAGGCTGCATAAGGGCTACAAATGACGAGTCCAGCAATCTTCCATCAATCCCACAAAATGTTTATGATACATGGAAAGCGTTCACTGTCCTCTCCCAGTGTCCGTACTGGTACATCAAACACCTAAATAAATGCGTACAAATGGTCCTATCGCAAACCAACCCGTGGAATGTCGCTCTAGAGGACTGCCAGTCAAGAGGCGGGCTACTTCTGCTGATACATTCTGAAGCGGAATTCAACTTTTTCCGGGACCATCTAGTGGCGGAGATGCAAGGTAAAAATTTTCACGTGGGAGCCCGTAACACCAGCTCTGAGTTTCGATGGATGGCTTTCACGGGGTCTGAACAACCAATCATTTCTTCCCATTGGCGTACCAACCAGCCAGATAACCACTCAGGCAACGAAACGTGCATAGCTATGCGATCTGCAGATAACTTTTTCCTGAATGATGTAGGGTGTCTCTATTAATCTGCCAACTACATTTGTGAATATCCTTTGTGAAATCTCAATTTTTATCAGTGTTTCGGAGATCCGTGCGGAGGTCTGTCTTGTCCTTCCAGTGTATAAATCTCTTGGTGTAGAATAATGTCCTAAGTTATCGTTAAGCGTTATGATTTATATCACTAGCTGCATACTGTGATATACAGTATCCAAAGCTGATATTGTATTAATTAACCCGTTGACTACGAAAACTGAGAATTGGATTT
This sequence comes from Onchidella celtica, assembly GCA_963931925.1. Classification (NCBI taxonomy): domain Eukaryota; kingdom Metazoa; phylum Mollusca; class Gastropoda; order Systellommatophora; family Onchidiidae; genus Onchidella; species Onchidella celtica. The sequence continues at coordinate 56,311,980 of OZ007574.1, read as the reverse complement.
TCTGAAATCTAGTCGATATATTTGCATGTGTTTTCATTACATTTACGAGAGCCAATCTGAATCTAAACTATTGTCAAGAGTTAATTAATTATAAATTCCCTTAGTGGGTTCAGTAAGATGGCACACGCTCAGCGAAGGAAACTAGGAGGTGCTACTGTTTGCGCTGGGATAAGGTAATCGGGGGGAGCAGCTGTAGTGAGGGGAAAACATGTGTGCTTCGTCATCTGTCCTCTGGTAACTAAGATCAAGAAGGGTGCGCTGAGTGTTGTGCAGTGCATCATAGTAAAACAGGATTGAACTAGATCTCTGCAGACTATTAACAGTGGTGCTTGGAGGGGGTACACTAAGGCAGTAAACAGTCATCGCAGACCTTTTAAGAACAGACTGGAGAAAAGTCAAAGAAAACATGTACAAGGGAAGATAATAGATAATTAGATAAAAGAATATGGGGCGTTACTGAAAATTAACGCATAAGTTTAGACTTGGGGGTGGGATTATATCTTGACTGACTTCACACCTATGACGGTTAAATTGACAACCAATTAAAGCAGGCGGGTTTATCAGGGGTTTAGCCAGCGGCGGGTACTATGCAAAAATGGCCAGTTGTGAAGGTGCTCAGTGATGGTTTTCGACTAGACAGAAAACAATGTAGAATTATGCCTGGTCTTGTTGATTGAAAGCCATGGCACTATGACTGATATCCAAAGCTCTTGTTGGATTCACTGCCTGATTATCAGCCGGGGCAATGGTGAGTCCTAAGAAGAATTCGATGCCAGAAATGACCTCGTAGAAAGCAGATCATAGGATGAGGAGCGCGGCCATCTATCCTTAAAGGAGGGGAACGACGATTTACTAAGAATGAAAGTTGCGAGGAATGTATCTCCCTGGAGATATACTAGTTAGAGTTCTAGTGCTATATTTTGTAAACTTAAACTGTCTTGGGTGAGACTGGGAATTACCAGCTCATCACAGCTCTATAGCTAGATCTATGCCATGTAAAGTTTTATCTTGATGGTATGAGTGTCATTTGAATTTACTATCCTACATGTTAGGATTTGTCGTTAACAGTACGAATGCGACAGTGATTTAAACGTCTAAATAATCCTATGCCTACATCTCCGTAGTGAACTGGGCAAGTTTGTAAATTGTTAGGACTTCAAGTATTGTCTGAAATACTCTGATGTCTACAGCTTCTATATGATCTGTAGAATTACTTAAGTAACCCATTACCAGTTCAGCCTTTGGCAAATAATGATAGATAATGTCCTGGGGACATTTAACGTAGTTGATAGCTAGATCTAGAATATTTAAGGGGTTAGTATTTCACTGGGGGATTTATAAGGATGAAAGGAATTGATTTAGATTTTGTTTAGATAACCTAGTTAGACTTAAAGTTAGATTTATATTAGATCTAGAATAGATCCAGACTTAATATGAATTGCTATTGACATTGTTGCTCATGATATTGATTTCACATTTATATATATATTTTTAACTTATCGTAAATAAATCCGTGGTTGTGGCCCTGCAGGTCTGATACAAAAAGTTACCACTTTGTTACTTAGTAACTAGTATGTAGGCTATGTGAGTGAGGTTAAGTTCATTTAACACAAAAATGCAGTCGAACATCATATCCCATACAATCTAGTAAGTACTAAAACCCCATTATTGACAACTATGACATTCATCTGTAATTCAAAGTTATTAATTGAGAACCAAAAATGTGCCAGTTGTGAAGCAGTGAAGGATTCTCAGCAATGCTCTGCCGGTATTGAAAGGGTTAAGTACATGCACAAGATTTCAACAAAATAATATTATAGCAAATGCTACGGCAGTAAGTTAAGATTTTCTCAGACTCTGTGGATATCAGTTACTTGCTGTGTTTATGTCCAAAAAAACACAGCGCACAAATCGACCAATAGTAATTTCTCTGTGCACATACAATATTCTCTGACTGTACAGAGAACATGAAATAAAAAGTTCCCGATCATCACTGCGTGCTTGTTACGATAAATTTTTCTCACCTCGCTAGCACCTCATTCAAGTTATTGTCAGCTTATGACGTGACAGACAAGGCATTTTTCAGTTTTAACCATCTATACTCAAACGCTTGATGAAGAAATTCATGTCTATCTTAAATGACAGCCACCATCCCCTGTTTCATCAAATTTCTAGATCATCCAAGAGCAACAGAATAATACACTTGAAAACAAACTGGGAAAGATACAGAAGATCGTTTTTGCCTTCCGCAATTCGCCTCAGCAAGTCATTTTAACTAGATGTGTGCCACATTTCACTAAGGTTTTTTACCATGTCACTTCATGTGTGTCTGTTAGTGCCTCACTGAGTTTGTTTATATGATGATACGTAAGATATGTGTACCATATATGTGCTGTTAAATGCTCTGTGAAAAAGAATTCCCCATTATGGGATAATAAAGTGATTCTTATCTTATCTTATCATATCTTATCTCATCATATCTTATCTTATCTTATCTCACCATATCTCATCTTATCTTATCTCGTCATATCTTATCTTATCTCATCATATCTTATCTCATCATGTCTTATCTTATCCCATCTTAATTTATCTATTTTATCTTATCTTATCATATCTTATCTCATCATATCTTATCTTATCTTATCTTATCTTATCTTATCATATCACATCTTATCTTATCTTATCATGTCTCTTATCATATCTTATCTCATTTCTCGCTGATCAGTGACAGATTAAAATTGTAGTTGGCGCTCAATGATAACTCAGAGAGCTTTTTTCTTCTTCTTCTTCTTCTCCTTGTTTCCTAATTCCTTGTGTACAACAAAACAAGTTAGTGTGGTCAATTAATGAACAATTTCTGGTCTATCATACCAGGTACATTTAAAACAATTCCCCCCCCCCCCATCCTTTTTTTTTTTCCGGGAAAAAGGGGGGGGAGGGGGTGTGTCTTCACATGAAGGTAGATCTTACTCAATTTGAGTTTGAGTTTTGGGTTTTAGGGCGAGTCTTCAGTGGAAACATTTATGAATCAAATCTGTTCTTGACAATGGCCAATTGGCGCATTTCGCGGTCTATTTGGGGACTTTATTCATCTTTGGTATGCAAAGAGTCATCAATTCAAATTTCACAAATGGAATTAAATAGTGCCGAATAAATTTGATTACATTGGTAAAGTTCCCCAAAAGTTACATTGTATGGATCTGAAAAAAGTTTTGTAAATGCGTACAAAAGTTTTTTAATCAAGTTGCACACAATTTGAGAACTCTTTCCGAACTGCAACACAAGTTTTCTCTCACCACCTACGGTACGTTCTTGTCTCCCGACATACCAGTGCTCCTTACGGCAGTTTCTAAATTCCCCCTTTAAATCTTGGCACGAAAAAAGCCATCAACAAAAGACAGACTAAGTTCTAGCCGTTTGACCATTTCACCCCAAACATAATGGTAACGATTTTAAAGTCCCTACCAATCTCCCCTTCGCATGGATCTCACGAGAGTAAATCCAATAAAAAATCAATAGATTTCGGTTCACCAGACCCACGTACATTTCGGTGACGTAGAGAACAGAACCTTCGGACATGCGATAGGCCAAGAGAACATAAAACTATAAAGCTGGAATAGGCTTAGGATTGTGTGAGCACGTCGCACTAGTCACAGCGGTTCAGAGGTTCTCAAACAGTGAACTATGACCTAGGAGGAGGAGGAGGAAAGATGGAGAGAGAAAGAGAGAGGGGGATATAGAGCGAGACAGACAGACATTCAGGCAGAGATGGAGAGAGAGAGCCAGAGAGGGGGAGAGAGTGAGTGAGAGAGTGAGGCAGAGAGAAAAAAGGAGAGAGAGAGAGACAGACAGACAGACAGACAGACAGAGAAAAGAAGAGAGGGAGAGAGAATGATACAGAATATGAGGGCTTCAACATGTTACTTTACTTAACGAACAGTCGATAAAAAGGAGAGTTACATGGCTGTAATCTGCCTTGAAAGTCACCCTTTGACTTTGATAGAGGAAAAGAACAGCACGAGAACTTTAACTTTCTGGATCCGGCCCAGTTTCCATTTGTGTCCCCTCCCACGAAACACTGAATATCGGTCATTCTGGAGTAGAGAATCCGAGTTATTTTGCTCTTTCGATAACAGCGTGGCTGAAAACAGCCTTAAGCTGGGTTCTCATGTATACGGAAACGGAAACGGCAACAGAAAAGTAAAAAACCTTCAAATAGTGAAATAGAAAGAATGTTTCGGCGCGCCGTTTCCGTACACATGGAAACGCTCTTTCTTTTTACTATATGATGGATTTTTTGCTGTTTCCGTTTCCGTACACATGAGAACCCAGCTTGAGGCTGAATTTTTATATGTAAGGAAACGGAAACTGCAAAACCGCATCAAGTAGTGAAAAGAAAGCGTTTCCATGTGTACTGAAACGGTGAACCGGTAAAAAAAACAAAACTCCAAGTAACGAAATGTTAAAATGTTTTCATGTGTACCGTAACGCTGTTTCCGAAGACATGGAAACTCTCTTTCATTTTACAGCTTGATGGATTCTTGGCGTTTGCGTTTCCGTACACATGAAAACACAGCTTAAGTATATTTCATTCTGAAAGGAAAAAAAATCAGAGCACATTTCGAAAAAAAAAATTCATTTGTGCCATCCTTGATACCTGTATATAGAAATAGCCTCCCCTCCCCCCCACCCCCCCCCCCCAAACAACAATAACAACAAAAAAACATACAACCCACACACACTTTTCCTCCTTTCTTTATCAATGTAACATCACAGAACTGTTTCAAATCCGACTCTTCTTAGACAAAACCTAGACATAAAAATAGGCACCGCCCTGTAAGACACTGAGAACCCTTGGGACAGCTTACAAATCCCTTACGATAATGGGATTAGCTAGCCATGCCTTGGTAGGATAGCCATGCACAGGATTTCCTAGTGTAACTGGTAACCATTGCAGCTTAATTGTTTCCCTGCATTAGGCAAGGTCTGACAAGTTTGCCAGTCTATCTGTGCAAAGATAAGGCGTGTTTGACACACGTTTCGTCTCTTAGTTTTTATGTCGAAAAGACGATGAAGTCAATAGATTATTGGTATAGTTGTTTACATAACGTCTGTCCATGAATGTTTTCTTTTATAATCTTTTCAGTGATTGTTAGCTAGTGTGTTTGTCTGGTGGTGGGGGTGGGGGTGAGGGGAGGAGAGAGAGAGAGAGAGAGAGGGGGGAGAGAAAAAGAGGGGAGAAAGAGAGAGAGGGAAGAGAGAGAGAGAGAGAGACAGGGAGATGAGGAGAAAGAGAGATAGGGGAGAGAGAACGAGAGAGGAGATAGATAAATAAATAGAAAGAGAGAGAGAAAGAGAAGAGAGGGGGAGAAAGAGAGAGAGAGGGAACGAGAGTGTAGACAGATAGATAGATAGATAGATAGATAGATAGATAGATAGATAGATAGATAGATAGATAGATAGATAGATAGATAGATAGATAGATAGATAGATAGATAGATAGATAGATAGATAGATAGATAGATAGATAGATAGATAGATAGATAGATAGATAGATAGATAGATAGATAGATAGATAGATAGATAGATAGATAGATAGATAGATAGATAGATAGATAGATAGATAGATAGCCAGGGGGAGAGAGAGAGAGAGAGATGTTGTAGCTATCAGGGCAAAGAGTAGTGCAATAATAAATTATACAAAATGGTAGTGGTAGTATACAGGAATCTAATGACCTAAACTACTGCCAAACAATACCTATGATAGAACAATTATTCCCCACGTCCATGACTTTTTGTATTTTAAATTTTTCTTCCACTGCTCCTTCCATTTTTGATAAATTTATGTCAGGTTTTCATGGGGTAACCACTGATGCTTTCCAGCCATCAGACCGATGTAGAGTTGTATAGGAGGATTTGTAGAATTGGTAAGATTACCTGGGGGGGGGGGGGGGGGGGGCTCTTCTACATCAAAACTACGTCGGTGCGATGTTGTAACCAGTGTATCTACGTAGGAACACTGGTGGATCTACTATGAAACTAATGAAGCTTAAGCGTCAGGGCCCATAATCCCGGAGGGGCCTTAAGAAACTTTTCCTAATAGTGAATTTTGGATATTGCTCAACTGTTGCTGGTTGTGAATCGGCCCTACAACAGATCAAGCTTCATGGTCCCCCCCCCCCCCCAAAAAGTTGGTCCGCCACTGCGTAGGAACGACACCAGCATCATTCCTAATAGCAAATTTGACCTCAGACCTACGCGTTCGGTTTGTCTGGGCTGCCTGCTTGGATATCTTGTGTGTTACATTTAAAAGTCATCAGAATGACATAACAACCCCAGCCAATGCCAACCCTCTTGTTCCTTTCCCCACAAACATATAAGAACACCATGCTCTTCCACTAGGTCATGTCGCCTTGACGCTGTTCCAGAACACTTAGTGACTTTTGGTTCAATTTATGCCATGAACAGCATCGCCGGTGAGGACTTTCAAATATCCCCAAAAATCCCCCATTAAAATTCCCAAGATGTGGTAAAAAGAAATTAAAAATGCCGTTTTTTTTGTTCCAACCCAAAACATACTTTATTTAAAATTTACAATAAATAATACATCGAATTTAAAATAAGCAGTGCCAGAGATTAGCTGATGGATCACGCTGTCGATCTGTACTTGTGATAACTCAGCCCGCAGAATATCATTATGTAATCTTACGATGAATTATAGTTTTTAAATTTATTTTGGTTTTAGAGAGAAATAATAAAAAAAATACGCACAAGCCAGGACATTCTCTAGATCTTGAAAACAAAAAAAGGCCAAGATCCCAAGGTAACCCAAAAAATCCCAAGATCTTGGGAAAAATCCCAGCGACCAGCAATCCACGTAGGGAATTATTGGTTGTGTAATCTATCGTCTGGTTGGCCATCAGCAATCAGCCAATGAAATCATATTAGGGCATTAAATTTAGAAATGTCATTGGTCATTGATTGTGTTGTTGAATGTTGTGTCAGTCAATGCTAAAAATAGAAGACTCACGTGGACCACAGGTGGTTGTGTTTCGGCAGTGCTCATCACTGAGTTTGTGGATGGCGTTGTCCATATCCATACGGCGGAGGCGGGGTGGGCTAGGATGGAACATCCCCTGCTTGACGGCGGCAAGTTGCACGCGCTTGAAACTGGGGTAGTTGTAAGCGTAGCTGGGCATGCGCAAAGCGTCCACGCGCTCTGGTTTCATAGGATTTACTCCAACGGTCGTCATGGTGATGGTTCTGTATTCTGCGCATAGATGTAAAACGTGATGTACAAAATTAGCCAGTCTTCTATACAGTAAAAAATATCTGCCATTCATGTACACTCTTCAGAGCTGTCTTAACGCTCGGACACACTGGGCAGTTGCCCAGGACCCCAAGGGCTCAGGGAGGGTCCACAGACTAATAAAATACCCAGACTGGATGAGCCCATTGTGTGACGCCACAAAACAGCGAAAGGTCATGAACCATCCGCCATATTAGGTTTACGGTTGCGACCGACGCTCCAGCATAGCTAAAAGTCCATACGGTCATCATTTATAACAATTTAAAAAAAAAAAGGCAGCTGTAGACAATAAAGTGAAAGGATAGGCAAGTTAATGCATTATTAATACATGTACAACCAATCTTGACAAATAAAAAGAAATTTCTACTGCAGATAGAACTAGAATCGGAATTTCCCGAGCGGCGGCCACGCTGGTTATACGGCCGCATCTCATTAACTTCCGTCAAAAACGACACAGAACGAAGCTTGTGTTTCCAGTCTGGTTGATTTATTAGTCTGTGGGAGGGCCCATGCATGCAGATTTCTGAGTGGTTGTGTAGGGGACAGGGCGCAGTCGGGGGGGGGGGGGGGCTCATAATGAGGTTAAGATGGCTCTGACGATCTTCAAATCTGTGATTTAACAATAGTAATAATAATAATAATAATAATTTTAAGACAGTGATAGTAATAAAGGTGCCTTCATTAACGTTACTACTGTCGGGAAAAAAAAAATACTGTATCATGCGAAGGTTCTGAGATGCAAGTATCGATCGCATGAACTTGATATGTGGAGCTTGTAAAGATCTACAAAATTTGTAGACTTTGGGATTTAATTCCAGAAAAGTATACATTTCTAAGAACGCTTCTTTTCTTTGGTTTTGACAGCATAGCAGTGAAACATTTATCTATCCAATTGGCTGAAAACAGTTATAGGGTTAAAGCAAAAAAAAAAAATGTAGACTTTGGGATTTAATTCCAGAAAAGTATACAATTCTGAGAAAGCTTCTATCTTCGGTTTTGACAGCACATCAATGACATATTTATCTATCCAATTGGCTGAAGACAGTTATAGGGTTAAGGCAAAAAAATTTATAGACTTTGGGACTTAATCCCAGAAAAGTATATAGATCTAATTATTTCTGAGAAAGCTTCTTTCCTTTGGTTTTTGGCAGCAAAGCAGTGAAACATTTATTTATCCAATTGGCTAAAGACAGTTATAGGGTTAAGGCCAAAAAGAAAAAAAAAATGCTACATGAGCAAGTACATGAAAAACATTAACCCCAAAAAGGCAAGCACTATAAATCCCACAGAAAGACGCCATGAAGAGGTTTTATTGAGCAAATTAACTCTCCCCAGTCCTTCGGAAGAAAACGAGTGACTCTTCTTGATGTTTTTTTTTTCTGCCTATGAGGCAATGGTCTCCAAACTATGATCAATAAACTCCCGCCATCTTGGTTTGTCCCAGTGCCGGATTAAGACAAGGGCTTTATGGGCTGCAGCCCAGAGGCTTCCGCCAGCTGAGGGCCTCCAGAGACTAAACGTAATTATAAATATACTTTCTCTGTTTACTGTGTTGCACCCATCTAGGCGTGTCTTGCTTTGAAATTATGTTGTAGAAGTTGAATACAGTGGTTTCAATAATCCCAAGTTCGTGGTTTTATTAATTATTACTGGGAGCCTCACAGTCTCTGCGACCCAGGGGCCTACAAAATCGTAATCCGGCCGTGGTTCGTCCTGCCCTTCAACATGACATTTTATCTTATTTATTTGTTTGTCTAAATACTAAAATGAAATAAATAAGCTGACCCTTGCGCCCCCCCCCCCCCCTCAAGTCCGGAGACCCATGGTTTAGTTGATTCCTCACTTAATTATGTTACAGGTTCGACTCCCCTTATCACGATCGATTCTGGGCGCTCTTCATTAATTCATAGCTTTTTGCGACTTGAGACCTAGCTTTGGCTATCAAAACGTAACTGTCCACCGGCGTCCAGATGTTGGACTCCATCGTGATTAATTGATTGTTGTCGGGATTATCCGAACGTTTATATGCTTATAACTTCAATTCTAGCCTCAGCAGGTATATATGAGTCATTGTGACACTTACATGTATTAGGAAAATCTAACGGATTTAAACCCCGCAAATGAGATTTATGAGAAAGCTAATGCAAACGTCAAGAATCCATCAAGATGATTACAGTGATGTCTTCAGGTTAAGTTTTTTTTTGGGGGGGGGGTATGGGGGGGGGGGTCATATTAGGTGTGGACCGTGTATCCTGTAATAGGTTTATAAAGCTGTACGGATGGCTATAAAAAGGGGTGTGGTGTGAATGCAGGAGAGAGCGAATTAAAAGAAGAGAGAATGGTAGAAAGAAGGGTGTTTGTGTCTGTGTGTGACACAGAGAGAGATGGGGAGAGAGAAGGAGAGAGTGAGAGGGGGAGAGGAAGAGAGAGGGAGAGAGAGGCAGAGAAACGGGAGAGAGAGTGAGAGAGGAGAAAGGGGGAGAGAGAGGGAGAGAAAGAGAGAGGGAGATAGATAGGGAGGGAGAGAAGAGAGAGGGAGAGAGAGGGTGAGAAAGAGAGAGGGAGAGAGAGAGAAGGAGGAGAGATAATGAAGAGAGAGTGATAAATAGAAATTCAGCTGAAGAAAAAAAAAAGGCTGCCCGACAAAAGGAAGCAATTTTTTGCACTGCCCGATTTGGGAAAATCGTTAAAAGGCATCATAGGGGCAATTTTATCGATTTTGGGAATTCAGTATTTTTGAAAAGTTTAACCTCTTTGCTGTTCCTTTTCCAAATGACAATCCTGTTTGAGAAGAGTAAAGGCGTCAAAAATTGACTTTGAATTGAGTCACCATCAATAATTAATTTTTGAGGTAAAGCTGAAACTTTAAAAGCGTTTTTCTCGAAACTGTGGTTCTGTCAGGTTCTCTCTTTATAGGCCATGTCTTCCCTGCTATTTTGAAAAGCAGAAATATATTTTTACCAAATGAAAGGGCTTTGAATAACCTACTTGGTGATACCAATATCTCCATACCATCAAAATGCACGAAGTGCCTCATTTTGTCGGGCGACTACACATTTGACAAGTTCACTGAGAAATCCAAGACATTATAGTGAGGAGGCTTACTTACTCCTTATATAACATTGTCTGATCCCTTAATATGTAGCACAACATGTGTAAGATAAACAATAATTATGATAAAAAAAATTAAAAAGGCAAACTTGCACCATAGAGTTCTATAGATGGTCTGTCTCTAGAACCCTGTTACTTATACGCCTTGCCAAAATATAAAAAAACTAGGTGAGCTACCAGGCATTGCCCGGAATAAACAATCATGTGCCCCCGACCCCCTCCGCCCTCTCTTTATCTCTCTCTCTCTCTCTCTCTCTCTCTCTCTCTCTCTCTCTCTCTCTCTCTCTCTCTCTCTCTCTCTCTCTCTCTCTCTCTCTCTCTCATATAATAAAAATAATAAACTACAGTCTTGCTTCAGAACTCATGCGCACCAGAACACTACGCACCAAACTGAACGCCTGATATGGTTACTTTTTATGACATGCACGGTACTATAATATTACGAAACAAACATGCAAAAATACAGATGTTACATAGCAATGAACATTGTTATTTTTGAAAAATACATGCTTGAAGTAAGCAACTTTTAATTATAGCCATCATCTTCCTTATCTCAACTGCCACCTTCCTGGCAAATTTAAGGCCTGAAGAGTGTATAGTTTGGTCAGTTAGACATGCCAAAGGTTGCACGTTACTGAAATATATAATAGACTAGATATGATCGCACGGGCAGACAGTATGATTAATCATAAGATCCATAACTGAGTTTGCCGCAAACACTAAGCTCAAATACAAATAATAATAATAATAGTAGTAAAGTTCCATTGATCTAGATGTTGCAGGAACAAACTTATGAGAGTATGAAACAATTAAAATTTCAACCTTGAATATACAAAAGTACGAACTGTAAAAAAATAGCACTTTCATAATACACATGTATTATCTTAACCTTATTTACGTAACTCCATCTTTAAACAAAATCTTTCTTAAGCCTGCAAATAAAATTCAAATGACAATACGAAGATGGAAATTCCAGTGAATTAACACACAGAAAAAGCTCGAAGGTCACAGAAAGTATTGGTAGAAGTTGAATAGAAGCAAAAACAACAAAAACACAAAATTGAAAGTCCCACGTGCACTTTGGTTAACGAAACAGTTCAATAGCAAATAACTATCATTCAAATACAGTACAATAGAAATTCAATAAAATGAATTACCAATCAACAAAATAACCACTTGTTCACAAAGGCAGAGACATTAATTATAGAAAGGATTGACCATAGCGAGAAAGTACGAACACTTACGTCAGCTCAGCGGCCAGTGGAAACTAATCTATCACCACAGGTAACCTTTAGGTGTGTGGCACACAAAACTGCCTACGGTCGCCACTTGAGCAAACTGCCCTCTGCCCTTGCCAGATCTTTATCCGATAATCAATAACCGATAAATCGATTGATCGCGCGCCCCCCCCCCCACCCCCAATCAAAGAAGGTACCCCACCGTGGACTCTTGTAAACTTTCACCAGAGAATAGGCATGCACGAAAACTCCTGTAACCCACACTGAAAAACAGTTAGTTATTGGAGTTTGGAACTTAGGAGACAACTGGTAATGATCTTATCACCTAGGTGGTGTCATGGCGTATACGCCTGTGACCTTAACTAGGTCAGAGGGAGGAAAGAGGGAAGATGGGTCGGGGGGGAGGGGATTTGTGTGACAACTTCTTACAAGTTATTATAAGTACGTACGTCCCCCAAGCGGTTTGAGAGAATTAGATCTTTGTTTTAGGAGGGTCGCTGCCATTGGCATTTATGCCTAACCACCCAAGCGTTTTGAGAGAATTAGATCTTTGTTTTAGGAGGGTCGCTGCCATTGACATTTATGCCTAACCACCCAAGCGTTTTGCGCTAGGGGCACCTACTTATACGTACCTATCCCTAACCCCCGTTCCATTGCTCAACCCTAAATTGCATCGAATTCCTAACCCTGCCCCCTACCCTTTCAACCAAAAAACATGAAAAAACAAAACGAAAAGAAAATCTGAAAGAATAATTAATTAAGGTCGTTGCCAAGGAGCATTTCGGGAGGAGCTCTCTAGCTCTGGAGTCACAAAAGGCTTTAAAATACGTACCCCTAGCGCAAAAAAAACAAAAAAAAACTTCTTACTTGTAACAACATTCTCAGAATTATGCGCAGATTGGGAAAAAAGTAATTTCTCTTTATTGACTAGTCTCTAAGGGATTCAGTGTCAGAATCGGCAGTATGATTTGGGCTACAGTTGAGTTAGGGTATTTATCTTAAGGAGCCAACAGATCCCAACCCAAGCTTTCATCAGCGTACCCACCCACTCTATGCCAGGCGAATACGCCCCTGGATATTCGGTCCCACTTCTAAATTACACTAAAGCTTTTGTGGAGTGTCAGCGGCGAGAGGTAGAAGTGTCACTTCGCCATGCCAGCTGATTGCAGGGGGTACAGTGAAGTACAGTGTAGGTTTTAAGATTGCGCTACACAAACAGTCCACCGCCGTATAGACGGGGAACAGTTGCGGTGAGCTGATAGGTAGATTGGCAGAAGCTATGAAAGACGGCAGGGTCAATAGATAGACTGATAATTCGAAAGACAGATACACTGTAAAAATAAAATAAAGTAAAATAGATAGATAGATAGATAGATAGATAGATAGATAGATAGATAGATAGATAGATAGATAGATAGATAGATAGATAGATAGATAGATAGATAGATAGATAGATAGATAGATAGATAGATAGATAGATAGATGAAAACATAGACAGACAGATAGACAGACAGGTAAATAGATAGACAGATAGATAGATAAATAGATAGATAGATAGATAGATAGATAGATAGATAGATAGATAGATAGATAGATAGATAGATAGATAGATAGATAGATAGATAGATAGATAGATAGATGGATGGATGGATGGATGGATGGATGGATGGATAGATAGATAGATAGATAGATAGATAGATAGATAGATAGATAGATAGATAGATAGATAGATAGATAGATAGATAGACGGACGGACGGAAGGACGGACAAAGGGACAGACAGACAGACAGACAGACAGACAGACAGACAGACAGTCAGACAGACAGACAGACAGATAGATAGATAGATAGATAGATAGATAGATAGATAGATAGATAGATAGATAGATAGATAGATAGATAGATAGATAGATAGATAGATAGATAGATAGATAGATAGATAGATAGATAGATAGAATACAGTACCCATGAAAGGAACAAACGAAATTAACAAAAGAAGGAATCACAATAAAAAGGAGGGAACGCACTAAACGTGAAGGAAAGAGCAAGAAAAAAGCATGAAAAGACAGAAAAATTCAAAGAAGCAAAGGGATCGAAGGTTTTAATTATACAGAAGAAAGGGGCATGGAGGAGGGTGCTCCATACTTCTACTCAATTTATTCAGTATAAAAACACTTCACTGCTCTTACGATATTCTCCCTGCACTCTCATTGACCACTCAGAAGCGCCCCCCCCACACACACACACCTACCCAAAGCCGCAGTTCTCGACCACAGATCGTCAGCCTGGTCCATGCTAGGTGTATTATTTATCCCTTCTACCCGTGGGCAATCGTTGCTAAGGGCTTGATCGACTTTGGCAGGGCACCAAAGATTTAGATGGACTGGACTCAGGTATTACATGATACAATCGCGCATGTACCTGGCAACTTGTACATAATTATATACAGTACATTATTTATATGTACATATCAGTACTGCTCAACCTTTTTTTTACCCACGCCCCATTTCAGTTTCAAAAAAAAAAAAAATGACCGGACACAGTTAGTAATTTTGTATTTTGTTTTGTATTTTGATACACTTCTTTAATCTCATGTGAAGCATTTCCCTTAGTGTCATTTCAGCCCAATTACAACTGGAACAAGCACATCGTCACCACAGTGCAGCGCAGGTCGTCGGGTTTGTTTGTTGTTGTGTTGTTGTTTTGTTGTTGTTGTTTTTTTTGGGGGGGGGTGGTAGGGATAGATTTTATTTAATTTTGCTCGGGCAGAGGCCTGTACGGCCTGCTCTTCTCGATTTCCAACTGCCAAGGTATCTTTAACGTGCGCAACATGCACAGGGGCCCTCCGAATTTTTCATCTTTACCCGAGAAGACTAGGTGCTTGATCCTTCCTACCATAGGCATGAGAGGTCAGCACATTGCCGCTAGACTGCCAACAGTATGCAGTATCTGCAAAAAAAAAAGATTTTAAAATATTCATAAATATATTCAGTATCCATCTATACATTCAAAAGAAATTTTAATTAAAACAAGGAAATCATCAACTTGACCTAAACAAACAACAATTCTCAAAACAGTTGAGTTAAAATACACTACAGTATGAAATGAAGATTTCTATGAAAAATCCCCATGTCCCATTCTAAAGTCCTAGGCCCCACCACAATATTGTCATGCCCCAGAACTGAAACTAATATTCAAACCGATTTATCCCGGGCAGGGCCAGGGACCTCAGCTAGTTTGTATATAATTTTGATCCTGGTCTATTAATGTTTTCCGCCAGTCTCTCGATCCACAGTTTCAAACTGATGATTTTCAAAGAACGTTTACTCAAACACTTTCACTGTGAGTTATTTTCAAACACGTGCCCTGCATGACCGCAACGGGGGTCAAACCGGCATGCGCGTTTCCGAGCGGAAACGGCAAGACAATGTCTCGCTCAAGCAATAAAAAGACGCAAAGTACACATATTATTATCATTTTAGACAGTCCAAAGTTAGTAGATTTCGACAGCGGAGGAACTGAACTTTATTTTGATGCCGCAGTTTTTTGGGTTTTTTTTTTTTTACATGAACACACTGTCGTGGTGGCCTCGTAATGTTGGCCTAAAATATGCCAAAACGGGATTCCGACTCGCTCCTTTAGCGGGCGGGGGCTGGGAGGGGGGGGGGCAGTGAGTGGGACTTGTTTATTTTTTACATTTTATCCTCATGGGATAGCCCGCAAAGAAGAACTGACAAAACAAAATAAAAGTATTTCAGTGACATCTGAGACACGGCATGCCGAGACGGTTGAGTTCGCCAAATTCCGCCCGTCGTCTTGCGAGTATATCATCCATGTCAACAATGCAACAATTCACACCACACCCCTTCATAATTGGACGAAAAAGACAAGTACTACAGAGTTCTGCGAGTATAGTGCACACCACATATAGATATGGGCGCAAGTTGTGTTGCATAATAATAATTATAGTGAAAGAAGGAATTGTCGGTCTCGGTGGCGACATTGACAGATCTGTATTATGTACTAGCTGAGGTCCCTGGCCCTGCCCGAGATAAATCGGTTTGAATATTAGTTTCAGTTCTGGGTGGTTATTATGGACCTGCTTCATCTTGCCTGTTCCTATCAAATTGTTTGTTTTTAAATAGATCTAAGTCTTACTGCTCTGCCTTTGTGAGTTGACACCCTGCGCATCCCGTACAATAGCATGATTTGCGCACGGGTTAGTGTGTTTGATAGGGAACACATCGCTGGAAGTGATAACGAAACCTTAAAATGGCGAACCATGACTCGAAATAGATCTAAATGATGCCGAAGCAATGAAAAATGAAACGTAGAAGCCTGAAAATTTCATAATTTCTAATATAGCCCATGTTAATTTGGCATTGATAATTTGCTGTTGTGCAAAATTTGAAGCCTGAGTGTGATGCGGTTCCTGAGCCTTAGGTGACCAAAGTTTCGAATTACCAAAATATATATATAGATATATCATGAGTTCAAGCCGCTCAGTTCAAGCTCACCATTTTATTCATAAAATATCAAAAATGCTACACTTGAAGTCCGGGGAAACTCAGAGGGAAACAAGAATTTTGTTCAAACGGCAGATTTTTCCCCCCGCGTTTTGTAATTCATTGTGTGGAACAATCATGCTGTATGAAAAGTGCTCACTGTGACGTCACAGCCGAGTATAAAAACTACATGCGCCATTGTGAGATCCTTTTTCACTCAATCCCACTTGCACTGAGTGAATGGGAATATCTGAAATAAGCTATGAACCAGATCAGACCACTGAAGCGGGTAGAATATAACTAAAAGATACAATATTATACTCCACTTACAGTGTAATGACAAGAGTCAGCAAGGACAAAGGTCATATTATTTCAAGGTAAGTTTAAGTGACTCTCATACTTAACTTTGTTGTTCACTGAATATCGTGGGTGTAATTCTCGGGAGGACTTCCGAATGCGTTCCATAGCTCGACAAGTGCATAGGCATTGTCAGATTGATATGTAACGACGTGAGGGTCTAGTCAGTTTGTATCATCGAGGCCGTAGGCCGATGTTCGTTTGGGCAGTAGTCAGATTGACATATCAGGGAAAGTTGCCGGGGTAGCTATGTACTGTTTTCACGGGAGGTCTTCCCCCGTCCGCGCCACTTACCAAAAAGTTAAACATAATATCATTAAGATATAAGCTTAAACAACCTGCATTGGAATGGTCAGATGGACCTGGGGGCGTGAAGGTCTAGTCAGTTTGTATCAATGGGCGGTAGTCAGATTGCCTAATCAGGCGAAAAGGGGCTGGGGTAGTAGTTTTCTTGACTGGCGCGGACGGGCGGAAGACCTTCCGTTTTCACTCGGGTTATGGAACGCATTCGGAAGTCCTTCCAAAAACTATTTATTTCCTTCACTGGGTGGAATTGGTTCATTTTTTAACACATTAATCATAAAATATCTTCAAAAAGATATTTTTTTGTGCAAAGTTTGACGGTAAGAGAATTACACCGACGTAAGTCAAAATGTTGAAATTTCAAATGTCACAGATAGTAGGGCTTGGGAAAGGGTACTGAGTGTTAATCACCGAGCCGCGCATAAACTATGAACGCATTCATCGAGAAAACTAACTTGTGACTCCTAGCATACGAATCCGACTCTCCTAAAGTTGCGTCCTTGTAATATCCTTGCTCTGTGTCTCAAATGGTACGACTCCTCCCAAGATTTGCATGTTGTGTTGAAACATATTTGCTTGCCTTGTGAATCTAGAGTATTGATATTGGTCTATCCTGGACCCCGGATGAAGAAAACGCTGAGCACAAGAATATAGATTCTGATCTAGTTTTGCAGTGTCATTCCTTGACAATGAAAAATTTAACCCACTTCAGAATAGAATTTCATCCTTAAATTTTTCTGGAGACAATTGGATTCAGAAATCTTCCCGGGGCAAAATTTCTAGAAATTCTCCCCTCCTCATTATTAATGTTATTATTTTTAATTTTTAAAAAAAAAACTGTTCGCAACATGTCAGTTTCGTCCACTTTGAGGCTTTGAATGTAAGGCAAACTTATAGTTTCAGACCATTATGTAACGCATGTATGGATCACACGGTGATTTAGTATTCACACCAGACAGAAAGTCTAGACTGGAATATTACCTCAATTTACAGACCACCAATCTCGATCTACAACATATTATTCTGCAGAAAAAATGCATTTTTTGTTGTGTGTATATTATTAGCTCGTATCTGAAGAGCGCACTAGATTTGAATTGAGGTGAGAGAGAGAAAAGAAACTTGACCATATAAAGCCAAAAAAAAAGAGAAGACAGACTCTTAAGACTAGCACATAATTATTTGAAATGTGTTTTGGCTGCAAGAACTATTAATTTATCATATCTAAATTTTTAGGGTCCACTAAAAGCGTTTGCTCGCAAGGGAAAAAAACAAAACTAGACTCAACTAAAAATGTAGGTGCTGCATGGAGCTCTGCTGCGGTGTCGAGCTAGCTTTAAACTTAAGTGAAGGACATGATAAAGGACATCCTGCCAAAGGCGAGCACTCATAAATATCCCAAGGAGGATGTAAAAATAAAAACTGCCAAACATAATGAAACGTGATCATTTGTAACCGATAAATCAAAAAGGCAGAACCACAAAGTAATTGAAAACTGCTTTAACAAGTTACATCATAAAAACCACAGAAAAACTGTGGGGTCGCAGCAGGGCTAGACTATAAGCAAAGTCAAAGTTGGGCCAAAATAAAAGGTTGTATGTTGCAAAACCCCGCGTGAACAATACAATTACAAAGCAAACTAAAGAGAAGACAGAAAATACACACAATTTTCGGCTTTCGCCTTTTTCAAGTGAAAAAAAAAAAACGAACAATAAAAGACTTCAACAGAAACGAAGTGACAACTATCAAAATAAAAGGAAACAGAAGCACAATACAGCACAAAGAGGTATGCGACCAGTGGTAAGACATTCACGAAATGTCATAAAAACCACAGAAAAACTGGATGCGGCAGAATTCTAGTCTTTCAAACAATCCTTGATAACAATAAAGAGAATTTGTTAATTGAACCACCCAAATAGAGGCCTCTTCACCATCAAGGTAGTGACAGCAAACAGACTTGTTGGGGTTAAAGTCTGGAGCCACAGAGTCGCACAGCTTTGGATATAATATATAATATATAGGCCTATTATAGACTCTATACTAGATTCAATCTAATGCTTCATTACTTTCTCGTGAAATTCGTTAGTAGATCCAGCCTACATGTAAAATGAGGAATAGCCTTACTCTAGATTCTAGATCTTTACAGAAAGAAAAAAAAAAAACTGAATGGTTCACATTAGTTTTGAAATCAGATAATTCTTTAATTATTAAGCTATTCGTGGAATAAAAAACAAAAAGTTTGAATATTACGGTAAACTTTACAAAGTTTATTTAAATCAGTACAATGACACCAAAATGCTTGTATTGTGTAAACTGGAATCCAGAATTGACATTATTATTCTTGTGTAATATATGAATTCAGGTGATCGGAGGGGAATTTATTCCTTTTGACGAAAATTAAGACAGTTTCACATCGAGTGTTATTTTGACCCACAAATGAAAAGTTCAAGAATGTTTTATTTAGCATCAACAAATTGTTTGGATTTTATTACATTGCCCATTCTGCATGAATAAAGCTCACAGTTCTTAAATTTATATTGTAATAAAAGCTATTATTTTGAAGGCATGGAAAGCAGCCCAAATTATTTTCAAATCTTCAGTAATGCTCCCACATCTGCCTTTCAAATTATCTTCATGTGTGAAACAGTGGCTTATATTAAAGTACTAAAATCATTCTTTATCATATATGGCCTTGTACAAATGTTCAGACTTTATCCAGCATAAAGTAGATTTTTCTTACTTTGCTTTGTTGCAGGTTACACTTCCAGCTGTACATTAATGGCCTGACAATTAAGCCACTTGTGAACATTTCACAAACAGCTGCCTTGTGTGCTGTTACCTGAAGTCAACAGTTGACACAGATTATGCAGCGATGCAAGAAATGTTCACCTCGATGTCTGAAACAAAAATCACAGTGGTGCCAGAAACGTCACGCTCTATACATGCAGCAGTAAGTACAGTGCTCTTTCAAGTTTATCTCAGCTCAATACAAAGCCATTACTTACTCTGAAATTTTGCTTTATAGCTGTTATTGAATAATTTAATTTTTTCATGGCACTCTTTTCTTTATGATGAGACCAGACTGCTCTTTGTTAATAGTACTACAATCTTTAAAAGTTATAAAAAAGCATTTTATAATGATGGAGGAAAATGTAGGCGAACATATTAGCAGTAATTTCTTTGTCAACCACAGTGTTTAAATTCAAACTGATGTGTAGATTTCTGTCATTTGGTTCAAGAGGGAATCATGGCTTCTGGGTTGAAGTTGAGTTTACTGCTACATTTTCTCAGAAAGGAATTATTGATCTTCATTTTCAGACTTTATGTATAGTGTATATTAAATTTTTATGTATTGCCGTTCGTTTATGTAAAGGCATGAGTCTCTGAAGACATCAGGGTACAGGATTCCAGTCATGCTGTTAATGAATTCTGGAGAAAGCAGGGGAATTGTGGCTAGAAATACAAAAAAACATAAGGCATTGCCATATGAAATATTACAATATTATGACCCAAAAAAATAAAAAGATTGGAAAAAAATTGTTTAGCATCATTTTTTAAATTTCTTACCACATTTGCCCACTTTATTATTGTACATTGCCCATTCTACATTAAAAAACAGCTCAGTTCTACATGTATTTTGCATTATAGCTTGAGACAATATGTACTTAAGGAGAAGCACAATTGCCATTTTCAAATGATCAGAAACGCTCTGACATCTGCTATATTTGAGTTTAATCATGTGTGAAGGAACTGAAAGTGTGACCTGACTATAGTGGTAAAATCTTTTGTCATAAGACTTTGTAATATGTGATTTTATTCAGCTTGTATCAGATTTTCCTTCCTTTTTGTTGTTGCAGGTAATAGCCTTACTTTGGATGACTGAACTAACACGCCATTTGCGATTGGGGTTTGACTTCTACCGTTCCAGCAAGTGAAACTTCACAAGTAACTGTCCTCTATCTGCACTCACAAGCAGTCAACCTGATTCAGCAATCTCATGAAGTTGACTGTGCTCCTTGATGTCCGAAAAGCATCACAGCGGCACCAGAAACATCAAATACCATGTGTGCAACAGTGAGTACATTTATCACAGTTCAATTCAAAGAAACATTTGCTGCAAAGGAGCACATCACTTCACCCCTGGATCTAGAAATTGTACCTTTATCACAGTACAATTCAGATACACTGCTGCAAAGTAATGCAGCACTTCACCTCTGGATCTAGAAAGTTAATTTCTTAGGCTACACAATTTTGTGTCCAAGTTTATATTTTACTTTCAATTGCCATGTAGAGTTTGTTGTCCTGGAATTGAAACCTGGGCAAAATTGTCATTTCTGTGTTTAAAGTACACATATTGGAGCAGGACAAAAAATGTTAGTAACAAGACTTGAGCAGTGCATTTTTTTTCTGCAGTCTTGATTTTGTACATGATTTTGTTCTATTTTAGAAAAAAAAAAAAGTTCATAAATTTTATTCAGTCATAGACTCGACAGTAGGGCAGTGACTGTCTATCATCACAAATTGATTAGCGGAAATGGAAGAGTTCAGTATTAGCAACTTAAAATTGTATCCGAGTTGTAAAATTAGTATGAATATCTTTACATTATTTGATGGTCCTGGCTGCCTCGAGAACGTTGTCTGATAAAAGCAGCTGAGGATACTCTAGATTTTGAAATGGCGTAGTCCTTAGGCTAGTGTAGAAAAACGAGGACCGTGATAGGCATACGTTAGTCATTGGTAGCCTCTTAGTAGTGTATTGAGATTAGTCATGGTTTTCAGTACTTTTGCTGCTAGAATCTGAAAGATCTGGATAATCACGTAAAGATCAAAGAATTCTAGTATCATCCGATTCTTTGTTAATGGGGGAAAATGCAGTTTAGACCGGCAAATTCGTCAGTTTCTGAAAAGATGTCACATGCACAGCAGTTTTGGGAAACTGCAGACAGTGCAACTGAAAATGTAAGGGACAAAACTACTCATTTATACAATATAATATTATAATTGACCCTGCTAGGTCCAGAAACGCATAAAGCAAGAGGATTTGCAAGCTGGCTTCAAAACTGATAACTTTGTTTATCTCTGACTTGCAGCACAGAAAGAACTTTTACTGTATATTCAACACAATGAATAGGCTTAACTGCGTTGCTAATGGGATTACATCTTGTTCTGACCTTATAGCATTGTAGATATGACATTGGTGTTGGTCAGTATACTACATAAGGAAATTTAATTTGCATCTCTGAGGAATTGAAACTTTAAAAAATCATGGAGAAAACTTATTTTGACATGTAACAGAGCTGGCAAGGATAACTCTTCTCGGGAGTAAATGATCAAGGTTAACCCCTTCCCTGCAGAATCACCAAAAAGGGAATTCAAATTCCCCCAAAAGCTGGTGTTTTTATTTTTATGGACATTAAATCTGTTGTACATCTGGTCAAAATAAAAGATCTCTGTGTAGTGTAGATTGGGGAGATTTATCAAATGTTTGCCGCTAGGATTGTAACATAAATTTAATTTGGGGATTTTTTTTGTGTCAGATCAGTGAAAGCCTCAGATTTGTCAAGTCTGTGTATTAAAGTGTCATTTCTAATTCTGTTGCATATACAGGAATCAGCCTAATTTATACTTCACCAATAATTCTTTTTTTTTTTTGTACTGAACAAAATGGGTCCAAAGTTTGTATTTTCTGGTCTGTCGACTCAAAAAGATAATTGAGCTCACGAGTTAAGCGCTCACACTGATATAAAAAAAAGTTTTCTCATATTTAACCGAGTTTATTTCACAAGTCTGAGGCTTTTGTCTGCTACCATTAATGACAGTAAAAATGGTACAATCTGTTTAACTGTTGGCTGAGCTTGGGCAGTCACATCCTAGGATCCTGTGAAAATTGGGACAGAAAATCTAATTTTCACGGGATCCTGCTCCCAAGCACCTCTAGGGTTGAAATTCTGGTCTTTTTTTGGATTGTGGTTGGACTCTTTGGAAAAATTTGAAAAAAAACAACACATTTGAAATTCAGAATTTTGGACATCCCCCTCCCCAATATTGGTACCGTAACACCCTAGAGGTTATCACAGTTATGTTTGGTCAGAGTTTGAAGAACAAGTCAGTTTCCATGGGACTTTAGTTCAGTAGGAATATAAACTATGGTTCAACACACACAAAAAAAAAAACCGTCTATTTAGTAACATCACTTTTCAAATGCAGTTCATATCCCTAAGAAATTTCAGAGGGGCTGACGCATTTAAAGGTACGGAGAAAATTTAATTGTATTTCATTAAGCAAAGGCAGTCTAAAAGTTGTGCCAGATTTTTTGAGTGAAGAAAGTAATAGGTTATAGATTGTGGATTGCTAAATGCTAAACGGAAGTAGGTTGTAAGAGATTTTTCATTTTAGGAAATAATTTGGCACCATAGGGTTAAAAGGTTGTCTGCTGTTTGCCAAGTGGAAGGTGTAGGAAATTTCCTGGTTTGGAAATAATTTGGCATTAGAGGGATGTCTGCCTTTTTTTTTTTTCGCTATTTGGAAATATGAAACAGGAAACCTGCTATTGGCAAAAATCTAACCTTGTAAGAGAAACTGTTTTCTGGCTTGAACAAACAATATGGGACAAGTTAAGGTGGAAAAAATGGTGACAGAGAATGAGAAGAGCATAATTAGAGAGGAGTAAAATTTGCTCTTTTGTCATTAGGGCACAGAGAATAGGGCAAAATGAGAGATGAAATCTTGTTGTGGATGCGATATAAGGATTAGAGGAAAATGAGAGATGAACCCTTGTCGTTAATGAGATGAGGATGAAAATGGACAAACAGGTGTTTGGGAGATGAAATAGCGGAATAGTTTCTGCTATAGTGACAAATTTTTTTCTTTCTCTCGGCTGGTCTTGGAGGAACAAAGAACGGAGAATCTTTGTATTGTTGGCCACTGGGAGAGGAAATAGAAAATAGTGCAAATAAAGGGGGAGATTTGGTTTGTAATAATCCTCTCCAGAAGAGCAGGTTAAAGTAGTAAAGACATGAAGAGAAACTCTAATGGAGGGGAGTCAGCAAAAAAAAGAAAAAAAGAAAAGGGAAACGACTCCCCTCCAGGGGAGATAAAAAATTTTTAAAAATGGGAATAGTGGAGGGAGTTGAAAAAAAAAAAAAGAAAATGGAGAAAGAGAGAAACTATTGATGGTGTGACAGTTAACACAAAACCCAAAACACAAATGAATAGGACAGTGACAATGAAAATGCAGGGAGGTAAAGTGGAAAAAAAATAATCTGAGAAAGGGAAAAAATTCTGATGGAGGGGGAGTCCGACCACAAAAAAAAAAAGAGAAAGGACCCCCCCCCCCCCCCCCCAGGAGAGACTTGGGGGAACAAAAAGAGGAATGAAATTCAGAGAAACGCTCTCGTCGAGGGGAAATTTAAAAAAAAAAAAAAAGAAAAATTGTAGATGATTACATTCCCCTCCACGGGAGAGGCTAAGTTAAAGAAAGAAATGAAAAACAACTCTAATGGAGGGGAGGTCAGACACAAAACAAAAAAAAAAGAAAGGAAAGGAGACCTCCCCTCCAGAGGAGATAAAGATTTTAAAAAATGAGGATATAAAACACTCCAATGAAGAGGAGTTAGGGAAAAAAATAAGAAAGAAAACAGAGAGAGAGAACCATTGATGGTGTATGGGTTAGAAAAAAAACCGAGACAAATGAGCAGGAGAATGACAGTAATAATGAAAAATGCAGAGAGGTAGAGGGGAAGAAAAAAAATAATCTGAGAAAGGGAAAAAAATACTCTGATGGAGGGGAAGTCCGACAGAAAAAAAAAAAAAAAGACAGAGAGAAAGGACTCCCCTCCAGGAGAATAGACTTGGGAAAAAGAATGAAATTCAAAGAAACGCCCTCGTGGAGGGGGGGGGTGGGGGGATTTTACAAAAAAAGGGAAGGGGTTTGCATTCCTCTCCCCAGGAGACGCTACATTAGAAACGAAATGTTAAGAGACTCTAATGGAGGGGAGGTTAGGAAAAAAAAATAAAAAAAGCACTCCCCTCCCGAGGAGATCAAGATTTCAAAAAGATGGGAATAGAAAACTAGTGAAGAGGAGTGGGGAAAGAAAGAGAAAACAAAAGAAGAAAGAAGATAGTACAGGAGCTCTGGGGGGAGGAAAACTTCTGAGTGAAGTGAAAAAGAGGGACAATATTTGCTCCTTTGTTATTGCCGCGTAGAGATTAGGGGAAAATGAGAGATGAAACCTTGTCGTGGATGAGATAAGAACATGTGAAGGGTTCTTGAGAGATGAAATAACGGTATAGTTTCTGCTATAGTGTCAGTAAAAGATTGTCCTTGAAGATATTGGTTAATGATGAGTTGATGGAAAATGAACAAGAACCAGACTTGCAGTTAGTTACCCATGGGAAATATTCATTGGCATTTCAAGATTAGTTTTTCATTTGGACACTTTTTTTTGGCAATTTGACTTTTGTTCTTGATTTGGTTTTGGGTTTTTGGTTTTTCGAAAATTGATCTGAAATTCTCACCATAGTGATCTGTTACCTGTAGTGACCCATTGTCCAGCGAGGTCCCCTTGTTTGTGGCTGTGGTCTAGTATGTAGGTGTGTGTGACTCTGTTGTTTCTGTGTTGCCCTGTCCCTTGCATGTAGTACAGGATACAGGTACATAAACAATTTTCTGGCACTCCCTCCATGTACATATTAATCTTTCCCCTTTCCTTCATGTACATATGACACTTCATGTGCATATTTTTTCCACTTCCCTGCATGTACATATTACCCTCTATGTACATATTACCCTTGATGTACACTTACCCTCCATGTACATATTACTCTCTATGTACATATTACCCCCCATGTACACTTTACTCTCTGTGTACATATCACTATCCATGTACATATTACTCATGTACATATTAATCTCTGTGTACATATTACCCTCCATGTACATATTACCCTCAGTGTACATAATAATCTGTTGGTGCCAGAAAAGTTGCTCTGTACCTGTAAGAGACCTCGTTTGGCATTAAGAATGGGGAGCTATCAAGGAAGGAAAGGTTGTCGAAGGCGGTTCCCTGATCTCTCCGTGTATCGGTGGGGCCCAGACCCGGACCTTCAAAGATAATAGATCTGGAATGTTCTTCCACCTGCTGGTCAAAGAGCTACCTGGCGCCCGTAACTCTTTGTCCACCCAGATGGAGGACATTATCCAATGGTGACATTAGGTGACATACATTTTGGATAGGCTGAAGAGGGGTTAAAAGGCGAGCGTTTTGAATTTTTTTTTTAACAAATTTTTGTTAAATCCTATGGTGTAAATTGTCAACTAGGGATATGGAAGGATCTGGGAGGGCATTTGATTGTGAAAAAAGGAATGATAATAATTTTTATGGAAACCAGGAAGTGGGACAAGTCAGAGACTGCGGCATTGTCTGGTCATGGGGTGAAATGCAAAAGCTGAAATAAAAAGATATGGAAGATAAACCGTAGGAGTTTGTCTGTGGAGAAAGGGGAACAAGAGATGGTGGAGATGATGTAAATCATATCGTTGGACATGGTGGCAGCAGATAGAAATAAATGAAGTGTAGGGACAGGGGAAAAGGATTGCTACATTTGATTTTTTATGACTAGGGACACAGAAAACTTAAAATAGAGGACATAACTCAGCTTGTGATGAGGGCTGAAGAAAGATAAAAAGATACAGTGAAGGAAAGGAAAAATGGAGGGAAGCAGAATGGGGAAACAATTTGAGGAAGAGAAAAAATACTCTCTAGGAGGGGAAGTCAGAAGAAAAAAAAAAAAAGAGAGAAAACTCCCCTCCTGGAGAGTAGGTTTGGTAAAAACGGAAAAGAAATGCAGAGAAATACTCGCATAGAGAGAAAAAAACCAGAGGGAGTTACATCCCCTACAGAAAGTTAGGTAAATTAAAAAAGTGAATGGAGAGAAACTCTAAAGAATGGGGGAGGTCAGGGGAAAAAAAAAAAGACCTCCCCCCCAGAGGAGACACAGATTTAAGGAAAGGAGTGAGGGCAGAAAAGACAAAAAAAAAAAGAGTGGTTACATTCCCCTTCAAGAGAATAGGGTAAATTAAAAAAGTGAATGGAGAGAAACTCTAAAGAATGGGGGAGGTCAGGGGGAAAAAAAAAAAGAAAGACCTCCCCCCCAGAGGAGACACAGATTTAAGGAAAGGAGTGAGGGCAGAAAAGACAAAAAAAAAAAGAGTGGTTACATTCCCCTTCAAGAGAATAGGGTAAATTAAAAATAAGTGGAGAGAAACTAAAGGAGGGGAGGTCAGGAAAAAAAAAGGAAAGAAAGACCTCCCCTCCAGAGGAGACACAGATTTAAGGACTGAGGGCAGAAAAGAAGAAAAAAAAAGGGGATTACATTTCCCTTCAAGAGAATAGGATAAATTAAAAAATTAAATGGAGAGAAGCTAAAGGAGGGGAGGTCAGGAAAAAAAAGACCTTCCCTCCAGAGGAGATATAAGACTTAAGAGAGTATGAAAATGAAATAAAGAGAAACAGTTGTGGAGGGGAGGTCAGAAAAAAAAAAGAAACAATAGAAAGACCTCCCCTCCAGAGGAGATATAAGACTTAAGAGCGTATAAAAATGAAATAAAGAGAAACAGTTGTGGAGGGGAGGTCAGAAAAAAAAAAGAAACAAAAGAAAGACCTCCCCTCCAGAGGAGATAAAAGATTTAAGAGCGTATAAAAATGAAATAAAGAGAAACAGTTGTGGAGGGGAGGCCAGAGAGAAAAAAGGAAAAGAAAAGAAAGACCTTCCCTCCATAGGAGATAAAGATTTAATATAGATGAGAATAAGAAACTCCAATGGAGAGGAGTGAGGGGGGGGGGGGAAGAAAACAAAGAGAGGGAATTACTTCATTGTTAGAGTAAGGGTTAACAGAAAAACTAAATGAACAGGACAGTGCAGGGAAAAAGCTTTATAGATATTTGATCACAAAACAAGTGACAGATGCTAAGCAGGAAGGAAATTTTAGGCGTGAGAAGGAAGATGAATAGATAGAGAAGATGCTGAACTTAAAGATAGTACAGAAGCTCGGGGGAGTTAAGATTTCCTCCAGAAAAGTGAGGGGAAGTGAAAAGTGAAAGACAGAAGTAATATTTGCTCTGTTGTTATTGGCGCACACAGAATTGGGGAAAATGCCCGATGAAATTTTGTCATGGATGAGATGAGGATGAAAATGGACTTAGGAAGGGTGTTTTGTTTCAAATCTGTATCGACACATCATAAACCTTGGGTTTGTAATGCCTCTTTGGGTGAAAAATTTACTATTAAAAGTCACTTATTTTTATTCAAAAACATTTGTGTGGTGCTGAGATCCATTGAGCTTAACTTGTAATTTCGTTAAGAAATGAATATCTTGTCTCAGCTTTGTGAAATTACCATTATAAACAATGATTTCCATGCTCACTGGCACAGATGACGTCAGTATTGCCCAGTCACAAGACTTAATGTTCCTTAGTGTTACAAAAAGGGCTTGGATAGCTTTGTTACATTGATGAGCTTTGAGAGTTGGAGTTGGTGTCAAAATGATGGGCAAACTCCCATAATCAAACGGGAGAAATACATGGATAGTCCAAGCTCTTTACCAACTGTACTAACCTGCATGTACACCCCCAGCATGTTACTCTGTGTTTTCTTAGTCAGTTTTGTATTTTGCATGTCAAGGAACTTCAAATGTTGTGACTGGTGCAATACTGGAACACGATAGCAACTTTTTCTTGTGGCCGTTTTGTAAGACAGAGATACTGTCATTGAGATCTTGGTGATTAATAATGCTGAGATAACAAACAAAAAGTTGAGATGAAAGATATTCATTTGGATTTTTATTGTAATTATTTGAGAAAGGGAGAAGACGGGAAAGAACGAGAAGGTATATGACAGGTTTTAAAAAAATGGAGAGGTATCAGAGGAAGACATTAACGGAGGAAAAGGGACATTGAAAGAAACAGCACTACAGTGGGAATTGTGTAAAATACATGTGTAAGGAAATGGACTGAGGAAAAGATTCAAAATGTCTAAAATTTCCTTCCATTTGTTCTCTCTGAGAGAGGCTGAGATCTAAAACTTGATTAAAAAACTTCTATACCCATTTACAAAACTTTTTCCAGGTCTATAGAAAACAATTTTTGAGAATTTTATTAATGTGATAAAATTATGTGAATGTACTTAATTCTATTAAACTTAACAGCTCTGAATACGGAACATCAATAAAGAACGTGTACCCAAATAGATCCTGAAGGGCGCAGAGTGGCCGTTATCATGCCAACGCGACGTAAAACCGAAACTCCTTCATTTGTAGTCTGTTCTGTTGTGTTCAGTTGAACACAATAAAAATTTCTTATATTAAATTAGCCACCTCAAAGTTTAGGATAAATCCCTGAGAAGACTGATATGGTATGGCATAAAACATTTGCAAAAAAAGACTTCCAAGTTTCATGAAATTTTTTGCCGGAAGCATTTGACGAGTATCATGAGATGAAGCAAAATGTTTGCTTATGTCAGGTTAGGGAAGAACATTGTGCGCACAATCAACTCTGACACAGTGGTAGAAATTTAGTATGGTTTATCAATAGCATTGTACCGTCTAAGATGTAAGTGATGCAGTTATCTTCACAAGGATGTAAGTTTGCCAATTTTCAGCAGGTTTCCAAATGTCAGAAAAGAAAAATGTCAAGCATTCCAAGTATCTTAGATGTAACTAATGTGAGCCAACTTCACAGGGATATCATTTTTTCATTGATTTTCTGATTTTTTTGGCCTTAGGCATGAGAAAAGAAAAATGTCAGAAAAGAAAAATGTCAAGCATTCCAAGTGTCTTTGTTCAAGTGTACGTTGATCTGGTTCACTGCAACTGTGTTTCCCAATGGTTACGATTAGGGATCGTTTGTTTGGGATTTACCTACTGTTTAATGGGAGGCCATTTTCAGTCCTGTCTGTAGGAATCAACTACCACAGCTGCTTGTTCATCCTTTTAGCAAACTCTGACCAAATATATAAGATGGGGCAAAAAATAAAGTAACAAAAGTCAACTGACAAATTGAAACATTAGATGAGAAAGATGGTAAAATTGTAAAAAGAGGGGCCAAGGTATTAAATGGGACAGTGAAAGATAATGATTTTGGTTTCCTCAGGCAAAAACGGAATGGGAATTAAACAGTGTTAAAAATATTGTCAGGTCAGTGAAAAGCTCAGACTTGCCAGCCTAATCATACAATATAGAATTCCTTGTAAGTCAGGAGTGTAGTCATTGAAATTTAATTAATTAAATAGCAGTTTATGAATTTCAAGTTTATTAGGGAACAGAAGTTAAATCTTACTATAATGGAGCTATAGGGTGAATGTGTGATCACAATAGGCTTTTTAACCACCGAGCCTTAAATTCTACAAAATATATCAAGCATAGAGAGACACAACGGTGTATGTGGACATATTTTTAAAACATCTTGCAGTTCGCTGTATTTTTAATACTTTCGTTGATTTTGAGCCACAGCTGAGTCGAACAGAAGAAAGGGTTACTGACATTTTGAGCCGAGAAACAAAAAGACGCATTTCCTTTGAGTAAAATTAAAAAGATTGACAGGAAATTTCATTCTGCGTCTGTTTACACATTGGTGATTGAAACTCTACTTTATAAATCACATCTGCATTTTCCCCGAGTTAGCGGGCCAACTCGGCTAGTGATACCAAATAATTTAAGAAATATAGATCACAAGGTGGAAATTAAGACTAGATCAGTGAATGGACATGCATCAGGGGGTGGTTATAAAACTTGAAGATAAACTATCACATTTACAAACTTCATATAAATATACTTTGCAGAACGTGCTTTTTTCCCCATTATATTTTTATTACGAGCCTTTTCCCGCTAGATCTTTAACTTCACTTTTACCTATAGGCATCTGAGGGCTGAAGGTTAGCCCAAAGAAAGATAACAAAAAAGCCGTGAGAGGCGCAAAATTGCAGTTATCCTGCCAATGTGCCGTTGAACTCAGACTCGAGGCAGTTCCACACAACAAAATCTCAAGTGTAATTTGGCACTATGCTTGTGACTTCTTAAACTTGAATTGGTAGATTTCTATCGGAGGATAAGAATATTTGCCATTCAGGATCTTTTAAACATTGAAAGCCGAGAACAAAATTAAAATGACAATAAAACTGATTTGGAAATAACATAGAAATAATGTTGATTTATGACGCTGGTGATATCAATCTGTAAAATCAGAGAGACAGGGAGAAACTTAGTAAGAGTCAGTGCTGTAAAGTTTGATACATGCAGGACACATTGTATTGGTCAGTCAGATTTTCAGATGTTCTTTACACTGCCGTATTGAAAGAAAATTGGATTGGACGTTAGGTACGGTCACTGCTCTACTGATATTGGCATATGTCAGACATATATGCCAAAAGGCTAAGAATGTAAGATGTATTTTATTTGAATTATGTTGGTCTGTATTGATAGGAAGCCATGACTTGATTTTGATGGGAATGCTTTTTTTTTTGTAGTTTTTTTTTACTGGATGGGTGGGTAAAGTCAGAAAAAGGGGTTGGGGGGGGGGGGGGGGAGATTGGTTGTAATTAGTTGCAAAAATGTTCTGGCTTAACATGACTGCTTTGTATAAATTCTTTGTGTTGCTCCCAATTTATCTATGATTTATGTTGACAATGATTCTTTGTAAAAGAAAATTGCCCATTTCACTGTAAATACAATTTACGAATTTAGAGAATTTGTTAGAATAGTTATGAATAATTTTTGTGATATCGTCACTGTTCTCTATGACAGTAAGTCAAAATTTGAAAAATTGATTTACATACATATTTAACTACATTCAAATCCACATCAAATTATCTTGGTCATAGACTCCTAAGCCAAAAGAAATAACTGCATTGCAAACTTTCAAAAATCCATCGTAACTGGATCAAATGTGCTCATATAAAAGTTCTTTTGCTTCTCCTGAAAAGTAGCCAAAACTAATGACCACAGCTTTGGGAACAGTGATGATATCATGTCTTTAATGTTTTCTGATTTTCAATGCAATTTTCCATTATCATGTGTTCAAAGTTGACAGTTTGTCCATGAAATGTCCATCAGTATGAAGCTCAAATATTTATTGCAGAATGAATCATCTGATTGTCAGTTGTTTGAAATGAACCAACATTCAACATGTTGTATGTGGCAGATTGTTTTATACTAAATGTACACAGATGTATACTGTATAGGTCTAGACACTGAACAGCATGCTGAGATTTCTCCTGTAAAACTGCAGACCAGCGGTTGCCAACCTTTTCTGTACCCCGCACCCCTAGAAAACTCCTGATATATTCTCATACCCCCTACAAAAGTAATATCTGGTTTGAAGAGGATTGCATGTACACTGTAATTTTAAAATTTCCAAATTCAAGTTTTCGCACCCCCTGAAATATCGACTTGCACCCCTGGAGGTGCGAGCACCCCCGGGTGGGAACCCCTGCTGTAGACTTTCATATCTTGGGAGCTGAACATGGTCAATACATCATACAGAGTGAAGTATAGACATTAGGGTGATGCACAGTAGAACCCAAACTGAAACTAACTTTTCACCTTTAAAAACAATTTCAGAAATTTCATGTCGTGGTCAATACATTTCCCCTGAAATCTGAAGATTACTGTGTGATAAAAGGATACTTATTTCATATTAAAGCCCCCCCCCCCCCCTCAAATTAATTTATCATTTAAGTCCCCTATCCAAATTGTTTTATAATCTGAGTTGCATACATAATTGTTAAATCAGAGCCCAGGACCCCAGGCATGTGCCACAGTGGGTCCAGGCCACCTGCCGTAAAAGCACAATATAAACCCATCCAGACTTTGTACCACTGAATGCCACTCAGTGACCGGCCTGAGAGAAGTTGTGCTGGCAGTGTGAGCTGTACAGGTGAGTATAATACATCCAGGACTCAAGACTCAGTTCTGGGAAGGGCCACATAGTAAGGCGCCTGCCCTGTACGCACAATATACTAAACCGTCCTGACTTGTGCCACTGAATGCCACTCACTGACCAGTTTGAGATAAGTTGTGCTGGCGGGTTGTGCCAAACAGGGTAAGTATAAC
Organism: Onchidella celtica; assembly: GCA_963931925.1. Taxonomy (NCBI): domain Eukaryota; kingdom Metazoa; phylum Mollusca; class Gastropoda; order Systellommatophora; family Onchidiidae; genus Onchidella; species Onchidella celtica. Next base: position 56,279,056 of record OZ007574.1, on the reverse strand, counting down.
ACAATAAAGTGTGCAACTCAGACTCAGTAATCTATTTAGTTAATCCCTCAAGTCCCAAGTAAATTTAATGGTCATTGTAACGTGTGATGTAAAACATCCTAGTTCTTTAAGTTTGGGCTTTGCTGCGTAATTTTTTTTTTTTTTTTTCGGGTATAGCTATGAAACAATTCATTGCCAAATAAGTTACTTATTTTTTTAGTTTCAGTAAATCATAAACTAAATAGTAAAGAATAAAGCAACAACCCTGAAAACTCCACATATAACTTTGTGTCCTGTAATGAAGTTGACTTTGATGGAATCAGTATGTTATTAAAAATAAGAACCTTAATGAGAATTCTTGGCTTACTCAGCTATTAGTATTAATCCATTCAGCTTGCTATTCAGATTTCGTCAGTTTCTAAGAGTAAAATCTATTTGGAGCAAATCAAATCCTCACCATACCCTAAGACTAGTAGCTCAAGAATTTGGAAAATGCGCTACATTTTAAGCTACATTGAATGATTGTGATTATAGACTCCTAAGCCGAAATATAATCCAACAGCAAAACCTTCAAAAATTCATCGTAACTGGATCAGTTGTGCTTGCTCCACATGTAAATTGGTATCCTGTAATGGAGCTGACTTTGATCACAACAGTTTTTTGCTACTCTTGAAAAGAAGCCAAAACCGATTACTGCAGTTTTAGGGAATGGTGACAAAAGGATCTCTTGTTGATGCCATGAAAACTCTATAAATGTGAAACCTGTCACTTAACATGTTTTGCAATGGGTTTCAGACCTATTTTCATGTGTTAATTGTACATAAAAGCTATGATTTAAGAATATTATGAAAACAAACATATGAAAAGTTCAAAATTTACTTCTTTTCATCTGACAACGTACACTGACATTTAACGTTTGTACACACTTGTTATTTTCCGTGCGTTTGCCAATTATGTTGAATTGAATTAAAAGCACATTCTGAAGGTAAAGCTTTTTGTCTGTTGTCATTTTCATTGTCCAGTGAGAGATGAGAGATGTGATTGTTCAAAAGCCGGAGTGAAACCAAATATTTTTAAAAGTTAATTTAACCCTCAGAGTGTGAACAGATTTAGTATGCTTTCAGCCAAACGTTTGACGTTCATAAATGAACAAAAATACTCATGAATAAGAGCGTGTCAGAATGGGTTCGTCTGGTCTCGGATTCCTGGCTGTTGTTTTTTTTAATGAGTGAATGTTTTTAGCGCTGCAATAAAAATTGCATTCGCTCTGTCTCGTGTTCTGACGTCACGGAGAGGTCCCCCTTTGGTGGTAAAGGTTTTCTAAAGCTGGGTATTCTTTTTTCAGTCCGGGGTCCAACTTTCTAAAGTAGAGTTTGAAACGCCGAAGGCTTCATTCCCAAATAAGAAAGACATTTTTCCTAGTCTCCCAAGACTTGGCGAACATTCACCATAAGATTGTTGTTGGTTTTTTTTAAACAGATAATGTTGTACACAATGTCGACGTCTTCTCTGTTTGCGTATAAGAAGCCAATTCAACATGGGCTTGGTTGCTGGGCCCATGGCTGATGGAATATACTGTCAAAGAAAACCTACACACGTGAGAGATCATGAAAGAAAACGAACGAATTCACTGTGTCAATCATTCAATTTCATGACCTCCCAGGTTCTCATGAAAAAAACAACAACAAATGAAAGCTTACACTCTTAGTAGGCCTACCACGATTTTAGATTTCTTTGAAGGGAAAGACAGGGGCCTATTCAATCTGAAAGCCCCACATTTAAGTACAACACAACAGGTATGATATTTGGTAATACATGTATCAGTCTGAAAGTTATCAGTGCAGGAAAAAATTCTTTCCAGAACCTGACAAAATTAGATCATTGCTTTCTTGGGGGCTTCAGCTGAAGGCTCTTGGGCCCCCTTTTCCTGATTTTCTTTTTCTTCTTTCTTTCTCACTGTCTGTTCCATTTTCTGCCTTGTCTTCTGCGGTGGCATTTGCATAGTAAGGAAGGTGAAGTGAGGAAAGTCAAAAGTGGTGGGAGGTATCTAAGGGTGAAAAGTATGAATACCACTGTCATTTTCAGGAGTATTTCACTGGGGCCTGCTTTAGCCTTTAGAACACAGCAACACAAGCTAATATGTGTAAATACACATCAAAACTAGCGTGTACAAGCAACGCAAAATCAAAATATGGCAAAAAGATAAATTATAAGTAGCAAAGCCTCGCATCAGAAATGATACCAAAATGATACCGTAAAACTCAAGGGAAAAGGGAAGATAAATCAAGCTTTCAGTGTTTGAACCTTCCTCAGGAAAAATAAATAAATATTTTCACATGTTGGAACATTTTATTGCATCATTTTGGTTTTAATAAAATTTTGGATTAAACCTAGTTCGTTCAAAAGTTACAGATGTTTAAAGTCTGTCGCAAGTGGCAAGACTTATTGCTGCTTAGTACATTTAAGTAAGAAAAACTTCAGTTTTTGAGTTTGAGTTTTACGGTGCGTCAGCATAATAATTCACGAAATATCATAAAAACCACAGAAAAACTGTGGGGTCGCAGCAGGGCTATAAGCAAAGTCAAAATTGGGCAAAAAGAAAAGGGTGTATGTTGCAAAGCCCTGCGTGAGAAATAAAACCCAAACAATACAAAGCAAACTAAAGAGAAGACAGAAAATACAAAAATTTTCGGCTTTCGCCTTTTTCAAGTGAAAAAAAAACGAACAATAAAAGACTTCAACAGGAACGAAGTGAAACAGTTTACTTAGCTGCGAGTTCTTGCTTCGTTAGCAGCACCAAAGCACGTCCGTCCGCCAAAAGCATGGAAGCTTAATAATGGCCATTTTGCGCCTATCACGATCTTTCAGGGCATTCTGTTTGTGTTTCCTATTCAGAGCTTCATCAGTTTAAATTCTGCGAGTGAAATTAGTTTCATTTAAAATTTATTACATTGGTAAAATTCTCAGAAATCCTTTTGTGTGGATTTGAAAAGAGTCGAAGCTGCAGCCCATAAAATGCATTTTTATATTTGCAATATAAAACTACGTAATTATTTTTGATATTGATAAACTCTTATCCATTTAATTTATATTATGGCTACACTTACTGGTCCAAATGGGCAAATAAGTTTAACCATTATTGGTCCAAATGGACAAATAAGCATAACCCTCATCTTCTCTTATAATAATGAGGGCAGGGGATAAACTGTCTTCGACGCTTAAGCATTACATGGCCATTCAAGCCAGACACTTGAAAGTTGGCATACTACCGTTTTTGATACTGCCGAGTTGCATGGCTGGATTAGTTTTTGCATTCCATCACGTCTTATATTTTTTTGAAAACTATGAAACGCCTTAGCGTTTAAATCCGGACTAAATTCCTGGTGTAGTTTTTAAGATTGTTAAGAGTGTTTGCGTATGGGTGTAGCAATCGATACTCAGTATCGAAAGCTGTCATTTTGCGCAAAATTCTGCATGACGCCTTAGCATTTTATGGCCTTTAAAGCGAGACACTCACAATTTTGGTATATCTAGGCCTAGGCCTAGTGTTTTTTATCCTGTCGAGCTGCATGGATGCCATGATGTATGTTTATATGATTGTTATGGATGGCGATTCCGCAACCTCTTTACTGGGCGCTGGCAAAACCGATACACAGTATCGAATATGCCATTTCCTTTGAGCGTGGCCTGCACACGAAAAATGATTGTTGAACGAAGTATAAAATGTGTTCAGGTTGTTTCAAAAAGTTGCTATAGCAGTGCCTTTTGAAAATTGTAACAGCTGTGTCAGTCGACTAAGCTTGGGGAAACTATAATTTCTAAGCACATCTGGCATTACAGCATGTGTCAGGGAAAGAGGGAGAGGGAAGGGGAGATAGACGAGAGGGATGGGTGTTGAGGAGAAAAAAGGGGAAGAGAGGGAGGGAAGGAAGATGGGGGGGGGGAGAGGAGGGTGGAGCCAGGTTTATCCCTAGGCAAGGCCTAGGCCTGCCCAGATTATGTCAAAATATGTCAATAGTAGTACCGCTCATAGAACGGGCGCTTTAGCTTGTTTACTCAAATGGGCTTATGGGCAAATAAGTCTTAACCTAATTTGTCCAAGTATTGATAATACAAATTACATAGGGCCTACATGCGTTGTAAACTAAGCTTGGGATTCATTACGTAATTGGTCCCTGGTCCCAACAGGCGAAGAGAATAGCCGCGGTGATCCGGTATGACATGTAAATTCTGTGGATGAAAGAGATAAAGTTTGCAGAGAAGTACACTGTAGATCATCCAGTACCTATCACGTAGCAAATACATGTAGGCTCCTGCTCACAGAAGACGCATGGATTGCGTCGGGAAAATTCGATCACCGTCCGTCGGAACCTGACGGAAAAAAGCTACTCCCCCCCCCCCCCCCCCAACCCACCCCCAGTCAGCAACCCTACGGAAATCCAACATAATATTGACATCAAGTTTTGCACGTAGGATTGGCATCCTTCCTACATAGATCCGTTGGTTACCACATCGGGCCGATGTTGGTTTGATGTAGACAATCCGCCACTAGGGTAATCCCACCAATCATAGGGAAGACTACGTCGGAATGATGCTGGGTGGGCCACAGCCCCCGATACGCAAATGAACATTCAGTGGCCCACTTTGCCTGTCAAGTGACAAGTTGGTGCTTAGCAGGAAGTAAAACTCTTCTTCTGGTGATAGGCCTAATACCAGAGAAAAAAAGAACTTCCAAATTAAGGCACATTTTGATTTGAGTCCACCTCATTTCAAACAACGTAATGCATTCTCCTACTTGTAGATAACGGGGAATGCACCGAACATTTCAGAATGAAGAAGCATGGAGCGACTGATTTATCAGTACTCGTGTTTGTGAACTCCAAAGTAAAAAACAAACAAATATTAAGACCCACCTCACAAGCTCTCTATACATATTCAAAACGTCTGTAAGAATTCAACATATTATATAAATCAGTTTTTTTTTGCTGTTGTTTGATTTTAAGATAAGATAAGAGATAAGATATAACTTTATTATCCTATTTCCAGGAAATTTGTTGTCACAGCATCAGTAGTGGTACAACAGTAAGTACAATATCTAAGACTTACCGGTCTTTATAATAACGTATACCACACGCACGCACATTGCTCACACAACATTACCAGGAATTAAAAACATTACTCACACACACACACACACACACTGTCAGAATAATCCGTGAGGAAAACTAACAACAAAATAGTACGTCAGGAAACACTACTGCTAGTACTGCCACTTCTAATTGCGGATGGCAAAAAAAGACGATCTGTAGTGCTCTGTTTGTTTTTAAATACAGTATTCGTCCACTTCTTTGGGATCGGACTATCTGATGGAACAAAGGGTGAGAGTAATCGTTTAGAAATTATTTTAGTTTCTGTTTGCACAAATGCACAAATAACTCGTCAAAGTTCACGTTTTCACTGTTAGTTAGATAGCAAACTTTTTTGATAATAAGAGTTCTTAATTTTCTTGTTGTCGTGCTCCTTTGCATTTCCTCCCGATCCCCCGGGCTGTAATACAAAATAGAATGATACTTTGGATCACTGGTCACTGGTCACTGATCCCATAACCCGCCGGGGTCGTAGGGGCGCTGCAGTGATGAACGCTGCACCAGCTGGCTCCATTTGTGGCGGTTGTGGGCGAGTGTCTGGGTTGCAGGAAAGCTCATCTTGGTCCATTCCGCAAATGTTATCTGCCCATTTCTTCCTCGGTCTGCTTCGCCTTCTCTTCCCCTGCACTGTTCCTTGTAGTATGGTCTTAGAGAGCCCATCTGATCTTGTCACATGCCCATACCATCTGAACTATACTTTGGATAGTTGATTTATAAAACATCTGACTGAGTGTTTTATCAACATTAAATGATCCAAGTTTCCTCAGAGGGAGAAACACATATGCATACACCCACAGAAAGAGGGAGGCGAACTGGCGTAAGGGGAAGTACACAAATACGCATAAAAAGAGAGAGTGGGAAGTTATTATTATTATTATTATTATTATTACTAGTATTATCATTATCATTGTTATTGTTCGGTTTACAGCCCTTTTGAAATGTCTTGGCGATCCCTAGTCAAAATTGGGCAAAAAGAAAAGGTTGTATGTTGCAAAACCCCGGGTGAGAAATAAAACCCAAACAATACAAAGCAAACTAAAGAGAACTGGACGAAAGAAATGTCTTCACCCTTTCTTTTGACTACGGATATACCGGTAGGAGCGGCTCAAAATATTGACCCCTGGGACTAGATCTGGACAAAATTGGGAAACAATTTCAATTCTCAATTTCTCCATAACTAGCAGACAGATTGCCCCCAAATTTTGCACATGTGTACTTGGATGTATGTTCTTTGATGATATTACAATGGCCAATTTGGGTTATTTGTGATATTTTTTGCGGGCTAGCGCAATTAGAAAGCCCTTAGGGCCCTTTGGTTTTAACGCATTTTCACAATTTCAGTTCTTAATTTCTCCATAACTAGCGAACAGATTGCCCTCAAAATTTGCACATGTGTCATTGAATATATATACTTTGATGTAACAACGGCCGATTTGGGTCATATGTGATATTTTTTCAGACAGAGTAATTTGAAAACTGTGTTGTCAGATAAAAATGAAACCTACTACTTCAACGTTGGAATATGACCAATTGGATAAATTTATTGGAAATATGGCGTTGTAGCTCTCTTTGCATACCTATTCTTAACTTGTATGCAAAATTTGAGCTCATTGCAGCCGATGGTTTTCACAGAATTATTAATTTAAAAATGTAATGAAAATTCAATATGGCCGCCGTTACCATAGCAACCGCAAAGTTAAAAAAAAAGTTTGAATACATTTTTCAAATCACATTTTCATTCTGATTCATTACCACAAATTTTATGGAAATTTATTAACAACTAGGGAAAATAGAAGTTTTACCCGCTCCTCCCCTTAATATCATAAAAAACACAGAAAAACTGTATGTCATGATTAGAAATTCACGACGTTAGCATCGGGTATTCCCGCTGATCATGGCATCGCACCAATTCTAACCAGCCAGAAACGAGCGCGTCCCATGCAGCCATTGGGGTTGGTAGACCCTAGCTTTACAAACCATCTACATCACCAATGAAATCTCCGAAACTTGGGCTCTCTGTTCCTGGACACATAAAGTATTTCATGTGCTTAAAACTGACTCTTACAAAAATTGCTGTGACAAAACATGTCACCCATTTGCAGCGGGTTATATTCTTATCCTGAGTACTGTGACCAGAACTTTTTCACGATTGTGCGCAGCTTTGTTTTAGAAGATCCAAAAGTTGTCAGATTTCTTCGGATCAGATTTGTGCCAGACTAGAAGTGATACAGATTTAGATGTAATATTCTTCAATATTTTTCAGTGAACACAGAGACCCAAATAACGTCAGAAAACAACTGTAAATTCTGATCTAGGAGATTAGAAAAGTGTTCTTTACTTGAACTGAAAACAGATTCTCACACTGACTTTAAAAAAAAAAATAGTGACGAATGCAATAGTTACAGATCCCCCGCGGTAATTTTGTGAGTATATTAGTATTTGATTTGTCAAGCTAGATCTCTATTTTCCAAAACCAGTGCTTCAGAAATTTTATTCCCACCGTCTCACGTTCACCGGCAAGGAAGCTGTGGCCCTTCGAGATTCTTGTTAGAATTTCAGAGTTGTCAGCTGCCATTTTCTGATTCTGAACAGTGAAATTGTCTCAGAAGTGTGGCAAACTCATACCGCAATGGAAAGCCTACGAGGCGAACTCACAGCTCTGTATAAGAAGCAGTTCATGAAACTGGATGCTGCTGAATGTGCGGGAAAAGATACCACACGGGTGAGTAGTTCCGGTATCGAGCACGAATAATAATGTAGAAAAACTGCCAAAATATCATTTTTGTTTTTTGCTCTCATGTTCTTCTTCTTCTTCTTCTGCGTTTCCCTTTTTAGGGGGGGGGGGTGGTGCGTGCCACTGCAGTTTTCAGGCAAGATTGTTACACCAGTCTGGCCTATCTGCACCTTTCGGTCCAGTGACTCAGGCTTCGGCCTGCTTTTCAGTCAGGATGTGCTTCCTTAGCCTTTGATCTGCCAGGATCTTCTAAGCAGGGCAGCAGAGGTTTAAGTTCGGAGTTTTCCATCTCCTATTTAGACTGCCTTTCGGGGCTTACGGTCTCTGTCTAACCGGGTTTGAAGTCAGAGTTTTCCTTCTCTTAGATGGGTTGCCTGACATTGCTCACGAGCCCCTTCTGCCTGGGCCATGTTGGTCCACGGCACCTTCTAGGTGCAACCCCTTTTTCCCGGGCTCCCCTATCCGCCACCCAGGGCACGCGCCCCTGTGCTGTATGGCCCCAGCATGGGGGTCTCATGTTCAATATTCACCCTAATTTTTAATAGACATAGTCAGTGTGCCCAAAAATCTTATAGAATACAATTTTCCCCTATGACAAACATGTATGTATGCACTGAATGCTTTTGCAATTGTAAACGTGACATTTTTTTCAAGATAGTTTTAACCTAGTCTCTCATGGCTGATAAAACTGTATGTGAGAGACCAGGACAGAAATTTTGCCATTTGGCGAATGTAGCAATGTAAGTGTTAACCAAACACATTTCTCGTTAGTTTCAATAAGTATTATTAATAATTATTACATTATTTCAGGCAACTCAAACTTTTGTGCCCGCATTAATTTCCTGTGTACCTGGGTGGCAAAACGTGCGTGCAAACGCGCTCGCACACAGCTTAAACGGAACACTGCCTATCGTGCTATTTTTTGGGATCTCGTCTTCGCAAAATAAACACAAGCAAAATGAAACATGGAAATGATTACTTTGCCCGAGTGACCACACCGTTTCTCTAAAGTTTCTCTGGATGTCTGGTGGGATACAAGATAGAACTTTATTTCCTCGCTGCCGTTGACATTTACGCCTCACTTTTCTTGCCTTTATTTTTCTTATTCTTGTTTCTGTGTGTTTTTATGGTAGGGATTTGTTTCGTTGTTGTTTTTTTAGAATTTTGCCCTGTTCGGCCTGTTCTTCTCCACTTTGAACTGCCAAGGTATCTTTAAAGTGTGCAACGTGCACATGCTCCCTTCGAGTTTTTCGTCCTTATCCGAGAAGAATAGGTGCTCGATCCTACCTACCACAGGATCAGAGGCAGGAATCTCCCCCCCCCCCAATATTTTCTTAAAATTCCAACATGCCTGCACTGACTCGGGATCGAACTCGATACCTTCGGCATAAGAGGTGAGCACCTTGTCTCTAGACCTCTAGATAGAGGATGATAGAACGTTCAGTGAATTAACGAACTCACACACTGTTCTGTACTCTAGATTCTTTCTCATGACCAACTTCTTTTTCCTGAGATATTTGCAGGACATCGCCTAGGCATGATCGAAAGAGCGTCCATGCTCAAAGCAGTGGTCAATTTAGATCCAAGTTAGAGAAAATTAAACAAACTTTTGAACGGTGAACATTTCTTGATTCCAATAAGTCACGGAATTAACTCGGGATGAAAGGTCCATAATGTTCATATTATGCATTTCTTTTTTGGCATGTGCTGCAAATAGAAAACAATTTCACTATTTCTTCATGTATGACCTTTTTTACCTCATAGATCCGTGCATTGGGTTGCTAGGATATGATAAATGGACAGACTTTTTTTTTTCATTTATAATATTATGTAACAATAGCGGCGGCCATCTTGAATTTTATCATATATTTCTATTTGTATATTTCTACTTAATATAAAGTTATTTCTAAAGTTGTAGATGATAATTTAATGAAAAACTGTACACGGAGAATTAGGCATCTTGACATTAATTTTGTTTTTTCTTTTTGTTAGATTTACGCGTCCCCGTTTGTTTCTGTCTGTTTGCCTGGCGTTGTTTTTTAAGAACCTGCTGAGCCTCTAGACTTATGTTCATGTTGTTTGTTTGTGTTTTTCACCTTTTTTTTTTTTTCTTAAATACTTTTAATTACTACACAATCATTTGGAGGGTAGAGTTTTTCCTTTTACCTTCAGCCGTACATGGCTCTGAAGCAACTGATGCCATGCTATCACCCTTGATGTACATTTCAATCCCATCACTCTACACTCTAGATGCGCATCCAATTACTGGAAGCCTACGTGAAGGACTTGAACGAGCAGAACGACATGCTGGTGCAGATGGTGGAGGAGGCAACACAAACGAAGGTGATCTTGATGGGAGGGAGTTTGAGTCTTGAAGGCAGCGTGTTGGCATGTTGTTGTTCTTTAAAAATTTTATTGTATTTTGCATACTTCTTTAATCCCATTTTGGGAAATTTGCCTGAGTGTCATTGCAGCCCAGTTACAACCAGAGCAGACACGTCGTCGCCACAGTGCAGCGCCGGTCGGCCGGGGTTTTTTTTTAGGGGGGGGGATAAGGGAGGAGGCTGGTGGAGGCATATTTATGGCTAAATCATAGTGCCCTGCACGGTTCACTAGCGAGAAATCGTTTTGCTAAACTATAAAAGTACTATATGGAACCGAACCAGCTGTTATAATGAAAAAGAAAAAAACGTCGCTAAAAAAAGTAATCTTCACATGTTTCAAAATGATTTATTTTATATAGAAGAAAGAGGAAATTGCCGACTGAAAACGCAAGGGTCCTTTGATTTTTTTTTTCTTCTTCCTTTTCTATTAAACATTCGCCCTAGATTGAAGGGAAAAAATGCTTTCTGTATAATGATTACGTACCATTAGAATGACAAGGTTCTAATTAGTCCTGGGCACGGTTCCGACACCAGTGTCGACTCCTTAGGTACTGACCTTCAGCTTGGGTACCCGACACCAGAACCTGGTACTGGTACCGGAACTAATATCGATACTGCGGCGGCTCCCCAGTTTTCCTTCTCATTACCACTGCTTCATTTACATTTAATACCTGTAGACATTATATTACAAAGATTTCAATATATAGAGAATTAGTTGTTCTGCGTCCTCCATCCTACTCCACCCCCCCCCCCCCTCACCCCACCACCCCCACCCCAACACTACAGCACCGTTCCAGAGCCCCTCACCAGACTGGAGACAGCCAATTAAACTTTGATCGTTCACCTTTGCGTCATGCAAATTCTCAGGGTCAGTGCCGGAGTTGGGGTCTCGGAGTCGACACTTGGGAAGTGATGGAGTGGTGACGTCACTTCCTCGAGGTCAGAGTCGACACCAGTGTGTGGGAACTTTGCAGCAGGGAACTTTGGCGTCACTGGAGTCGAAGTCGGTGCCGACTCCAACGAGAAGTTTAGTGTGGGAGTCGGGAGTCGCGACACTGTCAAAGTGCTGGTGCTGCCCATCGCTACTCCCTTCCGTCAACTTTTGAGAAATCGACATTGACGTTTCATGTACTCGTGGCTTTTAGACTTAGAGCAAACAATTTTTGTGCCTCTTGTAAAACTTATAAATTACACACCGAATCTGCTTGATGCTTTGACAGACAATGGAGAAGATCCATTAGAAGGAGTGTGTTGTGTGTAACTTAAAGTCAAAATTTGGCAAAAAGAAAAAGTTGTATGTGGCAAAGCCTCGCCTAAGAAATAATACCCAAACGATACAATGAAACGCAAACTAAAAGAGAAGACAGAAAATGGCCGATATTTCGGCCACAGTCGCCTTGCTGCGACCCCACAGTTTTTCTGTGGTTTTTATAATAGTTCGTCAGTGTGTAACTCAGTTCAGTCACAACGTGGAGATAGAACCTTGTCATTCTAAGGGGACGGTCGCTGTATTCAGAGTAAGACCCGGTGGGTACAATCCGATTTTGACAGGCCAAGTTAGTTGGATAGTGACGTCATGACAATGAGCTTCAGTGAGACCTCAATGTACCAGCCGACTGGTTGGGTCTCATTGAAATTCTATGTCGTTATGTCACCCTTCAACTTGTCGGCCTGTCCAAATCGACTGGTGCATGCCAGGCCTGAAGCTGTGTTCTCATGCGTGCGGAAACGGAAACGGTAAAGGAAGAGTCAAAAAGCCTTCAGGTAGTTAAATACATGTAGAAAGGACATTTTCAAAACACAAAGTAAGGTTCCTTCCGCAGACAAAGAAATACAATGACAGAATCAGTATCGACTCGGATTCCGTGCCAACTCTGGAGTTTGTTTACCCTTTTTCGCTAAAGTTTACAGGCGATCCATGTTCTCGTTAATCCACAATTTGCTTCCTTCAGCGAATGAAGGATGAGGAAAACTGCGTCACGGTACTAAGTAAAAATAGATCATAATGGCGTGTCTCTGTTCTAAAAGCATGGAGACGGAAGTGTTTGTTGCGAATTTTACGTGTGAATTACGCAAACTGAACAAATTACCCAGAGTTTGCAGCATTTTTATATTATCCCCTTACATCACAATAAGTCGAGTTATTGGCGATGAGAATGCTTCCAGAGTTTTGTGGCCAGTTTCATGAAAAGCGCCCAAGGCAAAGTTTCCACCCAAATATGGCGAAGACAGGCCCATGGGTACTTGACACGTCTGAGCAGCGTTTCATGAAATGCGCCCCGTCCGTTTGGGCGGTCCCTTGGGACACAGATCCTGGGACAGCTAAAGAGTAGACCCAAGGGCCAAAACAATAGCCCAAACATGGCGGGTGTGCGCTGATGTAGCGAGTGAGCGGACATCGATAGGCGATGCATCGCAATAATATTAGGTTCAAAATGCCAAAACTGGGTATCATCTATCCATTTTGACATCCCTCGTTCCTCAGAATATTTATTTTTTTATCCATTCTCACACATTCGCGCCGATTTCTTCATTAGATCTACTCGTCCGCTCGAACCAAAGAGTGCCCTTCGGTTCATCATTGGTCGATTCACACAATTATAATTTAATTGTATCTCCAGCCATATATACATGATACGAATACCATTACTTGCTTTTTCTCCATTCCACACAATGAAGGCCAGCATTTTGATCTAAAATTTACAATTTACACGCAGCCACGGCCTTGCTTCGTCGCGGCCACACTTCTACAGGCGACGGGCACAGTGGAATAGTTTCATTTAGTTCGGTCATTCTTTCATTCTTTTATTCCCTGCGCTCATTCTATCCCTGCACAATCCCAGTCAATTTCCTCGCTCCTTTCGAAACCTCCTAATTTGCTCTATCTATCGTGCGCCCCCAGCCCCCCCCCCCACATTGTTATTGGTTTAATGGTTTCTTGGTTTGGTCATGTTTACTTAGTAAGACTTTCCCCGCAATGACTTGGGGACAAGGTGGTCTAGAGGCAAGGTGCTCGCCTCTCATGCCAAGGGTCCCGGGTTCTAAACCCGGGCAGTGCAGGCATGTTGGAAAGTGGATTTTTCTCATATTTTCAGGTCCCTGGTCCTATTGGGGGGTAGGATCGAGTAGTTCTTGGAAATTGGATTTTTCTCATATTTTCAAGTCCCTGGTCCTATTGGGGGGTAGGATCGAGTACCTAGTCTTCTCGGATAAGGACGAAAAAATTCGGAGGGCCCGTGTGCACGTTGCGCACGTTAAAGATACCTTGGCAGTTGGAAATCGTAAAGAGCAGGCCGAAAGGCCGCTGCCCGGGCAAAATTGAAATTAATAGATTAAAAATTTATCCATATCATCTCCCCCCCCCCCCCCTCCCCCGCCAGAACAAGAAATAATAAAACAAGTAAAGTGAGGTGTAAATGCCAAGGGCAGCGAACCTCCTAAAATAAAGACCTCAAATGAATAATTACTTGGCGTTCTCAGTAGCGTAGTCATCAGCATCTCTGCCTGTCAGTCTTTCTTTTTTAGTGGCCGTGGTTCGATTCTCAGCATGGCAGATGTTGTTTTTTTTCATAAGTCTTTTTATTAGGCATCAATCTTTTTTTTTTTTTAATCCAAGAACAATAACGGAAGAAATCCAGTTTTTTGTGTGTGTGTGTGTGTTTTTTTTTTGTATCTACACATGTCAATGGGGGACATTGGTTCGATTCTCAGCAGGGTAGGTTTTTTTTATTTTCTTCTTTTCTTATAAAAGTTTTTTTTTTTTTTTATCAGTAATCAATCTGTTTGGTCATTTTTTTTTAAATCCAACAGCATTAGGAATAATTCCAGTCTGCGTGTTTGTTTGTTGTTGCGGATAAACAATTGCATGCAATTTTTCAATTAAATTTCATGACGTTTTATTCAAGTGCTGTCACTTTCCCTCGTTCCTCACACTATTTTTTTTTTCACCCATTCCCGAGCCGACGTGCGCCTATTTCTTCATCTACTCGTCCGCTCGAATCAACCGAGCGCCTTTCCGTTCGTTATAGGTCGATCCAATTCTACTTTTTTTCCCCACACCACACAATTATAATTTTCTTGTATCATCATCCATGTGCATGCGAATACACCTCTTTCTTTCTTTTCCTCTCCAACCCAATGCTTAGTGAAGGTCAGCATTTTGATCCAGGTTAATGGGAAATATTCACATTTTACATCCAACCACGGCGCGCGGCCTAGACTTAGCCAGCGCACAGTGTTATTCATGATTATTCAAGGCTTGTTTCTTCACGGCAAAACCCCTAACCAACTGACGAATTCTAATCGCATGCACTTTCCGAGTCGAATTCTCACCTTTGTAACATAATGTGTAGTCTTTCTGATTAATTTATTGTTTTTTTTAAACCAGTTACGATTGGATTATCCTAATTTACATGGCACAAAGTTACGAGAACCTTTAACTTTGTGTTGCGGTGAAGAGTTCCACCGCAGTTCAACACTGGCCACATGATGCCAGTTTCTAAAAATAAGTGTGTAACAATCAGCTGGGCAAGCGCCCTCTTGGGCACAAGTGTGGGTACATTTCATGAAACGCGCCCTTGGGTTACAACAAGGACCCGCCCAGTTGGGCGCGCCCAGACCGTTTAGGCACCAACTTCTGTCCCATGGGCTGGGCACTTTTCATGAAACCGACCATTGGAGCCCTCCCAAAAAAGGGCCTTTGAGGGCAGAACTTTCACTTTAGCTCCATTAGAGTATAATATGTACGGAAACGTCCTTTTTGACGTGTCCGCTGCCATTGCCGTTTCCATACATATGAAAACATAGCTTAAGACTGTTTCCTCCACCGTCCACACCCCTGGCTGGTGCTCTAGGATGATCTGAACTGCAAGGAAAAACAGAGGAGTCAGCAGCTGGCCAAGGCTAAGGACGCTCTCTGCCAGGCACAAGATGAACTGGAATGTGAAAAGGAGGCCAACAACAAACTGCGCTGTGATGTCTCGGCGCTGAAGAACGAAAACTGCCGGGTGTCCAGGCTCCTGGATGATTCGCAGAAAGAGGTTTGTCACTTTGTACTGACTAAATTTTCATCGTAATTTCAATCAGTTTTAATGTAACAGTCCCGACATGGGCGATATTGCTCCCGGAAGGGAGGGGAGGGGGGGGGGGCTGGAATTTTGATTTCCAAGGGGGCGAAAACAAAGAAAAGGGCGACAAGGGAGCTAAAGAGAGTTGGGGGCGAATACAGGGGGGGAGGGGGGGGCACTGACTTGTTCAGCAACATGCCATACGTAGGTAGGTTTTAGGATTTGATAAAGAATGCTTTCTGTTTTATAATGAATAATCAACACACCTGTTGTCATCAGTAAAACTTTGGAAAACTTAACATCATAATTTGTATGTAGTCTGTCTTCTTGTCAAATGTTGGCTTTCAGTATAGATAGGGGGTGGGGGGGTGGG
Source organism: Onchidella celtica (assembly GCA_963931925.1). NCBI lineage: Eukaryota > Metazoa > Mollusca > Gastropoda > Systellommatophora > Onchidiidae > Onchidella > Onchidella celtica. Next base: position 56,263,373 of record OZ007574.1, on the reverse strand, counting down.
GGGGGGTGTGATGAAAGAAAATTTGGAGGCGATTGCCTGAAAAAGGTTGAGAACCCCTGGTCACATACCGCTGACATACCGTACCTGAACTGCCGTACGTAACAACATTCAATGCATTGATTGTATTTAGAAAGTTATGATTGCCCAAGCACCGGCTGGTTTTATTCTCTGTGACGACAGATCAGCATCTTGAATGAGTCACTGTCAGACCAGGAATGCATGATCAAGAAGACACGCAAACAGCTGTGTGACCTGGAGGAAGACATCAACTGCGCCAACAAAGAGATACAGCAACTGGAACACAAGTAGGTTTCTCTGGAGTTCTTTTAATTGTCAGAGAAGATGACAATTTGAACTCTTTGAATCCAAACTAAAAATCTGTCTTTTAAACTGAAATTATACTTTAAATCTGTTTTATGTAAATGTATTTTTAGTTAATCATCATTCTTTTAGCCAGTGATTAATAATAATAATAAATAATAAATAGAATTTCTATAGCGTATTTCTAATAAAATTATTACTCAATGCGCTGTACATTGCATCAGTGATTCATGCATACACTTTCCAATCTCATAGTAAAATACGCACTCTCATCCATAAAAACGTTCAGTTTCACACACATAGACGCTCTTATAGACATATAGAACTAGGTTATATAATCAATCATAACATCAGAGTACAGAATAGAATTTTGAAAATTTAACAGTTTCGGAGGAAAAGGTGATGTTTTACGCTTTTCTTATAGCTTTCAAGATTCGGTGATTCACGAATGTTCAAGGGTATCTGGTTCCAGACAAAAGGTCCAAAATAGTTGGAGGATCTATGGCCTATAGTTTTATAGTTTTTAGATGGGATCTTTAGATGGGATGGGATTACTTTATTTTAAAATCATTAATCCCCGGAGCCTATTTCAAATGGGAAGTGTGCAGTTTCATTATTCTTATCATTATTACTGGTTGGCCCGCTGTCTCAGGGAATACATGGATGTGGTTTTCGCTCACCAGTGTAAGTAAACTGAGACGCAGAACGAAATTTCCGGTTATACTTTTTAACTCAACTCGCAGAAAAGGCACATTTTTCTTCGGCTCAAAATGTCTGGATACTTTCTTCTATTCAACTCAGTTGTGGCTCAAAATCAATGAAAGTACTCAAAATAAAGCGAACTTCAAGACCTTTTAAAGTATGCCCAGGTACACCTTTACGTCCTTCCATGCGCAATACGATACTTTGTAGAGAGAGAGAGAGAGAGAGAAAGAATACATTTAAGTTTCTATAAATGCCAGTCAAAATGCCACGAAATACATAGGTATTTTTTTTTTTTAAGCCAGTGGATGCATAAGCTGAGCTAAATGTTCTGCTTGTTTATATGTAAGGGTAGCCACACAAAGGCCACCGAATTCGGTCACCGAGCCACTAGGCGCTTTAGGTGAGAAGAATTGCACTATATAATTTCAACAAGTGCACACAGAGCCCACCTAGATTCGGTCCGTTTATATAGTGCAATTCTTCTCACCTAAAGCGCCTAGTGGCTCGGTGACCGAATTCGGTGGCCTTTGCGTGGCTACCCTAAGATCTTCTCTCCTTTGAATGTTCAACTCTCGGGTTTGGTACAGCTATATAATTCACTGTCACGGGGGCCATGGCTGTGAACTATTCCTCACTAGAGTGTACCGGTTTTGGAATGGAGAGATTTTGAGTCCATTTTACGTAAAACACAGTTAACCTTAAGGCTGGGTTCTCATGTGTACGGAAACGGAAACGGCAACGGAAACGTCAGAGTTTTCAAGTAGTGAAATACAAAGAATGTTTCCGCATGCCGTTTCCGTACACATGGAAACACTCTCTCTTTTTACTATATGAGGGATTTTTTTGCCGTTTCCGTTTCCGTACACATGAGAACCCAGCTTGAGGCTAGGCTGGGTTCTCATGTGTACGGAAACGGAAAACGTCAAAAGCCTTTGGAGTGGTGAATTGAAGTAGAAAGAATGTTTTCATGTGTACGGAAATGCCGTCTCCGTACACATGGAAACCCTTTCTTTTTACCACTTGATGGATTTTGGACATTTCAGTTCCCATTTCCAAGCACATGAAAATACAGATTTAAACTGATTTGTACAAATACAAACAAACGTAGCTGCTTTGTTAGGAAATTGTTCAATCCAACCTCGGTTTTGCAATATACCAAGATGTTGTGGTGCTATTTGGCAGGTTATGCGCCACAAAAAGCGAAACAGATCGGCTGAAAAGCTGTGTCAAAAACCTGGAATGTACCATACAAGGTCTGAAAGATGATCTTTGCAAATCTCATGAGCGGGTGAGTAGAATCATCATTTCTTAATATTATCTTAAAACCTTTCGTGGGAAGAGTTCCGTACGTCTCGATAAACCAATCAAGATACTGAAAAAGAAAAAGGCCCTGGTTACTTCCTTCTTTGGTTTTCTCGAGCAATAACTTGGCCCCTACCGGCTTGCTAGGCCTATGGTAGCTTCACCAGAGCCCTGTTTGCCAGCACGCTTCAGGGTGACAAAGGGGCAGACCAAGGAAGACCAGACGTCGCCTTTGGGGTAAGCCAGATCGAGGCTGGCGTAGGCCCCAGATTGGTGGCTCGCCACCTAAAAAGGTGCAGGCAGAGTGGGCGCTGCTTGGACGCCCCTTGGACGTTGCTTGGAGGCCCCAAACGGGGCGAGCAAGCGGCGAGCAAGGAGAGAGGCGAGCATGCGGCCTGGAGGAGACAGAGTGGAAGCCTCTCTCTGGCCGCTCCCCCCCAGAATATTCATTACCGAGGAGGATGGACGAAGAAGGAATCCTTCAAATAATGATTCTGTATTGGTTAAGAAAACGAAAGTTAAACAGACGCCATTACTGGGTCCACAAAATTCACCAGTGCCGTTCTACATATCATTATGGCGAATATCATCATTTAATGGAACAGGTATGTTCAGATGGTGAAAAATGTTTGTCGTATATAAGAATGAAATCGTCTACTTTTAAGCTATTCCTTGCCAAAGTTGGACCATACCTAGAAAAAAGAACCACCAACTTTCGAAAACCACTGTCACGTGGTTACCACGTTAAGGTAATGTATGAATGAATAAATAAATGTGGCCTGAAAGGGGCGACAAAATTAGTGCGGCACTAAACCACCACGCTGCAAGTTTTTTGGTGCATCCAAGGTGCCTCCGTGGTGAGAGGGAGAGGCAAGCAAGGTGCTTCCACGCTGTCTTCGGTAGTGCATTTCTTGTTGTCTTGATTTTGGTCGCTGCAAAATGGTGCGAGCAAGGAGCGGCCAAGTGGAAGTGGCGTCCAAGCAACGCCCACTCTGCCTGCACGTTAATTATTATTCTTCACTCTAAAACAGGGGTGCTCAACCTTTATTGACATACGATCTACTTTTACATTTCCCAGCCTTTGGAGATCTGCCAGTCTGGCGAAGCCCTGAAACAAGATTGGCCTCTGATCTACTCGAAATTAGTCGATACCGGTAAATGTCGATTATCTCGTACCCATAATGGCGGTTTCAGTGTCGCCAGGTAAACTTTTGCCGTCCTGCCACATGTTTTATTTTCAATCCGCCACATTCACAAGGACACAAGAAGAAAAAACTAACACAAACCCGCCACATCCAAGAAAAACGACCAGCCAAAATACAAAGACAAAAAAAAATATATATATATACCTCGCGGGTGTGTCCTACTTTCATCCCGCGATCGACTGCCAAGGACTTGAAGATCGACCGGTAGATCGCGATCGACTGGTTGAGCACCCCTGCGCTAAAACACTTCTCACTGCCCATACCACCGCGGTGTGGTCAGTGAGTAGTGTTTTAGTGTGATGCATGATAATTAGGTGGTGAGCCACCAAGCTGGGGCCTGCGCCAGCCTTGGCCTGCTCTACCCCTTAGAATGACAAGGTTCCATCTCCACTTTTTAGCTAAACTGAGTTTGAGTTACACACTACACACTACTTCTACGGGCCTTCTCCGCTGTGTGTCAAATAATCAAGCGGATTCGGTGTGTAATTTGTCAGTATCTTATCATAAAAAAAAAATTGTGGCGGGAGTAATTCATTGTGGTGCAATTTCGCCTCTTTTTTTGCTCCACGCTACAACCTAAATGACAGATTCAACAATTATAAAGTTAATTTTCCAAAGTGTCAACTAATCCAGTCCAATCGCTTTTGTATTGACCGATTGTGTTGATTCAAGTTTTAGGTATTTTTAAATAAAAAGTTGTAAAAATGTAAAATACAATGATCTTTGTTTTGGCTCCCTGTAGTAAGCCCATCACACCGGAAACGATGTACTAATACGAGTTCAATTCCGTGCGCACCGTTTCCCTACCAGAAATGAGTGCCCTCTGGTGTGCATGAAATCTGTAGTAAGACTGTAGAATAATAATTATGGAAAGCTTTCTAGACCAAAAAGAGAGAGATGGAACGGTGGGTTCACAGGTTTATCCCGGATAATCCCGGGAACTTTATCTAGTTAATAAAATGAAGATAGAAAGCCGTGCCTCTAAAAAGCTTTGAACACACAAAACTTCAGTCATCAATTTCTCAAATGTTGATGGAAGTGAGTTAGAACTTCATCATTCCAAGGGGACCGCAGTGGCGTCAAAGAAGCTCTGACGACTCACGGCAGAACCCCAGGACAGGCTTCCCTTCTCTTTCTTCCTGCCACGCCCTCAGTGGTATAAGCAGATTGAAAAACAAACAAAAAACAAAACAAAACCAAAAAAACAACAACAAAAACTTGGCCCACATCAACAATTCTGAGTCTTTTCCTAACTCTAACTTTACCACTTACCCTCAAAGTACGCTTAACTCTTTCCTTATCCTTGATCCCAGTTGTAAGAATTCGAAGCGGTCGGGACCTACGGAGCTCTTTTCCCCTTTTTATTGTTATTTCATGAGAGTTGCTCTGATAGCCTGAGAAAACGTCAGTATATAATTGTGTCAGTACAACCAATTTCCACCCATGCCTTTTTCCCATTTCAAGAAAAGAAAAGAAAAGAGAGAGGAAGTATAAATCATTCCAGCTGTCCATCATTCATGTGACTATAATCATCTCCAAATCCACCCCACCCCCTATTCTGTACCACCTAATTTAATCAAACTATCAATCGGAACCTCCATTCATCCATCCGTCATCCATCCACCCATCCATTTATCCATCCATCCATCCATTATATGGGTTGCTCATCCATCATATATCCACCTATCCATCCATCCATCCATTTCAGTGATTTGTCCATCTAGCCATCCATCCACAAATCCACTAATTTATATGATTCATCCGTTTGTCTGTCTTTCCCTCCATCTGTCCGCCCATCCTTGCATCCATCTATCCATCCACCCACCCATCCACCCACCCACCTATCCACCCATCCATCCACCCACCCACCCACCTATCCATCCGTCCATCCATCCACCCACACACCCACCCATCTATCCATCCATCCACTCGCCCACCCATCAATCCAGCCATTCACCCGCCCACCTATCCATCTATCCATCCATCCATCCATCCATCCACTCACCCACCCACCCACCCATCCATCCACCCATCTATCCACCCATCCATTCACCCACCCACCCATCCAACCATCCATCCATCTATCCATCCATTTACAGGAAGAATGTCTGGAGAAAGAGAACCAGAAACTACTCAGAGAAAATGACTGCTTGGAGAAGGCAGTGGATCTGAAACAGAATGAGATTTACAAGTTCGTTTTGTTCTTCATAATTTAAATTTCATTATACATAGAAAAGGAAAGAGTACCATGTTAAGTACAAAGCTTTAGCCAGACACACTTTTTGTGTTCCGCTAACAGTCGAGCCGCGCGTTAACTATAAAAACATCAGTCTAAAGGACTAAAGCTGTGTTTCTGTGCGTACGGAAGCTGAAACGGCAAAGTAAAGGTTAAAAAAAAAATCCATCAAATAGAAAACGAAAGAGTGTTTCCATGTGTTCGGAAACGGCGTTTAGACCTTTCATGCGTGTTGCGGCTGACTTTTAAGTTGAATTCTATCGAAATCTCAGATGCGACAAGGGTAGAAGTCCGTGTTTTGATTGGGGATTCTTTGGAAAGGGTTCCCGCACATCCCGACCACCCAGTCATAATATACATGTACTCTAAATCAAAAGGGTTAGAATGGGGATAGGGTCAGGCTTAGGTTTAGAGTATCGTGAATCATGACTGGATGGTCAGGACCTAATTTGATGAAAGAGGAGGAAAAATTAGTTTGCTTGAAATGTATTCCTTATCATAAATTATGCTCTTTTAGTTCCATTTATGAATAAACATTTGTAATATTTTGTTCCCCGCCTTAATCAATACAAACGTTTAAATTCTTTCAACGAGTTGACAGAATATCTGGCTACAAAGAATTGCCATCTGCAGTTGTGAGCATACAATTGTGCAGTTTTTGGACATTGCCAGCGATTTGCCACGCTTTTCTCTCCCAGCCAGCAACCCTGCGTCAATCCAACGTAAATTTCCGTAGGATTCCTATATCAAACCGACATCGGCGCGATGTTATAGCCAGCGGATCTATGTAGCAACGATGTCATTCCTATGTGCAAACCTGACGTCAATACCAGGCGTCGATTTCTGTAGGGTTTTGCTGGCTGGACTACGGCTAAAGTAATTTCTAAGAGTTTTGTTGATAGTCCCTATAACTTCTACAGTTTGGAAATTGAAAATTAGCTAACTGGCCTTACACTGGATCGATAGCTAAATAGTTTTGTCAATTAAAAAAAATTAATTTTCAAAAAACAACAAAAAACAGGGAATGACCAAGTAAATGAAAACAGCTGTCTGTAACAACTATCCTGGGGATCGGCCCCAGATGAAGTCTTTAATATGTCCGAGAAATATTTGTTGATATTTTCTATAACTTCTACAGTTTGGAAAATCAGCTGAATGACCTTACACGGGATCTAGATTGCCTGGAGCAAAAACTTTGCAAGTGTCAGGAGAAACTGGACGAACTGACCTGCACGAACGGCCAGCTCTGTGACCAATTAGCCTGCGCTGAGGAAAAAGTAAGAAATTCATCATTACGGGATTCGCCAGGTTTACCAAAATTCCCGAGGCCCGTGACCTTAAACGTGCCTGGAAGTGACACCTGTGTTAAGGTCCTTTTTTTTCGCAGGGTCTCTGCCCTTGGCTTTTGCGCCTCTTTTTTTCAAGTTTTTATTTGTCTTGTTATTGTTTTTATGGTAGTTTTTTTTTTTTTTTGAATTTTGACCGGGCAGCCAGCTTTGTTACGCCTGCTCTTCTCGACTTTCAGCTGCCAAGGTATCTTTAATGCGTGCAACGTGCACACAGGCCCTTTGAGTTTTCCATCGTTATCCGAAAAGACTAGGTGCTCGATCCTACCTACCATAGGATCAAGGACAGGAATTTTCCCAAAAATTTTCCGACATGCCTACACCGACCCGGAATCGAACCCGGTACCTTCGACATGAGAGGCGACCACCAGGAAGTGAGACGAAGTGAAGGGAATATTGAGCATGGCCATAGATGTACTGTACCACATCTATGAACTATTTGCACAGCCAATTGCTTGTCCCAGATTCCTTTGCTCACCATAATCCTGGTGTACTCTTTGGGTTTTCCCCGAAATCTTATTTTCGGCTACTGTCGTCGGTACCTCTCAGAAGCGAAGCCGTGTTCAAGGATTGAGTGGGCATGGGTCAAAATAACCTGATGATAACAACATGGAAAGGGGGATCCGCTTCGGTGCTTTTCGCCGCCCTCCATGAAGAAGAAACCTATATGATCGATCACTGAGTTATTATTGGAAAAGTAATGAGATAACATTCTCTGAAACACTCAGTGTCCGTAAAGCGATGAGTATTTTTTGACGAAATTCAAGATAATTATATCAAACTTAATTGGAAAAAAGTAAAGATGGGGTCTATGTTATGCTTTTACAGTACTGTAATAATATACGAGAAATAATTGTTCTCTCTTTGTTATTAATTATTAATATGCTAATGATTCCGACGTGAAGTGTTTGGTAAATTTCATGAACAAATTTCCTGTTGTTCTTCAGATCACTTCAGTTCAATTCAGTTCAGTTAGGTTCAGTTCTCCATATTAAAGTCATGTGTTGTGTCTATCAATAGTCTTGTTGGTTAATGTTTGAGCCATTCTGCCATTATTGTAATCATAAAATGTTTAATACTTTGTATGCCATAAATTTTTCCCCCGTTTGCCTATACAGGAAGAAAACAATGGGAGAGATGAATGAAGACCACTATAGCAAAACCTAAAATTGATAGAGAGTCGAGTTTCTTACTTCCTGAAAACAAAATAGCCCAGCGTTCTTGTGCATCGATACATCGGCGATTGGCATAAACGCGATCCGCGAAAGAACAGATGTACTGGTTATTGTCACACAAAGAGTTAAACAGTATATTATCCTGTTTCCCCAATGGGGAGACTGACGTAAATTTACTTTTGTACAGTAAAGCCGTGTTTTCATGTGTACGGAACGGATATACAAACAAAAAAAATATCCATCGAGCAGTAAAAAGACAGATAGTTTCCATGTGCACGAAAACGGAAAAATCCATCAAGCAGTAAAAAGACAGGTTGTTTCCGTGTGTACGGAAACGGAAACGGAAAAATCCATCAAGCAGTAAAACGAAAAGTTGTTTCCATATGTACGGCAGCGGCATTTCCGTACACATGAAAACATTCTTTCTATTTCACAACTTGAAGGGTTTTTGACGTTTCCGTTTCCGTACACATGAAAACCCAGCTTAATGCGAATAATGTTGTGACTTTTTCTTTTTTTGCAGACAGAAAAGTGTGAGTGTGAGAAGAGGAATCTGGAGGATGACTTTGAGAGATATCAGCAATGTCACAGCCACACCAATGCCAACGTAAGGTTTTATGTTTTCACGGGATGATTAGTTTGTTCACAGGTTGCCATGGCAACAAAGACAATGAAACTGACAGTGTCGATGAAGGTAGCCTAATACGTCAACCACAAATGTGGCGAGTTTACAGCGATCGGGATGACGATTTTGAAAGTTCTAGGAAGAAAAATAAAAATGATAGAATTAAAATTCAAAAGAAACAAAATTCCCTGCCTCGCCACGGACATTATCTACTTTTTTTTTTTTATAATTTTCATGAACATCATAACGTCCTCCTAGAATGACAAGGTTCTAGCTCCACTTTTTTGCTGAATTGAGTTACACACTACACACTACTTCTGCGGGCCTTCTCCACTGTGTGTCAAAGTATCAAGCAGATTCGGTGTGTAATTTGTAAGTATTACTAAAAAGAAAAAACATTCTTTGCTCTAAAAGCTATGATTACACGAAACTTCAATCCTTCGATTTCTCACAAGCTTACAGAGGGGAGTTAGAACCTTGTCAGGGTAGCCGGATGATATATTGCGAGGAGAATCAAGTACGTAAATTATGTTCAACCTGTAAGTGAAGTACTGTGCAAAAAAAAAAAAAAAAATATGGACCTTCCAGCGCCTAGGGTACCATATTTGCAACACATTACATAACCTCGTATCTAATGTTTGTTGTTGTTGATGTTGTTGTTTTAAATACAGTTTCAAAGTGACACGACAAATAAGTTTTCATGATTCATATCGATATTTTTTGCATTTATTTGACTAGTTTAAAATAGTGTTGCTTGTTTCAGAAGATTTGGATGAGGCAGTCCATATCTGGGCGTTAGAGGGTTAATACTCACTCATTGCCCCTCATTCAGTTGGCCTGGGCGCGCATCGGCCGGCTTTAATTGGTCAAACAGTTCGTCGATGACGCTATGATATTTGGTTTCAATGACAAACGGCCTGTTGGCATGTGTGCAGGGTCCCATTGAATATAAATGTCATGACGTCATTCATCCATCCATCCATCTATTCATCCATCCATTCATCCAGCCATCATCCATCCATCCATCTATCCATTCATTCATCTATCCCTTCATCCATCCATTCACCCAAGCATTCTTCCATCCATCTATCCACCCAAACATTCTTCCATCCATCATCCATCCATTCATCCATCCATCCATCCATTCATCCATCCATCCATCCATTCATCCATCCATCGACCTTGTAGTAGCCAATATTCTATATTAATTGTTACACTTTCCACTTTATCAACATTAAAACGCTTTGTGACAAACACTTATTATACACCTTTTACACTACTTTTGACCATATTAATTACGTCTCCATAAAATATGAAGGTTCTAAATCTGTTCCGTCAACGTTTGAGAAATTGATGATCGAAGTTTCAAGTTCTCATAGTTTTTTGTTTTTTTTAAAGCTTTTTTTTAAAAAGATTTTTTTAGATATGCACACCGAATCTGCTTGATACTTTGACACAGTGAAGAAGGCCTGTAGAAGTAGTGTGCAGTGGGTAAATTACTTCAGCCAAATAGTGGAGATAGAATGGTGTCATTTAAAGGGGACGATTAGTCTTGCGAGATTCAGAATTTTGGGCAACAGGGAATCTATATTTGGGCTTGATGTCCTTTAAATTTGTTTCTTGGAGCCTTCAGCCTCGTGCTGTTGGCCCCGATCATTAGGCTGAGGCCTCCCGGGAAATAAAAGGGGGCACTCTATGTTTGGGCGCTTGAATGTTAACGTTATATCGCGGTTATAGAGCAAAATTGTTGTATCTCCAGTGATATGAATTGGGGTTCATAATGGCAATACTGTAATAATGACAAACTGCTTCTTGCAATTTGTTCGTTACTCCGCTATCTTTAACCAGTTCCAAGTTACAGAGAAGCAGTATTGGTGTATCTCCCTTAAAAATGAGATCATTCAGAGCAATATTGTGGTGTTTCCGAGACAGCTCCCATTATTCATAAACCTGGAGATACAACAATTTTGCTCTATACAGGCCTCTGCCCGGGCAAAATTGAAATTAAATTAATAGATTAAAATTTATCCCAATCACCCCCCCATATCACCAACGAAAATTTATAATTCATTATTAAATAAATATTAATATATATTCAAATATTATTATAATACTTTAGAATACAAGTTGTGAGTTGTGAACTGCGCCTAACAGGCTGCGTTACAATTTGCTCTGAGATAGAGAGAGGTAGAGAGAGAGAGAGAGGGTGAGAGAAAGAAGGAGAGAGAGAGAGAGATGCAAATCGAGAGGACAAGACTTTCTGTAAAGCACCTAGAGCGAACTCGTTTGGATTAGGCGCTATATAAATGATCTTCATTATTATTATTTTTATTATTACACCCGCGATATGTAGGTGTTTTTGCTTCCTCCTTCAGTACAGCCACATGGAGACTCAGTACATGAACTGTAAGGAAAGACTCCGGGAATGTCAGTGTGTGGTGGAAGAGAAAACACAACACATTAACGATCTGAACAGTGAGCTCTGCTGCGTCAAAGAAAAACTCAGGGACTCCTATGACAAGCTGAGGAATTTCTCAGACGAGGTCAGTGGCATTTTACTGGAACATTCTTACTCATCCTAGGCCCCGCGCGCACCATGTTAAAATTAACCATCCATTCAATGCAAGCAATCTTTCGCATGGCGTGCAGCACGGTAAAAAACTCTTTGCCAAGCAAGCAAAAATCTGCGTCTGCACGCCGTGCAGCCGGCGAAACGAGATTGTGCGCGCGGCCCCTTACGCAGGCAGGAGTTATTGTCCCAGGGCCGGAGTAAGGCCATTAGAGGCCTTAAGCACCTAAAACATTTTGATGCCCCAAAAACTGCACATGTAATACAAAATAAACACAAAAATGAACCATAAAATACATTGATACGTTGAGAAAAAAAAACAAGCGAGTCTTATACCCGTGCAAGTATTTTAATTTTGTTCATTTATTGTGTGTATATGGTGGGAGGGGAAGCTTTCTGCACACCCTGGTACAACTTCATCATTTGCAGTTTTGCACCCATATGGTCCATGGTAAATGTGGTAACGAACAATTTTCTGTGGTTCCCCCCCCCCCCCACCCCGTGCCTTGATGCCCTAAGCACGTGCTTATTTTGCTTAATAGTTAACCCAGCCCTGATCTGTCCTTCTCATAACATCAAACCTGATCAAACTCACAGCAACAAGAGCAAAAAACATCAGTAAATTGGGCACATCTTGTAAATACACTGGGCACCAAAAATCTCACATAATTGTGCTGTTTGGTTGGTTGTTGTTGTTTTTTTTTGTTGTTTTTTTGTTCTGGTCACTGATCAAGACATCAACTTGTTTGTAGAATAAAATTTTGATTCTTGTAATAACTATGTAGTATGGTCAGCTGCTCCTTTCCTGTCTGTAAGTGTAACTGCGGGTGGTTTCGTGGGCACTTTTGGTAGGTCTCCTTTTGTTCTATCATTCTGTTATATTCTGTCTATCGCAGTGGTTCTCAGCGTGGGCGCTATCCTTCTCCCCCCCCCCCCCCGGGGGCGATTTTGATTCGAGCGGGGTGGGGGGGGGGGCGGGGTGAAAACGAATAAAAGAGTATACACACTATAAAACTATAGGCCATAGATCCTTCAACTAATTTTGGACCTTTTGTCTGGAACCAGAATACCCTTGAACATTCGTGAATCACCGAATCTTGAAAGCTTTAAGAAAAGCGTAAAACATCACCTGTTCCTCCGAAAGTGTTAAATTTTCAAAATTCTATTCTGTACTCTGATGTTACAATTGATTATATAACCTAGTTCTATATGTCTATAAGAGCGTCTATGTGTGTGAAACTGAAAGTTTTTATGGATGAGAGTGCGTGTTTTAGTATGAGATTTGGAAAGTGTATGCATGAATTATTGATGCAATATACAGCGCATTGAGTAATAATTTTATTAGAAATACGCTATAGAAATTCTATTTATTATTATTATTATTATTATTATTATTATTATTATTATTATTATTAAAGATGAAAAGTGGGGTCGACACCCGGGCAAAAACATAGATGGGCGAGGGGTGGGGGCTGGCAAATACAGGGCATCCACTGACTTGATCAACAGCATGCCTAAATGTTTTATGAGACCTTTTTCTGTCTATTTGATAAAGAATGCTTTCTCTATTATAATGAATGATCATCACGCGTATTGTCATAAACAAGGCTTTGAAAATTTGACATCTTGATTTGTGTGTAGTCTGCTTTCTTGTGAAATAATTATATCCTTTGGGTAGGAGTCGGGATTGGGGGGTAACCGTGAAGAGCGCAAAGTGGCCGTTATCGTGCCGACGTCGCGCCGTAAAACCCAAACGCAAATGGCGGAGAGAGAATGGGGGGCGAAGAACGAAAATTTGGAGCCTGAGGGGGTGGTTGCCCGAAAAAAGGGTGAGAACCACTGGTCTATTGGCTTTATTCAACCTGGCCCATGCACAGTATGACCCGAGACATAGGATGCTGAGACGGATCAATTCGTCATTTTCCGTCCCTGAACTTGCGCGCGTATCATCCATGTCAACAATGCAACAATTCGCACCACACCCTTTCATAATTGAACAAAGAAGAGTAGTACCATAGACCTCTGTCAGTAGTACTCACCGTGTTTATACGCGCGCAAGTTGTGGACATATAGTGAAAGAGGGAAAGGTTCGACTCGGTAATTCTGTGTCTCGGGTATGTCCATTATCGTGTCCACGACGTCGTGCTTTATCGCTATCCAAACTGATCTTGTCTGTACCCTGTTCAGGTTGATTGTCTCAACAAGAAAATCTGCGAACTGGAGGAAGATCTCCGGTGCCAGAAGGAGGAGAGTCGCTGCTTGGAGAAAAACCTGGACGATGCAGACAAGAAGATTCAGTGTCTAGAGGATGACCTGTGCGCCAAAGACAACGAGCTGAAGAGTTGCTGTGACGCTTTGGTGTGCAGGGATGAAGAGGTGAGAACGTTTGTCTTTCGAGCTTGGGGGTGTGAGAGAAGTTTGCACCATTTTAGAATTCTTGCAAGGAGTTCCTTTTGAGTCACACATTAGGGGTATTACAAGGCCGCAACTATCAGAGCGCCCTGATCCTAGAGCGTGGGGTCACATGGAGGCAGGGACCTCTTTCGTGAATTAGCCCTCTAGATGGATGTTTCTGTAGTCAGTGAGCCGCTCGGCGCTTAACACTCAGAACATGAAATATGTGGCCGACTAAAGTTGTGTAACATGTGATACTCCTTCCGTATTCTTAATGGTGGAAGGTCTAAACTGAAGACTTCAGAAGAGTTGATTTTGGGGGTAATATTTGTGACGCTAAATTTCTTCCCCTCTGAAGATTTTGCACCGAGTCATGGAGAGAAGTGAAAGATATGGAAGAAGATCGGATTTGGGGCTACCCTGGTAATACCCTATTTCTTTCTGTGAGGTGAAATTCAGTTACCACTCGAAGCGTTACTGTTGATCGCACGTCTTTTGATGATAAAATGCGTTATCCCAGCCCGAATCTGATGTGGGAGTACAGATGCAAGAATAGACGTCTTTTGTTTTGTTTGGTTTGTACACTTAATATTATTGACAGGGAAGTGTGCTTTTACTTCTTAAAAGAGACTTTCCATTTCCGTATACCATAGTAAAATATACCAATTAAAGGAAATCATTTGTTCCCCAATTAAATGTCCTCCATTATAGATAACAGGGCTCATCTATGTATACCTGCATCCTATATCTCTGTTATTTCTAGCGATGTGGCTGTTTTTTTTTCCGTTGCGCATTTTCGTCATGCGTACGTGGCCTGTTTCGTAAACTCCGTCAAGAGAAGAGTGTGCTGCCTAAATGTGTGTCTGTATGTATGTGTGTGTAATCATGTGCCAGTGTGGATTTGGGTATAACACACAAGTCGAGCCAACCAGGCAGTCTTAAATGTAGGGATTATATCTTGATCTTTGCAAAATGACCAAAGTACAAAATTATAGTTCTTGCGTGAACTTTCGATAGATGACATTAATGAATATCTGGAGCAGGGGTTCCCAGACTTTAGAAGGAGAAAGGTCTGTGTGCTGTCTGAAACCAGCAAGACCTTCTAAGGTCTAACAAGAAAGAAGAAAAAAGAACAATACTGAGAAAGAGGAGAAATATATGCAGGAGAAGAGGCTGAAGAAGACGCCAGGACTTGGCAGAAGACGGAAAGAAAAAAAAACAATACTGAGAAAGAGGAGAAATATATGCAGGAGAAGAGGCTGAAGAAGACGCCAGGACTTGGCAGAAGACGGAAAGAAAAAAGGACAATACTGAGAAAGAGGAGAAATATATGCAGGAGAAGAGGCTGAAGAAGACGCCAGGACTTGGCAGAAGACGGAAAGAAAAAAAAACAATACTGAGAAAGAGGAGAAATATATGCAGGAGAAGAGGCTGAAGAAGACGCCAGGACTTGGCAGAAGACGGAAAGAAAAAAAAACAATACTGAGAAAGAGGAGAAATATATGCAGGAGAAGAGGCTGAAGAAGACGCCAGGACTTGGCAGAAGACGGAAAGAAAAAAAAACAATACTGAGAAAGAGGAGAAATATATGCAGGAGAAGAGGCTGAAGAAGACGCCAGGACTTGGCAGAAGACGGAAAGAAAAAAAAACAATACTGAGAAAGAGGAGAAATATATGCAGGAGAAGAGGCTGAAGAAGACGCCAGGACTTGGCAGAAGACGGAAAGAAAAAAGAACAATACTGAGAAAGAGGAGAAATATATGCAGGAGAAGAGGCTGAAGAAGACGCCAGGACTTGGCAGAAGACGGAAAGAAAAAAGAACAATACTGAGAAAGAGGAGAAATATATGCAGGAGAAGAGGCTGAAGAAGACGCCAGGACTTGGCAGAAGACGGAAAGAAAAAAAAACAATACTGAGAAAGAGGAGAAATATATGCAGGAGAAGAGGCTGAAGAAGACGCCAGGACTTGGCAGAAGACGGAAAGAAAAAAAAACAATACTGAGAAAGAGGAGAAATATATGCAGGAGAAGAGGCTGAAGAAGACGCCAGGACTTGGCAGAAGACGGAAAGAAAAAGAACAATACTGAGGAAGAGGAGAAATATATGCAGGAGAAGAGGCTGAAGAAGACGCCAGGACTTGGCAGAAGACGGAAAGAAAAAAAAACAATACTGAGAAAGAGGAGAAATATATGCAGGAGAAGAGGCTGAAGAAGACGCCAGGACTTGGCAGAAGACGGAAAGAAAAAGAACAATACTGAGGAAGAGGAGAAATATATGCAGGAGAAGAGGCTGAAGAAGACGCCAGGACTTGGCAGAAGACGGAAAGAAAAAAGGACAATACTGAGAAAGAGGAGAAATATATGCAGGAGAAGAGGCTGAAGAAGACGCCAGGACTTGGCAGAAGACGGAAAGAAAAAAAAACAATACTGAGAAAGAGGAGAAATATATGCAGGAGAAGAGGCTGAAGAAGACGCCAGGACTTGGCAGAAGACGGAAAGAAAAAAAAACAATACTGAGGAAGAGGAGAAATATATGCAGGAGAAGAGGCTGAAGAAGACGCCAGGACTTGGCAGAAGACGGAAAGAAAAAAAAACAATACTGAGAAAGAGGAGAAATATATGCAGGAGAAGAGGCTGAAGAAGACGCCAGGACTTGGCAGAAGACGGAAAGAAAAAAAACAATACTGAGAAAGAGGAGAAATATATGCAGGAGAAGAGGCTGAAGAAGACGCCAGGACTTGGCAGAAGACGGAAAGAAAAAAAAACAATACTGAGAAAGAGGAGAAATATATGCAGGAGAAGAGGCTGAAGAAGACGCCAGGACTTGGCAGAAGACGGAAAGAAAAAAAAACAATACTGAGGAAGAGGAGAAATATATGCAGGAGAAGAGGCTGAAGAAGACGCCAGGACTTGGCAGAAGACGGAAAGAAAAAAAAACAATACTGAGAAAGAGGAGAAATATATGCAGGAGAAGAGGCTGAAGAAGACGCCAGGACTTGGCAGAAGACGGAAAGAAAAAAAAACAATACTGAGAAAGAGGAGAAATATATGCAGGAGAAGAGGCTGAAGAAGACGCCAGGACTTGGCAGAAGACGGAAAGAAAAAAAAACAATACTGAGAAAGAGGAGAAATATATGCAGGAGAAGAGGCTGAAGAAGACGCCAGGACTTGGCAGAAGACGGAAAGAAAAAGGACAATACTGAGAAAGAGGAGAAATATATGCAGGAGAAGAGGCTGAAGAAGACGCCAGGACTTGGCAGAAGACGGAAAGAAAAAGGACAATACTGAGAAAGAGGAGAAATATATGCAGGAGAAGAGGCTGAAGAAGACGCCAGGACTTGGCAGAAGACGGAAAGAAAAAAAAACAATACTGAGAAAGAGGAGAAATATATGCAGGAGAAGAGGCTGAAGAAGACGCCAGGACTTGGCAGAAGACGGAAAGAAAAAAAAACAATACTGAGAAAGAGGAGAAATATATGCAGGAGAAGAGGCTGAAGAAGACGCCAGGACTTGGCAGAAGACGGAAAGAAAAAAAACAATACTGAGAAAGAGGAGAAATATATGCAGGAGAAGAGGCTGAAGAAGACGCCAGGACTTGGCAGAAGACGGAAAGAAAAAAAAACAATACTGAGAAAGAGGAGAAATATATGCAGGAGAAGAGGCTGAAGAAGACGCCAGGACTTGGCAGAAGACGGAAAGAAAAAAAAACAATACTGAGAAAGAGGAGAAATATATGCAGGAGAAGAGGCTGAAGAAGACGCCAGGACTTGGCAGAAGACGGAAAGAAAAAAAAACAATACTGAGAAAGAGGAGAAATATATGCAGGAGAAGAGGCTGAAGAAGACGCCAGGACTTGGCAGAAGACGGAAAGAAAAAAAAACAATACTGAGGAAGAGGAGAAATATATGCAGGAGAAGAGGCTGAAGAAGACGCCAGGACTTGGCAGAAGACGGAAAGAAAAAAAACAATACTGAGAAAGAGGAGAAATATATGCAGGAGAAGAGGCTGAAGAAGACGCCAGGACTTGGCAGAAGACGGAAAGAAAAAAAACAATACTGAGGAAGAGGAGAAATATATGCAGGAGAAGAGGCTGAAGAAGACGCCAGGACTTGGCAGAAGACGGAAAGAAAAAAAACAATACTGAGAAAGAGGAGAAATATATGCAGGAGAAGAGGCTGAAGAAGACGCCAGGACTTGGCAGAAGACGGAAAGAAAAAAAAACAATACTGAGAAAGAGGAGAAATATATGCAGGAGAAGAGGCTGAAGAAGACGCCAGGACTTGGCAGAAGACGGAAAGAAAAAAAAACAATACTGAGGAAGAGGAGAAATATATGCAGGAGAAGAGGCTGAAGAAGACGCCAGGACTTGGCAGAAGACGGAAAGAAAAAAAAACAATACTGAGAAAGAGGAGAAATATATGCAGGAGAAGAGGCTGAAGAAGACGCCAGGACTTGGCAGAAGACGGAAAGAAAAAAAACAATACTGAGAAAGAGGAGAAATATATGCAGGAGAAGAGGCTGAAGAAGACGCCAGGACTTGGCAGAAGACGGAAAGAAAAAAAAACAATACTGAGAAAGAGGAGAAATATATGCAGGAGAAGAGGCTGAAGAAGACGCCAGGACTTGGCAGAAGACGGAAAGAAAAAAAAACAATACTGAGGAAGAGGAGAAATATATGCAGGAGAAGAGGCTGAAGAAGACGCCAGGACTTGGCAGAAGACGGAAAGAAAAAAAAACAATACTGAGAAAGAGGAGAAATATATGCAGGAGAAGAGGCTGAAGAAGACGCCAGGACTTGGCAGAAGACGGAAAGAAAAAAAAACAATACTGAGAAAGAGGAGAAATATATGCAGGAGAAGAGGCTGAAGAAGACGCCAGGACTTGGCAGAAGACGGAAAGAAAAAAAAACAATACTGAGAAAGAGGAGAAATATATGCAGGAGAAGAGGCTGAAGAAGACGCCAGGACTTGGCAGAAGACGGAAAGAAAAAGGACAATACTGAGAAAGAGGAGAAATATATGCAGGAGAAGAGGCTGAAGAAGACGCCAGGACTTGGCAGAAGACGGAAAGAAAAAGGACAATACTGAGAAAGAGGAGAAATATATGCAGGAGAAGAGGCTGAAGAAGACGCCAGGACTTGGCAGAAGACGGAAAGAAAAAAAAACAATACTGAGAAAGAGGAGAAATATATGCAGGAGAAGAGGCTGAAGAAGACGCCAGGACTTGGCAGAAGACGGAAAGAAAAAAAAACAATACTGAGAAAGAGGAGAAATATATGCAGGAGAAGAGGCTGAAGAAGACGCCAGGACTTGGCAGAAGACGGAAAGAAAAAAAAACAATACTGAGGAAGAGGAGAAATATATGCAGGAGAAGAGGCTGAAGAAGACGCCAGGACTTGGCAGAAGACGGAAAGAAAAAAGAACAATACTGAGGAAGAGGAGAAATATATGCAGGAGAAGAGGCTGAAGAAGACGCCAGGACTTGGCAGAAGACGGAAAGAAAAAAAAACAATACTGAGAAAGAGGAGAAATATATGCAGGAGAAGAGGCTGAAGAAGACGCCAGGACTTGGCAGAAGACGGAAAGAAAAAAGAACAATACTGAGGAAGAGGAGAAATATATGCAGGAGAAGAGGCTGAAGAAGACGCCAGGACTTGGCAGAAGACGGAAAGAAAAAAAACAATACTGAGGAAGAGGAAAAATATATGCAGGAGAAGAGGCTGAAGAAGACGCCAGGACTTGGCAGAAGACGGAAAGAAAAAAGAACAATACTGAGAAAGAGGAGAAATATATGCAGGAGAAGAGGCTGAAGAAGACGCCAGGACTTGGCAGAAGACGGAAAGAAAAAAGAACAATACTGAGGAAGAAGAGAAATATATGCAGGAGAAGAGGCTGAAGAAGACGCCAGGACTTGGCAGAAGACGGAAAGAAAAAAGAACAATACTGAGAAAGAGGAGAAATATATGCAGGAGAAGAGGCTGAAGAAGACGCCAGGACTTGGCAGAAGACGGAAAGAAAAAAAAACAATACTGAGAAAGAGGAGAAATATATGCAGGAGAAGAGGCTGAAGAAGACGCCAGGACTTGGCAGAAGACGGAAAGAAAAAGGACAATACTGAGAAAGAGGAGAAATATATGCAGGAGAAGAGGCTGAAGAAGACGCCAGGACTTGGCAGAAGACGGAAAGAAAAAAGGACAATACTGAGAAAGAGGAGAAATATATGCAGGAGAAGAGGCTGAAGAAGACGCCAGGACTTGGCAGAAGACGGAAAGAAAAAAAAACAATACTGAGAAAGAGGAGAAATATATGCAGGAGAAGAGGCTGAAGAAGACGCCAGGACTTGGCAGAAGACGGAAAGAAAAAAAAACAATACTGAGAAAGAGGAGAAATATATGCAGGAGAAGAGGCTGAAGAAGACGCCAGGACTTGGCAGAAGACGGAAAGAAAAAAAAACAATACTGAGAAAGAGGAGAAATATATGCAGGAGAAGAGGCTGAAGAAGACGCCAGGACTTGGCAGAAGACGGAAAGAAAAAAAAACAATACTGAGGAAGAGGAGAAATATATGCAGGAGAAGAGGCTGAAGAAGACGCCAGGACTTGGCAGAAGACGGAAAGAAAAAAAACAATACTGAGAAAGAGGAGAAATATATGCAGGAGAAGAGGCTGAAGAAGACGCCAGGACTTGGCAGAAGACGGAAAGAAAAAAAAACAATACTGAGAAAGAGGAGAAATATATGCAGGAGAAGAGGCTGAAGAAGACGCCAGGACTTGGCAGAAGACGGAAAGAAAAAAAAAAATACTGAGAAAGAGGAGAAATATATGCAGGAGAAGAGGCTGAAGAAGACGCCAGGACTTGGCAGAAGACGGAAAGAAAAAAAAACAATACTGAGAAAGAGGAGAAATATATGCAGGAGAAGAGGCTGAAGAAGACGCCAGGACTTGGCAGAAGACGGAAAGAAAAAAAAACAATACTGAGAAAGAGGAGAAATATATGCAGGAGAAGAGGCTGAAGAAGACGCCAGGACTTGGCAGAAGACGGAAAGAAAAAAAAACAATACTGAGGAAGAGGAGAAATATATGCAGGAGAAGAGGCTGAAGAAGACGCCAGGACTTGGCAGAAGACGGAAAGAAAAAAAACAATACTGAGAAAGAGGAGAAATATATGCAGGAGAAGAGGCTGAAGAAGACGCCAGGACTTGGCAGAAGACGGAAAGAAAAAAAAACAATACTGAGAAAGAGGAGAAATATATGCAGGAGAAGAGGCTGAAGAAGACGCCAGGACTTGGCAGAAGACGGAAAGAAAAAAAACAATACTGAGAAAGAGGAGAAATATATGCAGGAGAAGAGGCTGAAGAAGACGCCAGGACTTGGCAGAAGACGGAAAGAAAAAAGAACAATACTGAGAAAGAGGAGAAATATATGCAGGAGAAGAGGCTGAAGAAGACGCCAGGACTTGGCAGAAGACGGAAAGAAAAAAGAACAATACTGAGGAAGAGGAGAAATATATGCAGGAGAAGAGGCTGAAGAAGACGCCAGGACTTGGCAGAAGACGGAAAGAAAAAAAAACAATACTGAGAAAGAGGAGAAATATATGCAGGAGAAGAGGCTGAAGAAGACGCCAGGACTTGGCAGAAGACGGAAAGAAAAAAGAACAATACTGAGGAAGAGGAGAAATATATGCAGGAGAAGAGGCTGAAGAAGACGCCAGGACTTGGCAGAAGACGGAAAGAAAAAAAAACAATACTGAGAAAGAGGAGAAATATATGCAGGAGAAGAGGCTGAAGAAGACGCCAGGACTTGGCAGAAGACGGAAAGAAAAAGGACAATACTGAGAAAGAGGAGAAATATATGCAGGAGAAGAGGCTGAAGAAGACGCCAGGACTTGGCAGAAGACGGAAAGAAAAAAGGACAATACTGAGAAAGAGGAGAAATATATGCAGGAGAAGAGGCTGAAGAAGACGCCAGGACTTGGCAGAAGACGGAAAGAAAAAAAAACAATACTGAGAAAGAGGAGAAATATATGCAGGAGAAGAGGCTGAAGAAGACGCCAGGACTTGGCAGAAGACGGAAAGAAAAAAAAACAATACTGAGAAAGAGGAGAAATATATGCAGGAGAAGAGGCTGAAGAAGACGCCAGGACTTGGCAGAAGACGGAAAGAAAAAAAAACAATACTGAGAAAGAGGAGAAATATATGCAGGAGAAGAGGCTGAAGAAGACGCCAGGACTTGGCAGAAGACGGAAAGAAAAAAAAACAATACTGAGGAAGAGGAGAAATATATGCAGGAGAAGAGGCTGAAGAAGACGCCAGGACTTGGCAGAAGACGGAAAGAAAAAAAAACAATACTGAGAAAGAGGAGAAATATATGCAGGAGAAGAGGCTGAAGAAGACGCCAGGACTTGGCAGAAGACGGAAAGAAAAAAAAACAATACTGAGAAAGAGGAGAAATATATGCAGGAGAAGAGGCTGAAGAAGACGCCAGGACTTGGCAGAAGACGGAAAGAAAAAAAACAATACTGAGAAAGAGGAGAAATATATGCAGGAGAAGAGGCTGAAGAAGACGCCAGGACTTGGCAGAAGACGGAAAGAAAAAAAGAACAATACTGAGGAAGAGGAGAAATATATGCAGGAGAAGAGGCTGAAGAAGACGCCAGGACTTGGCAGAAGACGGAAAGAAAAAAAACAATACTGAGAAAGAGGAGAAATATATGCAGGAGAAGAGGCTGAAGAAGACGCCAGGACTTGGCAGAAGACGGAAAGAAAAAAAGAACAATACTGAGAAAGAGGAGAAATATATGCAGGAGAAGAGGCTGAAGAAGACGCCAGGACTTGGCAGAAGACGGAAAGAAAAAAAACAATACTGAGAAAGAGGAGAAATATATGCAGGAGAAGAGGCTGAAGAAGACGCCAGGACTTGGCAGAAGACGGAAAGAAAAAAAAACAATACTGAGAAAGAGGAGAAATATATGCAGGAGAAGAGGCTGAAGAAGACGCCAGGACTTGGCAGAAGACGGAAAGAAAAAAGACAATACTGAGAAAGAGGAGAAATATATGCAGGAGAAGAGGCTGAAGAAGACGCCAGGACTTGGCAGAAGACGGAAAGAAAAAAAAACAATACTGAGAAAGAGGAGAAATATATGCAGGAGAAGAGGCTGAAGAAGACGCCAGGACTTGGCAGAAGACGGAAAGAAAAAAAAACAATACTGAGAAAGAGGAGAAATATATGCAGGAGAAGAGGCTGAAGAAGACGCCAGGACTTGGCAGAAGACGGAAAGAAAAAAAAACAATACTGAGGAAGAGGAGAAATATATGCAGGAGAAGAGGCTGAAGAAGACGCCAGGACTTGGCAGAAGACGGAAAGAAAAAAAACAATACTGAGAAAGAGGAGAAATATATGCAGGAGAAGAGGCTGAAGAAGACGCCAGGACTTGGCAGAAGACGGAAAGAAAAAAAAACAATACTGAGAAAGAGGAGAAATATATGCAGGAGAAGAGGCTGAAGAAGACGCCAGGACTTGGCAGAAGACGGAAAGAAAAAAAACAATACTGAGAAAGAGGAGAAATATATGCAGGAGAAGAGGCTGAAGAAGACGCCAGGACTTGGCAGAAGACGGAAAGAAAAAAGAACAATACTGAGAAAGAGGAGAAATATATGCAGGAGAAGAGGCTGAAGAAGACGCCAGGACTTGGCAGAAGACGGAAAGAAAAAAGAACAATACTGAGAAAGAGGAGAAATATATGCAGGAGAAGAGGCTGAAGAAGACGCCAGGACTTGGCAGAAGACGGAAAGAAAAAAGAACAATACTGAGAAAGAGGAGAAATATATGCAGGAGAAGAGGCTGAAGAAGACGCCAGGACTTGGCAGAAGACGGAAAGAAAAAAAAACAATACTGAGAAAGAGGAGAAATATATGCAGGAGAAGAGGCTGAAGAAGACGCCAGGACTTGGCAGAAGACGGAAAGAAAAAAAACAATACTGAGAAAGAGGAGAAATATATGCAGGAGAAGAGGCTGAAGAAGACGCCAGGACTTGGCAGAAGACGGAAAGAAAAAAGAACAATACTGAGAAAGAGGAGAAATATATGCAGGAGAAGAGGCTGAAGAAGACGCCAGGACTTGGCAGAAGACGGAAAGAAAAAAGAACAATACTGAGGAAGAGGAGAAATATATGCAGGAGAAGAGGCTGAAGAAGACGCCAGGACTTGGCAGAAGACGGAAAGAAAAAAAAACAATACTGAGAAAGAGGAGAAATATATGCAGGAGAAGAGGCTGAAGAAGACGCCAGGACTTGGCAGAAGACGGAAAGAAAAAAAAACAATACTGAGGAAGAGGAGAAATATATGCAGGAGAAGAGGCTGAAGAAGACGCCAGGACTTGGCAGAAGACGGAAAGAAAAAAAAACAATACTGAGAAAGAGGAGAAATATATGCAGGAGAAGAGGCTGAAGAAGACGCCAGGACTTGGCAGAAGACGGAAAGAAAAAAAAACAATACTGAGGAAGAGGAGAAATATATGCAGGAGAAGAGGCTGAAGAAGACGCCAGGACTTGGCAGAAGACGGAAAGAAAAAAAAACAATACTGAGAAAGAGGAGAAATATATGCAGGAGAAGAGGCTGAAGAAGACGCCAGGACTTGGCAGAAGACGGAAAGAAAAAAAAACAATACTGAGAAAGAGGAGAAATATATGCAGGAGAAGAGGCTGAAGAAGACGCCAGGACTTGGCAGAAGACGGAAAGAAAAAAAAACAATACTGAGAAAGAGGAGAAATATATGCAGGAGAAGAGGCTGAAGAAGACGCCAGGACTTGGCAGAAGACGGAAAGAAAAAAAAACAATACTGAGAAAGAGGAGAAATATATGCAGGAGAAGAGGCTGAAGAAGACGCCAGGACTTGGCAGAAGACGGAAAGAAAAAAAGAACAATACTGAGGAAGAGGAGAAATATATGCAGGAGAAGAGGCTGAAGAAGACGCCAGGACTTGGCAGAAGACGGAAAGAAAAAAGAACAATACTGAGAAAGAGGAGAAATATATGCAGGAGAAGAGGCTGAAGAAGACGCCAGGACTTGGCAGAAGACGGAAAGAAAAAAGAACAATACTGAGAAAGAGGAGAAATATATGCAGGAGAAGAGGCTGAAGAAGACGCCAGGACTTGGCAGAAGACGGAAAGAAAAAAAAACAATACTGAGAAAGAGGAGAAATATATGCAGGAGAAGAGGCTGAAGAAGACGCCAGGACTTGGCAGAAGACGGAAAGAAAAAGGACAATACTGAGAAAGAGGAGAAATATATGCAGGAGAAGAGGCTGAAGAAGACGCCAGGACTTGGCAGAAGACGGAAAGAAAAAAGGACAATACTGAGAAAGAGGAGAAATATATGCAGGAGAAGAGGCTGAAGAAGACGCCAGGACTTGGCAGAAGACGGAAAGAAAAAAAAACAATACTGAGAAAGAGGAGAAATATATGCAGGAGAAGAGGCTGAAGAAGACGCCAGGACTTGGCAGAAGACGGAAAGAAAAAAAAACAATACTGAGAAAGAGGAGAAATATATGCAGGAGAAGAGGCTGAAGAAGACGCCAGGACTTGGCAGAAGACGGAAAGAAAAAAAAACAATACTGAGAAAGAGGAGAAATATATGCAGGAGAAGAGGCTGAAGAAGACGCCAGGACTTGGCAGAAGACGGAAAGAAAAAAAAACAATACTGAGAAAGAGGAGAAATATATGCAGGAGAAGAGGCTGAAGAAGACGCCAGGACTTGGCAGAAGACGGAAAGAAAAAAAAACAATACTGAGAAAGAGGAGAAATATATGCAGGAGAAGAGGCTGAAGAAGACGCCAGGACTTGGCAGAAGACGGAAAGAAAAAAAAACAATACTGAGGAAGAGGAGAAATATATGCAGGAGAAGAGGCTGAAGAAGACGCCAGGACTTGGCAGAAGACTGAAAGAAAAAAAAACAATACTGAGAAAGAGGAGAAATATATGCAGGAGAAGAGGCTGAAGAAGACGCCAGGACTTGGCAGAAGACGGAAAGAAAAAAAACAATACTGAGGAAGAGGAGAAATATATGCAGGAGAAGAGGCTGAAGAAGACGCCAGGACTTGGCAGAAGACGGAAAGAAAAAAAAGCAAGAACAGAAGTAACAAAAGAAAAGGCAACTAAAAACAAAGAAAGTGAGATGTAAATGCTAACATTGGCAATGGACCATCCCAAAACTAAGACACAAGAACTGTGCCAGCTGAGTTCCTCTATGAATATAGTTTACTGAAATCAACTAAGCCGTGGTTGCTTTTTTTTTCCCTCATGTAATAATTCAGAGATCGGCCGAGTCTATTGCAAAGAAGTTTCCTGCAGTACCAGTGCACATGTCCATGTTGGGAACCTCTGGTCTAGACAGTGACCCTAACCACACCAGCACCCTAAGGCACACATATACAGAAAGGACAGACACACACACAGTCAGACACTCAAAAGCGGCCAGAGAAACGCGACAGTTTAGCCAATTCTTTTTCCCAGATAAAGCGAATGCGAGACGACATGCGACAGACGACTTACGAGATTTGCCATCTCAACAACGATGTGAAGTCTGCGGAACGAGAGGTGAGAACCCTTGAATCCTCTGCTGCCTTTGACAGACTTGAATGCTATGAATGAATGAACGAACATATCCAGTCTCTGGATAGATAGTTTCATCTCATCTTATCTTATCTTATCTTATCTTACATGTCGTTTATTCGTGGAGAAATACACCAAATCGTCATGGTGCTGACCTTTTGGCCTAAGTCATTTTTTGCACTTGCAAATCGAAAAAAAAAACACTTATTTATTCTTTCGTTGTCAGTGCAGTCAGACTTAGGCCAAAATGACTCTAGGTAAAAGTGGCCATCATCCACGTTGGCTGAAACAACCCCAGAACCAAAATGGCCTACGTCTATGAATGAGAGGCCATTACAGGGAGTTTTATTTCCACGATAATGGCTTGGCACTTTTGAATGATTTTTACATTAATAGATGCACCGCGGATATGGCAAGGACGTAACAGGTACATTCTGTTTTGGCCTAAGTCTGACTTAGGCCAAAAGGTTAGCACCATGACGAAATGCACTGTTAGAAAAACCCCACTGTTCATCCTTCGAAAAACAAACAAGGAGACTTGCAAGCTTGGATAAATAATATTTTTAAGTCCCTTTCTGTTAAGAACCATTTCATTGTAGAAACCTTACCAACTTCAGAACATCCCATAAGGCAATGTTTCAGTTTCGCTTGGAATTATTGACTGACGAGGTTCAGTAGAAAGGGGCGATAATTCACTAACCTTAGCATTTTGTCATTTGCGCTAATGGATCTGCTCTGTTTTTTTTGTGAACACAGTAATTATATCTTTTAGGGTGTCGCACGACTGAAAAAGAAAGAATGTATATTAAAAGAAAACAAATATAATAAGAACTGTTGTATGCATGGTAGGACTACTTATGAAGTAATTTCCAAACTTAACAGCACAGATACAGATTTTTGTACGTTTCACCGCAAATAAAATCCGTAAGCATCATGTAAATGCGTCCAGTAACTTTCGTTAATTTTTATAGGGGCTGTTTCACGGCCAAAGAACTCATACACTATTTTGTGTGTGTATTTGATATCAATTTGTGGCCAACCACTATGAACCTTAGTATGAACCTTAGTATAGCCATTTTCGCCCGCGAAAAAGTCATGTGGCCGCCGAGACAAACCAAATCTTAACCCTAACCCCCAACCCCTGCACTTTCTGCAGAAATTGATAAGGCAAACAATTTGACCTATTTCTTGAGGTCTTTATTTGAGGAGTTTCGCTGCCCTCTATCATTCATACCTCACTTTTCTTGTCTTTGTGTTTCTAGCTCTTGTTTCTGTGTGTTTATGTGATAGGGATTACTTTTTCAGAATTTTGCACGGACAGCTGCTTTGCTCGGCCTGCTCTTCTCGACTTTTAACATCCAAGGTATCTTTAACGTGCTCAATGTGCACACATCCCCCCCCCCCCCGAGTTTTTCGTCCTTATCCCACAAGTCTAGGTGCTCGATCCTACCTACCAACCTACCATAGGATCAGGGATAAGAATTGCCCCCCCCCCCCTCCCAACAAAAATTCCAATATGTCTGCACCTACCGGGGATCGAACCCGGTACATTCGGCATGACAGGCGAGCACTTTGTTCCCACAATTTAACCTAATTTGGCCACACAGCGCAAATAATAGTTCAGGCAATTTTGCTGTGATTCATATTTCTTGCTGTGTCAAAACATGATCATTTTGTTCATTCTTGTGTTCCCATCGCTCCAGATCCATCAGCTGACGTTGGATAAAGAAAAGTTGACAGGTGACCTATCGGAAGCTTGCAGCATGTACAACACTCTCGCCAAGGTGATTCATGGGATGGGTGCAGTAAAGTTTTATGTTAATCATTTGCGATTAAACGCAGATGTTTGCATGTGAGAGAGGTATGTGACGGGTCATGATGTATTTTATAGACCGACTCGGGGGAGATTTTGAGTTGATATTTTGTCAGCGTGTATTTATCAAACTATGTAAGATCTTCTCTGTTGATGAAATTAAGAAAGACCCGTCTATGCAGATGCACTCGCCCATGTACATGGCTCTGTTGTTTGCTCGTTGTCTAGTCTCCAGATTTGTTTTTTTTAAATAAGCATGCCAAATTGTCGAACTTTTTATATTACCTAAATAAATTCAGTAAAACTCCACTTCCATAGAACATAATTTGATTTCTTTTTGAACCACTTTAATGTCTGGCGCACAACGCAAAAATTAACTTGCAGTTCGCCAAAAAAAAATTTTTTAATGTGGGTTCAATCGAAATGCTACATTTATTTGCGACCCTGCCCACGGTACCTGGGTATATCTTAATAAGAATAAGTTCAGTTTAGCATTAGACTGTATCTTTATGAGGAATTCCACCCCTGTTGTTTGTTGTCTACTTGCTAAGTTTTCCTTGTCTCCACAGCGCACAGAATGTCTACAGAAAGAGCTCTGCAATTGTCAGGATAAATGTGATCAGCTGGAGGTCAGTAACAAATCACTGGTCCTGTCACAAAACCCTACATTATGCATTCTCATAGCTACAGATGTGTACTTTTTTCTGCCAAATATTCAATGAACTCCTCGGGGGAATTTTGTTGTTTCCATCGATCCAAGCGTGCAGTATTTTAAATGTTTATATTTGTTCAATTTAAAGTGTATCTATGATAAAGAGTAAATTTTAATTAAAATGGTTTGTCCTGTTATATAGAATTACATCCTATACACTTCACTGTTTTATAGCTGGGCCAGCGAGATGGCAAACTGCGTCCACCATTTCCACTTTCTTTCACTTTCACCTGTGCTATTAAAACTTTGCGGTAACCAAGCAATAAAAGACAGTAACCGCAATCTCTCTACTTCAAAGTTCTTTCTAACACGGGAAGAGGAGTAATAGGCTATACTGTTTCTGTCTTGTCTCTCATGTGAAGACCCAAATGGAAAAACCACCATACATGTCACATAATAATATTATTATCCATGAAACTCCATGAAAATCGATTTAAGTCTGAAAATCCCCAAGTGCATTGTTAATGGAGATAAAGAAAAACAACCTGTTTCATCAGGGAGGAAGGGGCTTTACTTAAGTACGGGAAAGAAAACTAAGCTTTGTGACTAATTATAAATTAAGCATTGTAATAATTTGTTTTGAAATAAACAAAAGAAGGTCTTTAAGATTGGAAAAAAATTCGTTCTTCCACCTGAGACTACATAATTATGTACGCAGAATTTTTTTATTTTTTTTTTAAACCGGATTTACATCTTGTTAAATGACAGCCACCATCCCCTGTTTCATCAAATTTCTAGATCACCCAAGAGCCACAGAATAATACATATGAAAACAACAGGGAAAGATACAGAAGATCGTTTTTGCCTTCCGGGATTCACCTCAGCAAGTCATTTTAACTAGAAATATGCCACATTAATTTTCATTAAGGTTCTTTACCAAGTCACTTCATGTGTGTCTGTTATTGACTCATTGAGTTTGTTTATATAATGATACGGAAGAAATGTGTACACATGTGTGTTGTTAAACGCTCTGTGCAAGAGAATTCCCCTTATGGGATAATAAAGTCATTATTATCTTATCTTAATATCTTATACATTGTAGTCATGAAAAGCACGGGCATAATGTGAGATTGCGAACTTGGCCGTATTATGACGAAATGTTGTGGCAGTATGGATGATTAACTGGAAGTTCTTTTCTTTTTGGCCCAGGCTGAAGTGAAGGACTTGAATCGGCAACTTGAGGATGCCTTGAATGACAAATCATTCGCCCTCCAGCAAGTCAATAAGCTTGAGTTAGACCTGAACTCAGCCTGCAATAAAATACGAGATCTCAACAGTCAGGTAAAGGCACGGAGTGGATACAGTAGATAGAATTAGATTAGTTCAGAGCAAGGCGAGTGTCAAAGTGTATCACAAATTATGATTAATGTTATTTGTTATCCATTTATTTACTTATTTGTTAATGTTATTGACTAATTGATTGATTGATGGATTGATTGATTGATTGATTACTTCAGAACAAGACTAATGTCAAAGTTGATCACAAATTATTCTTAATGTGACTGGTTGATTGATTGATTGATTGATTGATTGATTGGTTGATTTGTGATCGTGTGTTTGTTTGTTTTTTTTTATCTTGGTAAATAATCTGACATAGCTTTTTGAAAGGAATGCGTAGATGGGGTGTAGTGTGTTCAGTTGTCATCTATGCGTCTGTCTGTCTGTCTGTCTGTCTGTCTGTCTGTCTGTCTGTCTGTCTGTCTGCCTATCTGTCTGTCTGTCTGTCTGTCTGTTTGTCTGTGTTCTCACCTGCTCCACTCCCACCTTCCTCCACCCGTTCTCTCTACCACTGGTCAGCCAGTGCTTCTCTGACTATACACACAGGCCTTAGTACTGCTCACGCCAAGGGTGCTGGCATCCTCTTTCTCTCCAGGTGTGTGAGTGCAAACAGAAATTGGCTGATAGGGAGGAGGAGTTACGCTGCTCCGACAAAGACATTAGGTCTCTTGAGAGTGATATACAGTGTTTGGAGGTCAAGGTAAGGCCGGGATCTGGTGCACTGGTGCACTCTGCCGTTTCACGGGAAAAGACCGTATATACAACATACAAAATTTTCAGTCAATTTCAGTTTTTATGATCATTTTATAGAATGAAGTATATTCTATCTTTCTGTTGTGATAATAATTCTGCGCACGGTTAGTTTTTGTCGGTCATCACGCAATGGAAACTAAACAAAAAAATAAAGCAGCGTAACACCGAATGTTGTAAACTGTAAAAGTTTACGTTTTGGCGAATACGGTCTCTTTCTATAACACGGCCTCATTGTGACAGCAGCGGCGGGAACTTTTTTATATTGACGTAAAGGATTTGTTTTTCTAGCGCAACATTTTTATAATATGAATATCTGTCTTTTTTTCACTTAGTTTTCACTCTTTGCGTGCCAATCACCGATTATGAGTTTTTCCGCTGGTTACGTTTGTGCTAAACACCGATGCGGAAATGCTTGAAGACGACATTTCTCGTGTAGAAAAGATCATGTTCAGAAGATTTCTGATAGTGGTTAAGTTAAACGGCCCCATAACATGACAGGCCACAATCCCGATTACTGATACTCACTTCCATTCTTTGAAATAATAATATGGATTAATGATTAATGGTGCGCATTTTCTTTCTTCACGCTTTACGTGAAGTTGTGTGCGCGCGTGCATGTGTGTTTGTGTGCATGTGTGTGTTTACATGTGTGATTTTTTAAAACGATTTTTCTGGTGTTGTTTTTTTAATCTCTCAGCTGAAAGAGAGCGAGGACCATGTCAAGTGTTTAGAGGGAAGAATTGAACAGTTGCAAAAGGAAACATGCACCGAGGTAGTTCT
Source organism: Onchidella celtica (assembly GCA_963931925.1). Classification (NCBI taxonomy): domain Eukaryota; kingdom Metazoa; phylum Mollusca; class Gastropoda; order Systellommatophora; family Onchidiidae; genus Onchidella; species Onchidella celtica. The sequence goes on along the minus strand of OZ007574.1, from coordinate 56,231,556 downwards.
CCTGCTTCTGTCTATTCTTCTTATTATTATCATTACATTATTATTACTGTTGTTATGGATAGAGGAATTGAAACTTTTGGGGGTCAGGCGAGGCTATATGAGATCTGTAGAACTCCTGTCAAACAGGTGTTTTAGCGTTTGACTTGCTTACAATGGAGTTGGGGGGGGGGGGGGGAAGAGCCACACCCCGGTCAAGAGTATGGATAAATTTTATCTCCTTCCTTTTCCTCCTAATTTTTTGTTATTTTGTAATAATTTTATTTTGAAATTATTGCGATGATGAGGTGAAATGATTTCCTTTAAGGTCAAGGCAACTTCATTTGATACACTCAACTTTTATTCTTGGGTACATCTATTGTAGGGAGATTTTTCGTAGGGAAGGTCGGGGCCCGGTTTTTGTTTGCTTAGAGAATATTAATATGCAGAGAGAAATCACTAATTCAATTGGTCGATTTGCACCGTGAGACCCGGGTGACCAAGCGAAACCACTGTTAGCATGGAGCAGAAAGTAGGCCGCGGCGTTAAACAATACCGGTTTGTGCATTTCCACGGGGAGTACCAGCTTCGGAGCGGCTCTGAATAGTTTCAGTCAATCCAAAAATGTGAACAAACCACAGTAATAAATAGATATGCACATTCTCTTTGGTGGATACAGTCCCTTCCAATACTTGTTACCGCCGTGACCTAGTTTCTCGAGTTGGCAAAAGTGATTTCCCTCTTATACGTACTCGCTGGTTTGATTTTGATCAGAATCGACAATAATGGAAGCGCATATACCGTACAACATGTTGTGCACATGATTCGATGACGTAGAACACACAATGTGAATGAATCTTCTTCTCCATAGAAGCGCGCTTACATTTTAGACCACTCAGGTAGAGCTACCCCAGCCCACGTCATCAAATTGTGTGCACAACATGTTGTACGGATATGCACTTCAGACAAATAATAGATCTAATTATACTTCTTGTACTGAAGAGTTCCTCAGTCTGCTTTCTTTAGAAACCCTCCCTACCTAAACACTTTTCTTTATTGTACCGGTTTCAACACTTTGGTAATTGTTGTGGTAATAGTCATCACCCACGCTAAAAATGTACGACGTATTTTTTGCCCACAGGAAACAAAGTTACAACAAGAAATACGCCGGCTTAAGTGCGACCTGGAACAGGAAATGTGCTGCCGGCGAGATCTGGAGTACCAAGTAGCCAGCAAAGATCAGCTGATCAACTCCCTCCGATACAAATGCGGTTGTTAACAACTTCAAAAAAACCCTCTCTTTCTTTGCTGAGAATTCCCCCAAACTGAATAAAACTTTTCTCCCATCCACGAAACCAAACCCAGTGTTATTCTTCTGTAATTAGATCTGTTATGGCCTTGTCGTTATCATTAAAGAACTATTTCTGAAGTAATTTGGAGCGTGTCTCTTTCAATGAACAACTGTTCGAATGCATGTTTTTTTATTTGAAGAAATAGGGGTAAGCCAGACCGAGGCTGGCCTAGGCGCCAAACTGCTAACGAGCCACCAATCTGGGGCCTACGCCAGCCTTGTTCTGGCTTACCCCTTGAAACAGTACGAGAAAGGACGCCACAGGGGATTTTCAGATGAAGAGACCCCCTTCAAACAAGCCATCGACCATCTTACGTATTGGCGTATAAAAATTTTTCCTGTTTTACAAGAGAACGTTTCAAAGTTATTGTGAGAGTGAGCTCAGCCAGCATCCCTACGTCAATCCGACGTAGATTTGTATAGGATTTCCATAAGGTTGGTAGGATTGCCGTAGGGGCGAGTTCCGTATATCAAACTCACGCCGGGGCTAGGTCGTAACCAGCGGATCTACGTAGGAACCATGTCATTCCTATGTGCACCTACGAACTTGTCATCAATCCTAAGTGTCGGGTTTTCCTGTGGGTTGCTGGTTGGGAGGTTTCTCATACACAGACAGACTTGTTTCTACCTATAACTGACGAGCGTTTTTCCAACATCTGTGGAAGTCATTTTGTATCAGTTATACTCCCTTTCAGATAGTCATTCAAAATTGGTGCAAGACCCTGTGAAAGTGTTCAGTTAAAACTTGCTACATCCCGACTTTATCCGAACATTCAAAAATTAGTGCAACACGCAATGAAAGTGTTCAGTTAAAACTTGCTACATCCCGACTTTGTCCGGGCATTCAAAATTAATGTAAGACGCGGTGTAAGAACACTTACTTTTGAATGACTGTCTGAAAGGGGCCATAACTCGTGCAAAATTTGACTTGCTCCAGTTTTGGACAAAGGCTCTTCAATTTCAAAACTATTGACACGTCACTTACAATATAGATCTCCCTAAGAGCAGTGATGAGGTAGCCACAACTCAAAACTAGCCTGTTCGTAAAATGGACAAAATATTATAAAAACCACAGAAAAACTTGGGGGCGGGGGAGGGGGAGGGGTCGCAGAAAGGCTTAAAGCCAAGTCAAGAATTGGCAAAAAGAAAAATTGTATCGTTCGGGCAATTATTATTTCTTACGCGAGGCTTTGCTACAGACAACTTTTTCTTTTTTGCCAGCTCGTGAAATGGACGTCAAAAGTTCCGTTTATTTTTTGTTGTGGTTGTTGTAGTATTGTTTGCACACTATGGGGCCTGGCTACACCCAGGTGATGAATCTAGGTGTCCTCCTGAAAATCAAATAATAATTCTTTGCTTGAAACACATTTTTCATTTACCTGTGACATTTCGCCACCTCAGTTCTTGCTTGTTCCAACGCCACTTTCGCATCACTGAGAAATTTGACATTAATAGCGGTTTTAGTATTATGATAAGGAATTAGAATAAATCTGAACAGTGAAACAGCTTGATAAGTGCCACAACGCATTGTAAACAAGTGTCAAGGTGTGCATTTGTTTTACCTCTTCTGCATACTAATAGGTCTCCATTTTTTTCCGAAAATGGAGACAAGACAAACACGAACTGAGGTGGCGATATATATTAATAAATAGTTCATTTTCTTTATCAATTCCATTATATTCAAAATGGAATATTTGTCATGGACGCGTTTCCAGCCTGTTAAAACAAAACACAAACAAAAAGCATCATCCGGCTGCGCAGGAAGACTAAAACCAAAAATTCCCGACAGGACAAAGAGTCCATGGAAACAGGAAATGCATGTCACAACAGTGTTAATCAAAATTTCACCTAAACAGTTCGGTTGTTGTTATAAGTACGTGTGCACCCGAAGCATTTTGCGCTAGGGGCGCGTACGTATACGTACCTGTCCCTAACCCCGTCCTTATCCTCAACTCTAAATTTTATCGAATCCCTAACCCTGCCTCTACTCTTTCAACCCCCCCCCCCCCAAAAAAACAGGAGGAAAACAAAAAGAAAATCTGAAAGAATAATTAATTAAGGCTGTTGTTAGGAGTGTTTCGGGGGCAGCTCTCTAGCTCTGGAGTCATAAAGGTCTTTAAAATATGCTCTGGCGCCGAAAAAAACAAAAAACTAGGGGGGGGGGGGCCTACGTACTTGTAACAGCATTCAATAGTTCTGACACTATAAATGTACGAAACAAGATGCAGTTGGGGTTGTTGTTTTTTTCATGCAAGGAATTCCAATCTTTCAACTTAGGTCAGGGCCACATTCTTGAGACTTCTCTGCGTGCCCTGGATAACATGTCATGTGGAGTAAAAGGAAGATTTACAATCTGTGGCGAAGGCGGGCAAGAAAAAAAAAATCAAAATCTATGGTCTCCGGGAAAATAATGAAAAAGGCAACATGACCATAGTTACAGTAAAGGAAACAAAAAATCTCATTCAAACGAATAAAACAATAAACTATCATGGGGAACTTATTATTGGAGACAAAATAGCCTAATATCAATGGGACACAGCAGGCTTAAAATAGAGACTGGTTCCAAACTTAGAGATAAGTTATGGTCCGACTAATTATAAAGTCATTTAACCATCTATTATGGGCACTTCGAATATCCATATCTTCATCCACTCGATTTGCTTGCTGCAGCCATCCATAAAAGTAGTCTACGCACGCTCACAAAAGGGGAAAGGGATGTCCTCAGCATAATTAAAAACGTACGTACGCTTTTCAATTACAGTATGAATCGGAATCTAGAAAAATCGGATATAAGTTTCTAATCAAACTGCCATATTATAGTGTATACAAAATGCCTCATCAAAGTTTTATAATATCAAGGCCTGTCAATGAACAATCAACATTTTAAAAGTGAAAGCTCGTAGAGAGGGGGGGGGGGCGTAATTAAAGCAAACTGTATGAAACGCGTACAGGGAAGAAGGGGGGGGGGTGGAATTTGCCAAAATTGAGAATACGTTCTTTGTGGATGCCCCACGGCCTGTGAATCCTTTCTCTTTTTATAACTCAGTCAAGTTGTCGATTCATCCATCGATCAAATCCATCCATCCATCCATCCATTCATCCATTCATCCTATTCGCAGATAAACTCTTTCGAAAAGGAGAAAAAGAGAATTTTGGTTAGATACGACGGTGCTCAAAAGACGGTGGGCCAGCAGCAGAATACGATCGCTTGGTAAGTGGAATGGGATACATAATATTTCATCACCGTTCTTTAAGTCTGTAGTAACTCCAAATTTCGAGAAAAGCGATTTTTGTATATCTTCAACTGCATTCCAAAGCCGCATCGAATGATCTTGGTTCTAGACTCCCACGCCGAAAAATAATCGAATAGCAAACTTTCAAAAAGTCAGCGTCACTAGATTAATTGTGCTAAAATGGAACAGTTTTTTGCTTCTCCTGAAAAGTGGTGAAAACCGTTTGGAACTGTGAAAATTTTTCTTTTTTAATTCAGAGAGTCATAGTCAACAGCGAAAAAGATCTTTCTACTGGTGGTAGGGAGGAGAGAAGAACCATAATATGACACTTAAGAAAAGTGACTCTACAATGAGGTGTTGTTGTTGTTGTTGTTTTTGAGGTTGGGAATGGGGATACAGAACATCAGTCGTGATTCATATCTGAAAACTTTGCACTGCATAAATGTTTTACCTCCTAACGTCCAGTGTGCTGCCATATTTGGAGTAGAGCAAGATTCAGGTGTCCAATGTTCTGTGCAAAAGTCTATTTTCTATGTCATCACTATAAAAAAATGTGTCATATTTGGAGTAGAGCAAGATTCAGGTGTCCAATGTTCTGTGCAAAAGTCTATTTTCTATGTCATCACTATAAAAAAATGTGTCATATTTGGAGTAGAGCAAGATTCAGGTGTCCAATGTTCTGTGCAAAAGTCTATTTTCTATGTCATCACTATAAGTTAATGGTTTTTTCCTTAAAAATGTATAATTTTGCTTTTAGTTGGCAGTTTTAAGAAACTATTATTAAATTACAGAAGTTTTGGACAAACTAATCCTTTGTCTAAGCACTAGATGGTTAAACGGGAATGTATCGGACCTCCCCAGTTTCTTTCTTTAATTATATTCGTCTTTTTCATTTTTGTTTCAATTCGTTTTATCCAAGTTAAACGGTTTCTGTTATTGTCAAATATATTATGTCAAAAGCGTTATCAAAATCATTCCTAGCTGTATTTTCGACATTCATCATCCACGACAATTGTATTATTCGTAAATATATCTTTTGATTCTCAGAAATTTTCACCGGAGTCCTATATTTGTTAAGTGCGTCGGAAACAAAAACAAACAAACAAACACATGGTGAAAGACGGCGCGCATGCGCCACATACGCACACACCCAGCCATGCTCGCACACATACACATCTTTTCCCGAAAAGTTTGCACTAATGATAATACTACAGTAGGGCCTATTTAAATTAGATGAGACGTTGCCTCTGGGACAGTTACAGGCATCTAAACTTCATTTGTTTCAGAAAATGCTTGTGGCGCTTTAGCTTTAAATCATTTTGCATGCACTTGGTGAGTTTTTTTTTGTCTGAACTTTCTTGGATATGTAAAGTCTAGAGCGACAACTCTGTCAGATGCAGAAAAATCTGGAAAAAGCAGATGAAAAACTGGCTATGGCCAGACAAAACGATGAAGGAATGGCTGCTCAAATGGCAGAATGGAAAGAGCAGCTCAGAGTCACAAATTGCAGGGTGAGCAGTGTGGAGGTATCTATCTATCTATCTATCTATCTATCTATCTATCTATCTATCTATCTATCTATCTATCTATATATCTATCTATCTGTCTATCTGTCTGTCCATCTATCTATGTATCCACCCTAGTATCTATCTATCTATCTATCTGTCTATCTATCTATCTATCTATCCAACCCCTCTATTATCTAGCTATCCAACCACTCTAGTTTCTATTTATCGATCCATCTACCAATCTATCCCTCTATCCAACCACCCTACTATCTATCTATCTATCTATCTATCTATCTATCTATCTATCTATCTATCTATCTATCTATCTATCTATCTATCTATCCAAGCACTCTATTATCTATCCAACCACCCTACTATCTATCTATCTATCTATCTATCTATCTATCTATCTATCTATCTATCTATCTATCTATCGATCTATCTATCTGTCTATCTATCTATCTATCTATCTATCTATCTATCTATGCTTGTGATTGTCCGAGTCTGTTTTGTACTCGTGACCTCAGTTTTTGTTTGTCCTAACTGCATTTTCTGAAAAAATGTAGAAGAGATATAACAAATGGCCGTTTGACAATTTTTGCCAATGCATTGTAGCACTTATCAAGCTGTTTCACAGTCTCTATTTATTGTTTGCAAATGCATTGTAGCACTTATCAACTGTTTCACAGTTTCTATTTATTGTTCGCAAATGCATTGTAGCACTTATCAAGCTGTTTCACAGTTTCTATTTATTGTAACTCCTTATCATAATAATAAAGCCGCAAATGTTTCACGTAGAATTTCTCAATTGTGCCAAAAGTGGAGTGGGAACAAACGAGAACTGAGATCGCGGGGACAAAACAGTTGTTTACCTACCTACAAACTCGGAAAATCACAGTCAGCTAGTTACATTGGCGAATAGATGGACGATAGATAGATAGATGGACGGACGGACATACAGACAGACCAACGTGCTTTCTCAAAAGTCAAACTCATTCAAATGACTTTTTAAATTTGAATCTCACATGTCTGGCATGTAAAATTTCAGATTACACAATTGGAGAAAGAGATTTGCGAGTTACACGAAGACTATGATGGCTACAGAGAAAGCCACAAGTACACAAATACCAAGGTATGCCTATTCAGTCTGTCTTATCGTTACTACTGAGACTACCGGATCGTTCTACAACCACTGTACCGCAACATCACCCACTCATATCATCCAGTCGAATCCATTTACTCATTTCATTCATTCATTTATTCGTGCATGCATGCATTCATTCATCTACTCAGCCACCCATTCATTATTTCATTAATCTATTTGTCCTTCCATCCATCCATTCACCCAGCCATTCATCCACCCATCCGTCCACCTACCCACCCATCCATCCATCCATCCATTCATCCACCCACCCACCTACCCATTAATCTATCCATCCATCCATCCACCCACCCACCCATCCATCCACCTACCCATCCATCCATCCATCTATCATCCACCCACCCACCTACCTACCTACCCATCCATCCGTATATCCATCCACCCACCTACCACTCACCCATCCATCCATCCATCGAGCCCCTTTTCGTGTCTGCAGTATGACCAAATGGAAGTAGAGATTAGAAACGTGCAACACCTGCTTCACGAGTCGCAGTGTAACCTGGAGGGGAAGAAACAGCAGCTGCGAGAACTCAGCATTCAGTACGACAAAGTTCGGGATGAACTGAAGTGCACACGTGATCAGGCCACAAAACTTCTTGAGCAGGTCAGAAAGAAAATCTGAAACAGAAATTTACCCTCTACCGACCACTGACTGGTCCATATTTGATTTATCTCACTTGGCGCCCAATATTCAGTTTTTGAAGCATTTTCTAATTATTTTTTTTTAACAAGTAATTTTTTTTTTTTTTGCATACTTCTTTAATCCCATTTAGGAAATTTGCCTTAGTGCCATTGCAGACCAGTTACAACTGGAGCTGACGCGTCGTCGCCACAGTGCAGCGCTGGTTGGCGGTTTTTTTGTTTGTTTGTTTCTTGTTGTTGATGTTTTTTGGGGGGAGGGGGTAAGTTTTTATTTAATTTTGCCCGGGCAGCGGCTTGTTCGGCCTGCTCTTCTCGATTTCCAATTGCCAAGGTATCTTTAACGTGCACGCGGGCCCTCCGAATTGTTCGTCCTTATCCGAGAAGACTAGGTGCTCGATCCTACCTACCATAGGGTCAGGGACATGAAAATGGGAGAAAAATCCCAAAATTCCAATATGCCTGCACCTTGTATTTTTTACATATTAACTGACCGTTTGACATCAGTTTCTCTTGTTGCTTAACTTTTTGTGTGCCGTGAATTTTTGCATGTTTCCCTATAGACCCTTTTCATTTACCATCCTCCATATCATGTGATTTGCAAACAAAATGGCGGCGTGCCCCACTGGTGTCCTACCAGCGGTGGACAACAGTCGAACGATGCCATCCTCTTGTTGGGCACCCAACTGCACAAACCGGTTACGTGCTGGTTTTGGCATAAAAATGCATCTTTGCTTAGACTGTGTACATATTCAGATGCTATCACAAAGGCAAGTGGAGGTTTTTGCCCTACACGGTGCTTTTCGATTCCGTGCGGCTCCCTGCAAACAACCGTAACGCGGAAGTGAAAAGGGTCTATACAGGAAGAAACTACTGCAGGTTATGAATGAAGACTAACTACAGCAACATCTATTATATTAATAGAAGTCGACTTTCTTTTTTCCCGACACAAAATAGCCTAGCATTCTTGTCCACCAATACATCGGTGACTGGCACAAACGTGACCAGCGGAAGAACCAATATATCGGTGACTGGCACAAACGTGACCAGCGGAAGAACCGATATATCGGTGACTGGCACAAACGTGACCAGCGGAAGAACCGATATATCGGTGACTGGCACACAAAGAGCTAAGCTTTGGTGAAATCACTCTGGATGTGGGGGCGCTTAATGGTTAATGGAACCTAACGAGTGTGTGGGCTCCAGAAGGGAGGCGCACTGCAAAAAGCTGGATTAATTTTAACGAAATAAATGATAAAAACAACATGGAAAATCTGTCCGGTGGCAGCAAGGTTTGTAGTTAAGACAGAAGAACGTTGTTACAAGTATTTCTACGTCTCCCAAGTTGTTTTTTTTACGCTAGGGGTACGTATTTTAAAGCCTTTTGTGACTCCAGAGCTAGAGAGCTCCTCCCAAAATACTCTTAACAATAGTCTGAATTAATTGTTCTTTCCGATTTTCTTTTTGTTTTCCTCCAGTTTTTGAGGTGGAAAGGGTAGGGGGGGGGGGGGAGGGTTAGGGATTCGATAAGATTTAGTGTTGATAATAAGGGCAGGGCTAGGGATAGGGATGTTTTCGTACGTGCCCCTAGCGCAAACCGCTAGGGGTGCGTACGTACAGGTAACAACAGCCAAGACAAAATAATTGTGACGGAAAAAAAAGTTGTATGTAGCAAAGCTGAAATCGAGTCTTAATATATATTGCCGGACGCGCTACGCTCCCAAAATCCAGGTTTGGACTCGCAGCCAAGTACGTGCATTGATTTTACGTCCTACATGTTTTTGTATTTGTTCAATCGTTCTATTAGTTCAATTTTTCACCCACTTAATTTTTTTCTTGATAAAGGTAAATAATTATACCGAAAGCTCAGTTTGTCTTCCTCTTTGCTTTGTGCTTTTCTGTATTATTTCTGACGCGAGGCTTTGCCAGAGAGAATGTATATATGTATAGAGAGGGTTCACTATTAGTCAATTTGCACTGCGAGACACTGGAAGCTCTGCGAAACCACCGTTAGCACGGAGCGAAAAGTAGGTCGCTGCGGTCAACAATATCCGTTTGTGCATTTCCACAGAGAGTAAGGGCTCACGAACGGTTCTAAATAGTTTCAATCAGCCCAAAAATATGAACAAACCACAGTAAACAGACATGCACACTATCTTTGGTGAAGATGGCCTTTTTCAATTCTTCAGTTTCTTGTTTACCGCAGCGGCCTAGTTTCGCGATTTGGCGGAAGTGAGATCTCTCTATTAATACATACTCTCTGGCTTTGCTACGTACAACTTTCTCCCTTTGCCATGTCTTGTCTCTGAATTAGTTTTGAGGCTTCCTGAAATACTCTTGACATGGTTTTTTCCTCAGGTCCAGTGCCTGACTAAGGAAGCAGAACAACTGCAGGCAAACTTGAACTGTTTACGTGAGGAGAACGCAGCTATGGAGAAAGCTTTGACCCACATGGAGCACAAACTGCAGACCATGACGCGTGATCTGCAGGCCAAGGACGATGAGCTGAAAGAACTGTGTCAGAGAAATATCTGTAAGGACAAAGAGGTAAGAAACGGTTAAGATTCATTCATTTAAACACAAATGGTGAGAGGTGGTGGGCATACCCATAAGTAGTTACATGGGGGGAGGGGGCATGCCCAGCCAGCATCCTTATGTCAAGCCTATGTAGATTTGTATAGGATTTCCGTAAGGTTGGTGGGGTTACCATAGGGTCTAATTTCCACGTCAAAAGGGTCTCGGCGCAATGACGTAACCAGCCGATCTACCAAGAAACAATGTCATTCTTATGTGCAGACTTGACGTCAGTTCTACGTGCCGGACTTCCCAAAGGTCGTTGATTGGATACATGTATTGTTTGTTTTTCATTACGAGATGAAGTACCCGGCATTATCCAGGATAAATCTTTGAACCACCGTTCTCTCTCTCTCTCTCTCTCTCTCTCTCTCTCTCTCTCTCTCTCTCTCTCTCTCTCTCTCTCTCTCTCTCTCTCTTTCGTCTAGAAACTTCCCATATTCTGCAGTTTCACTCCATTTATTATTTCATGGACACCAGAGCATTGCGCATCCATTTCTAGTAGGGGTAGTGCGGGCACCGAATTGAACGCGTATTAATACATCGCTCCCGGTACGGTGCGCTTATCAAAGGGAGCACAAAAAAAAGATCATTGTTTATTTCAGTTTTACAACTTTTTAAACAAATTGCATGAAACTTGAATAAACACAATATGACAGTACAATAGCGATTGGATTAGAATAGTAGACACTTAGGGATCTTAATTTTATGGTTTTTGAAACAGTCATTTAGGTTGTAGCGTTGAGCACCAAAAAAAAAAAAAAGTCAAAATTGCAGCACAATGAGTTACTCCCGCCGCTCTTTTTTTTTTTTTTTTAATAAGATGGTAAAGATAATAGCTAGAATGCGCATATCCACCATCTTGTCTGTCCGGACCCACTTAAGGCGTCGCGAACCAATCGGCGGCGAGTATTAAAGTTCACTACTGTAAACAATGACACGTGTGTATACGCACATGGGAGACATTCGGTCAATTCTTTCACTTGCTTTCTCTTGTTTACACCGATGGTAGGGAATCGGACCAGTTTGGATCCATCCTGTCCACCCCTGTCACAACAGTCAACTGCAATGCAACCAGCAGGCATTTTAACTGCTTAGACACATCTCCAAGTTACACTCATCAGCTGATCCACCGGCCATCTTGTTTGGCGGAAGTACAAAACAAAAACTCTGTGACGTCATGCGCATTCTACCTATGGACCCTTTTCACTTCCGCGTTACGGTTGTTTGCGGGGAGCCGCACGGCATCGAAAAGCACCGTGCAGGGCAAAAACCTCAACTTGCCTTAGTGATGGCATCTGAATATGTGCACATTCTAAGCAAAGATGCATTTTTATGCCAGAACCAGCACGTAACGGGTTTGTACAGTTGGGTGCCCAACAAGAGGATAGCATGGTTCGACCGTTGTCCATCGCTTCCGCCCTACAAGTGAGGCACGCCGCCATTTTTTTTGCAAATCACGTGATATGGAGGACGCTAAATGAAAAGGGTCCATAGGGAGCTTTATTTTGCGTTTTGTTTTTGAGCAAAAAAAGTTGTGGGATTATATAAAAAGTCAAATAGATTTTTAATGAAACGGCCTAGTCAGTCAGTGCCAGTTATTACCATTTGAAGTTTTGGGACATCAAGGCCTTCTTATCCTGGACATTCACCATTCTAATTATCGTACACTAATTCTTGTACTCGGTCCTGGGTGTGAGCAAAGATATTAGAATTGATAAGATGAGACAATTAGTGCTTTTAGCGTGCACAGATTTCGCACCGCCCCCTAGCGGCAAAACGCGCGGAAGTCATGAAAAGTGCCGTATTTTACAAGGCCAAATACGGAAAATATTGGATTTTGTTCACTGTTCGGCTACCGCTATAGGCCTTGACTGACGACACTTATTGTGGAATTATAACCTCAATCGCTGTGGGAAAACTCTGGCTATTTTTTTTCTTTTTTAGTGGCAGTAGCACTGTCACAATTTTGCATCCTACATTTACCATTATATCAAGCATTCTTTCCATACAATGTGCCATGGGCCCCGTCTCCGATCAGTGCGCAGATTGGGTACACGGTTTTTTTTTAGTGGTGCGAAGGAGACAGTGTCTCATCTTATCGTTTGTAGTATCTTTGCTTCAAGTAAGTTGAACCAATTGCCCCCAAGTGGGACCACGTTGGTCTAGAGGCAGGGTGCTCGCCTCTCATGTCGAAGGTACCGGGTTCGATCCCCGGTCGGTGCAGGCATATTCGAAGTTTTCTTCGGGGGGGGGGGGAATTCCTGTCCCTGATCCTATGGTAGGTAGGATCAAGCACCTAGTCTTCTGGGATAAGGACGATAAACTAGGATGGGCCCATGTGCACGTTGCGCACGTTAAAGATACTTTGGCAGTTAAACGTCGAGAAGAGCAGGCTGAACAAGGCCCCCGCCAGGATAAAATTCTAAAAATGTAATCCTACCACAAAAACAAGAAAAATAAATTTTAAAAAGGAAAGAAAGACAAAACTTAGGCGTAAATGCCAAGAGTAGCGAACCTCTTAAAATAAACACCCAAAACACTGGGGACCCTAGGATAATCTAGTCTTGTCAAGTGGCTCTACACACAACACTGCATTGCAACATACAGGGAACAGCAACGGTTATATATAGTCTTACTATTCGACACTGCAGTTCCTACCGCCGGTCCTGCTTGTACGAAGGGGGTGGGGAGGGAGCTGAAGCCAAAGTATGAAAAATGAAAACGGGGAGGGGAGAGAGATCAATAAAATCGAGCCTACGTACTCAGTATATGCCCCCTCATTGGAAAAAGGAATTTTCTCTGGGCCGGATTTAGATGAAGAGAGGCCCAAGGCCATTCTAACAGTGAGGCCCCACCCAATCCCCCACCTTCACGCCTAGAGGAAGATGGAAGTGTTTTAAATAATTTGAGTAACGCCAATGATGATGATAGGTGTTTAAAATTCCGCATTTCGCAATTCCTTCCGAAAGGACATAAGCTAGGAACATTACAAAATATTTGTTCAGAAACTACAGTGCATTGTAAAAACATCAAAATAAGAAAAGGCTATCCATGTCACAAAATATTATGCAGATTGGCCTAAGGCCGCGAGACCCCCATAGATTGTGAGGCCGTAGGCTTCAGCTTGCCGAGCCAAATGGTAAATCCATCACTGGATGTACTTTTTAAGACTAATTAGGGACTATGCAGACCACCACCCCTGAGGTCAGGGATTGGGGTGGAGGAGTTGACATAGAAGGGAAACTTTGAGGAATCTTCCTTTAAAAAAAATTAGTAAACGCGATACGTATACACACATAATACTAATTTACTTCCATATTTTGGGTTTCAGGTTTACTGTCTAGTTAAAATATGAAAAACAAAAAGCTCATTACGGGCCTTTGTCTATGCTGTAAAGTAAAGTATTACCGACCTAGTTATAAATGAGGATGTATTTTCACCGCGCCATATACAATTCAAAGTGGCCATTGTATAAAACTGGTGCAGTGATGAAAGTGCTCACTATCTGGTTGCTTGACAAGAAAATGACCCCAGAGCTGGGAGTTTGAATGGGATAGACAGACAGACAGACAGACAGATAGATAGATACATAGATAGATAGATGGTGGGGGTGGATGGGTGTATGGGTGGCGTGACAGATGGATGGATGGATAAGGTGGGTTGTGGATTGATGGACGGACGGACGGATGAATGGATATGGGTGGATGATGGGGGATGGATGGATGGATGAGCTCGATACTTGGGTGTGACCTGACTCTCAAGTGGAAAGAAAGGACTGAACCACTTGCTTGACAGAGGTCGTCTTCCTCCAGTGATCATCTCTAGTTGCGCTTTAGAAGTTCAATGATTACTCACCACGTTTTACATTTGTTTCCCATGATCTATCTGACACAGATTTCCACCCTGAAAGAGGAGTTAGTGGATTATGTTACCGATCTGGCAGAGGCTCGAACGGAATATAACAAAGAAACAAAGGTATGATTCTGACGCCATTCGTGTGAACTCTTACATAATTACATGTATCCATTTTTTTTATATATATATACTAAGTCATTTACATGTATTACTTTATAGTGTGACCAAACCAAAAAAATAAAAAACTATTACGCAAATCAGTGCCAGGAACAAACAACAAGAGAACTATAGCAAAAATTTCTACGAGGGTGAAAAATGAAAAATACAAACTGTGGAAATGTAAGTCCTCCACGGGAAACAACAGCTGTAACAAATGAAACTGTTGGGAACAAAGATGTAAAACAAAAAAAACAAGCAATTTTTAAGCGGTGAAGAAAATGGCAACTTTAGTACTTATCTCGTTGCCGGTGCTGATTCATATTCCTCAAAGGACAAAAATGAATAAACAAGGAAAGAAAATTTTGAAAAGCAGATCGAATAAGACGAGAAAGAAAGACAGAAACGGTAATTAACGCTCTGGTATCTTCAACAATTAAATTGTATTACTGATTTTTTCCCCGTCCTTTTCAGCGTGCCGACGCCCTGGAGAAAGAGCTCACTAAATTTCGGGACAGCTGTAATGTGATGGAGGTAGGTAGCTTACTATTTGTATCGTCAAACTTTTTGAAAACTGAAGTGGTATGGTCATATCCGAGACACAGAATACCGAGACGGATCATTCCTTCTTTCACTATATTTTTATGTCCACAACTTGTGCGCGTATAAACACGGTGAATACTAGTCACAGAGCTCTGTGGTACTAGTCTTTTTCGCTCAGTTATGAAGGGGGTGTGGTGCGAATTGTTGCATTGTTGACATGGATGGTACGCGCACAAGCCGGCGGACGGAAAACGATGAACTGGTCCATCTCGATATATTATATTTCGGGTTATATCATATGAGCCGACAAGGTGGTCTAGACAAGGGGGGGACAAGGTGGTCTAGAGGCAAGGTGCTCGCCTCTCATGCCAAGGGTCCCGGGTTCTAAACCCGGGCAGTGCAGGCATGTTGGAAAGTGGATTTTTCTCATATTTTCAAGTCCCTGGTCCTATTGGGGGGTAGGATCGAGTAGTTCTTGGAAATTGGATTTTTCTCATATTTTCAAGTCCCTGGTCCTATTTGGGGGTAGGATCGAGTACCTAGTCTTCTCGGATAAGGACGAAAAAATTCGGAGGGCCCGTGTGCACGTTGCGCACGTTAAAGATACCTTGGCAGTTGGAAATCGTAAAGAGCAGGCCGAAAGGCTGCTGCCCGGGCAAAATTGAAATTAATAGATTAAAATTTATCCATATCATCTCCCCCCCCCCCCCCCGCCAGAACAAGAAATAATAAAACAAGTAAAGTGAGGTGTAAATGCCAAGGGCAGCGAACCTCCTAAAATAAAGACCTCAAACATATGAGCCGACGTTCTCTGAAGAACCACCTTGCAAGGCACAGTCCAGGGCAACAGAAGACGAGGCAGACAGAGGAAGAAATGGTCCGACATCATCACTAAAGGAACCCAGAGAAAACTACGCTAACCCGGGCACTGGCAAATGATCGATACAGATGGAGTGAGTTAATGTCCCCATTAAACACAGTACCACCCTGACCAGTCTCAGTCAAAGGATCAGTAACAAATATAGTATCATTTTGTTACGACAACTAACATCTGAACCGTGATTTTTGTTTACGTAACATATACAATTATATTCAGTGTCATAGAAGGTCCCGTGACACATGATACCGAGACCAATCACTTCGCCATAGTCCATCCGTCGACTTGCGTTCATGTCAATCGATGTCAACAATGCAACCGTTAGCACCACACCCCTTCATAATTGAACGTAAAAGAGTGGTAGTCACGGTATTTATACGCGCGCAATTTGTGGACATGTAGTGAAAGAAGGAATGGTTCATCTCGGTTAGGTCTTTGTCCTGTAAAAATAGTTTATATGAAAACCAAACTGAATGTCTCTAATATCTTATCAGTGGCGGATCTACAAGGAAACTAATGGAGCTTAATTTTCAGGGCCCTAATCCCGGAGGAGCCGTGAATAAACGTTTTTAATGAGTAAAAAGCCTGGAAGCCCTTACAAGGGCAGCAGGGCCCTTTGGACCCTGTTAGGTGGTGCCCAATTGTTGCTGCCGAAGGGGCTCCATAACAGTTCAGGGTCCAAAAAATGTAGGTCCGTCCTGTGCAGTATAATGATACGGCCAACGAAAAAAAACGTTGTTTTTTTCTTTCAATGATCGCTTCTGTGGGTTTTCCTCTCATCCTAGGCTGAGCTTGAGGAACTCAGGCGTCAGTTATGTAACTGTGACAAGGAAAACGGTCGTGCAGCCAAACATATTGAAAAACTGGAATATGACCTGGAGAAAGCGGAGAAAAATTGGAAAAATATTTCTGTGCAGGTAAGCAGCGGTAAGATTCAAATATGCTACTTGCAACAAATTTTAAACGGCTTTAACTTTTGACTGAATTAGGTTAATGCAATTTTTTTTTTTTATGAAATAAACAAAGACCGTTCCCCTGAAAAAAATTTTTCGTTGTTCTCATGGCTTGATGTCCTGTCTTGATCAACCAAATGACAAGGTTCAGAACTATAAAATTTAACCATCACAATCAATTGGAGATCATGGATAAAAACAATGTGACTCACACTGGTCACTCGCTTGCACGCAATAACGACATTTGTGCCCTTCTTTATTCAGCTTTCAGAATGCCAGGAATGTCTGCAGGAGAAAGAACAACAGCTGCGGTCTGCGTGTGGTGATGTACTCGCTTTACAGCAGGAAAAGAAACGACGGGACTGTGAAGTAGGTCATAATTTATTTTTTTTTCACGTCGTCAGCAAAAAATCTGTAGTCTGTTGGACAAAGAAGTTACAGTGTTAAGTAGTTCTGTTGGGAACAAGAGATTCAGTCAGAGTCTTCTTGGCGCATGGGCACACCAGACAGTTGCCCAGGGGAACCTAGTGTGTATTTGTATATCTCTTTAATCCCATTTGGGAAATTTGCCTCTGTGCCATTGCAGCCCAGTTATAACTGGAGCAGGCACGTCGTCGCTACAATGTTGAGGGGGCCCCGTGCATGCAAATTTACAATGGTTTCTCAAAGGAGAAGAAAATCCCTGTTGGTTTTGCCCAGGAGCCCATGGCGATGTTAAGATGGCCCTATGACAGAGAGGCGTTCTATTTTGGCTTTTAAAGAGGTTGTCCATTCGAACGCTTCAAAACAGCAAGTGCTCGGGCTGATCTCCTTCTTCCCGGTTAACATTTTTTGACACAAAAAAAATAGCAATAAAACTTTCATTGTCCCAGACTTTGATACATTCTTTTTCAAACTGCTTGCACTGGTCCATTTTATATTTCTAGAGGACCAGATTTAACGTTTAGCTTAGAAGGTCTTGAACAGAAGTTGGGAACATAGACTAATAAATTAAACCAGACCACAGACTGATGGGATCATGCAGACTGGGTATTTCATTAGTCTGTGGTTAGGAAGGAGTGCGAGTACGCGAATGACTAGACCTACAGACTGACAAAGAGATGATTTTAGTTTGAAGCAGATGTAGAACTGCTTTTTACAGAGTTTTTGGTGAACCGTGAGTCTTCATCTGTCAACTCAGGCATTCAACTGATTGAAAGTCTTTGCTTTGAGTCATTTCTAAGAAGCTGTAATTCTTGCATCGAAAGTTTACTAATTTACAGCATCCTACTAAAAATCTCTCTGACTATTCCAGTCAGGGCTAACTAACATTTTTTTTTAAATCACAGAAAGTCTAATCTCCCAGATTGCCAACGAAATGATGCATACATCAAACATGCAACTGTAGGGGGTTAGAATTAGAAGGGATTTTCATTGAAGTACCATTTGATTGCTTTAGAGAAAAATGCATTTATAAAAACACCATTTCAGTATAAACCAGTCGAATTTAATAAACATTTGCAATACTGACATCAACTCTTCCAGTAAATCTTAAAATATTAAATTCGATTGGTTTGTACTGAAATGGTGTTTTTTTTTTGTTGTTTTTTTTTGTTTTTGTTTTTTTCTCAAAAGCAGTCAAATGACAATTGGATCCGTTTAATTCTAACCACTCAATATTCAGCTTCTTATGATAATAATGTTCAAGTCATCTGAGGATTTTACATTTATTCAATATCACGAGAGGTTTTCACATTTGTTTGATTGCTTGTTTCGTTCTGTCTTAATTAAGTTTCTCATTGGTGAGGATATCATTCTCTTTACAGCTGGCCGAGTGTCAAAAACAAAAACAAGAAAAAGAAATGGAGCTTTGTAGTATGTTCGAGGACATGAGGAACATGGAAAACGACATCTGCCATTTGGAAACCAAGGTAACTATCAGTCAAATTGAATGTTATTATCTTGTATTTTGTATTTTGTATACTTCTTTAATCCCATTTGGGAAATTTGCCTTTGTGCCATTGCAGCCCAGTTATAACTGGAGCAGGCACATCGTCGCCACGGCGCAGCGCCGGTCGGCTCATTTATTTATTTCATTTTATTTTGGGAGGGGGGAGATGAGGAGGGAGGGGGGGGGGGAATGGTAGGAATGAATCTTATTTAATTTTGCCCGGTCAGCGGCCTGTCCGGCCTGCTCTTTTCCATTTCCAACTGCCAAGGTATCTTTAACGTGCGCAACGTGCACACGGGCCCTCCGAATTTTTCGTCCTTATCCGAGAAGACTAGGTCCTCGATCCTATCCCCCAAGAGGATCAGGGACACGAAAATCTGAGAAAAATCCCAAACTTCCAACATGCCTGCACCGGCCGGGTTTTAAACCCGGTACCGTTGGCATGAGAGGCGAGCACCTTGCCTCTTGACCACTCTGTCAGCACATGTTCATAAGCCATGCTGCAATGAAATGCCTTTATTCCGCATAATTATCATCACCATAATGATATCACGTACACTGAAATAACATTTCAGCTGACTGAGGCGGAGAAAAATCTCAGAGAGAAAGAAGAGAAACTTCTGGAAGCGTGTAAAGATATCCGAGGTCTGGAGAACACAGCGAGGCGTCTGGAAAACAGGGTAGAATATGTTCCGTTATATCAGATGGTTTCTCCCCTTTGTTTTTGAAATGTTACACTGAATTGGATTTGTATTCAATATTACGTTGGGTTAATGCTTTTAAATTTCCATTGCAGTTGTTTAGATCAGCCCGATTACTGCTTTATTCAATCTCCACTCTTTACAAAAATTACCGTTATGCCATAATTTGGGATAACATAACAGAGTGTAGTCTATCATCAATACAAAAATCGTGAAGGTATCTCACTTCTTGATGGTGTTGTGCTCTAACCGTGTAACTGGAAAAAACTGACCACTTCATTTGTTTAGCTAAAAATAGTCACCACGCCTTTCCGTGGCTTCCCTATTCAAATGGGAAGTCTACACGCATTATAAATAGCAAAAAAGGCTCCGAAACCTTCAATCAGTAGTTACAATTTTAACCGTGTCTGCGGCTGCTCTAATCGTGTAACTGATTTCTGTGGCAGAATTTTGTCGTGTTCTAGTCGTGCGTATCTCTAACTGCGTAAGTGTATACTTTGTGTGATAACCGCGTAACAGGATTAACGGCTTAAAGACCTGCATTTAAAAAAAAATATTTATTACGAGAGAAAGACACGTATTGTTTGATTAATACGACCAAAAAGATATAGTCCTGTATCAAAAAAACTCGCAAAAAGATGTTTTTTTCGTTTCCTGGAAAACAATCCCAAAACCAGTTACACGGTTAGAGTACAACACCATCGCATTTATATTATTTTGTAGTGTTAGAAAGTTGTTCAAACAGTCTGCCAGTTTTAACGACCAAACTTGACCATCGATTATCTCAAAAAGTGCTGAAGCGGGGTTAAGAGTAAAGCGGTACTGGGGTGTCGCCGCAGTTTTTCTCAACCCTTTTTTTTCCCTCCCCTCCTAAAAGTGCTGGCATCTCAGCCGCAACCCACCCCGGCAGTCAGCGTTAAAGTACGCACACAGTACAACCATTTTCAATCCGCGTACAACTCGATATTAGCACATAACTCATGACCCCGATGAACTCGTCGTACGACAACCGAGGAAACGGGAATGTCTCTTACTTTCAATGTCGCCGCCACAGTGCCTCCGACCCGCTGACAGTTCGGCCTCGGCCTGCTCTTGATACATGTTTGTATCGGAAACATCTTAACGCAGCACTAAACGTCCTCTCGATTGTCTCTCGGGTGTGGGCTTGGTGTGTCATAGCAGACAGTAGGAGTAAATACAGAGTGCATGTGTATAGTAACCGGCAGTGCAAGATGGAATCAACAAGTTTCAATGAAACATTAATTGCGGCTGTGCAGAAAAGGCCAGCGTTGTACGATAAAATGGAAGACAATAAAATTACTCGAACAGAGTTTACATAAACAAACAGTGGAAGGACATTGGAGATCGGCATTGATGGTGAGTTTATTTTATTTGTGTTTTAGTGCAGTGTCCTGGCAAAACAATTATTCATAAATTATAAGAATGTAAACGAAACAAATGAAAGTTTAAGAGCATCCAGGCAGACTGACAGAGAAACAGCCAGACGGAAGAATGAACGGACTGTTGGATGGAAAGATAGAAGGGTGGATGGGTGGATAGATGGATAGAGAGGGAGAGGATGAATGGACGGATGAAGGGATAGATAGGTAGGAAGATGGATGGATGAATGGATAGATAGTTTAGAGGAGTGTGTGTGTGTGAGAGAGAGAGAGAGGGGGGAGGGAAAGTGAAAGGGTAGAGGCTTTTGCGGCCATGTGACCATAATCGAATATTGCAGTCACGTGTATTACATCTATCAGTATCTATCAGTAAATCATACCTAACCATATGGCCCATTCACTGTCTCGTCAGTCACCTTATACTCCAACCTGGGTCCTAACTGGGGTGTCTTTTCCCCGCCAAATCTGCAATTATCGAGAGGTAAACGGATCGAATGTAAAATGGGTTGCGTCCGTTTTGCTTGCCTCTGGTCACCCTAGGCTGAGAGGTGCGCGAATTGAAACTGGTTGCACTGTGTGGGAACTTTAAAGCTGTGTTTTCATGTGTACAGAAACGGAAATGAAACGGCACTAATCCATCAAGTAGTGAAAGGAAATGGTGTTTCCGTGTGTACGGAAATGCCGTTTCTGCACACATGAAAGCACTCTTTTTATTTCACTACATGAAGAGTTTTTGACGTTTCTGTTGCTGTTTTCGTTCCGGTACACATGAAAACACAGCTTAAGAGCATTAATAACACTTCGGTGTTTGATTGATCACGACCAACATTAAATATCCAGCAAATTTATATGGCCCTCTTATTAATTTTTGAGCGTCCACAACTGAAAAAAATAATTTCCTTTTGGAATCTGAAAATATTAAACAATCGGGGCCCACCCATGACTGCTGAGAGAAAGTGACAGTATCGTGACCCCCTTTTTTTTAGAAACGCTGGATTTAGATGTTCAGTGAACACTTGGCAAATTTCTGTCAGAATTTACAGAGACGGTGTAGTTATTTCGCTCGTCCAGGGAATAACGGGCTCGATGGTCTCTAGCAGTCTCAGTAAGAGCGTCACCTGGGATGTAAAGGTCTGAGAAGAGGTTTAATTGTGACTAAGTTTGAGTTAGGATTTAGGGACGGGGCTGTTTATATGAGGACTGCGTGGCTTGGTAAATGAAATGTAGGCTTCATGTGAACAAACAAAAATGTATAACATACAGTGCTTTTCAAAGAATAACCTAAAGCAACCACAAGAAAGAAAAAAAAAGGTGATAGATGAATGTTCTTAGTCGAGTGTTACAGACAGGCTCACCAGCACGTTATGAAATGTTTAGACACTTTCATGAAATATTTATTTATTTTGATCTGAAAAGGTTAATTCTTTATGTCATTTTATTTCTTTGTGTACTTACTTCAACTTGGAGGTTAATTATAGAACATATCAATGTCATTTAATTCAAAAGATATGATTATTTCAGTGCACTTTAATGTGATTCTAGGAAAGCGTTGCTTCATATCATGGAGTCGTGGCCATTGCAGTGTTTTCCTGTGATGTACTGTTCCTGAATATGACGCGCCATGCGACCTGTGACCAATTTCATGCACTCCAGTTATTTTCACTGTGCTAAACAGTAATTTATCGTTGCTGTTATGCAAAAGTCTCCGTGACTGCTTCTTAAACTCCCATGTTTTGCGAAACAGAGTGTGCTGAATATTTTTCTTCTATGTAGTGGCATTTCAACCACAAGTGCTAGATACAAGAAGATGGGACGGCTGGGGCATTTTGCGTTCGCGGCATCATGCACGCCACCTTGCGGGGAGCGAGCACAAAACACAAAAAGTGATGTCATTTTCAAAGTCGGAAACCGGTACCCTGCGCTACGTTCATTCTGGCTTATAATTGTCATTACTTTGCAACTGACTACACGTATAACTTCAATCCGTAAGAAAACTTGGCCTTTAACAGAAAAGTAATTACCGGTGTAGCCCTTTGGATAACAGATCATTTAATGAAGCACTCACAAAATCGTAACGATGACAATGATACCTTCCTGTTTGGATTGCAGAATATTAACCCACAGACTTCCTTGCAGACATTTTTGGACACTTCATAATGTTAAAAGTAACAAAATTCAAATGTTCATCAAGATCCTATCTTTAAGCAAATAATATCCAACAGGCTAACTGTTTGCCGGATACAAGGCCACAAAATGTCGTCCAGACTCTGCAGGCAATGTTACAGGCCATGCCCACGGCGAACGCGCAGTATGCACGCTATTTTCTATGGCACGAAGAAGGCGCTGTTCCATCTTACGTATTCCCATTGTATTTGTTTCAATTAAACGAAGAAAAGTTGGGGAAGAGAATCAGAGGGGTCGAACGTTTTGAACCCACATTTTTTAAATATATATTTTTCATCCCGCCAATACAAAGTAAATCATCGTGGAAAAACTCAAAGGTTCGTTGCGTGTGACAGCGGCGTAAGGAAAAAGACGGTTAATTGTTTAATTGAGGCGGAGCAGAGGAGTTCTGTGATTTCCCAAGTTGAGGTAAGTCGAACAGCAATTCAAGGTCTAATAGTACTGGGGTCGCCAACCTCCGGCCTGAGAGCCATTAATTATTGGTAGAGTATCCGGCCCTTGAGCCAATACTGGGAAACTTCAAGCTTTTCCGTCCTGCGAGCGAATATTGGGATACTGTACTATGCTTATCCAGCCCGTGAGCTACTGTATGCTTGTGGGGCCCATGAGCCAATACATAATTGTACTGGGATTCGATATTATTCCTACCCTGAGCGCGAATGATTTTTCCATATTATTTTGAATATTTCCTGTCCACCTGAAGGTCCACAGAGGCGAAGAGGTTGCCGACCCCTGTAATAGATGACCTCAATTTCCAATCAGTTGCTCTGACTGAGTCTGCCCCCATTTGCTCGTCGGTGTAGTTGTTGGTGCTCCCTGCCTTCATCTTCTAACACGTTTAATATGTCCTCTTTTCTTCTTCCTTTCTGTTGTTGTTGTTGCTGCTGCTGATTGGTGTTATACAGTTATTGTTGTTTTAATGCTATTATAAGCAGGGCCTATAACATTGTGCTGTTGTTGTTTTTTTTGTTGTTGTTTTTCATAATATGTTGATGTCAAAGACACTACAAAAAAATACTAAATGTTGATCATGATGACGTGTTCATTGTTGTTTTTCACCCTCGTTGTCGTTTTCACAACATCACATACCACTTGTAAGGTTGCGCAATGCAAACTTGCCAATGAAATGAATTGATTAAAATGCCATGCCAGAAACGGATCGAGTTGTTCCAGGTCGTGTGATTACGTGGCTCGGGGGGGCATCGGTTTGTGTCACTTGACGTCACAGAGCTTTGTTCTCCAACGAAAGTTTGAATTTTGTCTCGTCTTTCGTGGGGAGTTCACTACCATATGTTTCGTTCTCCTAAGACTTGGAAGATTTTCAAAAATCGCGTTAAAAAATCCCAAGATGAGGTAATAGTGCCAAGATTTGTTTTTTTCCAACACCCAAGAATGCATTAAAAATTTACAAATTAGTAATTATTGAATTTAAACTAGGCAGTAAGTTGATTAGCTCGCAGACCATGCAAAAGATCCTGGCACATGGGCAATTTAGGCCTTTTCTTAAGTCGTAAATGGAAGGGCCATTTTGTGATTTTTCTTTTTTTAACAAACAAATAAGGTCTACAATATCCCAAAAAATCCCAAGATCTGTACAAAAATGCTAAGATCCCAAAATGTAACCTTTAAAATCCCAAGATCTTGGGGAAAATCCCAAGGACCGGCAACGCTGGTTGGAGTTGTTTTTTTTTAGAGTACAGTTAACTTTGCCTGTGCTCATGCTCAGCCACCGTGATATCTGAGAAGGGGAAGGAGAGGAGGATGCGAATCCGTGCGTTTACATCACAGTTTGGGGTGACGTAAGGTGAAACAGACCAATTGCTGCACAGTTTGGCTCTGGTGCAGTGGCAGGCTCAGCTGAAACAATGACACTAGATACGATAAGGATGGGACAGTCCCTTCTTTACGCCTCTAAATAAAAAGCGCGCACACAGCATCAAGCGCCCGTCCATTTCTCGGCACGCCTAGTCAGCGCTTTACACACTGTATTTGCATAGGGAAGTGTATATCCGTACAACATGTTGTACGGATATGGGCAGTGCATATCCGTACAACATGTTTACCAAAAAAGCGTGACTGGTGAAGGTTTGCTGAAACAAAACCTGGTATGGTGTTCACGAATATCTAAAGTGACAACACATGGAATAGTCAGATGGACCTGGGGGCGTGAGGGTCTAGACAGTTTGTATCAGTGGGCGGTAGTCAGATTCACTAATCAGGCGAAAAGGGGTTGCGGTAGCCATTGGTGATCGACGTACACTCAAGTATATTATTAGCGCAGATCACGCAATCTCCGAGCAGAAGTCGGATTGTTTTGCTACTAAGCCGATTCATATTTTTAAAAACTATGCAAATTAACAAGGTAAGTAATATAGTATTCCGGTATGTGTTCTACGACATCGAATTGTGTCCGTTGTACGAACATGTTGTTCGGATATGCGCTTCCCTAGAAATAAGACCTGGTCAATTTTGCTTCCGGGGGCAATTCTAACATCAGATTGTTACAGAAAATAACAGAAAAGATGTGCAATAATGATCTCTAAGTTACAGGGACTGTCTTCACAGAGCAAAGCACATAAATAGGGAGGGTGAGCGAAAGAAGAAGAGAGATTTTTCGCCCGCCTCTGTCCCATCTTATTCTATATACTGAACCTATCTTCGGTAGGGTTGTAAGTCAGTTAAGCAAGTTTGTTACTTGTTACCGCATTAAAATCATGGCCAGAGGTTTCCATCGGCGAATTAAGTTATTGATTAGTAAGTAAGCGACTTCTATCAAGGTCTAGGGTGGCGGTTGGGCAGTGAACAAAACTTAGTATATTCTCTATTCGACTTTGCAAAATACGCCATTGCTTATGCCTCCCACGCATTTGCCGCTAGATGGCGCGCGTGAAGGCCGTGAGTGCTAAATATCCCGGCTGTTCTATCTTATCGTATCTAATATCTGTGGTTGTATTCAGCAACTCGAGACGAACCATCTCTTCTCTCTCAGGTGATTTATCATGTCCGCAAACTGCATAAATTCACTCTATTTTGATAGGATATGAGCTGCGCATTGTTGACATTGTTAATACGGTCTTAGCGCGGCGAACGGCATTTGGCGAGTTGATTCGTAACGGATTCTGCCTTACTGTATTATGCATTCCATAATGAGTCTATCTAGATCCTATATTCATTACCACAACATTCTGCGCATTCCGCACATGAGTGCACCACCACTGAACGCCAGCAATAGCATCATGGTCTCTTCCGGCACCAAGAAAACTAGAATACCTACCATGACCTCGTGAAAGCATTATTATCACTTCTGTATCATACATCTCCGTTTTTAATGTGCAAGGAGCATCTGCGTTTCCTTCAGTGAACGATTCGATCCACATCAGTGCTTTTTATGTGAAGTATAAAACACCTGGAGAAGTACATAGGTTTCATGGTTTTATAAATTTTTAGAGAACATTAACGATACCAATGCTGTAACTGGGAGTGGACCTGATCCGGAGGCTGACGACGTCCTTAGCTTTTATATAATTGCTGGTACATTGTACGCACGGTTTACTGGATGAAACTTCCAATCTTCGGTATCGGCTCCGAAACTAACTACAGAATTTGATGATCCAAAATCTTTCCACCTAAACGATTATTCAACTTTTAATAATTCTACTGTGAACGTGTGATTTAGTTTGTGTAGCTGCGCTAAATTTCCATTACTCCACATTTCACTTTCAGTATTACATATCACTGAGCCGATCCAGTATATTGCATGAGGTTCCATTTCTCTGCTCCTGAGGAGAAACTGTGGAGAGAAGTTTGTTGGCTGGACTTCATTATGGGAACTGCACTCCAGTTATGAATATCACAGCCTCCAGACAGATCTGAGGGCAAAGCACATTCTTATAAACCTATTGCTCCCATTAAAAAAAAAAAAAAAAACAAGTGACCCAAAAATAGATTTCTTTTTTTTTCATTCCCATCCATGATTGGTGTCGGAACTCCCCGGAAACACCACACACAAAAAAGTATAAAATAAATAATTTATCAAAACTGCAAGCAATCCTGCCAGAAATGTATCAGTACTGCATGGAAAAGCTCATTGAATGAATGTGTTGTTGACGACAACACATGTCTGTCTTGTAGTGTTGCACCTGACTTCTCCCTGATACATTGTTCTACACCATCATTCACAAGGGCTTCAGTGACACAGTGTCTTTGTTTTTATTAGGAGTCATTTGTACATTCCAACACAATTAAACTGCCATCACAAAGCAATTACAAGCCATTTGGAGGATATACTACAAAGACATACAATCATACCTACTGAGAGGACAAAAGCAACTGCCCTGTTCTCTATCGAGCCACTAATCAGGAAAGTGGAAGTGACAAGCAAGGATTTTTTTAGTATTGTAACATCAAGATTTATTCATCTCGTCAGGCAAAGCCTGGGCGGCCACTTTTGACCCTCTGCAAGGCGTGTCATGGTCTGCAGGCACACTCAAACCCAGCAGAACAAACAGCTCAAAATTCACCAAAGAGGAGCAACCACTGTGCTCTACACATTTCACCAACTACAGGAACAAAGTTGTTTATTTTCCGGAACAGAACGAATCTTCCCTCTAATTAACGCCAGGTAAGTTTGACAACTGATTGACCCTGTTGTTCTTGCAGAAGTGAGATTATAGAGCGGTCACTGCAGTCTCTTTTATACAGTTGCAAGCAGCTGCTTTTTGTCTTTTCTACTGCTATGGCTGCTATTTTTATGTTTGTTCTTGTATGTTGCTGTTGTTCCAATTCCATCCAAATAAAGTTTGGTGTTTTTCACATTGGATATTATGCAAGCATTTTATGAGGTACAATTCAGATTAATCTTTGACTTTGCTATCATTTAATTTCCATGTATATGATTTGTAAGAAATACTGCTTACATTGTTAGTTGAATTACAATTATCAGTCCAGTTATCAGTGTGATCACACATTGCTTTATTGCGGATATGTGGGTAATTAACACTCTGTGCTTAGTTGAAAAACAAAATTTACTTGCAGCCTTATAAACTCTACAGACAACCAGCATTTATCAGGTGAAAAATGTTGCTTTCTTCATTGCAGTTTTCTTGTGACCAGAAGTTGTTGAATCTTCAAGGGAATGAGTTATTAATGAGTCACATGGGTGACAGATTTGAAATGATGGCCAACAGCAATCAGAATCTGTTAAGCAAGGTAGGAAACAGACTAGTACAGGTGGCACAGGTGCTGTCCGCCTCATGCACTGCACATTGCCTCAGTTATCAGCACATATGAAGATATTTGTAGTTTGTGCATCTAATGGCCTTGTGCACAACAGTAATTGATTTTTCCATCCTTAGTAGAAATATGCCAACTTTTATTGCATTTATGTCTATACATTTTGTATTGTCTTTTATGAGTTCGCCTTTCCACGAAATGTACAATAATTTTATTTTAAAACGTGCTTTTCTTAACAGGCAGTGCCTGCAAAAAAAGCCAAAAACTGGCACAAAAATAAATTTTTATATTTATATAGCAAAGCCTCGCATAAGAAATAATATTCAAATGATACAATGAAACGCAAAGAAAAAGGGAAGACAAAAAAAGCCTCATTATTTCGGGGATGTACCTTTATCAAGAAAAAAACAACAGCACAACAACAGGAAAACAAAATGGAAAATGAATTGAGCAGATAAAACAATCGAGCAATAAAAAAGTCAGGAATGTGTAATGCATAGAGAGAATATTGAATCAGTATGGTAACTTATCTGCGAGTCCCGGCCTGCTACGCTACACCAGCTTGTACTTCTGCAGAGCAGCAGTGCTTAATGCCATGTTGCCATTAACACTGGCATTATAGTGTCACTAATATTCCATCTCAGACCCATGACAAAATCATGCAAAAAATCATGCAAAGTCCAAATTATTACAGCCATGATGAACGGCCTTGAAATTAGCAAGTTGTCAGGCTAAACTATTCTTTGCTTATAGTGCATGTTAATATTTACCATGTAAGAAGGTCATTTGAAAGAAAGAACGTCCTTGATGTTTTACTTTAATCTTTTTTGGTGTTTCTTTAGACTTCAGCATGCGAGGAAAAGTCGAGGGATATAACCGACTGCAGTATGCAGGAACATAACTCAACCGTGAGAAACATGGAGTTTACAATCAAACGTTTGGAAAGCAAGGTAACCTGAATCACCAACATGGGGGGGATTTTCATAATAATTGTTGTTATTTATAATGCTGATGAATCCCAGTCAGAAATAAGTTTATGCCTTACAATGTGAATAACTGCATACCGTATGTGAATGGAGCGCTGAACAGCGTCCTTCAGCTAGACATAATACACTGAAAATATTATATAAAAGCCAGTGCAGATGAAGCTTGGCTGTAATGCAGATCACAATAAATGCATTAATTTACCTTAAGGGCTGTTTGATGGCCAAGCTTAACTTCTGAAACTGGGAAAAAAGAAAAGCTTCTACTGCTGTTTTAACAGCAATATGGATAAAAAAAAAAGAGAAAAGGTTGAATGTCCTGCATTAAAAATGAAATATAAAGAAACTAAACAATAAATTGCAAAAGAATTAGAAATTGGAGGGAAGAAAATTAGCTATCGGTCTCAAATGACCTTCATGAGGTTAAACAAAAATTGTTAAAATCAGAACAATATTTGCAAAATATTGCCAAAAATGAATTATTATGTGCTGTACTTGAAACGGCCACTCTGTATATGTAGTTTTGTCTTTTCATATCAATGACGTGCTTCATTTGTCAGAATTTGAACAGCTTGCCATTTCCAGACTCGACCTTCAGGTAAGTGAGTTTGAGTTTAACGGTGTGTTGTCACGAAATCAGCCACCTTGTACCTTTCATGGTGCTCAATAGGTAAATGTTGAAACTAGCAGCTGTCATTCTGAGTTGCCTTTCATTTCTTTCTGAAAGCTGGCAGGTTGTGAAGACAAGCTCAGACAGAGTGAGGCTAGGCTGGATGAAGCCTATCAGCAGATAGAGAAATTAGAGAACAACAATCAGCGGCTGAAAACAAAGGTAAACTAACATAATACTTTGTAGTAATTCCCTAAGTGTTGTCAGATGTCGACAATTTTCAAGGGAAATCTGATACTTCAACAAAAATTTGAACACCAAATAATTGCTTCCTCGTTGCAAAAAATTTGATAATTATGCTGGTATACTGAACTACAGGTTCCTTGAGATGCTGTTGTATTCAAAGAAAATTGAACTTGAAAGATATGAACACTGACCTTTGTAAATATATTTATTTTGTCTGCTAGAGGTATAAGAATATCCAATAATCCTCATCTTAGAGGATATTGGAAATGAGGTATCTGTTGCACCTATATGAAAAAAAAAAATAGAAATGCAAGTAAAAGAGAGTATTGTGGGGAATGTTAATAAATGCACATTTTATTATTTAAAACAAAGGAAGTAAGGCCTGCAGTGTAGTCATGAAAGGCTTTTTACCCGCTGAGCCTTAAATTCTACAAAATATCATATTATGCATAGAAAGACGTAAAACTTAAAAGGTCTTGAAGTTCGCTATAGTTTTAATGCTTTTATTGATTTTGAGCCACAGCTGAGTTGAACAGTAGAAAGTGTTCCAGCATTTTTGGCAGGAAAAAAAAATTCACATTTTTTTCAAGTAGAAATAAAAAAATATGACAGGAAATTTTGTGCTGTGCCTTAAATTACATACTGGTGATGAAGATTCAACTTTAAAAATCACATCTGTTTATTCCCTGAGTCAGTGGGTCAATCAGTATGATTAAGGGTGCACAAATTTTAAGTGTGTGAGTTAACTCTCTTTGGTTTTACCCGGGAATAATATGAAGATCGTCCACCTCAGAGACCACCAGTTGGTAAAAAAATGTGAGATACTTCTGTCACTCCTGGAACCTGTTGTTGTTCTATTATTTAAAATGCAGTTTCACAATAACATGCCTGCACTGCATTATCCAATGATGTTTTGTTTTTCTGTTTTCACAAGTAACTTCTTTATATCCCTTTATGTTTACTCTGTCAGATCTCCGACTTTGAGGGTGTGTTGAGGGAGAAAGAACTTGAACTGTGTATGGTACAGCAGGAAATTGAGTCAATGGAGGAACACAAGAAGCTGGTAGAAACAAAGGTAATTCAGAGGTTCTGTATTGCACAATGCATGCATGTTCAGACTGTATGCAGTTCAAGCACCAGTTATGTAGAAAAACCAGCATTCTAACACAGAAGCTGCATGAGTTCTGTTGAAAGATATTGGATAATTGATGTAAACTATTATGGAGATAATTGACCAGTTTATATGGCAGGGGATTGCGTTTTCCAACATCTGGTGTAACAGAACATTCTATTTTGGCAAACATGAAAACACAGCCCCTGTATTTCTTGATGCCCTTGCCAAGCGCCAATGCTTTCCTAATGATTATTTAATTTCTGTAAACTGGCTTAAGCTATTGCTTTCATCATCTCATCCGTTCTTTGTTTTTTTCAGCAATTGTCTTGTGGGTATTATGTATGTACCATCATGTCAGTGAAACCCAAGTATTTCAATCTTTTGAAGTTGACCCATTGTGAACTGCTAGAACGTTCTGCCTTAATTAGTTAACCATCGCGTTGTGTGAGGTGTTGAAATATGTCATCGACTTCCCAGGCGATGTAAACATCTGCATGGGCGTGTAAACACAGCAAAGTCAAACTGACCACGCGCCGCGGAAGCCATATTTTCGCGTATCAGGTTGCTGTACTCTGAGGCACAACTACCATCTTATCACTCACTGTATCTCTTCTAAATCAAACGCATTGTGACATGGACATGTTAACCAGTGAACCACTGGTCAGAATCACAAAGACTAAGCTTTCAAAGGCTCTCCCCATACTATTAAAAGGTGTAACATCGACATGCGAGATGTTCAACAAATTTGCAATATTATCTCATTTTCTCACAAGCTGACCATCATCTAGAGTTGTCTGTATCTAAGAACCAATCAGAAGCAAGCTCTGAAATGACCTTTGCCCCAAATGCTCACATTGGTTCATTAGTATGTGCCAGTCAGGATGAAACCATTATTTTGTTTAGGGCTTGGCAGGCGTGGCTAGTTATCATGCTTTCTTCTCACGAAAAGTACAGCTATATCAGTTTGGTATCATAAGTCAGACCATTGGTTAGAGGCTTAGAAGCAAAGGTTTCACTGGTTAATTCATTATCAAGCTTGATAGGACATAGCAACGAATGTTTTCATACTGATCAAATCCAAACCAAACCACATGGACAGTGGTAGTGTGGTCATCCTGCTCCAATTGTTCATGCCTTGACGTGGAGGAGTGGCTTGCGTGTCCCAGTGATCCCAGGAGCTAAGCCAGCGGAGGCCTCGTGCCCCTGATAGCTTTAAGCAAGCTGGACAGGTCATGGGGGAAGGACCAGACAAGATTGAACAGACCGGCCCTCCAGGTTTGGGGGTTGGGCGTAGGGCTAACAACCCTACCCTGAAATCCTTGTTGGGGTGACCTTACTTGGAGAAACAAAAATCGTTACGGAAACAGCAACATGGAAAAACCAACGTTCTGGATGTGATGGACTTTCTGAGTACCTCGCGACTCGTATGAATGCAAGTAGTGAAAGCCGAAAGGAAACTGCTAGCAGGATGAAGGAGGAACTGAACACCGCCAAAACCAAGACCAGGATTGGATACTGGAATGTTAGAACAATGTATGAATCGGGTAAGTTAGCACAAGTAACATCAGAGATGAGGCGCTACAACCTACACATCCTGGGTGTAAGTGAGAGCAGATGGACTGGATTTGGAAGGATCAAAACATCCACTGGAGAAACCGTTCTCTACTCTGGAAGAGAGGATGACCAACATCATGAAGGAGTAGCCATCATCCTAAAGAAAGGACTGGACAAATGCTTGTTGGAGTGGAAACCAGTCAATAGCAGACTGATGAGGATGAGGATGAAAGGACGACACACAAACATCACTGTCATCCAATGTTATGCACCAACCAACGAAAACGACAACACAGACAAAGACGACTTTTATGAACAACTCCAGGGGGAAATGGACATGACGCCACGGCATGATCTCATCATTGTCATGGGAGACCTCAATGCTAAGGTAGGTAAAGATGATATAAATTATGAAAGAGTAATGGGAAAACATGGAACTGGAACAAGGAATGACAATGGAGAAAGGCTTGTGGATTTTTGTGCCTTGAACAACTTAGTCATCGGAGGGACCCTTTTCACACACAGAGAAATTCACAAACTCACATGGAATTCTCCAAATGGAAGAGACAAGAACCAAATAGACCATTTGATGATCAACGGTATGTGGAGACGATCCCTTCTAGATGTGAAAGTGAAAAGAGGAGCTGACGTAGCCAGCGACCACCATCTAGTGGCAGCACTTATCAAAATTAAACTGAACAAGACCGGAATCAAGACATCAAAGCAAAGACACCTTAATATTCAGAAACTGAGAGATGCAAGTGTTAGAAATGCCTTCAACATACAAGTCAAGAACCGATTCCAGGCTCTACGAGAGTCTGATAAGAACAACCCTAAAGAAAGAGGAATCGATTCAGAGTGGAAAAGAGTAACTACAGTGTACACAGAGAGCAGTGTAGCCTGCCTTGGATTTAATGAGAAAGGGAAAAGCAAGGAGTGGATCCAACAAAGAACATGGGATGTGATCGAGGAGAGGAAAGTCATGAAAAAGAAACTCCTACAAGTGAAATCGGAAAGGCTGAAAGAGAGGTACCAACATAGCTACACAGAGTTAAATAAGAAAGTGAAGAGACTAGTAAAGAAAGATAAACGAGAAGCCATGGAACAGCTAGCGGCAGATGCGGAGGAGGCAGCAGCAAGAGGAGAACAGGGTAAGCTCCACAAGATCACTAAGCGCATTTGTGGCAAGTACGGTGGAAGACCAAGTGTTCCAATCAAAGACAAGAATGGGAAACTACTGACTACAGAACGAGAACAGGATACACGCTGGACAGAGCACTTTCAGGAATTACTAAACCGGCCACCACCTGAAGATATAATAATAATACAAGATGCTGCTGAAGACCTTGACATCAACATAGATCCACCAAAGAAAGAAGAGATAGTGGCAGCAATAAAGAGCCTAAAAAACAGCAAAGCCCCAGGAAAAGACAACTTGACTGCAGAACTGTTCAAAGCAGATCCGGATCAGTCAGCCACCATCCTTCAGCCACTGTTCACAGCTATCTGGGAAGCAGAAGCAGTACCAAAGAGCTGGAATGAAGGCAGAATAGTGAAAATACCCAAGAAAGGAGCACTCAGCGATTGCAACAACTGGCGTGGTATCACTCTCCTTTCTATACCCAGCAAAATCCTTGCCAAGATCATTGTGCAACGTATGTCAGATGCTGTGGACAAGACACTGAGAAAGGAACAGGCCGGATTCCGAAAGGGGAAAGGATGCATTGACCAGATCTTCACACTCCGAAACATCATAGAACAGTGTTCAGAATGGCAAAGGCAGCTCTATGTGAACTTCGTTGACTTCGAAAAGGCCTTCGACAGCATCCACAGAGAGAGTATATGGCGCGTTCTTCGGCACTATGGGATTCCCAGCAAGCTTGTTGAACTCATCAAAAGCTTTTACAAGAACTTCAGTTGCAGTGTCGGAAACAGTGATGCATCCTTTGAAGTGAAAACTGGTGTACGGCAAGGATGTGTGATGTCAACAATTTTGTTTAACCTCGTAATCGACTGGATTATGCGGAAAACTACAGAGGATGCACCAAGAGGCATCAGATGGACACTCTTCGACAACCTAGAGGATTTGGACTTTGCGGATGACCTTGCGCTATTGTCACATAGTCACCAACACATGCAAGATAAGACGCAGAGACTACATAATTTTGGATGCAAAGTAGGCCTTCGGATTAGCCAGAAGAAGACAGAGATTATGACCCTAAATGTAGACACTCCAGCACCAGTGCAAGTAGATGACAAGAACCTCACCACGACGGACAAATTTAAATACCTTGGTAGCATTATCAGACCAGAGGGTGGCACAAAGGAGGACATCCAAAGTAGGCTGGGAAATGCAAGGGCTGTCTTTCAAAGTATGAGCAACATCTGGAAATCGACACAATACGGCATCAACACCAAGATCAGACTGTACCAAAGCTGTGTCCTATCCACACTCCTGTATGGATCAGAGTGTTGGCGAATGACAGAAGGTGACCTCGCCAAGTTGTCTTCCTTCTACACCACATGTCTTCGTAGGATTCTCCGCATCTTTTGGCCAAACAAGATTTCTAATCAGGAACTACTAAGGCGATGCAAGCAAGAAGAAATAGCCAACATCATCACGAAGAGACGATGGAGATGGCTTGGACACGTGCTGCGAAAGGAAGCAAATTCTATAACCAAAACAGCACTTCAGTGGACACCGGAGGGACGGCGCAAGCGAGGCAGACCCAAGGCAACCTGGCGGAGAACAATCGAGGCAGAGATGAAATCCTTCAATCACTCATGGGGAACTCTCGCAAAGATGGCCCAGGACAGACAGGGCTGGAGATCCTTTGTTGCTGCCCTAAGCACCAGTGGGTGCAACAGGAAATAGTAGTAGTACTAGTAGTAGTGTGGTCATCACATATCGGCAAGAGTCAGTGCAACCCAGATAAAATTCCCCGTGAGTAAGGTTGCTGACGGGTCAGCGGGCTTTACAGGAGCGTGCAAGACATGGGTTAACATGTTAACATTTAATGAACCTCAGTTGTTCATTTATTAACATTGCATTATTTACGTATATTATTTGTTTACTTAATTTCTTCTTTCTGTCTTTGAACGATCAGAATATGAAACACAAAGTTTCATGGCAACGACAGCAATCATGATCATCCTTACTGCATTTTTGAAATCTTTTTTTCAATGTGAAACAGACACATGAACATAGTTTTGTCCTTGTTGTGATTTGCTCTGTTTGTCTTGCAGATCTCTAGCTACGAAAATAAAGTGCAGGACAAGGACGATCAGATACGAGCAATCTGTCGAGATCTTCAGAAGTTGGCAAAGGACAATGAGCGAGCGGAAGCAAAAGTAACTCTCAGACTGTTTGATAACTGAATTCAGATGAAGAAAAATTACTATATTAGACCTTAAGCAGTTAAGCAAAGCCATGTCAATGATTTTTTTCCCCAACTTCTTTTTTTAAAAGTGAAAACAAGGTTGGAAAGTAGCCTAATGATGATCATATCTAGAGCTAGAATACTATAGCAATAATTGTTGACAAACACCCACAATACTGGATGATGACTTTGATACTGCGAGTTGCAAGAACAACTCCAGTGACGAATACATATTAGTTGATATTATGATGATTGCTCTTTTGTCTCAATGGTCCTCAGACCTCAGCTTTGACCTTGTAACATGCTTTTATTCATATATTCTTCTTTCTGAAGATTCTGGAATTTGAGCAGAAACTAAAGGAGAGCGAGGACCAGTTGTATGCAGTCAATTATGAAAAACAGAAAGTCGAGGTCACCAATCAGCGTTTGGAAGAAAAGGTAGGAAAGAAAGGTTTACTTTTTTTGTTCACTACCTATGTCAGCCTTTGGCAAATCAATGAGGTACTAGTTCATAGGACTTTGTATCATACTATATTCGCATACAGTCAATTATAAAAAAAACACAAAACTGGGGTCGCCAATCAGCATTTGGAAGAAAAGGTAGGAAAGGTTTACATTTTTTTTTTACTAAATATGTCAGACTTTGGCAAATCAATGAGGCACCAGTTTTGCATAGTCCTTGAAACATCAAAGCACTGAAAGTCACCTGCCCAAAAAGCAAACTGTGTATCATATACTTGACAGTAATTAAACAGTGTTGTCAGCAACATTTGACAACCTTTGTCAGATTACAGGTTGACTTTTGTCTCTGTACTAACATAAAGGCTTACCTCATTTTTCATAGTTCTGAGAAAAGAGCATAAAATTGGTTTAGAAGGGTAAAATATGTTTCATATTATGGTATTGGTTTTTTAATGCATTATTGCAGGAATGAATTGGACCGTCTGTTTTTTTCTCCACATAACAGTTAACAGTTGGGTCAAAATGTGCAAAAAAACAAAAGTTGTATGTTGCAAAGCCTTGCATAAGATATAATACAGAAATGATACAATAGAACAAACGTACAACTTTTCATTTTGCCACATTTTGACATTGCTTGAAGTCTTGCTGTAACCCTAAAGATTTTCTGTGTTTTTTATTTTATCAAAATTAGGCTTGACCTCAAGAAGAATTGTTTTATAATGCAATTGGGGTCTATGTCCATTATGTTAGTGCAGTCATGGCTTTGCTGATTTGTATATTTCATGTGAGAAAAACTGTTTACTCAAAACTTTTACCACAGCCAAAGCAACTTGTTGTTTTTTTTTACTGGCATCCATCAGTCTCAAAAGACTATGGGCTTGTGCTCCGGATGTCTCTACATTTCTGTCTGATGCAGCAGCGTCGTGTGTGGCTGGGCAAGCCAATCTGAATGGCAGTCCCTTCTGCAGATGGTGCAGCCAACTTAATATACTTGCATTTCATTCAAACTTTTAGTATGCTGATGTTAGCACTATTTAAATTTGTTTATTTATCAATTCTTATACCAAGGTACGTTCCATGGAGCAACAGCTGAGAGAAAAGGATGACAGTCTGTACTCAGCATTTCGTGAAACGGCAAATTTGAATAAAGAACTTGAACATCTAGACTCTGAGGTAGCCATCTTTAATGTAGTCAGTGTTACCTGTGCTCAAGTCAGTTTCCTCTTGTCCTTCTTTATGTTTGTCTTCCAGCCAGCAGCCCCTCCATCAATTCAATGTCCAGGATTAACCTCAAGTTTGCTCATGGGAATGACATTATTCCAATTTAGATGTGCTGGTTACAACATCATGTTGGCATGGGTTTGATGTAGGAAATCTGCCTCTGCAGTAACATAACCAACCCAATGGATCTACAGTGGATTAATGTAGGGATGCTGGCTGGGCTGTATTTTTTCACTTGCATGTTTATTACACCCTCTTGTCTGCTTTTTCTTGTATTATTTTCCTCATTTGGGTCATCTGCTTCTTCACTTTCATTTTGTCCATTATCCTTTTCTCCTCCTTTGTACTCATTCACTTCTTCATCAGATTATTTTGTTGATTTCTTCCTCTTTTTTTCCCCTTTATGTCATAGCTATTTAGGTCATGTCTTACAAGTGGTTTAACATAATTAACCTGTGATGTATTGGAATTTTGCAATATAGGAGGACACCGGCAAAGTGTTAATGTGCAGTGATTCCCACTGGCTATTGAAAAGACCTTATGAAATACAGAAAACAAATGACAAAATGTTAAAGCTGATGGTGATGAAAACAATGTAAGACTCTAATTAAAATGTGATTTATTATTTCAGCTCTCTAGTTGCAGAGATAAAATAAAAGAAAAGGATGACCAGTTACGCTCAGCATGCCGAGAAATTGAGACAATGAAAAAAGATTGCCAATTCTTAAATGCTGAGGTAAATAGTTTTTGTTAGTAATGCATCATTACCATCTCAGGGGCAGGATTTTTGTGCATCTGAAAGGTTTTTCTGTCTCTCTTGATTGGTTTTTTTTCTGGTTATTTAGTGAAGATTCCAAAATACACATTCTCAAATAACCTGGACAAAAACTATTCTGGTCAGTGATTCTGTTGTCTAAAGGTAGCAAAAGGACATTGCTTGCTTCTTTCCTTTGCTTTTCTCTCCTTCCTGTTTAAATATATGTTTTTGTAATTTTTGTTTATTGCCATTAAATTGTTACTCTTTTCATGATGCATGTCTGAACATTTGGTATGTTTGGGTAAAAGTTTGAAGGGTCCCATAGCAATTCAGTGGTTCTATCTTGTCTGCTTTGGGAGTTTTTATATTTGAGTTTTTTGTCTTTTAGTTCTGAGCACA
Organism: Onchidella celtica; assembly: GCA_963931925.1. Lineage (NCBI taxonomy): Eukaryota > Metazoa > Mollusca > Gastropoda > Systellommatophora > Onchidiidae > Onchidella > Onchidella celtica. The sequence goes on along the minus strand of OZ007574.1, from coordinate 56,192,553 downwards.
TGACGCCTGTCATGAAAGTATATGCTCAGGGAAGAGTAGAAGCTAAATACAATGTTGTTGCATGTGTAATGTCAGTGAGTCTTAATATTTACGATATTCATCTTACTCTGGTCTTTACATAATATATATGGCCAGTTTTAAGTTCCTTTTGTTAGTCAATTAAATTTCTTTGTTGGGGCATTTGTTTACTTTTTCATAGAAAAGCCCATGCCAGCCTGACTGGGGCCCTGTGGAACCTGACTTATATTAACAATTTAGGTCACAAGGGAAAATGTAAGATTAAACAAAAAAAAATATATGAAAAATAGACCTGTATCCAAATGGGCCCACATTAGCAGAACAATGAGGAGATGAACAGTATACAAAGTCATGGTATACCAGTGACCTGGGACAACTGGGCCAACCCAGTGCATGCCTGTATTTCTGTAGCCATATTAAGAAATATTTTGCCTACCAAGCTTTAATTTTATATATATTTTCTTTTCTTTTTTTTCTTTTTTTCTACCTCTGTCTAGATAACAGAGCAGAAGAAAAAGTTGAAAGAAAAGGAAAACGAGCTGCAGCTAGCCTGCTCTGAATTACAGAAAATGGAAACCACAAACCAATGTTTGAAAGAACAGGTAGGAAGATAACTTATGTTTCATTCTGAAATAATACTAGTTGAGCTATCCAGCATTGCCTTTGGTAAATCAGTTACCGCTTTTATTATTATTATGTGGTATGTGGTATTTTGGGATTCAGTATTTTGTCTTAAAGGAGCGTAGGAGCGTGTTCCAATCACAGTGCTTAACTGTGAGCGACAGTTAGACTGACCCGCCCCCAAGACCGTGGGAGGATGGGAAAGAATCGTATAAAACCCCGGGCCTGTCAAGCCCCAAGCACTGCGTCTCTTCCCCCAGTCGAGAGCAGGTGTGTGTGTTATTGAATAAACGTCTTTTGTGCCCTATAATAGACTTATATTCTTCTTTGACAGGTACGTGCTCTTTAATACTTATAATACTGTTCTTGCTGATTTTAAGATGATAATATCTGATGTTATCAGATATTTACGATGAGTGTAACTCTGTAAGCAATAGATGTATTTTCCTCATAAGTATATTAGACTCTGGAAGTTATGAAAGAGTTTTGTGGTTATGCTGTTTATATTGTTTCAGATACATGTAGCTTACTGAAATGCCGTATACTATTAGCCTAACCGAGCAGAGTGTTTGCTCACAAATGTTATGTTATATCGACGACCACGATATTAGTGCGTACTGAATGTTTAGAAGTCTTTGGGTAATATTGTTCTCTCTTTCTCTCCCTCTCTCTCTCTCTTTTTCTCTCTCTGATATCGCGCATCTCATGCTGTGTTTATTATATTCACTCTTGATTTATTTACGTTTTATACATGTATTATTATTATGCTAGTCGTGTTAACTATGCCATGTGACATTACATGTAGCCTATATATGTCTTGTTGTTAATTGGTATACTATTACACGACTGCGTCTCTTCCCCCAGTCGAGAGCAGGTGTGTGTGTTATTGAATAAACGTCTTTTGTGCCCTACAATAGACTTATATTCTTCTTTGACAGTGTGAGCAGTTTTACCGCCCTGGCACGAACCGAGTGAATGTTGCGGCCTAACCAGTCGCAGTAACAAGAGTGAAACCCACATGAATGGTTCATCTACACCACATCTACACCTTCACCCCCACCCTAACACCAACTTGTTACAATTATGTAAAAGAGAAATAAAATTCCTGGGAGAGCAAGATACAGGAAATCTTCAGAGAAAGAGGATCCCCCCCCCACCCCATCCCACCCCCACCAGACAAGCATTCTTACCTTTGACTTCCTTGCATTCTCTGAAGGGCCAATGATGATTTTTACTAAGGCAGATCAGAAATATAACAAATCATCCTGATATAGTCATGTGATTTCATATGGATGAAATTTTTGGTAAATTTTGCACAAACAAAAAAGAAAGGTGGAGGGGATATATTGCAGAAAAGTTTCTCGTACTGGTTTTTTGGTTACAGATTAAACTAACCGTTCTTTACTTCGATATTTTGTCCCTTATTTTAGCTGAGTGTTTGTCATTTTGTTTCCATCTAGATACAAACAATGGAGCAAGAGGCAAAAGATCTGAACAATAACTTAATTGCAGCAGAACGCCAGATCTCCACCATGGAAAAGGATTTAAAGCAGATGGAGTCAGAGGTAATGTTATTCTTTACATTTGTCTCATATTAATGGAGAGAATTGGGTGCAAAAGGAGGAATTTGATGTAACATGTAATAATTAACGTATATTGCACTCAGATCCACAGAAAAATGATGCGCTGTAAGACACTGAACTAAAATTAGAAACAGGATTAACTCTCTCCATGCCAGGGCCATTTCCACGTTTGTGCCAAGGGTTTTGTGCTCGCGAAAAATCAAAGCAAGGGTGAATTAGAAAATTGAGAATTTTACTAGATCTAGATCTATCTGAAATCATTGAAAGCTAAGCATGTTTGTTATATCAAATTGAAGGAAAATGGATGAAGAAGCTGAAAAACACATAAAGATGGGTATGATTGATAGATAGGAATGTAAAGTACAAGCGAAAGGAAGAGCAGAGTCATGCGAAACGAAAGAAACCCCGGAATTGATATCGATGATAGATCATGGGTTGGTTCAAATGCGGTCGGCCATATCAACGATATATCGGGGATTGGCATGGAAAGAGTTAACATAAAATCAATTCATCATTCTCCCACCAACACATATTAACAGAACTTAGTCTACTCTCATTCTCAGATCACAGAGACTAAATGTGACATCATTCAGTTTCAAAGAAAACAGTCCTAGCCAACTCAGTTCTGAGTCTATTTCTAAATATGATGATGTTCTTAGTAAATCTTACTCTTCATGGTGTCAACGGTAATGTTGTTCCACAGTTTAGGCCCACCAATAGAAAAAGACTTTTCGCTAACTATGGGTGTCTCAAGAAGTTTCACCTCCACTGATCTTAAAGTGCATAAAAGAGAATGGAAAATGGGGAATAGAATGCATAGCCATTGTGTGAAATGCTGATTGTTTCTTTCTCTAGCTGTCTGGCTGTTGTAAAAAACTGCGTGAAAAGGAGGATCAGCAACGTGGTCTGTGCCGAGAGCTGGAAACTTTGCAAAATAATTATGACCAATTGATGACCAAAGTGAGTTGGTTTTTTGTTTGCTTAGGATACTTTCAGACCTCTATTCCCGAACAGTAAAAGTGTTTCAGTTTGATGAAGCTCTGATTACCTGTTGGATGAACTACGAGTGGGTAATGTGGTTACTGCGTGGGTTCAATAGTAACTCCCTTAAGGATACACAGGATTAACAAACACAGGGTTCTGCTGGCAATCTTATTTATTCAAAAAGCCTAACAACGGTATCACTACCAAACAAAAAAAAAGCCCAACCAGCCATAAGCTGGAACAAGAGAAAAAGACAAAAACATGATTAGGATATAATGACAACATTAATCAGGCAATCAATGGTGGACATACATAGTAATAGTATTAAGTATTAAATCAAACAACAACAACATAATATAGAATTTAAGCAATAACCAACTGGATATGGATGCATGGAATAAAATAGCGCTAAAGTTAATGAATAACAACTACAAGTGGCTATATCATATACACAAGGAGTTTCCTAGTACACTGGCAACATAAACTAATGTACTAATCAAAGTATGAAGGACATAACAAATGAAGGGGCAAGAACACAATAGTTTCGCTCCACTGAGCCGGTGTACAGCACATCCAGAGTGGCCATTCCATTTAATAACGCAGTGGCCAACATGGCCCACTGACCGTCCATAACACAGACGCTGCATCCCAATGCAGGCCATCCTCATAGGCCCACTCCCATTATTAGTACTAACCCGCCCCAGGGCTATTGTATTGGTTACTTCCCTTCCCAATCGATACTGAAGGGTCATGCCCTTTGACCTTAGCCGCGGAGCTATGCCGCCAGGCTAACATGTGTATGACACACCACTAGATACATAAAGTAATGTGTACATTCCTTAAAATGAAACTGTCCCTCACACACTTACGAAACTCATAGAAGCATAATACATCTGGATAACTATAATACATGCACATGATATATATATATATATATATGTCGGCGAGACTCATTGCAACGTATGTGTAGACTCACTGAAACATTGTTCATCCACCGCCGCACATAGAACAATCCTGGGGCTCACCCATGTGAGGCCCAACTAATATTATACATCTCCAATACATGTAATTAATTACACATCTTAAACACTAAACACGCAATCACAATCACACTGCTCTCTATAGCATAGTGGTACTGGCAAGGTACACAAATACCCGTAATACAATCAAGTGTGTAGTGCCGCTCGCTATAACATAAGTCATCCACATCAACATGTCAGGAAATCCTCACTGCCTACCACAACAAGGCAATGCTACACACACACTATATATATGCACACAAGCAAATTGTGATAGCTTGGTTAGCGAGCCATCATTATCATCTAGCACCGCAAACGTTAACTTTGACAATAAAGTCACAATATCAAGACACTGCGCTGCATCGCGCATCTTACACGTCTAATGACAATGGCAATTACCGTTGAGCCGGACTCATAATGGTCTCTGTAGATCAGCATTCTCTACGTGGCATCCCCGAAAGGGGGGGGGGTGCGCAAATTAAAGTCACTTCTAATATAATAGTCTCCAACTTACCCAAAGTCTCTCTGCTACTGGCGCAACTGGACTAGGTTCACTGTGCTGTCGGCTTTTGTCTCTGCGTCTTTGATGGAGTGTGCTGACCACTCGAACTCGCATCTTATTTATGAGCCCGCGCGGACGTCCGAGAGAGCTATTACGTAGTCTCGTTTTGGACAAGTGAAAGGCTCGGACATTGAGTCCAGCCGAACAACATAACCGGTTAGGGTCCTAACACAATCGAATTTACAGTACGGTTAAAAGGGTGCACACAAAAGTCAATTAGATATCCCAGTAAACTGCAGAAATTACTCTAACGTCCCCTCCAGCAATAATTGAATAAATTTGACCCAGGTTGGATTTATCGGGGATAACATGCGTCTAACTCGTGGTTTACTTTAAATCCGAGACCCTCTTATTAATTATTTCAATAGGATATGTGCATCAAAGTACAACAAAATTGGTACCATTATAAAGTAGAAACTTGCTGCTAAAATTCTAACTGACTACTAATACCAGAAACCCGGTAATAGTTTTAATATAAATTTTCAAAGTGTCAGGACTAACAACATTCGACAATTTTGTGCGGGATACTTTCGTCCATTAATACGACGTATCTCCATTGATAACAAACGTTATCATGAGTACCTATTTTGTACCGATAGGGTATTGTCTACTCTCAAAAATGAATTCGGGTTCCCGTCTTTCTGTCGGTGGATAACAACGAAGGAGCGAGTTGTAAGAAACTTAAAGCCATGATATAAGAGTTGGAAGCCCGGTGGTCAACATTTCCAACTGACCAATCAAAATGCGCGCTTTTCACCGTGATGTGAATAACGGGTCCCGCGCTAGTATTACAAGGGAAATAATCCAATTAATGGTACTCGGCCAAGTGTCCATAAACTACTATGAGTGGCCGTCCCTCACTCACGCACCAGAGTTACCATGAAAGCACATTAAAAATAGAAAGTCGTTCATCCTCTCACATACCAAACATAAATAAAATACCCGAATAGACCGTGAAAGACTCAAAGTGGCCATTATCATGCCGACACGCTTGTAAAAGCCAAACTTAGACTCAAACTGTTGAAAGGGAAACTAGAAACAGAAAACCATTAAGAGTATCCCTATTCTGTAATGTCAAGCAGCATTCCAAACCACTGCCTGAATCAGCCACCTTAATTTTCCACAAAAGATTACCCACATAATATAAACATGGTTTAACAATGAGAAGAATGATAATATACTGTCGGTGTTTGTTCTTAAATTTTATTACCCTTTACCTTTCAAATAATACAGCAAAAATGTTCACAACGGTAGCCTGAATTTGAGATCCTTAATATGTTATATCAGCACTGTGCATCATAATTCTACTTTGTGCAAGCCTCATACATGCTGGGCAATAGGTAGATGAAACAAGAACTTTTGAGGAATTGGAGCAGCAGTGACAAAATATTATAAAAACCACAGAAGATCTGTGAGGTCACTGAAAGGCTGGAAACACAAAATATGGCAAAAAGAAAAAGTTATATGTAACAAAGCTTCGTATAAGAAATAATACAAAAATGGTCGATTTTACATTCTACAAATTATTTTATTTGTTCAGTTGCTTTATTGATTCAGTTTTCCACCCTTTCACATTTTATTTTTCCTGATGAAGATAAATGTGCCAAAAGCTCAATTTGTCTTCCCCTTTCCTTTGTGCTTTGCTACATAGAACATTTTCTTTTTGCCATATTTTGCCCCTGGAGCATCACAAGTGTCTCATCTTTTTTTTTTTTTTTAATGTCTTGCAAATGAGTTAATCTCTGGCCATATGTAAAGTGAATTCTGTGGTCAAGCTTTTATTGAAACTTGTTAGGAGGATAAAAATCTACTTCCATAAACATCCAACTTTTTAGATTCTGTAAAATTGTGCTTTTAATATGAAGCGATATTTCATGATGTAAGGATATCTTGTATTTCATCCACCTTGGAAAATAGTCATTGACTCACTACCAGTGGCGGACCTACAGTTTCTGGACCCGGAAGCTTGAACTGTTATGGGACCCCTTCACAACCAGCAACAGTTGGCCAGCATCCAAAATTCACTCATTAACAAAAGTTTCTTCAGGACCCTTCTGAGATTAGGGGCCCTGAATCTTATGTTTCATTAGCCTCATAGTAGATCCGCCACTGCTTGCAACTTACAATGCATTTTCATTCCATACACATAACAAGGCATCAGAGTGTGAGAACAATCTGAAGGAGAAGGAGGATGATTTACAGACTGCCTGCCACGACTTGCAGATGCTGGAGAATAAGAATAAATCACTGGAAGCTAAGGTGAGGGAAATCAGGTATGCTTTCACTGACTGTCCAAGAAAAAAGCAAAACTAATTTGGAACCAGGAAGTTTGGATCAAATTATGACAAGCCAATAAAGTTCTAGGAGGGTAATCTCCTTCGCTTCTGTGAAATAATTATAGGTTAATTATGGTTTTTATAACAAAAAAAGTTTGGTTGCAATTAACCCCCTTGTGACTGAACGCATGCATGTGTGAGAGAGAGAGAGAAAGAGAGCATGTATGTGTTGTCATCTGAAAGCATATGTGTGTGAATGTCTGAATACATGTGTATGTGAATGATTGCGTGGGTGAGACAGAGTGAGAGTGAGAGCCATGCAGAGAGGAGGGAGAGAGAGAGCCATGCAGAGAGGAGGGAGAGAGAGAGAGAGAGAAGAAATATTGTAATATTTAGCCGCATTGTCTGTATTCAGTTTTAGTTCCAATGTCTCTTAATGGGAAAAAAAAAATCATTGCAAAAATGTATAAAGCAGAAAAGAATGTCTGATATGAAAATTGAAAAAAAAACTATCAAGTAATGAAGAAGATGATATGAAAGAACAAAAAAAACCTGCCGATCAAGACATGTGCTGGGTTACGCAGTGGGTTGGGTAAATGAGTGAGAGAAAGATCCATCCTAGAAGCAATCGACATCTGTTTTTGCATATATATATGTTTGTTTACTTTTGTTGTAATTGAAAATTTGACTAAATTGTGTGAGGATCAATCAGACATTGCTACCTTCTAACATTGAAAATTGGATTAAATTGGGTGCAGATCAGACTTGGGAAGAAATGTTTATCTCTCGAGGGTCTCAGCCCACCAGATGGGGCATTGCTTTCATCTGAACTTTATGTTGTTGGATGATAGTGCTTTCTGAAAATTAAGTTTACTAATTACTTTCCCTCCAAAAGTGTGGCATGCAATTTGCCAACTATCAATAAAATATATTTTAACTGAATGTGTTGACTTCATGCATATCCGAAGAAGGCACTGTGCCTGTGGATCCATGAAAATTATTTTCTGACGTGGACCCACAACGCATCCTGTCCTTTCTGAGAGAAGCTAAGATCTATAACTTGATTCAAAAGTTTTTGTACCCATTTACAAAACTTTTTCCAGATCTATACAAAGCAACCTTTGAGAATCTTACCAATGTGATAAAATTATATAAATGTATTTAGTTCTATGGTAACATTAAAAGCTCTGAATACGAACATAAATAAAGAACGTGCACCCAAATAGACTACAAAAGGTGCAAAGTGGCCATTGTCATGCTGACCCGCCGTAAAACCCAGACTAAAATTCAAACTCAAACTGCAGGTTAAGGCTTATGAAAAGGATTTAACAGAAAAAGAGGACAAACTGCAACAAGTGTGTCGGGAGATCAGCAGCCTTGAAAGAGAACTGGAGCAGATGGAGACAAAGGTAAGTAAACATCACATGTCATTAGTTGCTGTCCTTACATGTACAGAGAGAATAAAAGGGAAAACTATAATTATCTACTGTTATAAATTATTGCTAACTTCAGGTCTATCTTCTCACTTTCTGAAAAAAAAAAGAAAGCTGCTGAATATGAAACTGTACGATGTAGACTATGGAAAATAATGGAATAAGCTAGGTGTGCACTGCATTTACATATTATCAACATGTAGATCAAGGTGTGGATTGACAATCTCTTCAAACATTTACCTTTGTTATGTTAGTGATGTCACGATCACGTGCGTGAAGATGGTCACGACCACGTGTGTGATGAGTACCTAACTTATTTACCTTTCAAACCCAGCTAACAAGCCAAGCAAGCAGACCAGCGATCAACGGACACATGGAGTGAGATTTAAATTAAACGATATTTAATTATAAATGCATGACAAAACTTATGTCAAAACATTCAACTCATGATAATCACATACATAATCACAAAAACAGAGATACTTCAAATTTACTCTTGGGGATCATGGCTATTATCTATTCCCCGTTTCACATCTAGATCTAATCCCTCTGTCTATAAACTTAACTACGTATACTTAATAGTCTCTGTCAACAGCTGCCCTCCTCGTTGATGCAGTTTCACTTCTCCAGAGTTCACACAATCCTTTCTAGAGCTTTAATTTCGACGATAAAAGGGGAAACAGACGCCCCTGGCTTCACACAAATAAGAACACACAGTTCACACCCGCCATCGTAGATTACTTGTTCCTTGAGGGGTTCTCAACATCCCGTCCTCAAGACTCTTCAACTTGCAAACACACAGCACACCGACGGTTCACACCCGCCATCGTAGATTCACGAGCTTCTGATGGGTTCCCATCCTATCATCAGAACTCCTCAACTTCTGGTCCCCATGGCACGATCTTCCACTTGTCGCCCGGACCGATAAATTCTTCTTATTGGGAAATAAATGTGAACATCATGGATCCCTCACACACCTAACACTTCTGGTCCCCACTGGCACGACCTTCCACTTGTCGCCCGGACCGATAAATTCTGCGTCTTCCTTTAGGAATGAATAACTTGGGAACCTCATAGATCCCTCACATACTTAACACCCCTGGTCCCCATGGCACGACCTTCCACCTGTCGCCCGGACCACTTCTCGCTGCGTCTTCCTCTAGGAACGAATAATTTGGGAACCACGTGTGTCGAGCTTCTCCTCTACTTATACTCCCGAGGTTTTTGCACACGCGACTAGTTTAAAGCGAGTCGTGTGTATCTATCCACGCTCGTCAACAATGTTAAAAACCATGTTTTCCCCTGCTAAGCTCACCCCCCCCCCCCCTAGACTCGTGGCGCACAAGGCCACCGACCTTCCTCGTGATAGTAATCTTTCATGCTAGTCAACAACTTAAAAACTCCCCTTCTCCCCTACTAAGTTTACCCCCTCTATACTCGTGGCGTACAAGGTCATCAACCTTAATCGTGACAGTGAGTACACAACTCTCACAGTCATTTCAAAACCGAAGAGTCCCAAAACTTTCCAGTTTAATGTGTTGAGGTCTTTGTTTTCGGAGGATCTCTGCCGTTGACATTTGCACGTCTCTTTGTCTAGTTTTTATTTCCTTGTTCTTGTTTGGTTCTTGGTCTTTCTGCTTCTTCTTGGCTACTCTGCCCTCAAAAGGGCTCCCTATTGGGTTGCCTTTCCTTCTTTTGGCATTCTTTCCTTCTTCTTTCTTAGCCCTCAAAAGTGCTCCCTAGTGGGTTGCCTTTCCTTCTTTTGGCATTCTTTCCTTCTTCTTTCTTAGCCCTCAAAAGGGCTCCTCAGTGGGCTTCTTTCTGCTTTTTTCTTCTTTCTTCCAGTTTAATGAGGATGGAGTTTTCATTTTATGTGTCCCAAGATGCACTTATAATTTACATGATAATTTACATGGTACAGCATAAGATAAAGTACTAAAGCCAATGAAGTTCTACCTCATATCATTATGATTTATTTGCTTGTGATAAAGTTTCTTGGCTATTTTGTATCTAAGCAAATCTGCAGCTGCAGCTCATGAAAATAAACAAGAGATTTGCAAAGGAGGAGAGCATTAAAGAAAAGTATTCCAAGACTTTGGTGAGATTGGATTACATTCAATCAAAACTCCTAGGTCCCCCGGTGCTGATTTTAACCTTTTCACATCACTCTGCACCTCCCTCCCTAGTAGGGGCTGTTTTATAATCAATCAATACACTGGTGGCATGCGTGGTGTTGATACTCACACACCTGTTCACAGCATCCAGTGCCAACTGTGATAACACTTAGTTCTGTACCATATATTGTTTTGGTTTTTTGTGTTTGTAAACATACAGCTGTCATTTTTCTTCTTTAATTAAGCTTTCCAGTGATACCAAATATCACACCTTAGCTTTATAAGAAGATCTTATATGAATGTTCAAAAACATTCCAAAATAGTGTGTACACATGCAATAGCCACTGTAAAGAAGGAACAGACACTGAGCTGTGATCCCCATGATATGGAAAGGTTAAAGGAAACTGTAAGATTTTTAAACTCTCAACACTTACCTGAGAACTCTTGTTCTCTGCATAGCTCCTTTAAGTTATCTGTACAAAAATGCCTGGTTGTATTCTTTTCACAGCTAACTGCTTGCAGCCGCAGGCTAAAGGAAACAGAGGATCGTCTGAAATTGGCTTGTCGGGAAATTGACAGCATGAAAGAAGTGGAACAGAATTTGAAGGCAAAAGTAAGTGAGGTGAAACAGTGTTAGGGTGCCAGTTCCTGGCTGTGCAGACAAGGAATGCAATACTATATATCGTGACCTTAGTTCTTGTTTGTTCTGTCTCCATTTTCTGAAAAAATGAAGATCTTTTAGTATGTAGACGAGATACAAATATCAAAGGCACACTTTGACACTTGTTTGAAATGCGTTGTGGCACTATCAAGTTGTGTCATCACAGTTCCAATTTATTCCAACACCTTATCATAATACTAAAGCCACCAACATTTAACGTCAAACTTCTCAGCTGTGCAAAGAGTGGAATTGGAACAAACAAGAACTAAGCTCGCAATATGTTTTTATTGTGTGATCAAACATTCATAACTAGTGTAGTTATCAGTGTGCTTGATGCTGGAAAGTGTGTTGCATGGGTGTGCTCGGATAGGGCATTCTTACAATTGACAAAGTGAAACATATGAGAACAATTTAAGTCTTACATCTTGTCCCACCATAGACATTTTACTTGTTGGATGAAAAAATGCGTTGTTTAGGATGTGGACTAGCTTCACTCTTCTCAGGCAGTCATTATCTATGTAACTTGATATTGCTCTGTCAATAGATAATGGAAGGTGAAAAACAACTAAAAGACACAGAGGACCAGCTTCGTGGAGCCTGTCGGAAGTTGGAGAGATTGGAGAATGAGAATCAAAACTTACAGAAACAAGTAAGTCTTCACTATTACCCATACCCATGGAACAAAGGAAATGTTTTCGACAAAGTGTGATCATTAAATTATTTGATTGAAATTTACACAACAATAACCCACTCTTATAGTTTGCCTAGCTCACAGAGCTGTACAATAGACAAAAGAGGGCACTCCGTTGCTCCACCTATTTTCCATCCACTAAAAGATGGTGGCAGTTCACATGGCCACCTAGCGCTATGCCATTGCAGACAAACGGAGGCCAAAGTGCTATTAACCCTCATCCCACGTTGAGTGAACTCGTCCACATAACGCCCCATGTGGGGATAGCCAGCGGTCAGTCAGCCGATCGTTCACGTATTGCCGATAACCTTGGCGGTCAGGTCAATCGGGTCCTTGTGAACACGTGTATCATGTTTACTTAAGGACGCAATAACAACAATAGTGGTGGATAAATTGTAAGTGACCCTATGATATTTGGATAAAGTACTTGCAATGATATAATGCAGTAAGTTTTATTGTGAAATTGAAGGCCCCAATTCAAGAATTTTCTGCATTTACATGCCATTTAACATACGTTTTATCATTTTTCCCAAGACCTCTGCGCTTTTTCTGTCCCTAAGTCAGGCCATTCAGGTGAACAAATTATTTTTTAAGCCGGGCGCTTAATTTACTAACCACATGTATCATGGCATTGCCATCTCCCTCCTCTAGTATGTAAAGCTTCCATGTACTATGATGTTAGTTTTAGCGAGAGATTTGATTTCCAGCTCGTAGAGTATATATGTACTGAAAAGTGGTTTAATCAAAGCAACACAATATCTCTCTAATTATCACATCAAATAAAGACAACGACCAACAACAAAGTCGGTCATTTTCGCGTAGTTTTCCCTGATGAAAAACCTACTGACAGACGCCCCTTATGCAGCATGCCATAGTATTACACCGGAATTTGTAATTACAGACATAGAGCGGTGTCTCAAATACGCACATGGCTCCTTTCTTCTCATTTCACATGTAGTCGACAACCAGCAAAGTAAAAGTTTCCCCAAGATTTTCCCCAGTTCGAACTTCAGACCGTCAGAACTATTACATGAGTATGACGAATAGTTACAAATAGTTGCATCGTTATAAACGTAATCGGACGATACCAATCTCTGGGCATGTTGTGGTTTAAATGAGGTTAAACCTACCTGTAACAAATTCACATTTTCTCTCACAAAACTTCTTTTGCAGAAAAGGTATATAATGTGATGATGAATCAAAATGATAAATTTATTTTAAACATTGCCATCTACAAGTTATGTGCCACCGAAGAAGAGCTGAAGGACAAGGAGAATCAAGTTCACAACATGCAGAGAGACTTGAAATTCTTGGACGACGATTATAAGAGTCTTGAGAAAAAGGTAAGATGTATATATATTTTTTTTTCTTTTACAATGTATCAAAGTTTGAGGGGGAAATTTTAATGTGGCTTGGTTGTCGGGGAGATGATAGGAACCACATCATTCCATTTAAAGTTCTCCTAATGGCAAAGAACTGAAGTTGATCTTCCCGAGGCATTGTCTATATACCCCAAGGCAGGAAAATGCTCAGTAGCATTACTGGCAATTGATGTGCTGTATTGAGGGAAAAGATTGTATGAGGCAACAACAAAATTTTACAGGAGATGCTAAAAGCATTTTATGTCTCACTCTGCATTATTCCTGATTCAGTTTCCATTTTATAATGACCAAGAAAAAAAAACTAATTAGTTATACAAAATTAGAACACAGATTGAAAGATGAAGCATATTTATTCTATGAAATGATGTCAAAAATTTAATTTGATCTAGATTTGTTGAGTGGTCTTTGTCCATAAAACATGGCAAAGCCAGCCATCTGCAGAAGGTTCTTTTTTAGATTTGGAGACTTGAAAATGGTGCAGAAGTATTGTTTTGAGTCTGCATTGTGTTGTTAATTTTGCCTCCTGTTCTCCCTTTCACGTACACATGAGCCCTTGATATCACCACTCCCTTCCGCTAGACCATCCATGCTGAGTCGACACATTTTGGTAAACACACATCAAGCCTACTTTCTTTCACTTGCAACAGAATAGAACACACCACTTGAGCACTGAAATTAATGAATAGATTTATCCCGGGCAGGGCCAGGGACCACAGCTAGTTTCTATTAAAACTATAGTCTGGAAAGTAAATGATAAAACAGGTCACAGTAAACTAGAGAAAAATTGTTAACCTCTTCCCTGTGCTGTGGATGTACACTATACATAGTCAGATTGATGGCACTTGCGTGCTGCATACAGCAGGGAAAAAATGTAGCAGTGAAGAGCTTAACTCTTTCCCTGGTGGCAGCCGGTACAACGCAGCCTGCATTGTGACATTGTAAAGGTATTCATTGACAACTGTCATGGAAAATTTTAACATCCTATGACACTGAACCTTAAAAATAGAATTCTTAGTAAAGTTTCCTTTGTCCTAGCGTGTCAAGCGATACCATGTGTGCAATAAGTGTATCATTTGGACAACTGTTGTGCAGTAAGCCGATCTTTGTTGACAAATGCACAGTACAGTATTGCATATAATCCCAGGAAGTGCTCCCTCCAGACATGGAATGCTGGTCCGAAGGAAAGAGTTAATGGAAGTTCATACCTTGAGATTGGCATGACTGTAGTTGGTGTATTGTGAGGTAACTATGGAACACTGGTTGCTGAATTTTTCATAATTTTTGTTTCAGGTGATTGAGTGTGACAAGCAACTGAACGAGAAAGACAACATGCTCAGTGCGGCATGCCAGGAGTTGCAAAACTTTGAAAAAGATTTACACTCTCTGGAAAATGAGGTATGAGACAGAGTGTTTTCTTGGCAGGCAATTAGGTTGTCCTCCAGCTTCACATGAATACATTCATTACAACTACCGTTGGTGTAGTGTGGGCAGGGCCTTAGGGGCAATTGCCTTGGGCACAAACTTTCAAAAGAAAAACAAAATGAAGTAATAGTGATCAATTAAAAAATCAACACACACACAAATCCTCCCCTCCCCCAAACACAAACACATGGAAAATCTCTCAATGTTAAAAAATTCAAGTTTTTTCAACACGATGGGGCAAATAAATATTGCTACGTAATGTTTTACAGAATTTTTCTCGCTAATTGCAGTCTGTTTTACAGAATTTTTCTCGCTAATTGCAGTCTGTTTTACGGAATTTTTCTCGCTAATTGCAATCATGCTAATACATAATGCCTATTAATAGCCTGACTTCCCGTTTGAAGATACTGGTATCATAATGTTCTGTCACTTGCATAAAAAATCATTATTGAAAAATTCATAATTTCACCGTATTGCAAGGGGCGCCTAGATAGCCTTGCTCCACCTTCCCTCCCCGCCTCATCTGAGTGACCCAGCAATCCTGTCAATTGAGAGAGATTTCAATGTCAATTTGAATACTGTTATTGGAAAATTTGCACAAATTAAAACCAGGCGATTTTAATAGATTTGAGTATACCAGCATTAAATTTAAGGCATTTTACTTTAATTGCATCAGTATTTCCTTACAATACAATTTATTTGTGCGTGGGGGGTAGGATGTTCAATACTGGATTGGTGGACGGGACTCAGGGAATGCTAATGGTCCATGGGTCAGGGGACGCAATATTTGCCTTGCCCCAGTTGCTGGCAACCCACGCTACGCCACTGACAACTACTGTGCACAAGTTCAAGGATTTAAAATCAAGTTTTTTGCATTGAAATGGAGACCAAATTTTAATACTCGTTGTTGTCTGAGACCAGTGATCCAACCAGCAACCATAGATTCTAACATAGGTTGGCTGGTTACGATATTGTGCCACTGTTGGTTTAATGTTGGAAATCCGCTCCTATGGTAACCCTACAAACTTTTTGGAAATCTTGTACAAATCTATGTTGGATTGGGGTAGGTATGCTGGCTAGGGACATAAACATGAGCATCAAGTGCATAACTGTAGTTACTGGCCTTGAAATGGCTTATGATGTAAAGAATAATATAAACCGTTTCTCTAGAATTTGACATTTCATGAATGGTTTTCTTTTGGATTTATGTTTTTTGCTTTTCTTCACAGGATGAGGGTTAACATAAGGGATTGGCCAAATATCTGTTAGTGATGCACATGGGGATATATAAATTTCATTGGTGTTGAACATTGCAGCTGACCAAGAGTGTTTTGACATGAAAGATACTCCTGTCTTATTGAGAGTTTTGAATTTCACCTTGGGATCAGGGAGCATATGGATGGGAGAGACAAAAAGACTTTTCATGAAAAAAAATGAGTATAGATAAAGCAAAATGGGTCATGATGATAAGGCTCCTTATACATGATGAGGTGCAACCTGATAGTGTTAGATCAAAAGAAACAGGTAAAAAGTTGGCATTCCCTATATGCGAGTCCTCATAAAAGTGAAAGAAAAGTGAGCATGAACAAAAGCTGTCTGTCTGAGCCCAGTTAAAACCTCTCTCCAAAATGTCTGTAATGAGTAAAAAGTTTATGACTCTGGTGGAGTTATGGCCAGTCTTAATTTCCCATGTGCTTTCTCCAGTTGTCCAGAAAAGATTCACAGCTAAAGGAAATGGAGAGCCAGATGCGTTCTGTCTGCAAAGAGGTGAATGCTGCACAAAATCAGTGTCAGAAACTAGAGGAAAAGGTATGAACTCTCACTGTGTTTGACAAGCATAGAAGGGCATATTAGTTTGTGTAAAGGAAAACTTGAGAGCAGCAGGATTTTTTTTTTTTCTCCCACTCCTTTTCGATGGCACCGAGGTATTGGTTAGTACTTTGCTGTTATCTGGCAGTTGATTTAGGGTTGTTGAAATAACTGACTTTGCCTTTCTTTACCAGGTTATCTTGTTGTTATTGTTAATGCATTAAATTTTTGTGTCCACCTCACTGACTGCTTGCTTGAGAGACTGGGCAGATATATAGCAGAAAGATATAACCACTAGCTCAGACAAATTTCACTGATTCTTTGGCAATTTTCAGTCTGCTCATTTGGGTAAGTATTAACATGCTTTTAAAGTGGTATTTATCTATGAAATTTAGGCTTCTGAAATATTTTCAAAATCTGGTGACATTTCAAAACCAATAAAACGTGACATGCACCCTCTTTTTGACTGGGTATCTCAGTTCCACTCAGTGTGTTTTATTTCATTAGCATGCAACAAGTGATATATATCTGGATCTGAATGGCTAAATATACTCCTTGTTCTCTACAAAAAATTCTCTTACCAAATCCTTACTGCAATATTTTTCATTCCAAGTCATATCTGTTGGCCTATATGTATTTGATGCCTTTCTTCTTTTTTTTTCTCAGTTGTCAGACTCTGAAGTACAGCTGAAAGACAAAGATGATCAGTTGCGTAAAACTAAACAAGATATGCGGTGTTTGGAAGATGACAGTAAGGCTCAACTATCAAAGGTGAGAAATACAAGGTATTTGGTATTCTTATGAAGAATGTACAGGAAAAAATGTAATTTAGGACCATTGTACAAAGGGGCTGCAAATTCCATTATTGAGTATCAGGGTTAGCAGCCTGTGAGGCTTAGCAGCACATTTTGTATTTATGACCCAGTCGGCAGTAATTAAGGAAAACATATTAGAGAAGTTGAATCAACAAAAGCCTATGTTAGGGCCATTTTATGATATTATCAACCTCATGGTAATGAACAACAACCGAGTACACGTTAAACTGGTGAATTACCTTTTCCCCATCAGTATAAGTATAGTTTCAGTGGTGGCAAAGCAGAGATGACAAAGTTTCAATCCAAGTCTTTCATTGTCTAAAACTAGGATCTTTTCAACTGATTTGTATTCATATCAAGATGGCTGGATGCTGATGCCTTTCAGTGATACAGTAGACAACGTTAAACTGAAATCAGTGGGATCACAGGTTTGTTTTTAGTTTAGAAAGAGTTTCGGTCTACCAATAGGAGGCTTTAAAAAATGCCAGTTTCAGGTGAGGAGGCCCAAATCACTATCGAAGAGGACAAATCAAATAAGTGCGTAAGCAAAAAATACCCAATACGCCCTCTGTTGCTGTGTGTTTTTGACTGATAATGAGGACGGGCGATTGCTCAGCCTAGGGGCACACAGAGAATGGATATGCAGGTGAATGTGAACTAACACTCAGAGTAGAGAGACATGAGTGTGGATGGACAGTACAGAATCGCTGATGTTGTTACTGTTACCATACATGATGCCATGAACTACACTGCCTGCGATCGCTAGTACATCGTGTTGTCTCTCTGATGTCACACATTTTACATAAAAAGCCATCCGCGATGCGCCAGAAGTCTTGTCTGCTGCTGTCTGATTTTGGAACAGCAAGATTATAGGCCTCCCTCCCTCTCCCCTACCCCCGCTGTGCTGCGGCTCTCATATAGGCCTGTATGATCGTTCAGAACAAAGCATGCTCTGCTCGGTTTTTAAAAAATTATTTTTGAAGGGGGAGGGGTGGAGGGATGGTACAGTAACTTGACTTGGCCTATGGCGAATCACAGTGCACTGGCTACTGATTCCAGCAATTTTCTTTTCAGTTTAACAATAGGGCTATTTCAGTTTAGCACTAGTTTGTTAACAAAGATAAAGAGGAAAAAATTCGGGGACTCCTGTTTTCTTTCAGTTTAGCCATTTTTGATTTAACCATTTTCCATGGATTATGACATGGATTTCTTCAAGGCATTTTCAACAGGACAGATTTATTTAAAGTGAATCCTTATTTGTAGTTTTTATTTTCTCCAATGGTTTTGACTATCACCAACAGCTAAAAGACCAGGATGAACAAATGCGTAGCTTATGTCAAGAAATGGAAAGCATGGATCAAGAAGGTCAGGATTTAGATTTGAAGGTAAGATTTGATCCTGTGAACTATGAAATGGTTCCCATGTCTTTACCAGTAAGTGTGTATCACTTTTCAAGAAGTCTATGTGAGGTAACCTAGGAGAACCAGTCATGATGCAAAAATTTCACAATTTGAGTTATTTGCACCATCATGTAGCAGGGGTTTTGCAGAGCATTTTGCTTTTTAAATTTTAAAAATATCTTCACTAGAACCAAAGTTATGACATTTTAAAGATTCAAAACACACAGATATTTGAAAATGAGAAAATGGCATCTGAAGTTAACACATTTGTTTTCATACATTTTTAGGTGTTTTTCTCACCAGGAAAGCAACATAATGCCATTATTTGAATTTATAACCATCAAATATTGAGTAGAGATCACCATTTCAAGCAACCTGGGACTTTCTTTGCATAAAGTCAAATCAAAACAGATGTTTTGCTAGATCTAGATTTATCTGTCTGTCCACCATCATGTTGCTGGCAACCACATTTTTTTGCAGATATTAAATAAAAATAAAATTCTTCTGTGCTTAGAAAGTTTTCCTGCATCAAGCATAGGTTACTTTGTCAGCTAAAAGATTTAAATGTAGAATTGCAATTAAAACCAATTGGAAACCGATGCTGTAAGGTTGGCCTTTTCTAGCACACAATGTTTGTTTGTTTGCAAAGATGCGCAACTCTTACAATAATTATACTACAGAGCCAATACATTCATGCGTACAAGCAGCGAGAATAGATGTATAGATTTACGCCAAATTTGCAAACTAGGTCGCGGCGGTAAACAAGAAATTGAAGAATTGAAAGAGACCGCCTTCACCAAAGATAGTATGCATATCTGTTTACTGTGGTTTGTCCATATTTTTGGGCTGATTGAACTGTCTCGCCTTTTGTAAGTTCTTACAACACGTGGAAATGCACAAACGGATATTATTTACCGCAGCAACCTACTTTCCGCTCCATGCTAACAATGGTATTGCAGAGCCTCCCGTGTCTAGGAGTGCAAATCGACCAATAGTGAAACCTCTCTATACATCTATACTCGCTGTACAAGCTATGAACGAAAGCTCTGGATTTTCTCTTTCCATTAGTATATGGTGTGATCAAAAGAGGACTAAATTGTTGACTGTGACAGTGGTAAAAATATGAAATGTCAACAAACCTGATCCACTGCATTTAAAATGCAAAATTAAAATATTTGGAAGCTTTTATTTCATGCTGAAACTTGCACATAAGATGTAGGATTGGATGTAGAATGAGGTTCTGACCCTAGCTAAATTTAAACGTAAAAAAAAGGTCACCCAGGTAACTTTTGGAAGCTGATTAGTCAATACTAAGATTTTTGCAACCTGACGGGTTTTCTCAGGCTGCCTCACATATACCCAGGTGTATTCCCTCTGCTGGTATGAAAGCTTCCGCCTATGGCAGAAATTGCAGTAATTGTCAGAATGAGCCATAAGACACATGGCATTACATGAAAAAACCAATCGTCTAGGTATTTGAAACTTGTTTGTTGTTGTCTCAATCGGAGGTTTCCTTCAGCCGTTTGATGTAATTAATGGCCCATTATTTAAAATGATTTACAGTAATTTGGTCACCATAACTTTTATTAAAAACACACCCATTAGTTAACTGTCCCTTGCAACAAACAGCTTAAGACAAAAGACAAGGTGGGGGAAGTGGACTGTTATGTAGCAGATGAAAGAAAGTAAGCCTAATATTAACAGTACACACTACACCCATGCACACCACTGCATGTCAGCTCATTGTGATTGGTCTAGTGTAAGCCTCTCCCCATTCAAATGATGACGTTATGGGCTCCTGTGTTTGAGAAAAACAAAATCAGAGGCAAAATCAATGACCCAAAGCAAATTCAAAATTGTCCTCCACCATTTCAAGTCTCTAAGTTGAAAAAAGAATCCTCTGTAGGTCAAAAGAAAGATACCTTCAAAATTTCTCACAAATCTGAGGTGTTTGACTGGAGATGGGTCTTTTTAAAACTTGTGCAAGTTTTAGTGTAATGTAGAGTTCTAGACCTTTAGTTAACAATACCACCTCCCTATGCAGGCATTGCTTGTAAAGTATGAAGGCAGAATGATTCATCTGAGACAAAGATGTCATATTTTGTGGTATATTTTTAATGCATGTCATGTTCTAATTTTCTCCAGCTTAAGGCCTCAGAGAAAAAATTAAAGGAAAAAGAAGACGGGTTGCGTTCAGCTTGCCAAGAGCTTCAGAATGCTGAAAAAGATCGCCAGGCCTTGAAAGCTAAGGTAATATTGATGTTGTTTTTCTGCTTGGTAGTGTTTTTTGTCTTGTCTTCAATTTTATTTCCCATTCTATTTCATCAGTTGAATGCAAGAACTGATGATCAGTATTTTCACACTGAAGGAGATCACCATTTCTTGCAATGAACCGAAGATTTGTACTGATATTCTCATTACCTTTCATTCTCTATAATAGCTTGGTGCTGGACTAAGGCTGAGCTTAAATGGGTGACATTTTAGGGCCTTAAAACTTCATACTTCATTTTTAATGGCTTGAAGCTGAGTAATTAGAGGTATATTTGGACCATTCTCTTGAAGCAGCTCATTCGTCCTCTTGTATCTTGGTAGCATTTTTGTGAACTTCATTTGTTACTCTCTGTATTCTCTGTTAGCATCGTTGGCACTTGCCAGATAAGATTGCATGTGGTTGGTGGGCGCTTCTGGTGAGGTCTCCTTCTGTCCTATCACTCTTTTATATTGTACAGTATTTCCCATAAATATGTTGTATGTGCATTTTTGCCTTTTCAAGAAAATGACGATTGAAGTTTGGTCGGCAAAAGGGATAAAATGCATAAAACATTATGTCACAAACACATGTCTCAAAAAGTTTTTAAGTGATTGGAATGACATTTATACATAATGAAATAAGGAGTGAGAAAAGCACTTTCATGTCAAAACCTCAAAATTGGGGGAAAAGTCGCATACAACAATATGGCAAAAACCCCTTGATATCCTGTCTATGGTTTTGCTTTTCCCTAGCACACTGTGGCCGTTGTCATGTCGACATGCTCTCTCCAAACACAAACACAGAGTTATATAAATCACCAGTTTCCTACAACTGAGGGCCTTGCCATGTCTAGATTTGGCCTTATTACCCTGTTTCTTATCACTCACAGCTGATACATGTGGGGCTCATTCACAACACACTGTATGACCATCAGGCTGTCCATAGAATTTGTGCTCATCATTCTGTATTTTACTGTCATCCCACTTCTTCATCACCTCTTTCTAGCTTTCTCACACATATGCAAACTGACCTTGACCCTCACCACAAATTCCTTGTCTTTATAATCTCCTGTCACATTGCATCAGGTGGATGAGAAAGACGTAAAACTTCGGAAAGCTTTGGAAGCCATTCGGAAAATGGAACAGGAGATTAAATGTTTGGAAACAGATGTAAGAATGACATAATGACCTACTGCTCTGAGAAACTTTTGCATTAAGGATATTTACAAAATATTTTTATTTGCTGATCTCGTTGTTTGCTTTCTCTCTGTCTCTCCCTCTCTATCTCTCTCTCTCTCTCTCTCTCTCTCTGCTTCCTCTTTCTTTTCTCCGTCCTTCCTTTGTGCATATCTGCCAATGATGTCAGATGTCAAGGTCCAGTCCATATTATTCATTTTTGATAAACTACAGACTAATATAATAATATCGTCACCATTCCCTTAGACTGTGGTAACTCAAAAATATTTAAAAATCAATTTTTATGAATTTCAACCACATTCAAAGCTGCATTGAGTGATCTTGGTTCTAGACTTTGAAGCCAAAAAATAATCAAAAAGCAAACTTACAAAAAGTCATTGTAACAAAACCAGGAGTGCTAAAATTAAGCAGTTTTTTGCTTCCCCTGAAAAGCAGTCAAAATCCGTCACTACGGTTTTAGGGAACGTAATGATATAATACCTGTTGTGTTCTCAGTTACTTTTATGACTATCTCATTTGACCTTTGGATAGTATCTTACACTTAACTCTGATCCTTTAACCTTCTTTTTGTTTTACAATCACCGACATTCCATATGTTTCCAGATGAGACTCAAACATTTATTTGTTGAGGGTCAAGAGTGGCATGGACTCCGTCCTATCCGATAAAATTATGTTCCTACACAATTGTCATAATTTGATGTCTTAATTCTAGCACACTTAATTGAACTACAAATATCCATCAGCTCCAGAATGCTGAAAAAAATCTGCGAACATGTTGCAAAGATGTACAAAATTTGGAGGCAGAGCGTGAACGTTTGGAAACTTCGGTAAGATATTATTTACTATGATATGTTTTAGGGCTGAGAAACAAGTATGGATCAGATGTTTCTGAAAGGACAGGCAAATCAGGATGTGTCATTAAAAAAAAAATCATGGAGGATGATAAGAGATATTAGATCCACTATCTCAGATATGTCATATACACTCTGTGTAAAGCGTGTGACAGGACAGAAGCAAAGGGAACCTGGGTCTAGCCAGGCCTGCAGAAAATTTAAGTAAGTCATAAGATACAGATCATGTATTTGAGGGGGTTCGTTTTCTCTGGAGATCTCTCTTTCTTGAGAGCTTTTTTTTAGCTTTGTTTTGTTGTGTTAGCATTTGACATAGCAGCGGTGATTGTAAAGGGGAAGGGATAGTGGAGGGATAGTGGAGGGAGCATCACCATCACTGAAATCTCACACCAGTAGTATGTGTTGGAGACTCTATGCTTCTTCAATTGGTTTCCATTTTCATATGAAAACTCATTCTGCCAGATTAGCCGCGCTTACCTACATGTTCACACTGCCAGTCAGTGACATGGGCCACAGATAAAAAGCATTGCCAAGTCATGTAAGAAGGCTAACCCTACTGTCAAAGTTGCAGGAATATCAGTATTGCAGGCTTAGCCAGGCTTTTTGGTATAAAGCTCAAATATTATCATCATCATAAGGCATGGTTCATCATCATCAGTTATGTTTTTTTTCACGAACTTCCACTGTGTATGCTTCTGCACCCTTGCGCTCAAATTTAATAGCCATTGACTGTCTGTTTGAATCTGTGTTGTCTGTTTTCAAGAATACTTGACTTGTCTCCTGTTTGCCACAAAACAGTTGAAGCAAAAGGAGGAGCAGCTGCAAGGAGCACATCAGGAGATCAGAGACCTGGAAGAAGACAAACAGCGCTTGTGCAAAGAGGTATTAACACATGGAGAGAGAGAGAGAGAGAGAAAGGATTTATACCAAGGATGTAAGCTTGCCAAATTTCTGATTTTGTTTTGGCCTCACTATTTCAAGCGCCTTTGTTCCCGTGTGTGTTGATCTGATTCACTGCAGCCGTGTTAATGCAACAGTTACATATATGGGTACATTCCCATTCAGGATTTTTGTACAGTTTACTGATAGGACACAGATGCCCCCCTTTTCCAGCTGTCAATAAAACGCATTTTAGACTTCATGCATATCTGAAGAAGGCACTGTACCTGCGGATCTGAAAGAATTATTTTCTAAAGTGGGCCGAAAGTGTGTCCTGTCCTTTCTGAGAGAGGCTAAGATCTACAGCTTGATTCAAAAAACTTTATACTCTTGTCAGATCCATACAAAACAACTAATGAGAATTTTTACCAACATGATAAAATTTATACAGAACTGTTTAATTCTGTTTGTGAAATTTTGAAGCTCTGAAGATGAAACATAAATAAAATACAGGCATAAAGGGTCAAATACAGGCATAAAGGGTCATTATTGTGCCGACACACTTTAAAATCCAAACTCAAACTCAAACACACATACATCCCCGACTTATACAAAAACACAGGCAGAGGGACTGAACATGCTTTTTTACAAAGGAATTGACAGAGAGAGATGGTTGATATAAAGAAATGGTGCAAGATCAGTGTAGATAAAATACAACAAATACCAAGTGAGAACATACTGCTTTCCATGTGTCAGTAGCAAAGGTCCTCTAACATCCCTCTCCCTCTCCATTTGTCTGTTTGCATGCTGGACTTGCATCAGCATGTCAAAAATTGTGAATAAATTGTGATAGAATGGAATAACTGTAAAGAAATCAGGACATGCCAGTTTTGTTATCAATCTAAAGGAAATATCTGTAATTTTTGAATCAAATTAAGACATGGGAAATATTGTTCAGGGTTCTATTTTACCTCCAATATGCAATTGCTATATTTGAAAGTCTCCGTTTTTGTTTTTTTTCCCCATATTCGTTTAGCTAAAACTTTGACATAATTCTCACTCAGCTCTTACTTAGGGGTGAAACAGATCAAGGCTGATGTAGGTGCTAAACTGTGGGCTGGCCACTCATAAATTTTGCCTCAGACTAGCACTGCCTGCTGCATCCCACTGGGTCATGGTGTGGGCAGTGCCTAGAATGCTCATTTGAAGCAAACTTTAAAGGCAGCGAACCACCGGTCTGGGGCCTACACCAGCATTGGTCTGTGTCACCCCTTAATCTCACTCTATCCTTTTCTCCTCTTCCCTCCTCTTCTGTAGGGATAATTGAGTTCTATAAGCTCATACCCATTTTCTCCCCATCTCTGAACATCTTTGTGTGCATGAAGCTGGAGGAAAAAGAACGCCAACTCAGATCTGTACATGCTGAATGCAGTCGACTGCAGCAAGAGGTGAAATGTTTGCAGAGTGAGGTAGGCATTGGAATTAATAAGGGCAGTTTTTGGGGGGAAATGTTGGAGATTTATAATAAAACTAGATATGGTACCTGGCATTACCCAGGATAGACCTGTGCTTCTACCTATCTTTCTCCCTGGCTACAGATCTCATATGCGCACTCATTTCTAGACTGGGAAATTGCAACATTTTGAAAGCTTGTCAAACTAGTCTCATGTACAGTGGGCTTATCAAGGGAACATAAAAGCAGATCATTGTATTTTACATTTTTACAACTTTAAAAAAAATATTGCCTGAAACTTGAATAAATGCAATAGGTTGATACTAAAGTGAACGGGTTAGATTATTTGACACTCAACTCTTTTGAGGCATATCCCCAATTTATCGGTGCCAGTGAAAAACACATTTGGACGTATCGCCAATTTATATTGTATTCTACATTCAGTTCTTTTTATTTGATATGTGACATTTTACTCTACTTTCAATAGATCTACTCTTTTTTCTGTAAGCGTTTTTCTGGACCATGCTGTTTTTTCCCCGAACTAGGAAAGAATTAATTACATCCAGACTTGACTGAATACCCTAACACTGACATCCTCAAAGAGTTAAGAGAATTAATTTTATAAGTTTTGAAAGTGATGGTTGGGCTGTGACACTGAGCAAAAAAGCAGTGAAAATTGCACCACAATGAAATATTCCAGCCACTCATTTTTTTTTATAAGACATAATAAGGTCAGTAAACAGATGGATCAGATGGTCACCCGGACATACTGATTTTCTTGGGAAATTCTTGGCCACTCTATGTGAAGTTTTGACTTTTCTAGATTATGTAAAGTAAAGTGCTAAATTATCCAGACTTAAAGGGAGTAAGCAGTGGCCCAAGTCTGGTCTCTGAAATAGCTTCATTGTGCTGACAAGTCACACATAACTCTGGCTGAAAATATAGGAAAAAAGAGGGCCTTTGTCTCTTGAAAGATTAGTAGTGGAATTAATCACAAAATACTAGGTTTGTTTGAGAATTCTTTACGCTGTTACTTCAGGTGTGAAAAAGAAAATGGCTTTTGAGTTCAGTGGATTTAGTGGCATAGTGTAGGTTGCTTGTGCCTGGGGCAAGTATTGCACCCCCTGACCCATAGCACTCTCTGAGACCCTTCCACCAGTCTAGTTTGGAACCTCTTACCCCCCCCCCCCCCAAACACGTGTATTGTGTTTTAAGAAATTACTGATGTAATTAAAGTAAAGTGCATTTAATGCTAGTATACTCAAATTTAATTAAAATCACCTAGTTTAATTTGTGCAAATTTTTTCAATAACAGTACATGTATTGGAATCTTCATGGACATCTCTGTTGATAGTATTGCTATGTTACTTAATCTTTCTCGGCTCATTACAGATTCTGATACATTTTGATTTATTTAAGTTTTAAAAAACTAATTTCACAACTGGTAGTTGAAACACTGATAAGTTTTTAAATTTTACGCCCTTAAGAATTTTGCACCTGTGGCCTCACCCACTTCAGTCCACAATATTGTTGACAAATTAAGTGCAATTGGCATAACTGTCAATGTAAACACAGTATATGAAGTCAGAGAAGATGTCACCCTGCAGAGTTATAAACTTGATGGCTGAACTATTTTCATGAGTTTATTCCCTTTACTGTGTTGTTGACGCACACTGCACATCCTAGAGTGTACATCCTAGAGTCAACAGTGCAGGCGTACTGTGGATGGACACCATATGTCCTAAAATCAATAGTGAGACTGCAATGGTCAGCAAATGGCAGGAGAAAAAAATCGTATAGCAGTGGAAGGGTTAATAATTTATGAGTGGATCTGAGGAAATCGGGCTTAAGGTGAAAGAATAAATTCCTGAGAAAACCTCTCCAAGGGGGGGGGGGGGGGGATTTTCTATGGAAACTAAGATTTGCTTGTTACATGAAAAATTAGCCATTTTTCTACATTCAGTTTAAACATTTTGCTTGAAATTGCCTTAAAATATTTTATTTTGATTGTTTTGATAGATAGAAAATTTTTACCTTTAGCCCAGTTTTGTCAGATTCACCCACATATCATCAGAATGTATGGTCACCATATTTATTGGAGGATAGTCTAAGCAGGATTAAATGTTTGTTAACTGAGAACCAGTGAGCACCATATTAAGTGCTCATATTGTCTGTGGAATCACAGTACTATATGCTTGAATGGGCATTATTTTACCTTTAAATGATCACATTTTTGAATCAGTTCCAATCTTCATCCTCTCATCCATCACTTAAGAGTAAATTTTAGTGACCCTGCAAAATAGAGTGATGAATATAAAACATTGAGCAATGATATCAATTCTTATTGTTCCTTTGAATATTGAACAGTTTCTGATGATAGTTTCATTTTATTTCAGCTGAAAGAGAAGAATGATAATTTGCAGTCACTCTGTCAGACATTATCAAAGATGGAAAAAGAAATCGAGTGTCTGAGAGATCAGGTATGAGGTTAGAATAATCAGTGGAAACGTTTTTTGGTTTTCAATGCATTGTCTTGGCACTTACCTTACACATTGCTTCTCCCACTGTGTAAATATGGGCTGTGAGGATTTCACTGTTTATGCTCAGTAGCCTTTTCCAGTGTGTTAAGAGAATTCACAGCATCCAGGAACTGTGTACATCTTGGATGTTCCACCCTTTTGATGTTATCTGAATTTCCTTTGCTGTTTGATGAAAAAAATAATAAAGAAATAAATTTTTGCACCCCCACAATTCACATTAAGGAGCTGTTATGCTACTGGCATTATGTAATGATCCTGTGGGGGAAATGTGTTTGTTACAAGAAAATGTTGGTTCTTAGGCCTTGAAGCCCTCTCTCTCATCATAACTTACTTTTCATTCTTCTGATGTTGGTGTCTGAGTGTAAAAGAGAGAAGTTGAACACACAAAAAATACACTCGTAGGTGTTGGTGCCTGCCACCTGTGAAAAGGAGTAGGGGAGGGGAGGACTCCTGTTCTGTCCTACATGGATTCAATGAGGATTGGATGTGAACTTTATCTGTGTGTTCTAGCCTGATGTTTTTACCTGTTGAGGTCATATCTGAAACTGTAAGGGCAGTTTGTCATTGTAAATTTTGTTCAGCATTGTATGCACTAAATTTAATGGATGTGATTCCAAAAGGGAATTTTCACCAAGTTGTCATCCCATCCTAATTTTGTAAATGTTCTTCAAACCACCGATTTCCATTGTTAGTTTATCATTTTGAATGGGAAACATTTTATCCAAAGTTTGGCCACAGTCTCATGTCGATGGCTGTCAACCAAAATGTGTCCAATTTTATTCATTGCTTTTAAATGTCTGTAGATATCCAAGACACAAGGTGTGTGGCTGTATTTAATGATAACCCAATAAAATTACGTGTTTTCATGTGACTATGTTGAAATTGTTGCAATTATTTGAATTTTCATGAAGATTGCAAACTCTCTTTTCTCAATTTGTCCATTTTGGACATAAAACATTCTGGTTGCCAACCCTAGATATATTTTCATGGTGCACTTGTTTGACTGGTGAATGATTAATACAAGGATGGGTTTCTGCTGTTGTGATTGTTGTTAGTGTTGTTGTTGTTGTTGTGATATTTGTATTCATAATTTTTGTATTTAATATTCTTTCTTGTTCGTCTATGAAAAGCTCTCAAAACAAGAGGAACAGATTATGAATCAAGACTCAAACATTAAGAGCTTGGAAGAAGAGAATGAGGCATTGAAAGAAAAGGTAAGCTGTCTGCAAATTCCCAAAACTGATCCTTCAAGGTCTGTGAGTCTATTTTGTAATGTTACATTTCATGTACAATGCTTACCCAATGTACCAAGCCTAGAATGATGTAAATCCCCATGGGAGAGAGTGAAAACAAGTTTCACTCACAGAGAAGGGAGAACAGAAGTAAATACTTCCACTGAAACATACACTGAAAAACAATCAGTGCTTGAATCTGAATAGGTGAAGGTTTAAGAGAACATTTCCAAAACAGAATGGGCAGACTTAAGTAAAATAAGGACATCAGGACACACTTTATTTAGATCAGCAAAATTTAGTCAAGTAAAATGAGGACTTTATTGAAATTTTCGTCAAAGAATAGACAGATCATAAGTAAAATATTTAGACAAAACATTTGTTAAGTACATGATAACCAGAAACTTGAAGGATCATTCCGTTTTTGTTGTCTATCTCATTGTATTTTAATTATGCCTGATACAAAATATCACTGGTTATCGTGATACATCAGGTTACCTGTGAATTTCAGTTGTTTTTAAAGTTATTAAACTCTTGTTTTTTTGTTGTTTTTTTTAATCCTTGCACAATGAGTGTATTAACTATGATGTATCCCTGAAAGGTCAAGGAAAAGGACAAAGAGCTGCGTATGCTATGCCAAGAACTGGAAGCCATGGAAAACAAACTGAAGTGTCTGAAAGAAAAGGTAAGAGACACATCAGTAGTTAATGAAATCTGACCCTCCTCACTAGTATAAATGATAATGGAAGGTTTATAATTGCCCTAGTTACCAGGCTCAAATTTTGTTCATGGGTTAGGGAGACACATTCCCTCCACTCCCCCCCCCCCCCTTTTTATTTTTTTATTTTATCTGCTTCAAATCATTTTGCATTCTTTTTTTCTGTCACTGAGCTGTCTTTGCCAGTACTATGTTATCTTTGATTATGATAATATTATAAATATAATTAGCAGAATGATAATAATCTAAACACTCATTAATTTTATTTCTATGCTCAGGACTTAATTCATTATCCATGTCCTTGGGTTTTTGCTGTTTCTGTATTGCTGTTATGATAAGACAGCTACACGGTGTATTGATGATTCATCTTGTTAGCCTCCAGAGACATCGATGGTGTTGGCCACAAATGGGCCATCTCTGAAGAAGCAAATGTTACAGGAGAGTCTTGAAACTGTTTTATTAAACTATTGATGACCATTTCAACTCCAGATTTATTACATATTTCAGTAACTTGCAACCTTTGGCATGACTAACTGACCAAACTATACACTCTTCAGGCCTTAAATTTGGCAGGAAGGTGGCAAGTGAGATAAGGAAGCTGATGGCTATAATTAAAAGTTGTTTACTTCAAGCATGTATTTTTAAAAAATAACCATATTTATTGCTATGTAACATCTGTAGTTTTGCATGTTTGTTTCGTAATATATAATACTAGATAACCTACCGGGCATTGCCCGGAATAAACAGTCATGTGCCCCCCCCCCTCTCTCTCTCTCAAATAATAAAAGTAATAAACTACAGTCTTACTCCAGAACTCATGCGCACCAGAACACTACGCTCTAAACTGAACGCTTGATACGATTGCTTTTTATGACATGCACGGTACTATGTACTACGAAACTAACATGCAAAAGTACAAATGTTACATAGCAATAAACATTGTTAATTTTTAAAATTCCTGCTTGGAGTAAAGCACGGTACTATGTATTATGAAACAAACATGCAAAAGTACAAATGTTACATAGCAATAAACATTGTTAATTTTTAAAATTCCTGCTTGGAGTAAACAACTTTTAATTATAGCCATCATCTTCCTTATCTCAGTTGCCACCTTCCTGCCAAATTTAAGGCCTGAAGAGTGTATAGTTTGGTCAGTTAGTCATGCCAAAGGTTGCAAGTTACTGAAATATATAATAGATATATATATTATATATCGTAATGTCATAAAAAGTAACCATATCAAGCGTTCAGTTTGGTGCGTAGTGTTCTGGTGCGCATGAGTTCTGAAGCAAGACTGTAGTGTCACAAATCCCAGACTGGGAGATGTAATAAGTTATGACAGGACAACAATCACGAACAAACAAGTTAACACTTAACAGAACAATCCATCAGACTCACACATTTATTAAGCATAATTATACAGATAATAGCGCAATTACATACATTATATTACTGAAATTAACTGCCGTACAACGGCCTTATTCTCACACACACTCTCCCTCGGATCCACAATCCGGTAGTTACTCCTAAAGGCACTTCGGCCTCAGCCTCTCCCCTCAGGGTCTTAATAGCACATTAATAATTTACTGGCACCGCAGTCTCTCAATATCACCTTCCTATTGTCATACACCTTAGCACTCCCCTAGCACCTCAGCAGGGCAATAACACCTTATCATTTCAATAGACATTATCATTTCAATAGACATTATTATTTCAATAGTACATTCTCCCCTCAACATGGCAATAGTGCATTATCACATTCACGCTCATATCTACGTCCCTGTCTGTGGCCTGACTACCACGACTTTATGTGCCTCTACTGTCCTGCACTGACAGCCTCACTTCTGGCCTATGTGTGGCCTCCGGCCCTATGCTGGCCTATCCCCTGTGCTCATCGAGGTGGCTCTGCGGCCCGTCCCCGACACCTACAAGAATAACATTACATTGGTATAATACCCTACCATTTCTATTCACTCCACCTCTCCTTACAACCCATGAAACGTACACACACTAGTTCACCTTTCACTCACCACACATCTTACGGTAACACACTTCCATCGGAGTACACACTACTCACTCGCGCTACAAATCCATGAACTCACTTTCATCTATCGCTCATGGCGCACATTGCTATATCCAATATCAAGGACTTCCACATTCCTCACATATACTTATTTACATCATGGTAATAGACGAATATAATATAATACATCAATCATAATAATCAATCAACGTTCTACATACCAGTCATTACTGGAAAGACTCTCTCACTAGTCTTCTCGACTGCTCCCCTTATGTCCGCCCGATGGGCTCTTATTCACAGGTCCGTTCCGTAGGACCTTCTAACTTGCAGTGATAGTAATACAGCGCTTTCGCCTCCTTCAGACCCCCCCCCCCCCACTACTCACAACAGCACGCTTAACTTACTTGTCTACCGTGAGCCTTTCTTACTCTACACCCGCTCTGTAGCAATCCCCTTAATTGCACTCACTCCACTCGTGACATCATCCCCCACCCCAAAAAAATTAATGCAATTAATTTCAAATCGCATCAAGATGACTGTCAACGAGTGAGCGTGAGCAATACGTACACTAAAAAAAATGACCTAGCAGTTCCCCTAGTATATAAAATACGGAAATCAGGGGAAAACATGGGGATCAATATGGCCTGCAATATGCATATATGTGTCACATCATGAATAGCTAACTAAACACAATATCTAATACAGAATCAAAAACCAATCAACCTATCAACCATTCTTCATATCATATTTATAATGTCAATATTTTAAAGTCGACTCATTCACACAGATCCTGTCAATGTTCCTGTCCTCCGATGTATAAGCTCCTGAAATCTTCCCCTAGGCTCGACTAAGGTAGTCGGCGATATGATTGCTGGTTCCTGGAATTGGTTGAATAACGAAGGTATACGGCTGTAAAGCCAATGCCCATCTAGACAAGCGTGGGCTGGACGAACGATTCTTCGACAAAAATGTCAGTGGCTTGTGGTCTGTCTGGATACAAAATTCTCGTCCCATGAGATAACGTCCTAATTTCTGGACGGACCACACAATGGCAAGACACTCACGCTCTATCACAGAATACTTTCTTTCTCTCTGCAATAACTTCCTACTGACATAACATACAGGATGGAGACATTCGTTCTTCTCCTGTAGAAGACAAGCGCCGACACCAGAGTCCGACACATCCGTTCTGAGGATAAAATTAGATCGAAAATCGGGTAATATCAGAATGGGTGACGATGATAATGCTGTCACCAAATTATCAAATGATGTCTGACATTCAGACGTCCACTGGACCTTATCGGGTTGTCCCTTCTTAGTAAGGTCAGTAAGAGAAGATGACAAGGAGGAAAAATTTGGAATGAACTTTCTGTAATAATTTAAAATTCCCACTAAGCTTCTGACTTGTTTCTTTGTTTTAGGGATTTGCAACCCTACTAACTTGTCAATTTTTGTTTCTTCAGGTCTCTGAACACCTCTACCCACAATATGTCCTAAGAATACTATCTCTGGACATGCCAAATCCATCCTTGCGGGTTTAGCAGTTAACCCAAAATGACGTAATCGTTGAAAAATTACTGTTAGTGTCTGAATATGCTCAGACCATGTCGACGTATGGCATGCTATATCGTCAAAGAATGACACGACATTAGGTATGTCCTTCAACACTAGTACGAGAATACAAATACTCTGGTCTCTCATGAAACCTCTGCAGCATATCAACATGGAAAACCTTTACTGATCCATCAATGTGGATAGCGTAATCTACCTTCGAAACAATTCGCTCAATAACATAAGGACCTTTCCATGTCATCAATAACTTATTATGGTCCGTAGGTAACAACAATAGGACCTTGTCTCCTGGCTTAAAAATTCTCAGTTTGGAACCTCTATCTTTATAGTCTTTTGCTTTTTTCGAAGCGATACCAGAAGCTTCTTCTGCTATAGTGCGCGCTGAAGATAATCTTTCTCTTAAATCAACAAGGTCTATCGAAACCTTTTTAAACGGTTCCGAAACCGTGGGGATCTTTTGAAGAGGAGCCTGGGGTGTACGACCCTTATGCGTCGTCTTTTGGCACGCACTGCACGTCTTACAATATAACCGTACATCTCTATGTATCGATGGCCAATAAAAATCTTTCAGAACTCTTTGCTTGGTTCTAGCACTTCCCATATGATCCGCTAATGGAACATCATGGGCCAGACGCAATACTGTAGCAATTAACGACCGTGGCACGACAACCTGCTTTTGAACGGAAGCCACTGTGACGTACATACGGAACAGAATGCCCCCCTGGACAAAAAAAGAAGACGACCCGTTCTTGTATTTCCTCGTTTTCTCGGTTCGCGCTTCCCCAAAACATGGGTTTAATGATGGGTCCTCCCTTTGTAATCTCGCCAAGCGCTCTGGCGTGATATCTAGGTTGACCGCTGGCGTCGCCAAAGGTCTAATCTTATCTTTATCAGCTACCCGTCGACGTGTTTCGACCGCGGCGCAAAAGTCAATACCCTTTGATTGCGACCATGCTTGCACGTTCTCATCGGAAGGGGAAACTACCCGTGATACATTCCCAATGATGAGCTGGGCGCCTGGAAAACAACCAACGACTGCCTCGACTTCCCCGCTAAGGAAAGGTGTATCTATCACTATTCTTGCCATGGGTAATTTCTCAATGGCCCCCGAAAATTGGATGCACGGGACAGTCTCACCTGTAAGCTGTGAATCCCGAATGTTACGAGTTGGGTTATATGGAATTATTGGTGTTACGACTGCATTTAAAATATCGAGAGGTTTTTAGGAATTACTCTTCCATACCATGCCACATATACTAATAACAATTCGAATAAGTTTTATCAAGGACCTGCAGGGCCACAAATTTATTTACTTTAAAATCCCTAACAAATTTCGTCTAGCTCTTACATACTAAAAAGACAACATCAGCAGCATCAAATGAAAATTCAATAATATATCACTAGAAGTCTCCTCTAGGTTCCTAAAAGATCATATCATTCTGACTCATTCACAATTTAATTATTACTCATCTATCTTTCAGATATAGTCTGCCTACTATCTAACAAATAATATCCTAATGTCTCAGACGACAATGTTAACTCAGTTATTTGTGCCTACCGCTTATAAAGGATCAAACTCGTCAATACAAACTGACGTAGTTAAGTTAGATCTAGATCTGCTCTAGGATGGGCTGGCAATCCCCAGCCTCATCCAGACACATCAATTTCAATTTACAAATGTGTATACCAGACACTCATGCTAGATCTAGTTGCAAGTTAAAATACATTGTAGTCTTGCATTCTTCGGTAGCACTTCTACTGGAAAATTTAAGGTCAGCTTCACGTTCATCGTCAAATCAATAGGCAGACACTTACACTTGGTCCCTGATACGAGATCAGGGAGCCGGAGATAATAGCAGTAGATAATTTGTGAATAGCGTATGGTCTCATTCCAGTGTCTATCAAGGACATAGACATGACTTTAACAATCTTCTGATTCTCTCTGGCTGAATCCCGCCGACTACCTTCACAGATGGATAATTCTGCATGGAGTAGTGAAACATAGGAATGGCTCCGCTTATATACCGCGCGGCCATCTGCAAATCCCCAGCCAACTGCCCAAATTTGATTGGTGCATCCATTTCGAGCTCAGCTCGTAGTATTAATAGATTCTGCATGGAAATCGGTCACGGCCTTGCACTAGTAACAGCCAAGGTCAAATTAACATATCAAAACCCTTACTAAAGTCTCCAACCCTCTACGTTTTATGTACGAATTTACTATTTCCCTTTTACTCACCCCTTCTCTTCCCTGTTAGAGTTCATCAAAATCACGGGGTCGAGAACTGCACCGTCACTGCTAACCCATCCATTCATTCTATCCTGCCCCACTTTCCTTCCATCCCTAAGAAAAAGCGTTACAAAAACAAACTGTCCACGAGAATAGTCCAAGGACATCTGCACTGGCCAAAATCAACGAGACCATGAAATAAACAATCCGCGACCCAGCACGACACTTCTAGTCCTAACCCTTGACACCGAATGCAGTCTCTATGCACCCCCACAACGGTAGATCCTGTATCTCGTAAAACCGAGACCGGTTCGTCCCCAACAAACCCCGGATAAACCCTAAGACCACCTCCTGTATGACATGAATTTATAACGGGGATCTTTCTCCCACAAGGTAAAACACCGGAAGATAATAACTTCTCACAACTGGGACACTTAGAATACTGTCCGCCTCCGTTGTCCGATGTAACACACGCAGCCGCATGATGAAATTTATTTGGGGAACATGGACTGGAGCTACTGTCCACGTTCGCCGCTATCCTACCTGCAGGGCAATTCACGCTGATGTGATCTGCTCTACCGCAGTTCCAACACTTCGCGGCCCTACACTCGCGTGAAAAGTGACCCACGCGTCCGCAAGTCCAACACTCCGCTCCCTGTGCTGCACTAGGCCTGGGTCCCCGTGACCCATCGCGACCGGAACTAGAGTCCCTATGCCGTCGGTCATCGGCAAAGGTCACAAATCGCCCCCGGCCATTACCGCGACCTAGCCCTCCTGCTCGGTCAAACTTACCGGATCCATATGCCGGTGATTGGTGATAGCCCTTGCGCTGCCACTGGGCTTGCCCACTATAGGCACCCCGCTGACGCGACCTGTCCTTAAGTCCTGCCGGCGACCCTTCGACAACGGCGACGTACCCAGCATCTTGGACGTACGCCCTGGCGACTGGTTTGGACGGATGTGCCGTACGGTATGCCTCCGCCAACTTAGACGCCTCCTGCACCGTCGCGGGTTCGTTCTCTTTCAGGAAAGCCACCAGATCTTTGTGGCACGACGCGTACAGCTGGTCACGGATCATTAAGTCTTTCAGTTTAGCAAAGTCCGCGCCCACATGCGCCAAGTCTACCCAGTTCGCGAAATATTCCGTCAATCTCGCGACGAAGGCAGCAAAGTCCTCCCTGGTATCCGCACGTGCTCGCCTAAACTGCTCCCGGAAATATTCCTCGGTACGCGCAAATCGGCGAAGCAGCAAAGCCTTCAGCTTATCGTAATCTTGCACGTCTTCGCGCTGTAGCTCTTTAAAGTAGGTTAACGCTCGCCCCTGCAATAGAGACGCCAGGTACGTGGCCCATAATTCCTTATTTTCCCCCCATTGCAATTGTGCGTTCAGTTCGAACCTGTAAAGGAAGGCGTCTATGTCGTCCTTCCGGTCGTCGAACGTAGGGAGCTTAATCCTAACGCCACCTTTATTGTGTACCTGCCGCTCAACCGTTTCCGTTGGCGTATTCCTCTTGAGTTCTAACTCCGCAATCTTTACTTGCGCCTCTATCTCCTTTAACTTCAACTCCCTCTCCTGAGCCTGTCTCTCCTGTTGCTGATGCAACTCCTTTAACTTAAACTCCCTTTCCTCTTCCCTATCCTTAGCCTCTCTTTCCTGTTGCTTAAACTCCCTTTCCTGCTGCTGAGCCTTAGCCTCTCTTTCCTCTTCTCTCTGTCGCTCTTGAGCCTCTTTTTCTCGCTCTCTATCCTTAGCACGCTCATCGCGCAAATCCGCTTGCTGTTCTTTAATCCAGCCGCGTAGCTCTTCTCCCTCAAGGCCAAGTTCCTTACCCAACTTCATTAGTTGTTGGAGTTCCGCCATTTCACAGATTTATGGTTATGGTATCTATTATAAGACGACCAACCTGTCGGTATGATCACTAACGATACGACCAGAGACCTGAGATCACACCAGATATAACAATACCCAGTTGTCTCAAATACAATTCAGAAATTTACCTTTACAGCACAACTAATTCTATATCTATAAAATGTATAGCACTATTAATTATAAAAGAAAATAGAAACGACAAGAATGAAGAAATACAGTAGAAGGACCACAAGTACGTCAAGGACAACGAACCAGACTAGGACAAAGCTTCTACAAAAAAAAACTATAATGGAAAAAAAAAATTGCAACCTAACTACGCCGATTACACTACAAGGTACGAACAAGAACAGAGTCTGAAAAAAAAGAACGTATCTACAGATAGGGAAGGGAGGGACAAGAGAAACGTCTTCCTAAAACACGAGGAAGATAGAACGGCACAATCTAAACAAAAATACAGGTCCCTACAGAACTGTTCACTGTGATGAACGCGGTTCCTAGATTAGCCCACCTCCCGAAGAGGATAAACTACGCTCACCACAGCAAACCCGCGCCACCGCCCGTACAATCAATTACAACGAAAACAGCAAAAACAGGGAAACGGACAGATGAAAAGACAGCCCTTAATCCAGGGTACAAAATTTTTGACTTTTACTTAACTTTCAGCCTTATGAGTTTAAGTCCTCGACCTAATCGGAGCTCTGGCTGCTTGTCTCCTCAGGCTGCACGCACACTCTGCAGAAATTTAAGTACACATTAATACATATTCATCAAAATACATGCATTAATACATATTCATAAATATACATAAATCATATCATCATGAAATTCCCATTCATCCCACGAACAAGGACAACAGCACGACTTCCTAGCACAACAGAAAAACAACTAGATATAACGAATACACAATGTCAAAATGACCACAGGTAAACAGGACGAGCCCCCATTGTCACAAATCCCAGACTGGGAGATGTAATAAGTTATTGTGAGAGGATGAACGACTTTCTATTTTTAATGTGCTTTCATGGTAACTCTGGTGCGTGAGTGAGGGACGGCCACTCATAGTAGTTTATGGACACTTGGCCGAGTGCCATTAATTGGATTATTTCCCTTGTAATACTAGCGCGGGACCCGTTATTCACATCACGGTGAAAAGCGCGCATTTTGATTGGTCAGTTGGAAATGTTGACCACCGGGCTTCCAACTCTTATATCATGGCTTTAAGTTTCTTACAACTCGCTCCTTCGTTGTTATCCACCGACAGAAAGACGGGAACCCGAATTCATTTTTGAGAGTAGACAATACCCTATCGGTACAAAATAGGTACTCATGATAACGTTTGTTATCAATGGAGATACGTCGTATTAATGGACGAAAGTATCCCGCACAAAATTGTCGAATGTTGTTAGTCCTGACACTTTGAAAATTCATATTAAAACTATTACCGGGTTTCTGGTATAAGTAGTCCGTTAGAATTTTAGCTGCAAGTTTCTACTTTATAATGGTACTAATTTCGTTGTACTTTGATGCACATGTCCTATTGAAATAATTAATAAGAGGATCTCGGATTTACAGTAAACCACGAGTTAGACGCATGTTATCCCCGATAAATCCAACCTGGGTCAAATTTATTCAATTATTGCTAATTGACTTTTGTGTGCACCCTTTTAACCGTACTGTAAATTCGATTGTGTTAGGACCCTAACCGGTTATGTTGTCGGGCTGGACTCAATGTCCGAGCCTTTCACTTGTGCAACACGGGCTACGTAATAGCTCTCTCGGACGTCCGCGCGGGCTCATAAATAAGATGCGGTTCGAGTGGTCAACACACTCCATCATAGACGCAGAGACAAGAGCCGACAGCACAGTGAACCCAGCCCAGCAACCCGGGCCCGTAGCAGCTCAGAGGCTTGCCGACGCTTGCCATCGCCACCCCGCCCCATAAGGCATGGAGCGGTAGCGCAGGACCCGGAGAGACTTTGGGTAAGTTGGAGACTATTATATTAGAAGTGACTTTAATTTGCGCACCCCCCCCCCTCTCTTGGATGCCGCGTAGAGAATGCTGATCTACAGAGACCATTATGAGTCCGGCTCAACGGTAATTGCCATTGTCATTATTCGTGTAAGATGCGCTTTGCAGTACAGTGTCTTGATATTGTGACTTTATTGTCAAAGTTAACGTTTGCGGTGCTAGATGATAATGATGGCTCGCTAACCAAGCTATCACGATTTGCTTGTGTGCCTATATATAGTGTATGTGTAGCATTGCCTTGTTGTGGTAGGCAGTGAGGATTTCCTGACATGTTGATGTGGATGACTTATGTTATAGCGAGCGGCACTAAATTTGTGTACCTTGCCAGTACCACTATGCTATAGAGAGCAGTGTGATTGTGTGCTTAATGTTTAAGATGTGTAATTAATTACATGTAGGCCTATTGGAGATGTATAATATTAGTTGGGCCTCACATGGGTGAGCCCCAGGATTGTTCTATGTGCGGCGGTGGATGAACAATGTTTCAGTGAGTCTACACATGTTGCAATGAGTCTCGCCGACATATATATATATATATCATGTGCATGTATTATAGTTATCCAGATGTATTATGCTTCTATGAGTTTCGTAAGTGTGTGAAGGACAGCCTCATTTTAAGGAATGTACACGTTACTTTATGTATCTAGTGGTGTGTCATGCACATGTTAGCCTGGCGGCATAGCTCCGCGGCTAAGGTCAAAGGGCATGACCCTTCAGTATCGATTGGGAAGGGAAGTAACCAATACAATAGCCCTGGGGCGGGTTAGTACTAATAATGGGAGTGGGCCTATGAGGATGGCCTGCATTGGGATGCAGCGTCTGTGTTATGGACGGTCAGTGGGCCATGTTGGCCACTGCGTTATTAAATGGAATGGCCACTCTGGATGTGTTGTACACCGGCTCAGTGGAGCGAAACTATTGTGTTCTTGCCCCTTCATTTGTTATGTCCTTCATACTTTGATTAGTACATTAATTAGTTTATGTTGCCAGTGTACTAGGAAACTCCTTGTGTATATGATATAGCCACTTGTAGTTGTTATTCATTAACCTTAGCGCTATTTTATTCCATGCATACATATCCAGTTGGTTATTGCTTAAATTCTATATTATGTTGTTGTTGCTTGATTTAATACTTAATACTATTAATATGTATGTCCACCATTGATTGCCTGATTAATGTTGTCATTATATCCTAATCATATTTTTGTCTTTTTCTCTTGTTCCAGCTTATGGCTGGTTGGGCTTCTTTTTTTGGGGCTTCTTTTCTGGGTTTCTTTTCTTTTTCTGGGTTTCTTTGTTTGGGCTTCTCTTCCTTTTCTTGATAGGGTTTTCCCTATGCCTTTTGGTAGCGATACCTTTGTTAGGCTTTTGAATAAATAAGATTGCCAGCAGAACCCTGTGTTTGTTAATCCTGTGTATCCTTAAGGGAGTTACTATTGAACCCACGCAGTAACCACATTTAGCCACTCGTAGTTCAATCCAACATTTTCTGGTGTCAAGAAGTGGGATACACAGAAGGGTTAGTTTGTAGTGTAGAGAACCCAGCCATGGAAATTTTTAGTTTGAAGCCCGGCCAGCCAGCCAACCCCTGCCCCACCCCATAGGAACCATGGAGCCACGAAGACCAACGCCCTCCAACATGCCGCCCATCTTCAGCCGGGCGACCATGTCCTTGTCAAGCACCACTATCCTGGTCGACACAAGATCCAGGACCCGTACCCCGGTCCTGTGCACACCGTCCTGTCTGTTCCCCCGCCTCATGGTGGTTACTTTACCATCAGAAACCCAGATGGAGATGCCACTGCGGTCAACGGAGACCTCTTGCGGTTATTTCACCCCCCAGTGGTCAACACACATCCACAGCACCCGCCTCCACTGCCTGCGTCGACCGATGTCTGGTACTTCCCGGCTCACCACCCTTGCCAGCCACCTGCAGCCCGACCGGACCCTCAACCTGGGATGACAACTTCCCAGCGCCTACCTCCTGTGCGACGGTCCAGCCGCCCACGCAGACAACCCCAGAGATTGGACCTCTGACTCTTATTAGTGATTAACATTAGACATTGACTGTGAGTGCAGAAAGAGCAGGGGAGTGCACCCATCAAGACCCCCCCCCCCCCGAGTTTCCATCAGGCCAGATGATAGACCACCGAATCCAAGGGAGCTCCGCCTCAAGATTTTAAGTTAGAGAGTATGCCCATGTTGGCTTTCTCCACAGCTTAGTTACAATTACTTTTAATGCCTATGTTGACCTTGCCTTTTTCATTGCACTAGTGCCCTTATAGCATATTGTCTTTTTTTGTACTGTTCGATCCTACGTTAACCCTGATAGTGGTCTGGGACCACCGTTGCAGGTCTGGGACCTGTTGTTTTGTCCATATGATGTAACTTGCTACAGCCAGAGCTGAGACTGTTGTGTACATCTTCAGGATGCCAGTAGTAACTTAGCCGGTTCACGCCACCTGTTAGTAGTTATAAAGAGGATGGACCATTGTTGTACTTCGGTTCACTGTGTGTAATTTGCAATTGTTCTACCCTAAGTGATGGTATCATAGCCCCTTAGAGTTTGATTATACCTTCAGTGGTCTTTTGTAAACCTTTGAATTGATGTATGTGTCACGTAAGGGACTACGTGACTTAGCAGGGGAGAATGTGAGAGGATGAACGACTTTCTATTTTTAATGTGCTTTCATGGTAACTCTGGTGCGTGAGTGAGGGACGGCCACTCATAGTAGTTTATGGACACTTGGCCGAGTGCCATTAATTGGATTATTTCCCTTGTAATACTAGCGCGGGACCCGTTATTCACATCACGGTGAAAAGCGCGCATTTTGATTGGTCAGTTGGAAATGTTGACCACCGGGCTTCCAACTCTTATATCATGGCTTTAAGTTTCTTACAACTCGCTCCTTCGTTGTTATCCACCGACAGAAAGACGGGAACCCGAATTCATTTTTGAGAGTAGACAATACCCTATCGGTACAAAATAGGTACTCATGATAACGTTTGTTATCAATGGAGATACGTCGTATTAATGGACGAAAGTATCCCGCACAAAATTGTCGAATGTTGTTAGTCCTGACACTTTGAAAATTCATATTAAAACTATTACCGGGTTTCTGGTATAAGTAGTCCGTTAGAATTTTAGCTGCAAGTTTCTACTTTATAATGGTACTAATTTCGTTGTACTTTGATGCACATGTCCTATTGAAATAATTAATAAGAGGATCTCGGATTTACAGTAAACCACGAGTTAGACGCATGTTATCCCCGATAAATCCAACCTGGGTCAAATTTATTCAATTATTGCTGGAGGGGACGTTAGAGTAATTTCTGCAGTTTACTGGGATACCTAATTGACTTTTGTGTGCACCCTTTTAACCGTACTGTAAATTTGATTGTGTTAGGACCCTAACCGGTTATGTTGTCGGGCTGGACTCCATGTCCGAGCCTTTCACTTGTGCAACACGGGCTACGTAATAGCTCTCTCGGACGTCCGCGCGGGCTCATAAATAAGATGCGGTTCGAGTGGTCAACACACTCCATCATAGACGCAGAGACAAGAGCCGACAGCACAGTGAACCCAGCCCAGCAACCCGGGCCCGTAGCAGCTCAGAGGCTTGCCGACGCTTGCCATCGCCACCCCGCCCCATAAGGCATGGAGCGGTAGCGCAGGACCCGGAGAGACTTTGGGTAAGTTGGAGACTATTATATTAGAAGTGACTTTAATTTGCGCACCCCCCCCCCCTCTCTTGGATGCCGCGTAGAGAATGCTGATCTACAGAGACCATTATGAGTCCGGCTCAACGGTAATTGCCATTGTCATTATTCGTGTAAGATGCGCTTTGCAGTACAGTGTCTTGATATTGTGACTTTATTGTCAAAGTTAACGTTTGCGGTGCTAGATGATAATGATGGCTCGCTAACCAAGCTATCACGATTTGCTTGTGTGCCTATATATAGTGTATGTGTAGCATTGCCTTGTTGTGGTAGGCAGTGAGGATTTCCTGACATGTTGATGTGGATGACTTATGTTATAGCGAGCGGCACTAAATTTGTGTACCTTGCCAGTACCACTATGCTATAGAGAGCAGTGTGATTGTGTGCTTAATGTTTAAGATGTGTAATTAATTACATGTAGGCCTATTGGAGATATATAATATTAGTTGGGCCTCACATGGGTGAGCCCCAGGATTGTTCTATGTGCGGCGGTGGATGAACAATGTTTCAGTGAGTCTACACATGTTGCAATGAGTCTCGCCGACATATATATATATATATCATGTGCATGTATTATAGTTATCCAGATGTATTATGCTTCTATGAGTTTCGTAAGTGTGTGAAGGACAGCCTCATTTTAAGGAATGTACACGTTACTTTATGTATCTAGTGGTGTGTCATGCACATGTTAGCCTGGCGGCATAGCTCCGCGGCTAAGGTCAAAGGGCATGACCCTTCAGTATCGATTGGGAAGGGAAGTAACCAATACAATAGCCCTGGGGCGGGTTAGTACTAATAATGGGAGTGGGCCTATGAGGATGGCCTGCATTGGGATGCAGCGTCTGTGTTATGGACGGTCAGTGGGCCATGTTGGCCACTGCGTTATTAAATGGAATGGCCACTCTGGATGTGTTGTACACCGGCTCAGTGGAGCGAAACTATTGTGTTCTTGCCCCTTCATTTGTTATGTCCTTCATACTTTGATTAGTACATTAATTAGTTTATGTTGCCAGTGTACTAGGAAACTCCTTGTGTATATGATATAGCCACTTGTAGTTGTTATTCATTAACCTTAGCGCTATTTTATTCCATGCATACATATCCAGTTGGTTATTGCTTAAATTCTATATTATGTTGTTGTTGCTTGATTTAATACTTAATACTATTAATATGTATGTCCACCATTGATTGCCTGATTAATGTTGTCATTATATCCTAATCATATTTTTGTCTTTTTCTCTTGTTCCAGCTTATGGCTGGTTGGGCTTCTTTTTTTGGGGCTTCTTTTCTGGGTTTCTTTTCTTTTTCTGGGTTTCTTTGTTTGGGCTTCTCTTCCTTTTCTTGATAGGGTTTTCCCTATGCCTTTTGGTAGCGATACCTTTGTTAGGCTTTTGAATAAATAAGATTGCCAGCAGAACCCTGTGTTTGTTAATCCTGTGTATCCTTAAGGGAGTTACTATTGAACCCACGCAGTAACCACATT
Source organism: Onchidella celtica (assembly GCA_963931925.1). NCBI lineage: Eukaryota > Metazoa > Mollusca > Gastropoda > Systellommatophora > Onchidiidae > Onchidella > Onchidella celtica. The sequence goes on along the minus strand of OZ007574.1, from coordinate 56,147,717 downwards.
ACCCACTCGTAGTTCATCCAACATTATGACAGGACAACAATCACGAACAAACAAGTTAACACTTAACAGAACAATCCATCAGACTCACACATTTATTAAGCATAATTATACAGATAATAGCGCAATTACATACATTATATTACTGAAATTAACTGCCGTACAACGGCCTTATTCTCACACACACTCTCCCTCGGATCCACAATCCGGTAGTTACTCCTAAAGGCACTTCGGCCTCAGCCTCTCCCCTCAGGGTCTTAATAGCACATTAATAGTTTACTGGCACCGCAGTCTCTCAATATCACCTTCCTATTGTCATACACCTTAGCACTCCCCTAGCACCTCAGCAGGGCAATAACACCTTATCATTTCAATAGACATTATCATTTCAATAGACATTATTATTTCAATAGTACATTCTCCCCTCAACATGGCAATAGTGCATTATCACATTCACGCTCATATCTACGTCCCTGTCCGTGGCCTGACTACCACGACTTTATGTGCCTCTACTGTCCTGCACTGACAGCCTCACTTCTGGCCTATGTGTGGCCTCCGGCCCTATGCTGGCCTATCCCCTGTGCTCATCGAGGTGGCTCTGCGGCCCGTCCCCGACACCTACAAGAATAACATTACATTGGTATAATACCCTACCATTTCTATTCACTCCACCTCTCCTTACAACCCATGAAACGTACACACACTAGTTCACCTTTCACTCACCACACATCTTACGGTAACACACTTCCATCGGAGTACACACTACTCACTCGCGCTACAAATCCATGAACTCACTTTCATCTATCGCTCATGGCGCACATTGCTATATCCAATATCAAGGACTTCCACATTCCTCACATATACTTATTTACATCATGGTAATAGACGAATATAATATAATACATCAATCATAATAATCAATCAACGTTCTACATACCAGTCATTACTGGAAAGACTCTCTCACTAGTCTTCTCGACTGCTCCCCTTATGTCCGCCCGATGGGCTCTTATTCACAGGTCCGTTCCGTAGGACCTTCTAACTTGCAGTGATAGTAATACAGCGCTTTCGCCTCCTTCAGACCCCCCCCCCCCACTACTCACAACAGCACGCTTAACTTACTTGTCTACCGTGAGCCTTTCTTACTCTACACCCGCTCTGTAGCAATCCCCTTAATTGCACTCACTCCACTCGTGACATGTAGTTTATTACTTTTATCATAATTATGAGGGGGGGGGGCACATGATTGTTTATTCCATGCCCCGGTAGCTCATCTAGTTTAGCATATGATAAGAAAAGCATCTAGAAGAGCTTGGTGTGCAGAAAAACTTATGCTTTTGTCAAAAATAATGTCATAGTTAAGCTTTTGTGGAGCTGACGACTTTGTGTTATGAGGTATTTGATGGCAACTGATTCAGATGGAGAATGACCTGGCCTTTTGAATCGTTAAACGAAAAGGACCAATAGAGTTGGCAATTTTATTTGAAGCAATATTTCCTTTATTTCTATTGGCAGGATTTTCATGGTAATTGTAGAGATGATGTGGCTGAGCAATGTCTGCATAATGAGTAAAAATTGCGGTTTATGAAAATCTCGGAGTTGGCCCATTTATGGCGGACACTATCCATATATAAATTTCCCATTACAGCTGTGTGAGAGTGAAAGAAAGCTAAAGGATACTGAGGAACAGTTTAGCTCAGCCCAAAAGGATTTGCGTGATATGGCAAATGATATTCGATCATTGGAGTCTAAGGTAATTTTCACAACTTGCAGTCACACACAATACTGACAGAGATTTAATCCCAGTTTGCCATCTTTGTGTGAGAGTTATAGCAGTCTAGAATCTGTATGACAAATTTGAAGTTTTCTCAGAATTCAAACCCATGTCCTCCAACGAATATGAGACAATAGCCACCGATTACCGACAAGAAGTGTTGTTAAGTTTTTCCTGTGTTTTAGGTCTTTAATTAGGAGTTTTCGCTGCTCTTGACATTTACACCTCACTTTTCTTGTACTTGTTTCTGTGTGTTTTTGTGGTAGGGATTAATTTTTTTAGAATTTTGCCAAGGCAGCAGCCTTGTTCGGCCTGCTCTTCTCAACTTTCAACTGGCGAAGTATCTTTAACGTGTGCAATATGCATATGGGTCTTGCAAGTTTTTTGTCCTTGTCCAAGAAGATTAGGACAGGAATTTTTCCCCAAAAAAAATTCCAACTTGCCCGCACCAACCGTGGATTGAACCCGGTACCTTTGACATGAGAGGCGACCACCATGTCTCCAGACCAACGTGTCCCACATTAATTTTTTCCTTGTCTCTAGTTGAACTTTAAACTAGAAAAGGCCTTTTGTTTCATTGCTTTCTATGTTCCTCAAAATTTAATGAAAAAATGGTGGTTAAGCCATGCACAGTACCATAGTCTTTCAATCTCATGAAAGTCACAATTTTCTCCTCTTACTTCACTATGTCCAGAAAGTATGTATGTATAGAAAGGCTTCACTATTGGTCGATTTGCACTGTGAGACACAGGAGGCTCTGCAAAACCACTGTTAGCATGGAGCCGAAAGTAGGCGGCTGCGGTAAACAATACTTGTTTGTTCATTTCCACAGGGCGTAGGAGCTTACAAACGGTTTTAAATAGTTTCAATCAACCCAAATATATAAACAAACCACAGTAAACAGAATGATATGCACACTATCTTTGGTGAAGATGGTTTCTTTCTATTCTTCAATTTCTTATTTACCGCAGCAACCTAGTTTCGCGATTTGATGGAAGTGGGATCTCTCTATAAATCTATACTCTCATATATCCACCAGTAATCTGACAATTTATTATTGCTTGGCATAAAGTGGAATATAGGAAAAAAAAAGTAACAATAAAAACCACAGTAAATGAAACTAAAATAATTTTAAAATTCTAAGAAGGTCAAGATGATGTAGTCTATGTTGTGTGGTTGTAGAAGTTTCACTTGTTACTGCAGCTGGTTAGGCTGCAACATTCATATGGTTCATACCAGGATGCTAGAACTACTTACACTGTCAAAGAAGAATACAAGTCTATTGTATGGCACAAAGATGCTTATTCAGTCATACACAGCACATATACCTGCTCCCGACTGGGGGAAGAGATGCAGTGCTTGGTGCTTGACAGGCCCGGGGTTTTCTACCCTTTTCTCAGAATTAGCCCATCCACCCATGGTCTCGGAGGTGGGCCAGTACAACTGTCCTTCACGGTTCCACACTATGATTGGAGTACGGTTTGCTCTTCTAAGCTCCTTCATACAAAATACTGAATACCAAAATGCCACATGCCACAAAATGAAATATGATTTTAATACAGAGCAGTGTACTTGAGCATTGTGTAGGCTGGTATATGGTTTGCACATTGTCTCAAGATATTCCTCTTTTTTTTTTTCTGCGCATCAGTTGCAGTGGGTTTAACTATAAATTACTATCTTTCTTTAGATCACTCTTGATTTTCTGGAAGTGCATAGAGAGGCAAATATTTGGTTTACCCATTAGTGCACATTGTTAGAGGGACTGTGTGTAACAGATGTACAAGCAGACTATCAGGATCATTTACAACACATTTTCTACTTTGTATTCTTATCACACATGAACCAAAAGATTTTATAACATGGGAATCAATGTTAATTTGTCAAATAAAAAATTGCAGACTGCAGCTTTGATGAGACTGTTCAATAGCAAAGCAATGCGGTTAACCTTATTGTTCTTAAGGCCTGTGAATTAGTATTTTGAAGCTGAACTTTGAAACAACCTCTACATGACTGCAAGCACACAGAGGTACAAGTGCAACTGACTCACTGTTATGCCAATTTTTTTTTGTAAGGTCATTCATTAATTGTTTTTCATGGATTGTTTCCAGTTGAATGAATTTGAAAATGAGCTGAAAGACAAAGATGATAGAATACATACATTGGTGCCAGCCATAAGCGCTTTGGAACAAGATATGCAGAAATCACAGAAAAAGGTACGTGGAAAATGTTTGTTAATCATATGAAACATTGTTTTTGACACAAAAATGTTCTACTGTTTGTAAATATGCTAGGTGTAGGGCATGAAAAAGTTCAAACTAAATATAATTCTGTTGTTTGCAAAGATTTACATGTTTGAGTTTATTTTTTGTTTCTCCAACAAGATCAACCTACTGTTAAAATGTATGCCCCATCTTCTTTTAAGCCTCATGGTTTGAACCCAAACACTCACAGTGTGTTTTTTCCTTCCTGAAAGAGGCTAAGATCTACAAACTTGATTTAAAAACATCTGTGCTCATTTACAAAACTCTTTTCAGATCCATACAAAACAACTTTTGAGAATTTAATCAATGTAATAAAATTTGTACGGAACTATTTAATTCCATTCATGAAACTTGAATTGATGAAACTCTGAATACAAAACCTAAATATAGTACTCAAATAGACTGTGAAAGGTGCAAAGCAGCTGGTATCATGCCGATGCCTCGTAAAATCCAAACTCAAACTCAGACTGCAGAATTTTAGAAATGACACCGCATTGACAAAAGACAATGAAAAAGGCATTTTATTTGTGTTTTGTTTTGTACAAAATGCTACAGCATTAATATTTTACAAGCAGAACTTTTTTTTTAACTTGGTCCTCTTTCCAGGCATGTGAGCTTGAAAAATCACTGAAAGAAAAAGAATCCGATATAAAAAACTTCTGTCGTGATCTCAAGTCACAAGATAAACAACTGGAAGATGCGAGCAAGAAGGTAAGGTATTTGATAGGCCAATAAATATATATGCGCTGTAGCGTCCTAGTCATACGAGCTAACAATGTTGTCCACAGCCCTCAGCGACCCCTCGTGTGCTAGTTTTACTTTTCTGTGATGTCTCGCTGTGTGACATAATTGTTTATTGTAGTTCAGTTGAGAATGTACCAAATCATTCATGTCGGAGTAATTACGCTAGGTTGGCCTTGGAGTGATGCAATTCTGTGACATGTCTAAGTGCGATTAGGTGGCCTTATTGCATCCCGTAGTTTCTGGATTTCCCGTTCGTGAATGTTCTATCTAGATGGGTATATAAAGGATGGCAAGCGAGTGAGTGTGTGGGCAAGAGTCAGTTATTCCGCATGTGGGCAAGATCCCGTCATTTTGTGTGTGCAAAACCCAATCTAGGTTTTTTTAACTGCGTGCCTTCCTCGTAAGTATGCTGTGAGATATCCAAGGTTCATCTACAGTTATTAAAAGTTAATGTTAATCGTTCATCGGATCCTGTTTTCATTTATTTCTACGACAGTTCGAGACATTTTCGTTTTTTAAAGGGACTCTCCCTATCATAACATGCTGAAAGTTATATCAACTGTTACATGGGCAAATTTTAGGCACCATACTATCCACAGTGTCTAATATATTATTGACGGAAATTCTGAGTGAAAGAGTATCCTGGCTGCCATATTTTCAGAGAACATAATGATCTGCACAGATCTGAACTAAAACGAGAGCAGAAAATATGAAATATTTTGTTCAGCCTGACTGTAGAATGTTTTCTATGTAATACCTTATAATAGAAATTGAGCATGCAGCATGTCAACTCTACATTGGTTACATTATTGAGTCCTGAACAGTTAACTAGTAAGAAATCTAATCACCACAATATGAAAATGTGCAGTTTACATGGGGGTTTAATTATTAAAATGACAGATGTGTACACACTTGGTGAAATATAAGGGACAGGATATAACAGTATTCTGTAGTAATATGCACTTTAGCAACCACTTAGAACTTTTGAGCACAAAAGATATTTAAATACCCTGTGAGGTGAACATGAAGTGAATTGTAATGCTGGGTAAGGGCCCAGATTTAGATCTGGATATCCAGCTAAACAGACCAGTCCAGTTATCCAGATACAAGTGTATGACCCACTTGAGCCCCATTAGTGACCCACTCCCAACTTGCTTTTAGAAATCTAGGTCAGATGCTCATTTTGTACTGATGCAATTTGTCTATTGATTTTTCACCCCATCTCTCCCTTAATGATTAAAAAAAAAAAAAAAAAACTTCATCTGTTGTATGTGTTGCAATTGCTATCCCTTTGCCTATCCGCCAGTTGGAAGAAAAAGATGACCAGCTCCTGACCCTATGTGAGGCTGTGCGATTGTTGGAGAAAGATTGCGAAGACTTAAGGAACAAAGTAAGGAACAGATATATAAACTGAGCATAAATGAACACATGAATAAATTAACAGATTATTTTACAGGATTATATGTATTGTGTCTGACAGTGCATAGATTTGAATTATTTTTATTGATGCTACACATGATTGGCACTATTCCTTATAAATCTCAGTATTAGTTTTATTTATATATACCAGACACCATATTACTATGCAAGTAATTCCTTATGAATGAATAACTGACCTATTAAAATGAATATGGGCTCTGAATGCAATTCCTAATCACCCACTCATTAGAATTAACTGCAGAAGACTACAGAAGTCAGTCAAATTTTATGCTTCTATGTAAAATGTGGTCGCGGTGATTTAAGTGGAGGTTAGCCCAAGACCCAGATATACTGCTTACATCTATGTAGCTCTTAGTCTATGGTCTGTTAATTTGTTCATGTCTTTCTCTGTTGAATTTAGGCTCCTGAAAGATTTTTTTTTTAAATTTTGTTTAAATGCAAGCATATCTGTTTCGAGCCATCTGTTTACCATTCCATTTTATTTTATTCTCATGTGTCTTCATGTTTGGCAGGTGCGGGAGACAACAGATGAGCTAAATGAGAAGCAGGAAGCTTTGGCATCAGCACAAAAAGAAATACGAGCTCTGGAGAAATGCATTGAGCAACTGAAACATCAGGTAATTGTCGCAAGAGTTGAAAGAACAGTCAAGCCGGGTTTTCATGCGTACAGAAACAAAAATGGCGATGAAACATAAAAAATCTTTCATGTAGCGAAAGAGGAATATTTTCATGTGTACCTAAATGCCATTTCCGTACACACGAAAACACTCTTTTTATCACTTGATGGATTTCTGCCGATTCTGTTTCCGTACACATAAACACCCAGCTTCATGGTTTGTTGAAAGTTTGTACTTTTCAGTCATGTAATTAATTATTTAGCTCATTTCTGAGAAGATGCTTCAGTGATGCAGAGACAAAACTGAAGAAGTCTGGATTTCTTGGAAGAAAACCTGTGTTTATTATCTCTGATCTGGGGATTAAAAAAATTTTTTTTTAATAGACGGCATCACAGGTGTGTTAATTAGAATTGCGAGATTTATGAAAAATTACTGATGTTAACATTTTGAATAAATTTTTGATAATGAACCACACTGCATAATTCTGAAATTCTATTTGCCTCCCTACGTACCTACCTACCAACCCACCCACCTGCCTTACTACTTACCCACACACCCACCCACTTGCCTTACTACCTACCCATCCACCCAAATACCTACTCACTCACCTGCATTCCTAACTACCCACCTACCTGCTCACCCACCCACCCACCTGCATAACTATTTACCCACCCAAGTAACCCACCCATGTACCTATCGACCTACCTGCCTACCTATCTACCTGCCTACCTCCTCACCTACCCCCCCCCAACTTACCTACATACCTACCTGTCTACCCACCCACCAACCTACCTGTCTGCCTGACTGACTGATTATTCTCTGTCCATCTGTCTATCTATATGTCCAATACAAAAATTTATAATGAACTCTGACTTTCAGCAACCAAAACAGGGTATCAGCCCACATACAAATGTGTTATAATTATTTATTTAACTTGAAAGTCTTTTATTTGACTGCAATAGGTGTAATGCAGGTTCTTACTTCCAAAATTCAAATGAAACAGTGATCAAGCAAAACAGACAAGGCAAATGATAAAATTTGTGAGTGGTTCCCCTTCACAGAGCAAAGAAAAGGATAGCAAATTGGCAGCTTTATGTCATGACCTGAAAGATATGGAATCAGATCTTCAGGAATTAGACGCAAAGGTAAACTTCACTACTGAAATTTAGGATTACCGTAGGGGTGGTTTCTCTACATCAAACTGATGTAGCGGATCTACATAGGAATGTTGTCATTCCAATTTGCAAACATAATGTTAATCCTACACATCAGATTTCCCGAGGGTAGCTGGCTGATAAATTAATGCAACCTTCCATGTTGACTTCATTATGACCAATGCTCAAACTGATAATAACTATGACCGTTCCACTATTTGGCTACACAGTTTCCTGATACATTCACAACAAGCACTGAATTTTTGCCTTAATTTGTTCTTCACTTAAATTTACAATAACCAACTTAAAAGAAGTAAAGACAACAGTAGTCAATAGCCTTGTAAAATTTCATGTCATTTATCATGTAAGGCTTACAACCTGTCTTCAATGGGGAGTGTGTATATATTTGTTAAGCCCAAAATCTACTAATTATAAACTTTAAATCTACTTCTGAGGTCTTGTATTAAATGGTAATGATTTTGAAATTGAGAGTGTCAACTACCATGTCTACTCATCTTAAAATGTCACTGGAATATTGGAAAGCGCTGCACGCTAATGTGGTCAATCATGGGGCCAATTTCATGCTATGTTGTTGTTGATCAAGCTTCAGGTGTGTGAAAACAGTTGCAGTAGTAAATTCTGTTTTATTTCATCAAAGACATTATTATTTTTATCAATGATTTCCTTATCCGTGACAGGTGAAAATAAAGGAAGAAGAGGTCAAAGATTTAAATCAAGATCTGAAATCAAGAGAGAAGGACGTCCAGTGTTTAGAGAAAAAGGTAATTTGCAACGTCAAGTCTTTCATGGATTATTAGATGCTTGAAATGTGGATAACTTCAGAGTTGTGAGTTCTGATATTTGAGTGTGTAATGTTTCCAGATTAGAAGCATAAAACATTTATCTTATCCAACAGCAAAACCAACGTCAAGTTTTACATTACAAATTCATCTTTTTTATTCAGAAATGGTTATGAAGTAAGGTTTTTTTGATTACTCTGAACCAAAGTGGGTGCATTACTGCAGTTAAGGAAAGATACCTTGTTAAAGGTCAAGCACTTTGAGAATACTTTGCTGGAGATATGCTCTCTGCAGATCTGAGGAGATCTGCTGATTCAATTAGGTTCCCCTGAAATACTTCAGGTGTAAGACCATTTTATGAAGCTAAACTGTTTGCAAACTTCCCCCACACATTTAGCAGTGTTCTAATTTAACTCATTCCCTATGGTTACTATTTGTGAGTGTGGATGGGAACTCTCAACACTATCCAGTTTGAAATTTAGACGTAGTTCAAAGACGTTTTTTCTTTCACCCAGTATAAACACAAGGCATAATACATTAGACATTACAGTAAAGGAAAATCAATGAACCAGGATGAGACTCAATATTTTGAGAAGTTGGCTTAGATATTAAATGTTGGAAAATCGGTGGCCACTCGAGCCAAATATTCGGCTCTCTGTAGCGAAATGAAAACCTGCGAGCCGAACATTCGGCTTACCGTTGTGAATGAGTTAAGAATGCATTATAACTTACATTTGGATTTTTTCCAGACTAAGAAATGGTCCATTCTAAAGAAAGTGAAACCATGAACAGTCCTTTCAACTTAATGAATTGTTGACCAGGGCTCTATAATACTGTCACCATTCCCTAAAACTATTGTAATCGGTTTTGGCTATTTTTCAGGAGAAGTAAAAAACTGCTTATTTTAGCACAACTCGCCTAGTTATGATGAATTTTTGAAAGTTTGCTAGCGGGTTATTTTTCGACTTTGGAGTCTGTAACAAAAAACATACGATGTGGCTTTGAATGTAGTTGAATATACAAAAATTGATTTTTTGAAATTTTGAATTGCTACAGTCCTAGGGAAAGGTGATGATATTTGGCTTGAGTATAAACATTAGATCACAAGTAAAAAGGACCGAAACATGAATCTGATGGGCAGTTTTCATAGAGCAACTGTTTGCCTTCCAACAAAGTTGAGTTTTCTTTATTTCAATTCTTTCCCATGTCAATTGTTGCATGAGAGATCCTAGATTCAATTCTACATTCAATGTATGGTTTAAAAAAGTTTAATTTCTAGCTGTGCTTTTATGGCACTCACTGGTCAGAAACCTGATGGAGACCCATTTTTTATCTTTGACATAATCTATTTGTGCAGAAAAGAGGGGTGAAAAAGTCCCAGCAAACAAGTATTGTGTATGAATACACTGAAGTTTGTGATATTTTCTGCCTTCTTGGATGTAAGTTTTGTTTGTTTCAGCTCAAGCAGAAAGATGAGGAATTAGATGAACTTTGCCAAGAGCTGAAAAACAGGGATGATGAAATTCGCAGTTTACAGAAAAAGGTATTTTGTGGTGTTTCTCGTATTTGTATACCACAGTGATGTTCATAAGGGTATGAGGTTTAAATATGATGTGATTTACTTTAAGAAAAAAATAGAGAGCAAACACAGTCTTACTCATGAAAATATGGTTGAAATTTCCATAACAACTAATAAAAGAGTTAACTGTTATTATCTACCTTTGGCCACACATGTCAAATACTAGGAATGAAAAATCACTCAAATTATGGTGGAATAATCATGAATTAATTATCTCTCATTTTGTTCTGCTTTCTCCCTGAAAATTGACTAATACTTTTTTTTGTCCTACCAGAAACATGTTTCAGTTATCATGGGCCAGAAAATACAGTTGAGACACATATTTCTGCTACCAGACAATACTAGTATAGTCTTACTGCATACAGTGGAATGAAGACTTGTTATGCAAGCTTCACATAACGAGACATGCATTAAACGTGGTGACTTTTAGCTATGCATCATTTCTGGGTTTAATCCGAAACTATATTGGCTCTTGATTTAGTGGCTTGTAATTTCTATCAAGCAATTAAAAAATGTTCTTTGCAATCTCATTTCAAACACATCTTGAAAATGATCCATCTGTAAGGGTTTTTAGTCCTGGAAAGCATCCAAAGAGCTGTGAGTGGAAGCATTGACAGAACAAGTGAGAAATAGGGCCAGTCACTCTGCCAGGCGTTATCAAAAGTGAACTATAACAAAGTGGGACATTTTCCTTATACTCTGGACTTTCACTGTTTTTTTCATTACACTGCTGAAAGGATTAAATTGTCGTCTCCATATTTTGCTTGCCATGACAGATGAAGGACCTGAAGGACAAAGAAAGCAAATTGCAGATGCTGTGCCGGGCCTTACAGTCTAAGGAAAAAGATTTGCATCGATTGGAGGAAGAGGTAAGTCTTGCAAGAGCTTTATAATATTACTTTTTGATAAACCACTTATGCATGATTAATAAATATTCACTGGTACAGAACTCAAAGCCCAGTAGGGCCTTTTACTGCAGAGAAATGCATATATTGCATCTATGGGTGCTCCAATCTATTCTTGATTGGGGGTGAAATAGACTAAAGCCAGTGCGTGGGCCAGGCTGGTGGCTCGCGGATCATAAATTTTGCATTGCGCTAACACAGTTTTCACTGCCATCAGCAACCCAGTGGATATTTTGTTTCCAGAGTGTGAGAGAATATAATAAAATAGGAAAGATAGATCCTCTTTTCAATTAAATGAGATCCTTTCCCATGTCTCTAGTTTGCAGCATGCCAAGATAAGGTGAAGAAACAAAGTGATGAGCTCCGTGATAAAGTGGCAGAAATTCGTGACCTAGAGAAGGAATGTACACATCTGGAGAGTTTGGTAAGGAATTTGGACTCCTTTCCAGAAGGTATGAATGTAGGACATCATTGTTAAGGATCTGAAACTCTGAATGAAATTTGGGATCAGCATTGAAGATTGTCATTGCACTCACCATTTATTTCAGTTTTAAAATATGAAAATCATAAATCATTATTCACTCAGTAATTATGACATAGAATGTCAACAGTGGTGAACCCAAAAAACAAAACAAAAAAGAGAGAGTGAGAGAGAAGAGGCATACATTGCAATAGCAATGGCTGCTAAAGTTACTGGGGACCTGTATGCAATGCATGGTAGACAAAGTAGTTTGTGGTTGGAAATTTATGCATGTACAAATTTTATAGCACAGTAACACTGGTTAATTTTCTTCCAACAGTTTATAATTGCCAAAAATCTAAATTTTCGGAATAGCATGGTTGCAGGAGGGACTATAAATAACCATTGCAAAGCCCATCTTTTAGGGGTACTTCTTTCACATTAAGTGCTGGGTGAAAGAGTTCAAATCATACATGGAAGAACGGAATTTGTTCAGATTATTACCATGAAGCCCGGTAAATTTAAGGGGTGAACCAGATCAAGGCCGGTGCGGGCACCACACAAGTGGCTCATCGCCCATAAATTTTGCTTCACACTAACACAATAAGCATGGACCATTGCAACCCATTGGGTTGTGGTGTGGACAGTGCTTACAGTGCTGGTGTGAAGCAAACTTTATGGGTGGCGAGCCACTTGTGCGGTGCCTGCTCCAGCCTTGATCTGGTTCACCCCTGAGAGTGGGAAATTTGCAGATTTGGCAGTTGAGGATGTGAAGAAATCACTTCTTTAATGTTACTTTCAGCTTATAAGGAAGGTTGTATTTACAAGACTGGTCACATGCGATATGTCAAACTCAGCATCGTCTTTTTGTTTGTAAACTCAGTGAAAGAAATTTTTAACAATGTTGAAAGGGCCAAAGTGCAATGAGCTTGTCTGTAACTATATGATTTAGAAACAAGACAGAATGTCATAGATAGGAATTGATTCACTTGGGTCATATTTATAAGCATATTTATATTGCAGAAATGTGAGAGAAACAGTTCTCTGTGTGTTGACTTTACAGATTTATGAACTTCACTGCAATATTTTACTTTACGTTGTTCATCAGTTTGAGATTTCAAGTTCAATTCTTAGTTCGTTCATTTCACTGTACTTATAGTAATAATGCATACAGACCTCTCTATAATATTGCATACCATGTTCAGTGTAATACTGTTCTGTGATTCAGAATGCCCAAATACATCTGATACTATAAAAAAAAAATTTTTTAAATACATCTGATACTATGATTTGCATTTCTTGTGTGCAAAGATACATGTATAAATTTGAGTATTTTGAACATAGTTTATGTATGAGTTTATGATCTATTTTTTGCACTACAGTTTTAATATAAACAGCTAAAGTGGTGTATGGAGGCCAAAAAAAATCTTCAAGATTCTACTGTGATTATTCTTAACGGTAATACCCAAATGAAAAGTGTAGTCACCAATCATGATAAGTAAATCATCAATTCTACTGCTAGTGGTCTTAAATTGTACTTCTCAAACTACCGTAGCAGTATACTTTTTTTAATATTACAATGAATCTGGATTGTAAGTTGCATCAGAAAAGTTGTGTGTCATTTGTCGTACGGTGTATGAGTCAGTTGATATCCCATGGATAATAATCTTTGCATGAAGAAAATAATTAATTTTCCCATTCACATATGTACCCAACTTTACATTAAACAGTAAACATGTCACTATAACAAAGCATATATCATGTTTCCTACTTAATGACATAATTCCACTTCAGGAAGCTTCATGTTAATTTTCTTTTTACACCAGCTGGAAGAGGTTACAGCGCGGGAAGCAAAGCAAGCAGAACGTGTGAAAGGGCTTGAGGTTAGTGATGCAGTACTCATTTATCTTTTAGTAGAGGAACTTTGAGAGCAGATGTAGTTGGTTTAGTTAGTTTTTCCTTCCTGTGCTGCCAGGAAGCATTGTGGAGAGATTCAGCGTCAGTCCAAAACGAGGTGTGTGGCCTTTGCTGGAGTGAGGTTGTGTTTCTTGAGAACGTCAGTCACTCCTCCATCTCTAGATCCAGAGGTTATGGTGGTATGCTCGGAATGCTGGCTGGTGTGGCGGCATTCTCATAAGATTTCCAACCATTTTGATCTGTTATCTGTGTATGTAATCTGTTACACTGGTTCCATCCTACTATCCATCCACTGTCCATTTCTAATTGAGAGCGGATACATGTACCAAAAACATGATTTTATCTGAAGACCTCCCACCCCAAACTGGCACTCGTAGAGTTATGTGTGCCACTCTTATCCTCATTAGAATGTTGCACCCACTCCTCTTTGCTAGTTTATGGATATTTTTGTTCATTTGCCAAGGTCTTGATTTTTTAGCTTGGTGTTTTAGATTTCAATCTACCTTGGAGACTATATTATGTGTGCCACTCTTATCCCCATTAGAATGTTGCACCCACTTTCCTTTGCTAGTATAAGGACATTTCTGTTCATTGCCAGGATCTTCATTTTCAGCTTGGTGTTTTAGATTTCTTGGAATGGTTGCAGTTTTCCAGTGAAATAGATTAAAGTGGTGATGAAATATTGTTCTAAAATATCATTTATAATCAACTCGCAGGATAAATGTATTGTACATCTATTCTTTTCATTTATTTTTATACCAATAACTGTGCAATATCTCTTACCGATATATATGAAAACTAACTGTGGACCGTACTATATGAGTCAAACAAAACAAAACAAAACAAAAAAAAAGGTTAACATATATATATAAGCTTTAATGCAACTGAGTTTAAATAACACATTGTCACTATGCTAACATAAGGGGCTAGGTCAGATCAAGGTGAAAATTGCACTGGTCTTTCATATTCTTCATATAGCCAAGCCCCAGGCTGTCATGTGAACAAAAAAACAAAAAAAACAGTAATAATAATAAATCTGATAATGACCTATGCAGTTGACGCCATCAGATAAATATTTCATTTTAGCAAACAATTTTAGTCACTTACTCAAAATTATAAATCAACAAATAAGATTATCCATTATTTGGGTGCAGGCATGTCCCAGCCAGAATCCCTGTGTCAGTCTGACAGATTGGTGTAGAATTTCCAAAGGGATGGTGAGATTATTGTAAAGTGGTGGTGGGATGGCGTAGGGGTGAATTCCTTACATCAAAACGACCTCAGTGCAATGTTGGAGCCAGCGGGTCTATGTAGGGATAATGTCATTTCTGTGCGCAAACCTGACCTCTATCCTACACCTTAGATTTCTGTAGGGTTGTTGGCTGGGGTTACATCTGTCATGCAGAGCTGCATGAAATGTTCTCAGAAATGTCTGGCCATTGAAATCACTAAAAACAAACATGTGGACATCATGCCCAAAAATATCTCTAAATTTGATCATTTGGTTTATCTTTGGTGCTGACAGGAGGACTTTGAAAAAACCAAGGGCAGAATGAATTGCAAAGTTTGTCACATCAGTTTACTTTGCCTAATTTAATTGTTCAATAGTTTCCAATCAGTTAACCTGCACTAGAAGAACAAAGAAGTTCTTTGAGGTTTATCATAAGCGACCGACAAGGTTGACCTACGGGTATTTTTGCTGTTTTTCAGGAGGATGTTAAGTCACTGCAGCAGCTACGAAAACAAGCAGAAGCTGAAAAAAATCAGCTATGTCAATGTGTAAGTCTATATTACAGGAGTCATGAGATGTTTCATGAGACATGCCAAATGCATAGAGAAAAAAAATCCTGGGATTATTATTTTGTTCATTGTCTTTTTTCCTCTCCACAATTTTAGTTTCTTCTGTGAATATTCCAGTGCTTCATTCTCCTTTTTTATGTCTACTTTCTCCTTCACCTTTGTGTCCTCTCTCTTCTCCCCGCCCCCCCCCCCCACACACACACACACTTCACACACACACACACATTTCTCATTCTGGCTCCTTTCCTTCTCTGCATTTCTGATTGTTTGACCTTGTTCTTTCCTATTTTTAAGTCAGACTTTCTTTTTTTTAAAATAAGATCATGTCTTAATTTTTTTCCAGCAACAATAAATTACATCATCTTTGCAAACACAATGTCATTTCATGAGAATCACATCAAATATCATATTGCATTAGTGAAAGGAGTTGGTCCAGTGGGCCTGCTTTGTCCTTTCAGAATTTTGTAATCTTACGCACTCAGAATCAGTTCATGTTTGTTATTACATATATTCTTACCTCACTTATGCGTCATCGAGCTAAGTTTAATTAATAAGACAGAAAATTTTATGTCTTTAGAACAATGCAAATTTGTGGAATTTTCCTTCATTTTATTCAAGCAACACTACATCCATCAAATATGAATTTGAACTGTGTATTTTGCCTGTGCCAGCCATTATTTTTCTCCTTTTCATGTAGTACAAAGACACTGAGGTTAAGCTGAAAGACTCCACTATGAAACTGCATTCTTCACAACAGAATCTGCAGACACTGCAGACCAATCTAAACCAAGTACAGGAATCGGTAGGGAGATGTTAGAGACAGTAAATGGGGAAGGGAGAAGGAAATGAACAATTGGTGAAGACAGGAAGAATTTAAAGAAATTGAAAATATGGTAGATTAATATTGTACTCTAATTAGAGACTAACATTTGCCAAGTGTGAAAAGTGTTACTGGTGAAAGACTATATGGAATGAAGGAAGTGAGTAGAGAATGAGAGTATGGAAATACGGCAAAACTGAAATAATTTAGAAAATAGATATATTTTGTAAAATATTACTGTATTACCAAATTTCAGTAAAATATTGGAAACAGACAAATACATAAACATCAACAACAACCATAAAAAATTCAATTGTGCAACCATAACTGGATATTTCTACTCGTTTGATAGGTGGTATCTGTATAATTTGATAATTACTGTTAATCTTCAATATTTTTTATGTCCACTCTGGATGCCATTACCAATTTGGCTCTGCAGCTGTCACAGGCTCAGGCCATACTACAAGACAAAGACCGTCAGCTACAGGAAGTGTGCCAGGAATTACAACGTCTGAAGCAAGCAGCACAGGAGGCTAAAGTTGCTGTAAGTTCCACTAAAGAAGCAAAAACACTGAAAGCAAAAAGGCCCCTTGAAAGCGTAATTGTCTTAACCTTCACCCTAGGGCATCGACTTTCCATGCATTCGCTTTGCACGAGTGTACCAATAGGGCATGGTCAAGCTGACCACACCGTGCGCAAGACATATTTTCACGTGTCGGATCACTGGCCTTTTTGAGACGTAACTACTGTCTTATTGTTCACTGCATCTCTTCTAAATCAGAGGCATTGGGACAGGAACATGTTAACCAGTGAACCACTGGTCGGAATCACAAAGTCTAAGCTTTCAAAGGCTCTCCCTGGATGAAACCATTTATTTAGGGCTTGGGAGGGCATGACTAGTTATCATGCTTCGTTCTCACGAAAACTACAGCTGTCAGTTTGGTATCATAAGTCAGATCATTTGTTAGAAACTGGCAGACTAAGGTTTTGCTGGTTAATTCACTATCAAGCGTGATAAGGCATAGCAGCAAATGTTTTCATACCGATCAAGTACAAACCAAACCATGTGGACAGCGGTATTGTGGTCATCGTACATCGACAAGGGTCAGTGACCCAGATAAGATTCTGTGTGAGTAAGGTCACTGACCAGACAGCGGGCTTTAAGCCATCGCGGGCAGGGTGAGCATTGAGTGCCAGTCTTGGGGTAAATGAGTTACTTCAATGCTGGAAGGTTTGGATTTTCAGAGAACATTATCAACTTTATCTTACCTTCTTTTAATATGATACTGAAGGACGAACAAGTGGTTTGTGGTCTTAAGATTAGTGGGTTCTTATTCCTTTAGGCATACACAACAGATAAGACGTGGTCTTAGTTGATGCTCTGTTTACATCCATGTAACAAAAGCTAGACCAAAAAAAAAAGGAACCCAAAAAAAAACAAAAAAAACCCAGCCATGAGCCAAGGTTTCCTTTGGTCCCATACTACCACTTCATGCCGTGCGATCAGGATGGGGCGGCAGCAGCGGCAAGCTTCTACTATCCGAGATGGTTCACTGGGCAAAGGTCAGCTCTTGTCTTGGCTGTCTTGATGAGAATATGTCCCAACCCTGATATGGCATTGTATTTATACCGGCCATGCGGATGTGCAAGAAAACTGGCCGGATGGTCAGCAGTTTGAACACGCTGGCATTGGGCTTAAAGCCGAATAATTAATTCGTATACTAACATAAAAAATTCCTAGCGCGGCTGATACTGTACACACAGAAATCCAAAAGATATCCCAGTTAACTGCAAAAGATACTCTATTGACCTATTGAGCTGCAATTTCATAAGTTTGATCCAGGTTGGATTTATCGGTGATAAAACATGTCTAACTCATCATTTATTTAAAATCTAAGACGCTGTTATCGACGATCTCACCAGGATATGTGTAATAAAGTAGGTATCAATATAAAATACGAACTTCCTACTAAAATTCTGACTAGATACTTTGTTCAGAAACTTTGTAGTAGTTTTAATTTAGGTTTTCAAAGATGAAAGGATTAGTAAAGGTCGACAAACTCATGCGGGATACTTTAGTCAATCAACATGTCGTATCTCCGTTATTAACAAAAGTTATCAGGGACATTTACATTGTATGGGAAGGGCATTGCATACTCTTGAAAGTGAACTCAAGTTGCTGCCTTTCTGGTGGTTAATAAGGAAGAAAACCTAAATTTTTGGCATAATTCAGGATCTGGATAACCCTTGGTCATAGTTCCCAACTGACCAATCAAAACCCGCTTCCTCACGGCAATGCTAATAATGGCGACTTGTGCTACTATACACAAGGGAAGTAATTCAAGTAATTGCAACCATAAGGGAAGTAACTAACAAGTGCCTGTAAACCTCTATTAGTAGCCGTACCCTGGTCGCACAAAAGTAGCATTACAATGAAAGTGCATATATAAAAAAATCGTTCATCCACGTAAGATTTCTATCTTTAAATGCTTTATCTCATGTTAAAAAACACATTAATCCCTTCACTGTGAGGCTGACATAAGCTATAGTCCACAAATCAATTGTGCCAGTGTCTTTTGACGCACATCATATGTCCTAAAATCTATGGTGAGAGTGGACTATTGGCATATGACAGAAAAAACATGTAGCAGTGAAGGGCTTAATTAGAAAAAAAGAAAGAAAGAAAAAAAGCTCATTGTTCGCCACAATGGCTGTGGCACCTATGACAGATAGTAAGCTTTCAAGGGGCAGTATAAATACAGTGGAGAACGGTTAAATTGAAAATGGCTAAACCAAAAGAAAATAAGAATCCCCGATTTTTTCCCTCTTTATCTTTGTTAACAAACTAGCGCTAAACCGAAATAACCCTACAGTTAAACCGAAAAGAAAATTGTTGGATTCAGTGGCCAGCCAGACCACAGTGATTTGCCACAGATAGATCCAAGTCACTGTAGCACTCCACTGCACCCCCCCCCCCCCCCACCCCCCCACCCTTCAAGAAATAAAAGTAGAGCATGCTTCGCTCTGTCGGGTAGAATAGGCCTACATGGGAGCGGAAGCACTACAGGGTTAGGGGGAGAGAAGGGAGGCCTATAACCTCACGTGTCCTAAATCAGACGGCAGGATACGTTATGTTTGGCCCATCGCGAGTGACCTTTCATGTAAAATGTGTGACATCAGAGAGACAACACTAGTTATTGCGGACAGCGCATTTCATGGCATCGTGCACGGTAACGATCAGGAGGACGGCGGTTCTGTACTGTCCGTCCACATGCATGCCTCCCTGTTCTGAGAGATAGTCCACATTCACCCGCATATCCATGCTTCAAGTGTGCCTAGGCTTGAGCAATCACCCATTCTCATTCTAAGTAAAAAACACAGAGCATGCGAGGACGTGTTGAGTCTGCTGAGCATTTGCACTTACATTATTTGTCCTCTGTGATAGTGATTTGGGCTGCCTCTCTCGAAGCTGGCATTTTTCAAGCCTCCTATCGCTAAACCGAAACTCTGTCTAAACCAAAAAACAAACCCGTGGTCCCGCTGATTTCGGTTTAACCGTTGTATACTGTATGTTCATTCACCCTCTTTCTCTTCATCACAATATGTAGTCTTTTCCTCTGTTTCTGTGTTAGTGCTTCTTCTTTTTATAACTTCCTCCTTCTCTGCCTTTTAAAAAAAATTTTTATTTGAGTTTAAGATGACGAGAATGATTTTCTCCCTCTGGAGCCAAGAAAAGCCCACACTTGTTTTATAGAACTGGGAGTATCCGGTGGCAACACATCCAAATCATGTTCCTTTCTAAACCCCTCACTACACCACCTATTTTTTCTATTTCATCTTAACTCTTTCCCTCCCGCGAGCCGCATTTTGCGGCTCAAGCGAAATCCCGATTCCTACCGCGAGCCGCAAAATGCGGCTCATGAAATTCATGTTCAATTCCAATTCAGTGT
This sequence comes from Onchidella celtica, assembly GCA_963931925.1. NCBI lineage: Eukaryota > Metazoa > Mollusca > Gastropoda > Systellommatophora > Onchidiidae > Onchidella > Onchidella celtica. Next base: position 56,127,502 of record OZ007574.1, on the reverse strand, counting down.
TTACGAAACACAATTTTTGTAAATACAATTCACTGTTGTACATTCAAACCTGAATATTTTGAATCTACATTCATTTTCACACAATTTCATATTTTTTGGTTGTCTATTGAGGGAACAACATGGTGGCTCAAATATAGCTTGGTCCAACCGTGGAATACTGCCCAGAATGTGTGGTAGGGAAAGAGTTAAATGAAGCAGGTGCTGTCCAGTAAAGTGCAGTCTAGCTTCAAAACCTGTTTTGAAAAATGCACATTTATGTTGATATTTAAGCTCTTTCAATCATCCATGGTGGAGCCCAAGACCAAGTCATACCATCCACAACTACTTTGCTTGGAAGCTCCTACTTTGCTCATACTTACCATTGTTCATAGTAATATTATTTTTTGATGCCCAATGATATCCATGTATCCCCCCCCCCTTGCACACACACACACACACATCTTAATTTGCTGTGTTTTTATTGGATTAACACTCTCAACTGTTTTATGTCTTGATCATCAAATGTTAGCTATTGTGTATTGTATTTTTGTTTCTCTGTGTTTTTTTGTTCATCTATGTTACTCACTCCCTGCCCTTCTCAGTATGAACGACAAATTCAAGAATTACAGCAACGTAACTGCAAACTGGAACAGACTGTAAAGGAACTACAGAAAAGTGTTACATGCCTTGAGAATCAGGTAAGATATAGTGACGCAGCATATCAAGTAGTAATAGGAGGTCTGCAGATCTGTGACCATATAGTTTGCTTACTCATAGAATATTTCCACTGAAGGTGTTCATGATCTTTCATTTCAAAGATTTAGCCTGAAGCAGATATGCCAGGCAGGAGGCAGGCATCTCAGGGAAGTGGGTTATTTATGTTTGTTTTCAGGTTTAAAGCAATTTTATCAGATTTGCAAAGATCTATCGATGTGAAAAAAATTATTCTGCACATTTTATTCAAATCAAATGGAAAGTAAACGGATATTGTGAAGTTAGAATGAGGGAGAAGGAGTCGGAGAAAAAGAGATAAAATAAGAAGATGATCAATGAGAGAGACGCAACCTACACAGAGCATTAGGGCACCATTTTTCCTCCCTTTTTTTTCCAGTTAAACGAATGTGAACAAGCCCTGAAGCAACGGACATATGATTTACAGATGACCAATCAGAACATCAAGATTATGGAAAGTGACATCAACAGACTTCAGGCTAAGGTAAAATTTACAATCCTAGTTTCTAGTTTGTCCATTTGATTTCAGATATTAGCCATTCAATATGCTTGAAGAGGCATATACGATAAATGGACGGTAAATAGCCATGTACAAAGCGAGAAATGATGCTTGATGTGTTTTCTCTTTGTTCCAACCATAACCCAACCCGCCCCTAAGCCTGACTGGAGTGGAAGACGTCTGTGCTCATGCCTATCATATGCCCTTTTCTTAGCTACCCTACATGTTAGTTGTTACACTTGCACCAGGCAGCCCCAGACCTAATACAACAGCCTTAATTAATTATGACCAGAGTGAGTAATTTGACACCCCGCAGACTTGCCGGTGTAACAGGCCAAAATATACCCCCCGCCCAGAATATACCCGGGGTTAAACTGGCCTAGCCCAGAATATCCCCCGGGGTATATTCTGGGCTAGGCCAGACTATACCCCCCCAGTCCAGATTATACCCCCTGCTTTTTCTTTAAAAACAAGTCAAGACAACAGTTTATTTCAGCCTGTTCTTCATCACTGTCATCAGATATCATATTAAGACATACATGAACACATTCTTGACACCAACAAGTCATAATGCAATTTAGAGAAAATAATAATAACAGTTTATTTCAGCCTTAGTTTACTTTGGTGTACATACATAGGCCTACATTCTCGACTCCTGTAAATCATGATACATTTTAGAAGGAACAAACATGCCTTAAAATGCATTGATATACAAAAGAGTTGAGTATCCATTCAAACTGACATGATTAGACTTCAGCATTAATTTCACTCGTGAGTGTTGATGATATTATTATTATTATTATTATTTTGATAGTTAGTTGGCCATGAGTAAAACATGCATTGTATTTTTTGTTACAATGATGTAGGGAGAAAAGGCCAGAAAAGAACACACAGAAAAAAATAATAATGATAATCCAACTGACAGATAGTGCAATTCCATCATCCAGCAGATATAAAACTAAATAGGCACTTAATGTTTGCGACTGATGAACTCCACCTGTCCAGATCCACTTGAAACGTTACAGAATGCTAACCAGTAATAATGATAACAATAAGAACACGAAATCATGTTATTTACTCTTGAAAATATAGAGAAATATCAATATCAGAATCATCATCATCATCTTGGAAATTGCAAAGATATGAGAGGGAGTGTAAAAATGGCAGCGTATGCCTACAAATCATTCTAGAATTTATAAGCAGCAATGTATGTGTATCAACTATATATAAAAAACGTGTTAAATCTTTTCAAATATTCAAGTAGAACTGGACAGAAAGCTTTAGTGAAATACTAAATAGCCTTGACAGTTGTGTAGGCCGACAGAGTAAGTCCACTGAGACAAAAGTAGTGCATTATAAAAGGTAATTAGATCTATAGCATGTTGAGGCAAAATTCGATGGATCATGTTACATTAACAGTATTTCTTGTCAGTGAGTATCATTCTTTGATAGGTTATTTGTAGAAAGATATACATTTCATGTACATTACGGTTTAAGACACGATTAGTTTGCAAGCTATTTGAAAGACTGAACTTATGTGTTATAACTTATAGTGAGTAAGGGAATGTCACTCGCGAGTGAAATGAAATATAAAAAAAAAAAGAAAAGACCTTGTCCGTCTTTACCTTCCTACGCTTAACACGTCCCTTGCCAAGGGATTTAACAACTGTGTATTTGTACACAAAAAAATATTTAAAATGACTTCATTTTTATGAGTCCGTTAATTATTTCATCCATTGGGATGTGTATGTCAGTGCCAAACAAACAGTACCGTGCAAATTTTACTCAATGGCAATCAACTACAAAAACAACTACAACATGCCAACGAACGTGAGTGACACTAATCCAGTGCCTTAAACCATGAGCTACATAAAATGTATACATTTCTACAAATACGCTATCAAAGAATTTACTAACAAGACATGTTCATGCAACATGATCCATCGAATTTTTGCCATAACATACTATAATTACATTTCTGCAATGCACTGTTGTCTCAGTGGATTTAATCTGTCATTTTACATGACTATCAAAGCTACTTCGCTAAAGCTTTCAGTCCAGTTCTACTTGAATAGTTGAAAAGATTTAACACATTATTTTTTACATGTACTTGCACATATATTACATATATTATTGCTGCTTATAGATTCTAGAATGATGTGTAGGTCATTTTTATATTCCCTCTTATCTTTGTATTATTCCAAGATGATGGTGATTCTGATATTGATTATATTCTCTTTATTTTCAAGAGTAAATAAGATGATTTGGTTTTCTTATTGTTATTATTGTATATTACTGGTTAGCTTTCTGTAACGTTTCAAGTGGATCTGGACAGGTTAAATTCATTATGTGAAACAATTTTAGTATGTATTTAGTTTTGTGTGAAGTATTTAATGTTTGCTGGATGATGGAATTGCACCATCTGCCAGTTCAGCTGTTAAAATGTTGTTGTTGTTTTTTTCTCTATGTATTCTTTTCTGGCCTTTCTCTCTGCATCAGTGTAACTTTGTATATAGATATAATTGTTCCGACATATCAAGCACATTTCTTATTTTCAAAAATTATAATAAGATTCAGATAACTTTACACTTATGAGTCTTATAATTAGTTCATACCTTGCCACTAAGTATATGTTAGTGGTGCCAAACAAAAAAAATACAATACATGTTTAACTCATGGTCAACTAATTATAAAAAAACCAGAGCAATAATAATACCAACGGACACAAGTAAAATTAGTGTTAAAGTTTAATCATATCAGTTTCAATGGATTTTCAATCCTTTTGTAAATCAATGCTTTTTAAGCATGTTTATGTCCTTTTAAATGTATCATAATTTACAAGAGTCAAAAATGTATGCTTCAATATGATATCTGATGACAGTGATAATGAACAATTCAAACTAAAGTTGAAATAAACTACGGTCTTGACTTGTTTTTAAAAAAAAGTAGGGGGTATAATCTGGACTGGGAGGGGGGGGTATAGTCTGGCCTAGCCCAAAGTAAACCCCGGGGTATAAACTGGCCTAGCCCAGAATATACCCCAGGGGATATTCTGGGCTAGACCAGTTTAACCCCGGGTATAGTCTGGCGGGGGTATAATCTGGCCTGCTACACTGGCACTGACTGGCCACTAACCTACTCAGTTTCCCGTGGAAAACAATTGAATTTATATTAAGTACATACTGCCACTCGCATTCCTTCTACATCAATAAGAAAAGAAAGAGACTGTCAACCTGTCTTGGCCAGGCATCCAATGAAGTTATCAATGCCGGTTTGAAAAACTTCAGGTTTTCATAAGATTGAATAAAGCGCTTTTAGCCCTGCATTTGCCAAGACAACCAATGACTTTGTTCTATCAGGATTACTGTAACTTTCCAATTATTGCAAAGTATCCCATTGAAATACACTGGACTGATCAGCTCTTTTGGAAAATGTTTTACATAGACCTACAAAGTTCGTGCAAAGTCAGGCGTTGCATTATTCATGAGGTATCATTTTTACAACTATTTTAACCACTTGAGTAACAGAGGTGTATTATACATACACTTGCCCTGTACACGGATATCTGTGGTAGGCAGTTGTAGCTGGAATGATTTAGTTTTTACATGGCTGGTATATGGAATAAATATAGCAGCATGATAGTGGAGTTTTAAGATGATTACATATCTATCAGTTCACATTTTGGTGGATTTTAATGAAACTTTTTAACGCCATGTTCATTCCTCCCATTCTAAGCTTAGTTTTATGTCCATTTCCTGATACTATTGCAGCTCAAAGAAGACAGCCAAGAGATAAATTGTCTACAAGAGTTTATCAAACAGTTACAATCTTCTAAACAAAATGAGGTATGTGAAAATGCCGCAATTATAACAAAAAAGGCATTCAAAAGCCTGCATAATTAATTGCACAATGGTTGTCTTTTAATGCCAGTAACATAATTATCTAAATAGATTACAGATAACTTAAAGCAAACTGCACAGAGAAAATATATGTATTTGTAGAGCCCATCTGTTTGAATATTCTCTTTTCTCCGTCCCTATGGATTATCCTATGTGCATTGAAGAAGACATATTAACTGGGTCTCATTTATTGAATGTCATGTCAATTCTGCCATGTAGAATTTAGACTTTAAACATATGGGCTTGCCTGTCTTAAGATTGTCTTCCTTGTGCTTTGTATAAAATGAAATTTGATGGAAAATTGGGTTCAGTATAAGCCTGCACAATCAAGACCAGATTATGGCTTTTTATGCCTGAAGTACTCTCCACCTTTGCAAGACATCTTCAAAGTATGGAAACTCAGGCAGATATAAAACTCTGTGGTGCCTTTCCCTTGCCCTTGGTGCCACGAGAACTTTTTTACTTAAAAAAGGCCTTAAGAACAATTCACTGAGAAAAATATTTGGTGGTATAATCTGTAGGCCTGCAATGACATTTACCCAAGGTAAAATTGTTTATAGGGTTGGGGTGTTATTGTTACGGGTCAAACATGTTACTCATTGCAATCTTACAGCTTTCCCAATCTGCTTTAAACTACATGCATATGACTTGGCTTTTAAATGAGTAAATTCTAAAGCAGAACTAACAATATCAGTTTCAAAATGAACTCCTAATTTAAGGCAGTCTCATTGTTCATGATGACCTTTGAGATTTTAAAAGCAAATAACAGGTGGTTTGCAAGTCCTGAGTCAACAATGCGCTCGTCATCTACAAAAGGCATTTTCATATGTTTCAGGCAATGCAGTTCCATCAGGAAATCAAGAGACTTCAGAGTGAACTGGACAATGAGCTGATGCGGAGGCGTCAACTGGAAGGCCAGAATGCTTGCAAGGATGAACTGATCAAAACTTTCAGAAGGAAGATCAGCTGCTGACAGCGGGAAAATCACATGATTCCAAATGTTTGAACTGATGTCTCGTATTCAGGCTGAAGACTTCACGAAAACTTGTGCCTGGCTTCCAAGGGAGGCTTGGTGATCCACAAAAATTTCATGTGGATTTCCTCTGGCTCACTCAGGAGAGCCAGTTGCTGACATTGCAGCTCGGATTCCGAGCATCCTGCTTCTCTCAGACAAAGCATTTGGTTCTTTGCTTTATCACAGACCAAAATAAGCTCAGAATCCAACAAATTTTATCTCACTGATAAAGCTCAGTGAAAATAGCCTTGAAACTCACAGGAACCTGAATCCCAGCATAGCAACTTACACATCATCTCTGTTAACTGTCAACATCATTCAGCATAAAGCAATGGTTCATTCATACTATGATTTACAAAACAAAAAAGTAATATGTATAATTAATCTTTAATGCATGTTTATGGCTAGCTCCATGTCAAACATGAATTGTTAATGCAGTAAGCATTATCTTATGACTTGTCCAAATTTAACATTATTTCACCGTAGTCATTTCACTTTGTTCACAGAATGATTCCTCCTTGTCTCGAAAACATTTATTATGCATTTGTAGAAAAAGAAAATAGTATGATATGAGGCTATATTTTTATTGTTATTAATATATGCCTTTGCTATTTTGGAGAGGGTTTGGAGAGGTGCTGTGTTATCTTGTAAGAGTATTGGTATTAGAGTAAAAGAGTGGTTGAGAGGTTTGTTGATTTTTTTAGTGTTAGTTTCAAAGGGGACTAAATAAATCAATGCTCAAAATACTGAATGCTACACATTGCTATTTCTGATGACCATTCACTGTGCTGTCTTGCTGCTGGAGACATTAAGGTTTCAGGTAACAGGTAATGTTTCAATCTGTAAAGAATTATACATAGCTATGGGCACAGATGTTGTTAAACAAATCTCTGGCAACCACCCAACACCTCTACATAAGCTTTTTTATTTCCAGATGCCAAGAAAAGGAAAGTGCATTCTGAAAATTTTGTAACATCGAAATAAAGATAATAGGGTAACATCGCACAAAAAATGGCATAATCTTTTACCATGAGAAGTCATAAAAGACCTGTTGTATCAGAATGGATGATACAAAGAGAGAGAAAGCTGAGATCAAGTGCAAAATGGCAACTACAAGGGATATACCAGATGTTTGTAAAACAATATTTTTCCACCCCAGCATTATATTATTTGAGACATCACTGAGTGTGAAAAATAATAATGTTTATAATGAAGAGATGAAAAACAAGACTTGGATTTGTTGTTTTTTGTATTGTCTTTGTTTCAATGACTGTCAGAATGGTATTGTCCAGATCCTTCCATATTGGGCCAAATTCTTTCTGTTTCATTCTCTTTTTCCCTCTTGCTTATTGGATGTGACATCTTACATCTATATCTCTCACTTGTTCAGTCTGTCACTGTATAATGTTTGACTACATGTCATTGCCTGTCTGTCTACCTAGCTGCTTCTGTCCTTCCCGCCCTCTCTTTCTTTCTGTCTCTTTTTTATCTCAACTGATCAGTCCACATGTTTTCATCCTTTTAGTCGGCATGTCTATTATTAGTCCCACTTTTCTGTCAGTTTTGCCATTTGGCTCTAATTTAGGCCTGTATTTATTTAGCGTTGTATATCTAAATCTGCCTGATTTATCCAACCTTCTGATATATATACCCATGATATGGTGACATGGGTAATGCTAGTTCCTCCACATTCTTCCTCAAATTCTTTCACTGAAAAAAAAAAAAGTGACTGAAAGATAAAATCGGTTATATCACCAAACCAATTACTAATTGAAGGTTACCTGGCAACAAATTGCTTAAGTAGGAGATGTCCCTTGTGCATCTCAAAATTTAATTATTTTTAATAAATTTTTATTTCAAATTCTATTTCCCTCTCTGAAATTAGTGCTAAAATGGCATCAGCCATGATGTAATATGGCCCAGGTCTGTGAAATGGAAAGTGATTACGTAAGGTTTAGCTGTTCTTTTTATGACTCCTCCATCACCTGTGGACAAACATCAAAGTATGAAATTTTTTTTAGTAAAGTGACCATAACTGACTTGAGTGTTAATTGGTATTGTTTGCTTCTATATGCACTTACAATTTGTACATGGGTTTCCAAATATAATTAAGTGCACACAGGCATTAGATTCACAGCTGATTTCTTGATGATGATCTAACACTAACAAGTGCTATTACACCTGCAAGTTGATCTGAACTACTTTGGGGAACTCTATTGAAGGGGAAAAATGTCATCTGGCAAGAAGCCCATGAAGAAAATCTTATCTGTAATAATTTTCCCACTGACACATCTCCCACCATCCGGAGCTTTTGTAAACTGTCTCTTCATTTATCCAACCAAGCATATAAAAAGTGAACAGCCAAGGAAATTACTTTGCATAGCTTATTCTGCATTGGATTTGGAGTCTCTGCAGTCTTTCGGTTGTATTATCTGCCTTCTCAGATCAGGACAAGTGCAGTGTGGATCTAATGTACAGTATATTACATTTTATATTTAGAACTAGCAGTGCTTTGCAAAAGAACATTTTTTTCAAAAACACTATTGGAAGGGCAAGACTACACGAAGATAATACTATATTATTTAGGTATGCATTATCGTTCATGGTCATAAAAGGGTTTAAAACGAATTATCCCCAACATAAGATAAGGGCAGACAAACATGGAAGTAGGCAACAGACACTTAACTATAAGATTTACAAAGCAAATTGTTCGCTCAAATTATCTTATTGGACGATAATAACAGTGGCCCTCTTACTGTTTCCGTTCTGTGAATTATTTTTTTCAACTGCGACAACTACCTCATTGAAACCGGATGTACTAAACACATGGCTGTGTGTTTATTTTGTATTGCAGAAAGGCAGCTGAACGTATGACCGACGACATTTAATTCTCAGCCAGGTCTAGATCCAAAGTATTTTCATTTTAAATGAAAAGAAACCATACCTAATGATCTCACCCCCAACACTATGGGCAAGCACAAAAACAAGAAATTTGGAAACCTGAGACCGAATCCAACTGGTCTGACCACTGAGGCTGAAATAGAACGGGAAGCTGAGCTTGACCCCGAGCATGCAGGAGGAATTCCCACAGCAGTTGGAAACATTATAGAAAAAGTGAGAAAATAGAAAGGAAGGGAAGAGTTCCGTAAATCCCGACCACTCAGGCAGTCCTTTACCTTATCTCTAACCCTGTCCATATCCCTATTTGAACCTGATCTTTATAATCCTACCCCTCAAGGGCCCTCAACCAAGAAAAAAAACAAAAACTTGAGACAGTCTGTAGAAAATTGTAAGAGTTCAAAGTGGTCGGGACATACAAAACTCTTTCAGAAGGGAATCAAAGAAACCTTTTGCAGGGAGGAATTCCTTACGAGATCCGCACTTTTTGATAAAAAACCCTATATATTTTTTCGGTACTTATTAATTTTGTTAGTTTATCCAATTGTCATTGGAAAAAAAGCAATGTTGGGGGCGTGAGGGTCTAGTCAGTTTGTATCAATGGGTGGTAGTCAGATTGACTACTCAGGCGAAAAGGGGCTGGGGTAGTTGTGTTAGTTTCTGGTCTTTGGCGCTTTGTCGGCAACAGTGCGGATCTCGTACGGAATTCCTTCCCTTTTCCATTTCTGGATTTAGAAAAAATTCAGGATGTGGTGCTAAACATGGCTTGGGAGCAATGACGCATCCTTTGGCTTTGGACATAAATTTATAACTGACCTTTTCGTCTTAGATGTCATGAAAATCCATTGGCAGAGGTCCTATTTGCATCATAATTAATTAGTACCATATAAAAAGTAACTAAAAATCTTGAAAGCTTTTTAATTATTTACAGGGTTTAAACTAAATCTTCTTAGACAAAAGATTGCGATAATTAAAGATGAAAACTGACAAGATGACAATTTTTTAAAGAAGTTGGCCAAAAAAAAAGAGCAAAACAGAAGGCATGCAGTTTTCGGAAAGAATATGTGACCACCTGGTCAATCCCTAAACCTATTCCTAACCCTAATCTAGTAATCTTAATCCCCAACCTCACCCTTTTTTTAGTCCGTACCCTTTCAACAATCAACTAGACAAAAGAAGAAAGAAAGAAAACATTGAAATATTCTGAAAGAATTGGAAAGAATGTTTAAAGTATTTTACTTTTATACTTACAGGAGTACTTACGTTCTAAGTTAAGCTGGTGTGACTGTCACATTCAGTGTTGATTTTGAGCTACTTTGAATATGAGCCCATTAAAATAAGCATACTCATAGTGAGGAAAGGGTACATATTGGAAAGCTACCCAGGGTTGCCAGCATGTCCAGAGTTGGCACGGAGTTATTGGAATAGCCTGAAATTATCAACATTTTCGCTAGCTCTAAGTACTAGAAAGATAGGCTGCCGCTTCGGTCTTTCGGTCTAGGTACTTCATTGATCGCCATTTTCTTGAACTAGCGCTAGGCCTAACGCAATGTGTTATTGAGTGCAGAGGTCAAAGGTCGGAAACTTTTAACTGCTGTGTACCTCTCCAGTGACCGAAACTGACAGATAGTAAATCCTCCCGCATTACGTCGCTCGCTTCATAGCGTCACCGCAACGGCAGATTCCATTCAACCACGTTTGTCGCACACTCACTCTTTTCTACATTGCGATACCAATGTTGTTGTTAGTTTTGTGCCTCAGACTACAAACTGATGAATGGAAAGTGCAGACATTTAAGTTTGAGTAGGACAGGAACGGCAGTTTTTTCAAATTAAATGGCTTAAGAAATGCAGCGACTTCATGCAGAATGCATTAAATCTGTCAGTAGATCTACTTCAGTGAGGAATTTCACTTTTCGGACAAAGATCTGTGGTGCCCAAAGAGAAAGAGCAGCACGTAGAAAAAATCCAGAATCGCCAGTAGCAAATTTGAACCCAGTTTATATTGTAAAGAAATGCAAGTTTCCATGTATCTGAACCCATTGCGACCTCAGTTCCAACACTAGCGCATTCAGCTGCCACTTCAGTCTTGCCATGTAACTTGATAAACTCATTTAAGCCTTCAGTCTTGCAATGACTTTATCAAATTAATGGGCTTTGATTTTGAAGACAATGTCATCAAATTGACATTTGAATAAATGTACAAGTTGAGCAACCGAATAGGCATAACTTTCACTATACACATTTATTAATAGATTGTACAATCAGTCCATTGAAAGGGTAGAGATATATATTACAGTCAATACAGATAATATCTAATTATAAATATAAGTCTGTGTTTTTGTCTCGTGTATCGTTCAGTGCCCTGTAGATCTATGTAAATTCTGTTAAGGTTGGTCAATGTAAATTTAAGCAACAAAGAAGTAGTATGAACTATCTTACTATGATGATTGGCAATTTTTCACAGCCCACCTTATCTTCCTACAGATACATCCATAAATGTAGTACTGGCAGCACTATCTAGGGTATAAAAAACAATAGCCTACTCTGTTCATATTGAAACAACAATGTTGACACATTTTTCCTGAGTGTATGCATATGTTATGAATAATTTTCACTAGTTAGAGTAACAAAGACAAGACGGTAAACAGGGTGTAGATCTAAGAACAGTAAAAAAGGTAATAAACTGCAATTTTCATCTTACAGAATTATTGCCAATTTTTATGCAATTTATTTGTATTGACCATGCTACATTTATGACATTTTTTCACGGTTATGCCTTGCGGCCCACTTCAAATGCATTTCACCCCTCAATGGGCATCCCTGAAAAGTGGTCCTCAGTTGGCATTACTGGTAAATGCTGGCAACCCTAACCCTGGCTACCATCTTGCCATCAACCAGACCACTATATTTGGTGTCCTGGCCATCATTTATCTGTGTTATGCTCCAACTCCAAAGCAGTAAAAATACTTGTTTGTTCTCTATTCTGACAAGTGAACTTAATTCATTTTTTTTTTTTCAGATACAGGCACCAACAACAGAAGAAAGAACCTGTGGATGCCAGCTTCTAGCAAGTATAGTGTTACAGCCAAAAGCTATAGGGTTCTTGCTGCAGCAGAATGTTGTGAAAATTACTGCTCCTTTGTTCCTAGATCCCTGCCTTGATATAAGAAAGAGTGCCTTAGGTGCCCTACGGTAGGTGAAATTTCATTTATAATCGCCATGCTTATCATGTCTGTCTGTAATAGGTATTTCACAAAACTTGGGACTGCAATCTTGCTTTTACATTTTGTAAACATAATTTTGAGTATAACTTCTGAAGTAGATTAGATTATTACAAGTTGCTACTGAATCCATGCTAATTCGTCATAAATTTTAGGTTTTTAAGAAAGTAAGGTAATTGCCTTTCATCACCATTTGCAAAAGCAGTTCATTTATTTTTATAAGTTTGATTTTGATAATAAAACCATGATCTGATGTTTCTTCCCTACAGAAATTTGTCTGTGTATGGTCATCCTGATGTTTGTGATGTGATGGTTTCAAATGATGTCCTGACCCCTTTAACAGCTCTTATCAAGCAGGTACCAAGACTTGAAAATTGTTCAAAATAGCAAATGCTGAAATAAACTTGATTTATTAATCTCCTGTGTCCAAAAACCCTAATCTCTAATTGTCTGTGTGTGATAAATAAGTCATATGAATTACATTTTAAAGTATGCTGTTTCACATGTATTGTATGGCTGTCACCTTTAAATTTTACTTTTATAAACACACAACACAGTAAGTTGTGCCAGTGAATATAAGAACAGTTATATGGTATAACTCCACCTTTACTAGAAATTGAGATAACCTTATGAGCATGGACAGAATCTTCCTCCAATCTTTTGGCTGAATAAAGGCCTACCGCCCCAAGGATGAAATAAATTTAGTATTTCATGGCTTTTTCTGTAGCCTACTTTTTAAGTGTTTCATATTTCCAACTCAATTTTCTTGAAAACAATAAAAATAGCACAGTTGTGTTTCAGGTTCCTCGATATAGTGGTCATCATGTTATTTGCATTTTATTTTCATTCATTTTGCAGTATGATAGCAGTTGGGTACCAAAAAAAGAGGCTGCCAAACATGACACAAGTACAGATGTACTGGTGGAAGCAGTGGAATTGCTGTCAAGTTTGTGGTAAGTGAGAAGAATCATTATTTCTTCAGTTCTTGCTGGGTTAGGTTTGTTGATGGCTTTTTCTATGGCATTTTGTGAAGTGTTAGTTTTAATGATTGGCTCATATTCAGATGAACTAAATTAGGTTAATAGGGAAGGGAGAACATTTATGTAAGCTATATCATAATAAAGTGTAAATAGCTGAAAAATGTGGGTAGGCAACAAAACTCTTCATTGTGTTGGGAAGTGTCCTTTTATTTTCTTTGTCTTGATATACAGCATTGGTCATTTTGAAACAGATTCTGCAGTTGTTGTCGTTTTTTTGTTTTAATTCAGGAAGTGTATTTCATTCAAAATGGCACAAATTTGCAGTGTAGTTTACTTTTAGGCACAGGCTACCACATGCTTTATGATATTTGCCAATTTTTATGCATGTGACAGACTGATGTTAATTAACTTGTGAGATCATTTTTAATCTTATGCTCATTTTCATTGTCTCCAGTGAAAGTAGTAACTCTGCTGTGAAATGGTTTAACAAAGAAGGGCTCCTGTCATTCCTTCTGCCTCTTTTGAAAGTGGAAACTTATGGCTACAACCTGGGTGTTGCTGCAGGTAGGACACAGAAGAAAGTTAGTGAAACACAAAATAGTGCTTTTTGTGAATCAATACTCTACTGAGAATAAAAAATGTCCAATGGACATATTCTTGGTGTAAAAAAATTGCAATTATACATTCCTCTTTATGGGAACATAATACTCTGGAGCATATTAGGAAATAGGCGCAATGACGATATTTACTCTTGATGAACATTCCATTAGATAGTCTTTGTTTTATTTAGTGCAGTAATAGCTTTAATCCATTCTGTTGCAGTGGACACTAAATCAAACTTGGTTATCAATATCAAGCTGTATTGTACGAATTTATGATTACATTTTGTATATTTGACTCATTGCAAAATAAGAACAGCCCAAATCTACCTGCCAAAGTATAGTTTTTAAACTGCATATAGCTATTTAAATGTGCAAAACTGAATACTACTCAATGAAGGAAAGTTGTTCGTCACATCGATGTTGTGCGATATGTCATGTGTACACATTTCTTTCTTTTGTTTCAGTTTATTAGAATTAGTGCCCTTGATTTAACAATGGCCATTGTTTTTGTCAGTGTGCACATGAAAAGTCGGACGCAAACTCATTAATATCGACCATATTGCGCCTTAGCCCACGCCAATACCGATTTTCAGCCTAATTTCTTTATTATTGGTGAAGATGCGACTGTTGGAACAGCCATATGCACTTTTACAGCATGTAATTATCTAAATAGATCCACGAAATAACAGTGTGCACACACGGACAACAAGAACCCTCGAAAAGAAAATAAACTGATTTAAAGTGAAAAAAAAACGATCTTCGCATTTTTATTGCCCAAAATCGAATAGTAAATTCTTTATCTTTATGAAATGATGTGTTTTAAACCTCTAAGATACCATTATTGGTCACAATTTGACAGTTCATAACAGGGTACAAACACAGGTAGATTTGGGCTGTTCTTATTTTGCAGTGACTCATTTACATAGAAGGGAATTGTCTGCCTCAGGACTGATCATAGCCCTAACCAGATTTTCGTCCGCCTTCAGCCTGTGTATCTTATGTATTCATGAAAATAAGAAATATGCAAGTTTATGGCTAGGTTCAAGCATGTCAAGTGGTTTCTGTCCATTTTCAGCCCAATGAGGATATTCCAATTTCCAAATTTGTGTTTAAAAAACTTTGAGACAGGACTTATTTGTAACGATTAAGATCTGTTGCTATAATGGTCATACTGCTGAGATTTTTATCCATTTGTTTGTGTATAATTTTCTTGAGGTAAAATAGTTGTTGTGAAATGCAGGCAAGATGGTCTTATTTTGAAAAAAGGGTCATTTGCTGAAGTATAACTTTTCCCGATAATTTTTTACCATGCATGGCCTTTGACTTATCATGTGTGTGTGTGAAAATATCATCTGCATGCATTCATTTCATTGCATCTGTTTTCTGTTTGTCTTTTAGCTCGTTGTTTGCATGTGGTCAGTGAAAACAATACAGAAGTGTCAGCTGTTTGTCGGCAACCAGAGATCATGTCAGAGTTACTCAGCACTGTCACCACAACTTCAAACAGTATTGATGAGATGTTGTTTAGAATCCTTGTCTTAGGTTTGTTCATGACATATTATCTACAATCTTCAATATTCATAGAGTGAAATCTCTTTTGACTGTTCTCATATCACATGAGTGCCAACTTAATAATATCCAATGTTCATAAGAGTATTGTCTAATGATGAAGAGCTTCAGCTCTTTATGACTTCTTGCTCTTAACTTTACACACACTATCTGTAAATTTCATCAGTTGATTAGTATTATAATTGTTCAAGCACAGGGTCATAATATGGTAGGTGGGAAAATTTTTATAGTAGTTTTACAGGTACATCAGCTACAGTCGCGTCAGTCTACCATAATGAATCAACTCAGCTGTGGATGGTTACACTTTCTTTGCAACAAAACATTTAGTTCAGATAGTTATAGAGTTGTGTATGATCTGAGATATTCTGGTTTTCAAAATGTTGTCAATCAGTGAATGAAACAATAAAAAGTGAACAGATGTAAATAAATGTAAAATGTGTTTCAGGATCAAAGAACTGTGCGCTTTAACCAAGATACTGGCACAAAAATCAATCTTTTGTCAATTCCCATGTGAAAGATTGCACTAAAGTTTTGGAGCAACATTTCAGTTCTGGCATCTCTGTTAAAAATGGTTGCTTTTGGATGTTAGTCTTCTCATTTAGCTGCAAGTGCAAGTAAATTTAAATTCTGGCTTCCCATTTTGAGGGTGGGGAATGTGTTTCAGGAAATAATTGTCAAACCAGGGTTAAGAAAAAAATATGTATATATAAGAAAATAGACTTCCTTTTTTGATGAATACTTGAGTCAGAGTGCTGGGTTGTGTTTTTTTTCTCATGTATTTGGTGTATCATTTTACGAACAATATGTGATGATAGAGGTAAACTCAAATTCCTTATTTCTATAGTTTTTTCTTTTATTATTTTTTTGTTGTTGTGACTTCAGGTGTGGTGCTTAACCTGTCTGAGGTAGACCTGAGTCCTTATTACAGTGGGATCATATCCTTGATTGTCAGAGTTTTGGATATGGACATTTTCTCCGTGATATCATTAGCAGCAGAAGGAAACTGCCAGACTCCAGAGGTAAGTAAGATGAAAACAGCTTGCAGTACAACAGTGGCAAATGAAAGTATTTAAGGGAGTTTGATGATTTGGGGGGGGGGGGGGGGGGGGCTGAGAGGGAGGTATAAGCCATATATATTGGTATGGTTAAATAAACTTTCGTTAAATATGAAACACAGAAAACTGAAAAGAATATTTCAAGAGTAGTCACAGGAAGAGTATATAAATGTAATAAAAGAATAGAAGGCTTGGACAACACAATTTTAAACGATTTAAATTAATAATTTAAAAGAAAACCTTGCAAGAGGTTTAAAAATACTCGATTGTGTAACACTCGCTTGTCTGAGGCCTTTCAGCAAAGTTTGGCGGCAAATGAAATTACTGTAGCAAGAAGTATTTTTGTGAAAGCGATCAGTTCACCCATATCCAGACCTTCAGAACATACAATGTTTCATCCTTTTAATTGTTTGGTGATCAGAATATTTACAAGCAAAAAAAAAGACAACCCAGATATATCTTGTGGTGGTTAAAAAAAAAAAAAGGAAACTTGAGCGTCACACAAATACTTCAACAAACCTGAAGAGGAAATAACCAAATTCAAAAGGTTGCTATTCTTGTTAGGTTCATTATAGTTTTTACATGATGTAGTTGCAGGGTTGGCTTGTCATTTATTACCACCCTGCCTGCAAGGCTTTGCAAAGGCACCTTTTCTTTTGTTTTGGCCTGATACATTGTAACTTTGTATTAAACCCAAGACTTTCTCTGTGCTTATTAAATTTGAAAACTTACAAGTAGACTTGACCAGGTTGAAAATTGTTTTTTTGCATCAGCAATTGAAATAAGATTGAAAGTCACACACAAACTAATCTATATTTTCTGTGCTGTTTGTACAGGAGGAAAGCTATCAAAGTGAAAAATCCTGGCCTGAAGTGGACAAGCTCCTGAATGCTCAAGCAGTCAGTCTAGAACTGTTAGCTAACTTGTGTTGCTCTGATGGTGAGTTCGTTGTTTGAGGTGTTACACCATTGTTTTGTCTGGAAAACAAAGGAAAATTGCACAACAGACAAAGAAATACCATGGCTGGTTCAAAACAATGCTTCATTAAGGACTTGGGATAAGTTGGTGTGAGAGATTGTAAGATTCATTCTGCACTGTTTTATTTTCTAGGAATGATAATTTCATCCCATTTTCATTTGTCAGTGGGAGCTTAGTTTTTAATTTTGAACATTTCATGAAATTAAAAAAAATATTTAAAAAGATAAAGAATCAGGTAATATAAAAATAAAATTAATAAAACAAATAAAAAAAATAATAGTTTTTAAAAAAAGGTCTTTTTTTTTAATTTAAAGGTTTTTGGGTGATTTTGGAGGAGGAAGGGATTGAGAAATTGAATGATATTTCACAGAAAACTATTCACATACTTGCTGTGTACCTGGACTGTTTCAGATGATTGGGAAGATATGGAAGAACAAAGATCCTCGGAATCATCAGATGATCAGAATGTGGATGGTGCAACTGAATGTGTGGATATGTCAGAAGACCTAGCAGTGAGTACTTGCAGATCAGTATTTACTGGATGAAATTTTTGCATTGCCCGAATTATGGGGAGAAGCAGGTATGATTTGGAACTGTTGGGCAAAGTTTTCAGTATCTTTCAATCAGTGCTTAAACTAATGTTTTTAATTGCAGCTGAGGAGAGAAATCAGTGTGGTGTAAATATACATTTAAACACATTGAAGCCACGTGTGTCCATTGTGACAATAGTTTCTTAGTTTTCAGGTGTGTGAATTACAAAAGTAAATGTCTGTGAGAAATGTCAAGGAAATTCATTCTTCTTTAAGTAAACATGTTTAAAGTACTTTCCCAAATTATGTTTGACATGGAGGGGAAGATGTGTTACAAAAATATTTTTGTTTGTCTTTCTCTTTGCAGAGCACACTGTGTTTATCAAGTGAGATCAATTCAGCTTTTGTGGCAAAAGATATCTTGACAAAGGTACTCACAGCCATTGATAAATCATTGACATTTGCATTCAGTTCTGTTTACTGACCAGTAGATTATATTCCTATTCGGACTACTTGTAGTAGGGTCAGCAGTTTTAACTGGAGACACTAAAACTGTCACTAATAATTGTCTCCTTTGCAAGGTAAAATGCCCTGACGCAGTCATTCAGTTTTAAGCTCTCTCTTTTTTGTGGAGATCTTTGTTTCTCAGGAACCTCAGCCTTAGTGTTATTTTTCTTTGTTCATAAGTTTCTGGATAGATGCAATCCCACATTTTGCAAATGCAGTTTAGTTTGCATATATTATTTTCTGAGTTATTTATTTGGGATGAATGTTCAAATGACCTACCCCACATCCTGATTCAGAATTTTTTTCTTTAATTAACCTTTCTCTCAGCTACTTCTGGCTTTATAAACAGATATTCGGTGTTTCCCTGGAGTTTTTCTTCAAGAAATGTTAACTTATCTATATCATAGTTGTTCATCAAGTTGTTGGCAGTGTTTACCATTCTGCCAGGAATTAAAGTTTTCAGACACAAAATTGTAAAGGTTCATTTAAATACATACTTGTATATTATTTATTGTCCACTCTTAAGCATTTTTATATGTCTTATTTCTGGGATAATTCAGAGTCCTTATGAGAAATAAAAGAACATGAAATCAGCATAGAGTTAAACTTTTCTTTGTTTAATAATAAACAAATTTCATTTTCAGATCTTAAAGAAAGCATCTCCTCCACCAGAGGGCCTTGTGTCAAAGCTGGAGGCATCTCAAAGTCTAAAGTCTGTTGTGAAAAAGTAAGAACGCTCACTGTGTTACCTGCATTTACGGGTGAAAAGGTTTTTTTCTTTTTTTTAATGTAGATGTACTGAAATTTTGAATTCTTTGTGGAAAGTGTTACCTATCTGGGAGGGGGGGAAAAAACCTTTCAAGTGCTATTAGAGACTAGACTTTGCTGGTGGTTTATAGTTTCCCCAAATGGTGAATGAAGAAAACATCATCAGAGAAGGACTGGATGTAGACAGACAAATGCTGAAGCAGGCTGTCTTGAGCTATGTGTTACAACTCGCATCCAGTAACCCAGCAAATGTTGAACTTTTTACCAATCTTAAATCTGGAAACTTGCATTGAAATAGCTTTATAAACCTTGCCAGGTGTACTGTAGTCATTACGCAGGGCTTCGCTACATACAACTTTTTCTTTTTGCCCAATTTGGACTGTGGTCATTACTGAGTGTATGCTTGAAAGTGAGTTTTATTGCTTTATATGGCATGTAAGCTCAGTACCAGCAAATTTGCCCCTCGAAAGTTAAACTCAAATAGCTTGAAAGGCTAGACTGTTTTCCTAGCAATTTTACAAAGCTGTTAGGCCTTGAGCATTCATTTGACCTTTTTGACAGAAAGTTGGTCCTGATATTGATATAAACATTTTTTAAATCTAATCCACAGATTACATGACCTTCAGTTACGAGCCTTGTTGTGCCTTGGTAACATTGTAGGCAGTATTGACGAGGCCTCCCTCTCACAAATCACCCCATTGTTGTCTGTCTGGACAGAACTGTACAAACTTGTGTCATCATCACAAGGTTTGCTTGTAGTTGCCACTCTGTTTTTATAAATTATGATTTATATAGATTGATAAAATGTTTGTTGTAGTTTAGTTTTGATTTGATAACTAGCTGGTCTGTAATATTTTCTTCACAGAGACAAAATACTATATTTGTCATACATTTGATACAGAGGTTTGTTTACCGGTCAGTATTTGTATCAACATGTTGTAATAATTTTCTTTTTTTAACTACATATATGTTACACCACAGCCAGAGGACCTGTGCATTTTTTTAGTATCTATTATTATAAAAGTGAACTTTGGAGGCTATGTTAGCCTACTCCTCCGTTAATACTTAGCCCACATGCTTCAAATTTTACACACGTCGACAGTATCTACATACTCAGGTTTTCGTCACATAAAACATACGAAAATTCCTGTCCCCGAATTGATCAAAATAGATTTTTTCAGTCATTCTATTTTAATTCACCATTTTGAGTAAACTGGAAGAATGATACCATTTTGACGCGCCGACTGAACGCGGAAGTTTGGTTCCGCACCAAGAAACGAAACCGTTCGTAGAACTGGTAATTAAATAAAATAATTCTGTGTGAAATTGTGGTGTAACTGTAAGTTCTATTAGTCATAGCATGGATGCCGTTTTAATGTAGCCTAGATCTAGATATACAGTTGCGCTTAGTACATGGAAAATTTGCAAGATATATCTTGCGTGGGTCGGCTAGTTTGTTATATTTGTAAAGCGTGATTTTCTTTTTGATGCTGAAGTACCCTGTACCATTGCCAGGGTTAGTTAGAACTCCAGTACTCCCAGAAATAATTTAAGGGGTTATTCACATTTGGACAGAGTGGTGTAGAAATGTTTCATTCTTTTTTTTTTTTATTATCCTGAAAATCTTAGAAAAATAATTACATGTTTGTGTATTATGTACAGGTTTATCAGATGAAGATTTCAAGTGGGCTGTAACCAGTGCTATGAGAGCTGTAGTGCAGCGACTTGCAGAAATGCAAGCTTCAAATGTAAGTTGTAAAGACCTACTTGAAAGGAGGCAGGGGAACAAAAGTTCATTTAAAGTTTGCTGTGGCCCCATTATATTGGTAACCTAGATGGCAATGGGGAAAAAACAAGAATAAAAGATGCATTTGCAAAGCCCTAAAGGAGCAGATACATTATATGAGAAAATTGAATATATATAGTTCAGGAGACCATGGCAGACCAGATATGATGCAAGCTTCCAAAGTTTCATTTTTGAGGCGCTGTCAAAATTGGGCAAAAAGAAACAGTTGTATGTAGCGAAACCTTGCGTGAGAAATAAAACCCAAAAACTTGATTGTTTTTGGGTTTTTATTTCTCACATAAGGTTTCGTTTCAGTTATGCATGTAGGAGTAATATTAATATTTGACATGAAAAAGGTCTTAGTAACCTTGCGTGAGAAATAAAACCCAAAAACTTGGGTTTTATTTCTCACGTAAGGTTTCGCTACATACAACTGTTTCTTTTTGATGGGGGGGGGGGGTTATTTCTCACGCAGGGTTTCGCTATATACAACTGTTTCTTTTTGGGTTGGGGGAGTTTATTTCTCACGCAAGGTTTCGCTACATACAACTTTTTTTTTTTCTCACACAGAGTTTCGCTACATGCAACTGTTTCTTTGGGGGGGGGGGGGGGGGGGGGGGGGTTATTTCTCATGCAGCAGGGTTTCGCTACATGCAACTGTTTCTTTTGGGGGGGGGGGGGGGGGTATTTCTCACGCAAGGTTTCGCTACATACAGCTGTTTCTTTTTTCTCACGCAGGGTTTCGCTACACACAACTGTTTCTTTTTCTCGCGCAGGGTTTCGCTACATACAACTGTTTCTTTTTTCTCACGCAAGGTTTCGCTACATACAACTGTTTCTTTTTTCTCACGCAAGGTTTCGCTACATACAACTGTTTCTTTTTGCCCCAAAAACTTGGGTTTTATTTCGCACGCAGGGTTTCACTACATACAACTGTTTCTTTTTGCCCAATTTTGACATTGCTTATAGCCCTGCTGTGCAATTCTATGGGACTTTGAAAACTCAATGTTGTGGGGGGGGAGGGGGGGTTGCCCTGCTGTCGTCAAGTTCCTGACAGAGGTCACACATTGGTGAGTGTGGGTGGCAGCAGGTGAATGGACCTTGTCTTTACTATTTAAGAGAGCCTTTAAATTTTTTTTTCTGGCTAGAGAGAATGTACAGTTTCGTATTCAATATTCAGTTATAGTTTCTGGTCGATTCAGCTTCACATAGAAACTGTCTCTACAGAGGCTTTTCCTTGTTTTCAAGTAGAGTAATTATTTCTGCAGCTGAGTGATGTCTCAAGTGCTGATCTGGACTTTTTGGTTGGACTGGCCAAGGAGAGCAAAAACAGGGAAACACAAATAAATGTAGTGCAAATTTTATCCACCATTGGATGTGTTTTATCTGTCAGCACTGAGCCACATCCTTTTTTAAAGGTGAGAGGATTGTTCTTCTTTATGCTATATCTTCAAATTCTTTGTTTTTGTTTTTTTTTAAAGAAAGAAAAAAAATCATCAAACTCAATTCCATTACTTGAAATCAGGAAAATGGCTTTCAGGTGATGATATATTTGACAGACACTAACTTTCGCTTAATGCATTGGCTTATGGCGAGGTGAGTGCTGAGACTTTTACATACTGTAATAATTGAGATGTACAAGAAATGAAGTGAAATATATTCTCATGAGCTCAGTGAAAATGATTTTTCTCAAAACTGCACTATTTAAAGATATTTGTAAGAATTGCAACAAGATTTAAGGCTGTTGTAAGCAATGCGGCAAACTAGTGTTCAGTCTTATTTATGTACTGCTAATGTCACTTTAGTTCTGCATGTATATTTTATTTTATCAAATCAGTTTATTACTTTGCCATTTATTGATAATGACATGTAAACTCTGAAATGGCAAAAATGCTAAACAGAGGTAATTTAATTACATTTAATATTGAAACTGTGTCATTAATTTTTTAAAACAGTTGACATAATGAAGATAAGTAGCAAAAAATCCTTGTGATATTGGCATCACCCAAATTTCGTCATGAAATTCATAAGTTTATTATCTGTTCCTGTTTGCTGAGACAGAAAATTGGTTCCATCCTGCTGGAGGTGGCTTGTCATAATGAAGACTTAGTGGTTGTCTCGGAGGCACTCGACTCCTTGTTCGATGTTTTCAAAGAAGATCATACAGATGCAATTGTGAAAGAGATTGAGCTGGTACAAAAACTGAAGGATTTGCAGCCTTCTTTTAAATCCAAGGTAGGTGAATGGTGCATTTGTGTGTGTGTTTTTTTTTGTTTTGTTTTTGCCTATGTTTTGTCTGGGTGGGTTGGGGGGGGGGGGGGGGTATTTTACCAAATGTGTGATTTAAGATCAGGTTACCACAAAACAAACCATATAGGATAATCTAAAAAATGCATGTCAATATTCCAGCCACAAGAACAGTACTGAAATCAGTTTTTACCTTAAGCAGATCAAGAGATGAAATAAGACAAATATTGTTCTTCACTATCAGAACTAGAAAGTGTTGCTACATTTTCTATTGGAGGAGATTGACAAAATAGAATATTTTCAGAATATTATTAGGTGGTGGATGCATGACGATTTTAATCCTGATCTGTGTATGTGTGCTTTGTCATTATTCTCTCATTTGTGAACTGTTAAAATGAACAGTTGAACAGTAACCACTTCATCACTAATTTTGTGCCTTCTTTCCAGGTTTCTAGTCAGCGCAGAAAGCTCGGGGAGAACTATGCAGTTGTCATGATGGCCAAATCCAACCTGGCAGGTTATATTAAATATAAGCAATCCCACAAATGAACAGTATGTTTTATCCCATTTATCATTTTTACCAAAGGTTTGGCTGTGTTTTTAAATATATAATGAATAGGTAGGAATACCTGGCATGTATTTTTTTTTTTTAAAGTACTCTCTGCCTCAGGGAGATACTGATCTGATTTGTGCTTAGACTTGTTAATTTGATCTTCAACTGGACAAGATTTTCACTCTATATAAGCCTCTGGAGGCTTATTTATGCATATTTCAAACTCATAAAAAGTTCATTAAGAACTGGAGAAAATAACGATGAAAGTCCTCAGGAAATGTATTACATGTATATTGATGGTCTCGTGCACAAATTTGCCAGAATCTAGAAATATCAACTTTAGGGGAGAGTGAAAAAGGTGATTAAATATTGGAAGAGTGAAGATTTTGATTACAGTATTTATGTTTTGTTGTTTTTCATTTTTTGTTTTGTTATTGTGCTCTGCAGTAAGAGAGTTTTACATGTGATGTTAGTAGAATGAGGTTTTTTTCTGTCTGTAACCACAAACCCAAAACTGAAATTTTGGAACTAGGCAGTTTGTGCCTGAAACCATTGTATATTGAAACGAACTGATTGTTTTAATGTGACCCGAGACACAGAATACCGAAACAAACCATACCTTCTTCCACAGTATGTCCACAAATTGCATGCTTATGAATATGGCGAGTACTACTCTTTTCGTTCAGTTATGAAGGGTGTGGTGCGAATTGTTGCACGGTTGACATCAATGATATGCATGCAAGTCTACGGACGGAAAATGATGAATTGATTTGTTGTGGTATACTTTGTCTCGGATGTGACTCTATTTCAGTAAACTATCACTAGTATAATGTATATAATATATATAAATTGAAGCACTACATGGGTGATGCTTTTATTGAGACAGGTGATTAAGTTTTAAAAAAAACAATAGAGAAAAAAATAAATTATTTTGTCACCACTTCCATGCAATATTAACTTGTTAATAATTTGTGGTAAATCATCCCCTTGAAATGACAAGGTTCTGTCTCCACTTCTTGATTGAACTGAGTTTACACAGGGCACAATATTTCTACAGGCCCTGTCCACTGTGTGTCAAAATATCGAGTGGATTCATTATGTACTTTGTAAGTAGTACTAAAAAGAACAAAAGTCACATCTCTTAAAGCTGTGAGCACCTGAAACTTCAATCAATTTCTCAAAAGTTAGAACCTTGTCATTCTAAGGGGACAAAATGTTGCTAATGTAGTCTGTCTGTATGTCTCAAGGCATGATGATAATTATATGTTCAAAACAAACTTCAGTCATTCCGGTGTGTCCTACTTAACAACATTTTATTTATAACAAAAGAAAATAAAATGAACAATATGCCTATCCAGGCCACATGTACACAATCACTAGTATGCCGCCACAATTATGGATAATCCAACTTGAATAACTCAAAATCCAAAAATAGAAACAGGCTGCCTATCCAGGCCACATGTACACAATCACTAGTATGCCGCCACAATTATGGATAATCCAACTTGAATAACTCAAAATCCAAAAATAGAAACAGGCTGCACAGTGGCAAAGACAAGGGAGAACACACTGGGATTCCCCAGTGCGTTCTACGTCACTAACTAGTGCGGACACATCGGATGACACCAATCAAAACAAACTTCAGTCATTCCGGTGTGTCCTACTTAACAACATTTTATTTATAACAAAAGAAAATAAAATGAACAATATGCCTACATGGAGAGATAGTACGTTGAAAGCGTTAATAATTCAAAGACCATTTCAACAAAAAACGAGATTCTAGATCTAACAAAATTGATATTAAATTTGTACCAACAGAGGAATAGAAACAACGAAACAATGAAACAGTAGATTTACTACAAGCAGTCGGTAAAGCCGAGGAAGGGGGTATAATCAATAACAAGTATACTGCGTTAACAAGTAGGAATAATAAAGTACCTGGAGTCAACAAAATACGAAACATAATACATGTACTAAATACACACAAATATCAGTATATATATATAGTA
The DNA here is from genome assembly GCA_963931925.1 of Onchidella celtica. NCBI lineage: Eukaryota > Metazoa > Mollusca > Gastropoda > Systellommatophora > Onchidiidae > Onchidella > Onchidella celtica. Next base: position 56,101,673 of record OZ007574.1, on the reverse strand, counting down.
ATATATATACGTGATAGAACATTCAGCAAACTTCATCAATATTAGACTGTCAGTGACGACACAGTCCACTTGGCCAGAGTAATTCAACGCCTTCAATGAAGTTTGGCTGAAAACATTTGCTCAGTGATAGACTCTTTAGACAAGGGCTTCTGTCTTCCATCGACCCAGCGTGCGTGCAGTGTGAGGATTGACTCCTCCAATCACTGCCGCTGTTGCTGCTGATGGCCTAAAGGATCGAGCGGTCGCCTGACCAGCAAGGCCAGCATCTGCTATACTCCTGTTTAAATCTGAGGCAACTGTCTGTGCACTGATTGCTTTAAAAGGTGGTGTGAGGGAAATAAATACAGGACCACTGGTCTGGCACACCATGTCAGCTGTGCGACCCAGATATGCTTTCAAACAAGCAACTGGGTCAGTCAGTACATTATCTGTGCCATCTATCTGAACTTCAAACCCCTGCCTTTGAGCATCGTTTTTTATTCCAAAGAATCTTACCGTCATGCTGCCATTGTCATTAAATACAATCTGTTTTCTCATGAAGCCAACCTGAGGTGCCAAATCAGACGGCCTGCACATAGCAGCCAGAGCGAACAATGTAATGGCTTTTTGTCTCAGCTTCTGAGTAGACAGAGATTCATTTTGACCCCATTGCTCAAACAGTTCCAAAAATTTCTGCACAGGCATTATTTTGGTTCGACCCGCAGGTCTTGATGTGTCAACCTTAATCAGAGCTTTGGTCAAAACATCTATCTTTTCAAATTGGACTTTGATATTCATGGCCTTACAAAAATGCTTTAGTGCTGACACTAATGTTTTAAGCATTGACTCAGGTCTTTCTGAGGCCTCAGCCTCATTATTCAAAAATCCAGCAATACATGGTACAAATACATCTGTCTGTGGAGGAAAGGAATACCCTTGCAATTCACAATAGTTTTTGAATTTGTCAATGCATTTGTTGTATTGCACCAATGTAGATGCAGCCAAGAACTTTGGGAATTTTTGAATACAGGCCGAAGGCCATTTCTCTTTCTTCAGATTACGAGCCCAGAGATCCTCCAAGCGTACCACCTCCACTTTGGGTTCTTTAATGGCTCTGGGAGTTGAATACCTTTCTGTATACAAAACGTTTTGGCTGGTGGTAGCTTTAAAGGAGGGAATACTGACATTACTCTCAGTTTTTGGAACCAGTTCTTGGCTTTCCATGCTGGTGCAATCACTGTTGCCATAGCGCCCTGGTTTTGTATCACGGACAAAACTCCGCTCATCAGTCTTAGCGGAGGGTTTACAAAATTGTTGTGTTGTCCCCAGTTTACCTGTTGGAGGGCATCCACCCCACAGCAAGCGGGATCCCAGAACCGGCTGTTGTACAGGCTGCACTTTGTTGTGTTCATTGTAGCAAACCTGTCTATGGAGTGCGGACCCCACAATTGTTCTAGATAGTGAAAGAGACCTGGGTTCAATTCCCACTCGTATTGACTGGAGACTCGGCTTAACAAATCTGCTGTTGTGTTGGACTTGCCCGCAATGTAGTGAGCTTTGATCAAAAAGTTGTTTGTTAGAGCTAAAGTCCAAATTTTGCTCGCAACCTGTGATATCTCCGGACTGGGACCCCCCTGCATATTGATATAGGCCACTGTTGTAATATTGTCCGAGAGAATTTGGACTGATTTCCCTTTTATGTTTGGTAATAAAGCTACTAATGAAAGGTGAACAGCTGATATCTCCCGAAAATTTGAGCTCTGGTGGGACATAAATTTGTCCCAAAAATCCCTGAGCTTCTGACCCATGGGTCAGAGATATAGCCCCCCAGCCTTCCTGGCTGGCGTCTGTAGCTATTTGCACACACTGTCTGCATTCAGCCTTTACGGCTTTACCGTTCCAGTTATGAAGGGCTTTGAGCCACCATTGAGATCATTACTTGTTGCCTGATCGATATACAGTGTGTCTTGCCAGGATGTTCTACTTTTTAAGCATCTGTATAGATTCCTGAGCAAAAGTTTCGCAGGCACTATGGCTTTTGTCATGGACACACACTGCCCAGCTACTCTGGCCAGCGCACGCGCGGATGCAGAGCCTGATTTTAAGATACGGTTGATATCTCTCTTCACCTTGGATAGTCTGTCTTTAGGAATACGAACCCAAACGCATTGATTATTAGGATCGCATTCAATAACATAGCCAATGAAACATGACTGTGGACTAGGCTCAAGTTTACTTTTTTCCCAGTTTATACACCATCCTAACTGATGCAGTTCTTCAAGTGCCCAATTTGTGGACTCATCAATCTTGTCAGGATCGTCACATAAATAAAAATCATCCACGTATGCCACAACTCGTTTACCATTGTCTCTGAAGTGTCTTATTACCTCTCTAATAACTTTGCAAAAATAATATGGGCTGAAATTTGCCCCAAAAGGTAGAACCAACCACTTGTAAAAATTATTGTTCCACTGGAAACACAAATATTCAGTGTCTTGTCTTCTCACAGGAATGTGAAAAAATCCGTTCTTAATATCCCAGGTAACAGAATTGTCTTCTGGTTTGGTACACTCGAGGATGTCGTCAATGCTCTCATACACAAAGGACGGAGGTTGACAGTGTTTATTTAAATACCTAAGGTCTGTCACCAGTCTAAATTCACCTTGCTTTTTGGGAACTAAATGTATCGGACTCACAAATTGAGGAACAATGTCAGGTGTGCACCTCTGAATACACTTAGCAGTCTCTAATTTTCTTATTTCCTTTTCAACGAAGGCTTGTTCTTTTATATTTAAAACAGGGTTTTTCAGATGAAAAGGCAGTGGTACATTAATGAACGGAATTTCTACGCCACAAGAAATCCATTTTAATACTTCCGAATTGTTCGTAATTTTGAGCCAACTGTCCAGTTTTAAACTAGCACCTTGAAACATTAAACATACACACAGCTGTCCGTAGGGGTTTTCCCCAGAGAAATGGAAGTTCGTTTACGTAAATATAGCCTCCTGGTTGGCTGAGTATCCTACGTCAAATCCTTACTCGTCGTCCGGCCTCCTGATTGGCGGACGACTACTGCCGAATGTGGATCCCCCGTGACCCGAGTAGCTGAAGTTTCTCTGCGCCCCTGCTCTTCCATACTGGAACGGGGGGAAGGTCCTACCCCGCCCCCTGCGAGGGTTGGTAGTTCTCTGCTGACCTAGGCCTAGTCTCGATTGTGCTGCCGCAAGCTCTGCAGCCACTCTGACATTTTGCAGAGATGCGTCGGTGAATGTGGCTGAATTGTTTTCGAACTGTCGGAAAATGCGAGATGTTTCCTCATTGAACGTACTCTTGACTACTAGACTCGCATATTCGCTCTGTAGAAATGCGATTTGTGCCGTAGCACATGTTACAATATTATCTAGGTCAACTCTAGATGTACTGGCTGGGTCAATAGTGGCGAGAGCTTTTAGGGTTTACCTCAGCATAGCGAGCACACCTAGATATAACCTTTAGTGCGCCTCTGCACTCTTGCTTTATCCCCGTGGACGAGTCATTCACTTTGAGTTCACTTGGAATTTGGACACGGGTTAGAGAGTCTCTAAGACGTTCAAACTCTCTTTGCAGGTCAGCTGCATGCAAACGCGTGGGACTGACTGGGGCTGTCGTAGCCCTTTCCGATTCCAGCGTCGCTCTGTTAGTTGTATAATTAGATCTCCAATGATTGGGAGTAAAGTCTTCTGACACACGTACTGATGATACGTTTGTAGACTCAGCTGATTCTGTTGTCAGAGTGGTTCTGAACCTGGGTGGTTCAGACTCAGATGACTGAGACTGCGTGTTTGTCTCCCCGTGAGGAGCGGGCTTCAATGCAGTCTCTTCCACGATTGAAAGTCTCTGATCGAGTGACAATAACAGGTTTTTTATATCCTGCAGTTGTGTTTCCACACCTTCTGTCATGCCCTTAGGCTGAAACACTTTTCCAACACACAAACCGATGTAAAATTGAAATAAATGTTGACACGATGATCAATGGCGGCCTCCACGTGAAAGTGCACAGTGGCAAAGACAAGGGAGAACACACTGGGATTCCCCAGTGCGTTCTACGTCACTAACTAGTGCGGACACACCGGATGACACCAAATACTGATTGATAAAATTTGATAAAATTCATTGTTTTTGTCAAGATGAAGCATGAAACCATGTTTATTTGAAACTGTATTAAATGATGATTGCCTTGATTTACAGTGTAGATCTAGTGATTTTGTCACTGTTTTATATTGCAGTAGTTGTATCTCACTCTATTGCGGGTAGACTGTTTTTATTCCTGTTCCATTCATATATAAAGTGATCTGTTTGTATCTTGATTTCAATTTGTGTCAGAATGGCGGTCAGTTTTACTCACACTGTAAATGAGACTGACACAGTCAGTATACGTTGTGGTCCCAGGTAACAAGAGGTCCTATAATCTTACCAGTATCCTGCTTCACTCATTCCCTACCGGTAACTTTTGCAGGTGTGGACGGGAACTCTCAACTCTATCCAGTTCAATTTAGGCATAGTTCAAAGATGTCTTGTCTTTGACTCTTCTTTGACTCAGTATAAACACAAGACATAATACATTAGACATTAAAGTGAAGGAAAATCAATGAACCAGGATGGGATTCAGTAGTTCCAGAGGTTGGCTTAGATATTGGTGTTGGAAAATAAATGTCAACTCAAGCAGAATATTCGGCTTTCTGTAGCGAAGCAAAAATCCGCAAGCCGAATATTGAGCTTACCGCAGCGAATGAGTTAATATAGCATAACTTTCCCCAAATCAAAAAAAGTTTTTTTTTCAATTTGTACCGAAGAAAATCCCCAGAAAATGGGAAATATTCATTGACAAAAGGGTAAATAGGTGCTATTTTTTGGCTTAAAAATCATTTCCAGCATGCAATAAAATACATGTAATGAACAAGTGTTCAATTTCAAAAAAAAATATGCCAAAGTAAAGTACTGTTTCCTCAGCCATAAAATTTGACACAATCATGTGCAGTGTGGTTTAGAACAGTGCTGCACATTAACTGGGAGAAGGAGCTCACACTTAGTGTGCTTAATGGATCTAGAACTCATAAAGAATTGAAAAAGATTTCATGCTTTAACTTAAAAGAGGCTGTGACTCGCAATGTTTCAAGATCTATTCCATTTGTGATCATTGTCTCAAACACCATATTAAATTAAATGGTTATTGCAAAACATCAATTCAGTAGGAATGTTAATTTTCTCTCATATACTTCACCCAATGTCCTTCAACAACTGGTACGTGCTTATATATAGGCCATCAGTGCTAAGAAATATCTCCTAAATGCAGGATATTTAGTTAAATTATCTAAAGTAAATCTCAGCCCATTCACTTCACGTAAATTGACATTTTTGCGACAAATTAATGGAACAAATTTTACTCTTGTATGATTCTGCAGACAAATTCCCTGTAGGATATTCAGATGAACTTAATATTTTCAGTCTGATTTCCTGACACCTATGACAAGCCCAGTTTCTGGTTGTGGGGTAGTCACTAGTGATCTTTGTTTGGGGAGGATTGTTGCCCTTGGCATTTGCACCTATCTTTCCTTGTTATTGTTTTCATTTTATTCACCGCCATTCATCTTCTTTTCTTCATCCCTCTGAGAGCTAACAAACTTGAAAATCTGCACTATTGTCCAAAATACTTTCCCTGTATACTTGGTTAAACCAACGGATTTTTATTACCACTAAAGCATCGTCACCATTCTCTAAGCTGTGGTGATCGGCTTTGGCTCCTTTTCAGGAGAAGCAAAAAACTCTTTTATTGGCTAGTTATATTTGGGCGGAATAATAGCACAAAACAATGGTCCGGGGTTATTTGGGCCGATAGTGCGAGTTTGCACTGTTCTGCCGTGTTTTTTTTTAAAACAGAAATTGTGTCCGTACAATATTGCCTGAAGGTAGCGTCAATTACCACCGCATTCTCCGGTAGCCGGTAGCATCAATTAGTACAGCATTTTGCGGTGGCCATTGACGGTATGTCGATCGCCAATGGCTATCCCAACCTCTTTTCGCCTGATTAGTCAATCTGACTACCCCCCATTGATACAAACTGACTAGACCCTCACGCTCCCAGTCCATCTGACCATTCCAATGGACACCGTATTCTGTGGTGGCATTGGCAATTGACACTCCCTTGCCCAAAATACCTTCGGCCCAAATAGCACAGCACCGGGTTGTATAGGCCATATTCGGCCTAAATATACACTTCCTGTTTTATTTCAGAACAGCTGGTCTAGCAACAATGAATTTAGTACAGCATTTTGCGGTGGCCATTGATGGTATGTCGATCGCCAATGGCTATCCCAACCTCTTTTCGCCTGAGAAAAAATGTTGAGAATATTAACTGATTCACTTCCAGGTGGTTTTTTTTTTTCAGAGAAAAAGAGTTCTCATATTGTCCTCTTTGAAAGACGGTCATCAGTAATATGGCTGTAAAGGAGCTTTGGAGAAATATGGTAAAATTATTGGTAATCAAACAAAGAATATTTCAGTGTGATTACACTGAGAAATATTCTTTGTTTGATTACCAATAATGTACTATCTGAAGAAGGCGTCTTTCGGATGGACCGCTCAGAGGAGAGTGAGCGAGAAGTCTGAAGTTTTTGCCCTAATGGTAGTGGTCACTGATGAATGACCAATGATTTCATGATGCACACACATTATATCTTAAGCTGAGTTTTCATGTGTACGGAAACGGCAACTGAAATGTCAAAAACCCTTCAAGTAGTGAAACAGAAAGAATGCCATTTCTGTAAACATGCAATCAATCTTTCTTTTTACGACTCGTTACAGAGAATTCGTCCCCTTAGAACGACAAGGTTGCAACTATCTTCCATCAACTTTTGAGAAACTGATGATTGAAGTTTCATGTGCTCATATCTTTTAGAGATATGACTTTGTCTTCTTCTGAATAATACTTACAAATTGCACACCGAATCCGCTTCATACTTTGACTTGGACATGCAATGAAGAAGGCCCATAGAAGTAGCATGTAGTGCTTAACTCAGTTCAGCCAAAAAGTGGAGACAGAACCTTGTCATCTAAGGGAACAAAATGCCTACTTTCCCCCCACAGAATCGGGAAACAATAAAATCAAAAAAAAATTTGCAACAAGAATGAATGTTTGAAGCTCTGATTCACACTGTTTCACAGAAATATAATATTCTCACTGAATTTGAAAACAGTGCTTGTCTATGATTGTATGAAAACAGCAAAAACATAAAGAATGAAAATTTGTCAAGAACAGCAAAATTTTTTGAAATTCTGAGCTTTGTTATCAACTTGCAGAGAAGTATGCATTTTTTCACAAAATTTGAAAACCATAAAAATCTAAGAAAATGACAAAAACAAGAATTGCAAAAACACATACTGAAAAATTCCTTATATGAACAAAACAAAAAAAATAATCCCAAAACGTCTTTAAATGAATTACTCAGAAAACAATAACTTTTCACACAGATCTGTATGGTACAAGACAATAACAACAAGATATAGAATTATTCACTCCTTTATTCAACATATTTGGCAAATCTTTCTCTGATTACCTGGACATTCCGTACATATAGCAGCTACACTGGAACAAGTTAAACATGTACAGAACGACTCATTGATACATTTTGCGTCACACATTCTCTCATTCATCTGTCTGTCTTAAAGGTTTAAGAACATTGAATTTTCCTACATAAAGGAAATACCATAATCCACACGTATTAATTCAGACCCTCTGTCCATCCTGTTCTCCAGTGTACATTAACCCTCTGACTGTGCTGTGAACACACGCTGGACATCCTAACATCAATAGTACCAGTGCACTCTGGACATACACTGTACGTCCTAAAATGGCCAGAGCACGACAACCGCCTAAAAGCATTTCACCCATACATTCAAACACTTTAAAGTCTTTCCAGCATACATCTGGGGCAGAACACGTAATAGTGAACAGGTTAAGGGTCTGGCATATATGTGTATTTTAATCCGTCACATCTTTGCATTCCTCTATGAAAGCTATCTGCAAGGCGGTGGATAAATACAACAACATTAATATAATGTACTCTCATTGGCAAGAGTAAAATTGGAAACAGCCATTGTAGCATGCAACAAAATTCATTCACAACTAATGAAAAAAAATACTTTCAAAATAATATCACACATTGTTAAAACTACTTATGTTAACAAAATATTCACCCTCAGTAACCATGACATAATGTACTTATATAATTTTTGGATATTTCATGGTATTTGTATAGACCACAGTTAGTGGCATATAAACTGCCAATTTTCATGCACACATATAACACAGTGCACTTTAATCATTTTCTTTTTTCTTTGGCAATCAATTCATTCATTAGGTTGCATTAAAGCTAGAGAAAACCGTAACATAAAACTTGTACAACAAGGCATGAACAATAATTATCATTGTCAAATCCAATAATAAGAGGAACATTCATACTGATCACAATGTAACTTAGGGTTTCCATGACCTACTTAAGGATCCCCTGAAAACTCCTTGAATTTGCCTATGTGCACATTGTGCACGTCAATGATACTGTGGCAGTTGAAAGACGAGAACAGCAGGCTGAACAAGGCTGCTGCCCGGGCAAAAATCTACAAAAACTAAAATCCCTGCTGCAAAAACACACAAAACAAGAAAAATAAAGACAAGAAAAGTGAGGTGTAAATGCCAAAGGCAGTGAAACCTCCTAAAATAAAGACCTAAATCAAAACTCCTTGAATTTAGCGCCAGAGAGGAATATCCTTTTAAAAGAATCCTTGAATTTAAACAAAATCTTGAAACTCCTTGAAAAACGGCCACCACCTTGGGATCCTCCGTCCTCCCTTAATATCAAACATTGGAATGCCAGGATTTAGCAATAATGCAGGTCAATTTCCATCTTTCAAACTTTTATAAAATTTCCTTAAATTTTGAAATCTCCTTGAAATCACCTTGAAAATGAAGGCAGGTTTTTCGACTGGTAAGAACACAATACATCTCATCTCAAACTATAAAGTAATAGTATCACTTTCCTTTCACAATCCACCACCAATTAAAGAGCATCAGAGTAGAATGTCGTCAAATAAATGCACAACAATGAAGGATTCCATGCAATACCAACCGTATCGATGTATAAAATGTTAAACCAAACTAACAAAAGAAAATACAAAAACATCTACATACCAAATCAATAATTTCTTTTTACCAATAATATTCCATCAAGGTAATGTACAATTTCTTTAATGTCTTTCTCAAACTCTTCTGCAGCCTGTTATTTCAGTTCAACGGCATCATGAATTTTATAGCTAGTTGTCGGTTTAAATAGAACCAGCCACGAAAAGGTAATTTTGTTGTTAATAATTTAACACACACACAGAATATGCACCATTAGTCTGACATTTGTGAGGTCTAGATTCTAGGTCACAAACTCTTCGAAGAAAGTAAGATAAACTGAGCTTGATCTCTGTTTTACTGCTATCTCTTTAGCACCATATGTTCACTGTTAGAAATTTTTGGGTGTCCTTTTTTAAGGGAAACATTTTAACCCACTGCAAAATAAAAAACGCTCCTTCTGCATGCAAATGCTTCAAAAAGCGGGACTTGAAAGAAAAGACGAAGTCTTCTGAGGGGAAGAATAACATGCAGGATAACACCAAAGACAGAATGAAGGTAACAAAAGGACAATTTACATCCCCTCTCTCCAAATCCCACAATGCTTAATTAATGTGGACAGATTCAGCTACCAGTGTTCTACATATAATATGATCACTGCATATGGCACAATAACAACTAAAATTACCACCAATTTTCGCCTCATAATGCCCTGGCAAGGTAATAAGAAAACTGAAAAAGTCATGATTTTTAAAGAATCTTATACAGAACAAAAAACAATGACATACTACAACAGGTAATCAACTCTTGCATTTTGTTCACTCTACAGACCTATTATTACTACAGCCTGAAATGACCACTTGTGGGACACCCACAAGAAAAAATATATACAGATAGATATATAAAATGCTCCTAAGCAGAGCATGAATAAAGGCTAGGAGAAATGAAAAAATGTCATGCAAAGAAGACTGAAGATATGAAAACAATGCTAAGTGTTTTAATGTTGGACTTTGTATCATTCTTTTAAGCTATAACTGTGTCCACGGGTGCTTAAATACCACACAAGATTAATTTCTGAATTCAAGCTGCCACCTTAAAACAGAAAGTGCTTTAAATTTGTAAATTCTCATTGCAAAATTTTTACTGGAATGAGGAAATAATACCCCCCATGAAAATGACTTTCATTTCAGCAGTGCTGCTTTGTTACAGAAAAAAAATATGTACAATATATTCCCACCTGGGCCAAATTCAGTTTTAACATCATTTTTATAGAATTAAGTGTGCTCTCTATCTTCTTATCTGGGTTATAATTTTGTACAACTGATAATTGCTTTTCGACATCCCAAAATGGAAATAAATAAGGAAAAAAACAGGCGCAAAACTAAATATTTGTTCGTGTTTCCTGTAAAAATATGTTTTTTTTGCATTTACAGTGTTTTCCCACAACACTGCAAAATTATAAGATAGCTGGATTTCACAATAACCATACTACGAATGCTTCACTGTCAGGCATATGAAAAGTTATGAATATATCACACTAATAGAAATATTCTTACATACATAGTCTAAGAGTTTGTCACTCAGGACAGAGAATACATCTAAATTAACAACAATTTAATTACATCTGCATACATTTTAATTCAGTTTCACATCAAACATGTCTGGCAGAATTTTCTTAATAAATGCATTTATATATCTTTAGTTCATTCATAAATGATAACTTTGTTTAACAACTGGTAATTTACTGTTAACATCAGTAGTCATTTATCAACCAGGTATATCATGTAACAAGTTGTTAAGCACTGAGATGTGGTATCATTATGTTCGATGAATACTGTGAACTTTTTGCTGTTAATCTTTTCCATACTGAGAATCTGCAGAGGTTAAGTTGAAAATGGGTTATCATATATACAGCAATCTTATGTCATGTCAAATTTCAGTCCACTGAGGGTCAACACTGGCTTCAATGTGACCTACGCGCTCACTTTCGCTCTTCCGAAAATGAAGTCATGGAGTACTCTGGTCTTTTGCAGTAAAAACTAGAGAGAATCTATTATTTTTACCCTACTTCTGTTGATGAGAGTTCGTTCCAAGGGTATGAGTGTGAATGATGGCTAACTTCAAGACACATTTTTGGCATCTCCGATTGTGGTCGGGAAAGATGCATTTGGTCTCACTCTCAGCGGATTGGAATGAGTTAATACAGAACCTCCAACTAGTCCAAGGTGTGTGATTCATCCAGACAGTGCCAGCTATGAGCATGTCGAAGATCCTAATTTATAGTGGCTATTTAACCATAGGCTATTACAATGTACATCAGCTATGAGCACACCAATAAACTTCCTGGTCCACCCATCTAATCAAAAGACTAATGCTGGTTCCTGTTTGGTAAGACACACATCAAATTCTTCCATCAAGATGTTCCTAGCAAATTTACCAGCTTAAGTTTTCAAGAGGTTCTCTTCATCCAGAAACTTCTCTGCAAGAGCATTGAATTCTTCAGCGTATCTAAGGTGAAGGTTATGCTTTCCTTCAGGCCACACAATTGTCCTGTCATAAAGAGAAAAACACAACAATTGTTACTGGCTCCAATTGTTAGGTTTTATATTCATTGGTATGAAACCAATTCATCTGAACGCCGGTCAAATGGACCAGCAGTGTGAAAAACGGAGTTTACAAAGCACAGCTTAAAGCAAAGACAACAGTTCCAAAGTTAACAGCTACATGGCACGATTCACTGTGCACTGAGAATTTTGTTCACCAAACGCACTAAGTCATAGTGTTCTGTTTGTAACCCTTTGCCTACATCCTCTCACAAGTTAACAATTCAGTTATTTGCGCACTTTGCAGATTATTCCTCAGTTACGCCAAATTGCATGCTCTTATGTATCATATTATATGGTCCACAACCATAATTCACTTCTTCATGGCAAATTGCAGTAAGATCTGTTCCGTAGTTTTTTAATTTGTTAAAGGGTTTTCTTACATTTTTATATAACAGATATCCTTAGGATGACATGTAATTCATTTTTTGATGGGAATTCAATAACTTATCTTGCTACTTTTTTAAACAATACTTAAAGTACAAACTGTTTCATCACATTGAGAACAAACACAACATTGACCGTAATAAATGTTATTGTTGCATATAAATGTATGTATGATTTATGTCCTGATGTTGACAATCAATCCAAGTTCTTTCACGGGAATCCAATATCTCATCCCTCCAGCTCCAAGTGCAAGATCTGGCAAGTTCATCACTGGACTCGCAAAAACTGACACGAGGGTCAATCTCATCTTTCCATGGGTCAGAATTTTACCTGTATTTGTTTCTGGTTTTCACCCATAGTCCCATCAATAAATATCCGAGCCCTCAAATTATTGTTTGTTTCCCATCAATAAATATCCGAGCCCTCAAATTATCGTTTGTTTCCCATCAATAAACATCTGAGTCCTCAAATTAATGTTTTTAATTTATTCTTATTGGTCTTTCATATTTTGCTTCATAACACAATCTTCCTCGCTGGAAACTTCAGTGACCAAAAAAGGGTAGACTTCTACATTAATTTTTATGTGAAAGCACACATACCTGCAATTGAATATATGCTTTTGTAAAAATGCTGGATGTTGCTGCGGCAACATGGCATCTTTCAGGCCATTCACGATAAGTGTTGGACATTTGACATTTGGCAGGCTGCCAATACAAATATCACCTGGAAAAGCAAAATATATAAATAAAGTGGATCAGGACAGAGTTCTAAGACATTTAGGAATTAATTTGGCTTTTAATAATGGTTTGGCATTTGGTTTCAAATTTAATATGGTATACTGCTGTGGTAAACTGACACATAGTATGTAATTCAGGGATATAAAGATAAAGAGGAATGACAGCAAGCATACAAATAGCATTCACAAACCATATAATGATATATACAGTCACCCAAACAATGCTGTCACATTAATTAAATTGAACTACGGACTTTGGCATCTTTAGACTTCAGGACCAGATCAATAGACACACAGGTGGAAACTTGGCATGATAAATAAAATCCTGGATATTTGCCTCAAGATCCAAAATAATGATGAATACGCAATACCATTCTGATACCCAGCTTAAAAATAATTTCCTCTCTTGTTTACATAAAGTGAAAACAATCCAGAATTCCTGGTATTTCCTGAGAGTGTGTGCACTTCCGTAGACAAATTAAACAGGCCAGCGGGATAAAGGTAAAAGATCATCCAAAACACAATAAAGATGATCACTGATACGAGTTCTCAATTAATGAACATGTGTGATCCTCTTGAGGCCCACTGGTCTTGTCCACAGCATCCACTCTGCTCCGCTTTATTTACGGAAAATGATGTATGAAAAAGTAAGACACCCTTTGCCACTATACTATTAATTACTACAGCCATGAGGAATGGAGCAGAACAGATGCTGCAGACAAGTACGCAAAGGCAAAGAGTGTTTTACTTTTTCGTATGTCATTTTCTGCAAACATAGCGGAGCGGAGTGGGTGCTGTAGACAAGACCAGTGAGAGCAAACCACAATGCACCAACATGCCAATATTCCTTTGCTTCACAATAAGCATTATCAAAGTGCTTCTTCAGAAAATGTATTAACCATCAAAGTTAGGTGTTCTCCAAAAACAGAATGAATATGTCCATTTTCCATTATCTTGGAATAAAAACTGTTTTGAGGGATTGATTTTTTTCTCTTCCGCCCACCTCCCCCCTTTTTTTTTCTGAAGGCTCAGATTTAACTGTGATTTGGTCCATATCCATTCAATGAATGACTCAGTGATTATTATTAAATAAAGATATCATTAATGCAGGGCTGTCAGTGGATAATGATGCCAACCCCTGAACTTCGGCCTAGCAGAATGCTGTTCACGCAAGCGCGATCGACTTCTGTCCAATGCCTATGACTTTATCTCATGACATGAGCATGTAAAACCAAACAACTTCCCCGTTTGACTTGAAAAATTCTTGCAGTTTTGTAGATGAACGGGTTATTTTAAAATCCCTTGATTACAGAACAGAACGTTCACGATACAATGTACTTGGCTGTAGATGGATAGCAAAGAAACTGACATTTCAACGCGGATGACCGGACCTTTCTCAATCCCGGATTTTCGTGTATCCCGCGGAACTCTGACAGCCCTGTTAATGGCAAATCTACCATATAAATGAATAACTCAATACTAGCTATGTGTTTTGATTATATACTGGGTATCAGACCTAAATGAAGTCTTTGTATCCCAGAATTGCCAATGCTGAATTCAGCTGATAACAAATGTAATCTTTGCCACCCAAGAAGCATGCAGTTCAGTGTTTAAATGATGACAATAAAAAATGACAGTATTCTCTAATGACCAAAACACCTACCATGTCTCTGGGTGTAGTAATTCTGGTAGGCTTGTATCCATGCCTTCCACTGTGTGCGGAAATATTCCTCTCCATACACATCAATAAAGGGTTGTCTCATTTTGGGGCTCCAGTTGTCAGTGTCCTCAACAGCTGATGTACAAAGGAGTCGTTATGAGAATATTTGTGGCAAAATGTGATCAAATACAATGACCCTGTGTTTACCAGTACTGCAGTAGTCTTGCTGTGAAAGGCACTGATATGTAAAAATACGAGGATTTTGTGGGACTGTTTCATGTATATAGAAAATTATTACCTTTCTGTACAATACCCATTGTGTAGGTGATTCCGATTCCATCTTCAGAGGTTAAATATTCCAATGGACAGTTGCATGAAATAGTTGAACAAAAAATTATAGAACTTAAATTTCAGCACTGGAAGAAAAGCGTTCTGTTAATAAACATAATTCTTTTTCACATTCTGCACATAACATTTATTCTAGAATGACCTGCCTATTTGGGGTGGTTTTTGAGTGGGTTTTGAGCAATATGCGACAGCATTCTGAATTGATGTAGAAGTGAACTGAATTGATGAAAATTAGCTGATGCTTCTGGAAAACAGTGGCCTACTATAACCATTTGAGTTAGGAGTACAATACACTTGGAACCCATCTGAACTGTGACATTAACAATAGTATTGTCCCACCTCATCTAAAAACCGTGAAAGGCACAAAGTGGCTGATAATGTGATGATGCACTGTTAACACTCTAACTGTAAACATCTTATCTCTTCAGACATAATTACAGCTTCTCGACTTTTTTTGACAATATGTATATATAATATAGATAAATTTGTCACCTTAATTTTCATTTTAAACTACACACTGTCAAATTTTAGCAACTCAGTATCAGTACATCATTACTGACATGATGCACCCAATTTCAAACTCACATTCTGATTCTCAGTGAGTCTGAGGAACTGATTGAAAAATTCATGCCACACTAGATCTTTTCTGAAAAAGCTCATCTGTTCTAATTACTGTAGGATATCTTGTTTTCAGGTCACAATCTCTCATCTTTCAGAAACTTCACTCTATCCTTGATTTTAACAAAATTCTTTATTGTCAATTTCCTTATACAAAAATTTGAATTGTACTTTATCCATGATTTTTTGACTTATTGTGGAGTTCGCATAATTCGAAGTCGTCGGGAATTGGATTATACTTTGATTTACCAGAGTTCGATTTACCTCTGAGCAGAGAAATAACCACTATCAGGCTGTTTGCCCCATACCGTACATGTAATAACATCCACTTGCACCCCCTCCCCCACACACACATTCACATACACACAAAAAAACTGCATAGGAACCTGTATGAGTCTGCTGATTATTTTTTTCTTTAAAAGTGACCGTACCGTGGCGGTAAAACAAAAAAGTAGCACTGAATGGCCTCGTAGTTCTGGTCAGCAAACTCTATTCCAAGTCTTTATCTTGGCCACACATATTGTATGTGACGTCATCAATCCATGATTCTCCCATGTATGATGTTCAAATCCAAGACCGTAGGCCTACTTCGTTGTCCACCTTGCTATCAGTGGTATGGAATTACTATCATGCAGTGTAACAGTGCATACTTGACCCCCCTCCCCATCGTATTAGTGTGGTGAATATGTAAACACTACAGTGACATATTTGCAGTACTGAAGTGCTAAGAACCTTGTGTGGGTGCAATTAAGTCTTTGTTCCTCCTGGGCCTTGCCACAATTATATTTAAGTTTAATGTGTCTTGGCTGGTACAGTTGTGGTTATGTCAGCAATCAATAAATTTACTAGTCATTATGCGAGCATTATCTCACATATATACATGCGTGTTGTTGGACGCTGGGGCAGAATCACGCTGTGTGCTGGGGCCCTCCCCGTACCACTGCCACCCTCCACAGTATGTGTCTCATTTGGTCGGACGGACACATACAAGGAAGGCTCTGCAGCCTACCCATTGCATCAATTTTGGCACCTCTACCCTCCCCCTTGATTGCTGCTAGTGCTAAGTGTAAAGATCAGAGTTGATGAACAGGCTTGTGTCAATGAGTTTGCGGAAATTGGTTTTTACAGCCACAGGGCTGGAAATCACAAGTTACACTGAGGATGAGCGGGCTCGATCAGTTCCATTTATCAGAACTGGGGCGGTTCAAACTTGAATTAGGAATAAATGCTTAATAGAGATAAAGAAAGAAAAAAACAACTCATTTCAAAATCACCTTGACTTAGCAGAAATTCAAATTACCAAATTTACATGGACTCCACTGTACTTTACAAACCTTTATACATTTTAATATCCTCCTCACTAATGTACGAGTTGGAACCCCAAATAAGAAGCCTCTGGACATTGCCTGGATTATTTGCTGCAAGAATGATTCCTGTATTACCTCCGTCACTCCAACCGAGAACTGAATATCGATGAATGCCCAAGGTCTGACAAACAGACAAATAAAAAAAAAACAATAAAATATTGAGTGGTTACATAATACTGTCCATAAAGATGTCCACAAATAATTCTAAAATTGCATCTCCATCTGGGCTTTTTGAAGTTTACTCTGAATGCTGTCTTTTCTGGCAGAAATGATAGATTGGTTCTTTAAAGAGTCCTTCAGGCTCTTCTAAATCTTCAGATGGTCTGTCACCATGAGAGGAATTATATTTTAACAGAAAGTATGAGATTTAAAAATTAGTATTGTATGTATTCGTTTTACATGGTTTAAATATAAAACCGAAAAAGGCCGATATTTTACTTTCATGAATGCCGCAATGTCATCAGCATCTCTTTGGAAAAACAACAATGGCCAGTCACGATCGGGGGGACGACTCTTTCCATAGCCCCTTGGGTCAAAGGCAATGATGTTGTATTTCTCTGTACTCAGTCCTGCTAGTTGTGGAGCAAAGTCTGTGCGGGAGCAGCCTGGAAAAAGGTGAATGACACTTGAACAAAGGCATCTTATCTAAAATCAACCATCATAAATTCTACAGCTTTTTGGAAGGCTACTTCAAGTTTATCAGGAAACTGCAATTAACGATCTAATGTGACAGACAGTCATAGATCAAGTTGCAACATAATTCAATTTTGGCTATTTCCAGTCTGTGCAAATATACAGGTGTGCATGTGGGGTGGGGGGTGGTGATTCAAATAGGGATCTATAAATCTTACACATTTTATACTTTATCCCATCCCACTCATACCAATAGAATGCAAAGAGTGCCATCATTAATTCTCTTATTTATCAGTTTTACTAAGACTAAGACTAAGAGGAAAGATTTTGAATTTGTAGCTATCAGTAGAACTCCTTCAAATACAACTGATTTTCAGAATAAAACTACACAGGTTTGGCTTTCACTGGTTCATATAAAAACAGACTGCTTATTGGTCAAGACTATCACTAAATAATATAATTAGTAGTAATAATAACTGTTCGTTAAATGTGTTTCTCTCGTCTATTTATATCACCTTACCTAGAGCACCTGGCAGTAAAAGCACTGTATGATCACCATGTCCAGTTTGTTCATAATGGAAGTCGATGCCATGGACATTAAGTTTGGCTGATGTAATGGCACTGGTTGGAAAAAACACAGCATGGTGTATTGAATGCAATAAAATGTTGAAATAATTTCATCATTTAATGACATAGATCTCTAAACATTAATTTCAATGAAGTTTTCCACCTATTTAGGGCCACCCATAAAGTACATGTACAGGATTCTGGCAGTTTTTGAAACCCCCATTCCCAACATTACGATATGGTTCCTATGCTCGGTTTCAACCCCCCCCCCCCCCCTCCCCACTTCCGCAAACGTACAACCATTACAATAGTGACTGTCCATGAGAAGGACTTGATGTTTTAAAACTTTAACCTAAGTGGCATTTTATATGGAATATAATGACTGTTTCATTTAAGAATAGGCTTTATTTACTTGTCATATAATCTTACATCTTTTCTTTATTGCAAAAAAATAAAAGTTTAAAATGAAACCTGACTCAAGCTTTTTCATTCATCCACCATTTTTACACTTTATCTTTCCCCCACCCCCCCCCCAACAACAACAACAACGACAACTCCCTCCAAGCCAGCATCCCTATATGACACTCCAAACTCCGAAGTCAAGTTGTGTCTAGGACTTCCATAGGGTTGGTAGGTTTGCTGGTGGTGTGGTTAATATCAAACTGATGACAGTGCAATGTCATAACCAGCAGACCTACATCAGAACGATGTCATTCCTGTCTGCAAAAATGAGGTCAATGCTACGTACTCAAGACTGACAGGGGGTTGCTGGCTACATATGAATGGCTCCTTTCCCAATTTCTAAAGAACAGGAAAATAAAAGGGGGTTTCTTCCAACCACTCCTTACTGTCAACTGCACCATGCTTGTAAGGAAATATAACGTAAGACATTTTTCATTGGTGAATCCTGATACTAATATTTAGTTCGTTCACAGGTGTGCTAAGGGTGAAATATCTCATAAATTTGCAAAGCTGTATCTTCATTGGCGGTGGTTAAAGAAATGATAAAAGTTGAGCAACCAACATCCATGATGAGGGTTTGATCAAGACAAGCACAGGTGTAGGCAAATTGCTGGTGCCATTATATAGTTCAGATTGATCTAGATCTAGATAGTATTCTAGACATAGCCTAGTATATCTCTAGACAGTAAACACAGCCTATCTATCAATTATTTTCAGACATCAATCAAAGATTCAAACGACGCAGTAGGCTACCGGTCCGATTGAGTGGAATATCGGCGGTACGTTCCTGCCGCCACATTTCTGACAAGTTTACTGTCAACAGCTGGCCCCCTCTTCAAGGAGACATGGAGATGCAGGAATACTTGTCTCAACCTTCCAGTTGCCATTTTCTTTTGCTAAACACTGTGGCCCCGAACTTAGAATAGATCTAGATCTGTCTAGATCTACTTTCGTTTTCTTGTTTTTTCTTTCTTTTTTTTTGCGGTGTAACTTAAAAATAAAATCCAGATTTTTTTTCTCATTGAAATTACTTCAAAGGTCTATGACCCAGGACGTTAAAAAAAAAAAGCACTCAGATAGATGTAATATATTTTTTCTCAAAGCAGTCGCTCAATTACGCTGTTGTTCTTAACGCCCCTTTCTTGCTCTTGCGAAATAATAAATAACGAAAGGCAAGTTAATATTGACCGCTGCGGAGTAGGTAGTTTAAGTGTTGGGTTTTCCTATTGGCCGACGCGAGTTTCCTAAAGGCTGCCGCTGTTGCACGGTCACAAAGTATTCTCTCTTTAATCAAAGTCAAAGAGACTGTCGTGTGTTTGAAGTTCGAACTGTGTGCTTCAGTCTATTGAGGAATGTCATTTATGCTTGTGCGTGGATAAACGGTTTTCTTTTTCAACAATTTTGCTGTTCTGTTGCATTCCTTTTTATTCTTACCAGTGAGTGCACCAGCCTGGCTGTCATGACCACTCAGTCTTCTGTTTAGTGTTTGGCATGCCACAATGATATCAAAAAATTAACTTTAAGCAAAATGACAATGTGTACATCTCTGCCCCCAGTTTGTTGCGCTGATAAACAGAAAGTTATCCAGCTATTTATGATTTTTTTTTAAAATTTTGTCCATAGCCATGCAGACGCCATGGCTTAACTGTAATTCTAATGGCTAATAGTAAAAAATATGTATTTTTCGTCAACGGACAATAGGCCATGTGTCAGGACAATGGAAAGTAAACATTACAATAGGCTACACCGAGCACTTTGATAAGAGGACACGGTCACGGGATTGCAGTATCTGTGGCTCAGCTTCCGACATCAATATTGGGTTTGGGTACAGTGCAAGATCACAGGACAATGATTTGTATGCCCTGAGGCAGTCAGCTTGCGAAATCTCGGGTTTCGTAGCAAAGCGTTGATATTATCAAAACATTTCATAGTAAATTAGATCTAGACGTCCAGATCTAGATCTAGATTATAAAAAAGCCCACCACACGGGAGAGAGCACAAAGTAAACGTCAAGTTCAGGTACGTGTAGTAGTCTAATTTATCTGGGCAGAGAAACATCGGACGGTGTCACGATTCATTTATTCTTGCGCAAGAGGGGTCATTTAAGTGCCATTGCTGTTCTGAAGTCATCCTTGAAATATAGCCTATAGCCAGGAAAGAGAAGAAGGGCTTAAAGGCCCAGAAGAAACCAAATTTATTGTAAACATCAGAGAGCTGAACACTGCATTGTCATGATGATTGACAAGTTTGACAAGGATATTCTAAAAGGAAGTGTCTAGCGAGACCAGGATTCTGGTCTCCCTAGCCTGTGGCCTTGGGAGACCAAGATCCTGGTCTCTCTAGATTCGGGGCTAGAGAGACCAAGATTTTGGGAGGACTTCCGAATGCGTTCCATAACTCGACAAGTGCATAGGCATTGTCAGATTGATATGTAACGACGTGAGGGTCTAGTCAGTTTGTATCATCGAGGCCGTAGGCCGATGTTCGTCTGGGCAGTAGTCAGAATGACATATCAGGGAAAGCCGCCGGGGTAGCTATGTACTGTTTTCACAGTAGACATGCGCACTGGCCGGGAAAAATCTTGGTCTCGCTAGACACGTCGAACTAACGGGGCTAGGGAGACCAGGATTCTGGTCTCCCTAGCCGCTTCCATTCTAAAAAGCAATCGATTTCACAAGTACTAATCTAGATTCTAGATCTAATGTTCCAATTTTAGGTTGAATTGGGTTTGTTTGTGTGGTTTGTCTTGGCAAGTTTCTAAAATCATGAAATGCATTTACATTTAGTTCACATTTTTTCAGAAATGGACAATAATAATGTTTTTAACCCTAAGCTGTGTAAAGAAACAAATTAAAAATTTAATACTGATTTTTTAACAGAGAGGCCGAGAGGGGAGTTAGTCTTTGAGATGGATTTATAATAATGAAGGAATGGCTTGGTGATAAACTCTCAGAACAGGTGTCTGACTAAAGCTGTGTACCATGTAGGGTGCTTCTTCCCAACTTTTTCCCCTATAATCAAATTTTGGTGACATTTTGAGACCCACACCAGTCATCACCCTTGATTGATGGAAGACATTTTTGTAGAAAGTTGATTTCTTGGCAGGAGATCAGCAACGTTGCCATTTTAATGAAAAATTGTGCACAAATCAAGCGAATGGACCTTCCCATGTAACACAGCACACTGCATAGTGTGGACTGTAGGCTACTTTCTGTTACATAATGTAAAATTTTTAATTATTATTTTGCAATTTATTGCCATTGTTCAAAGATCAACATCTCACCCTAAACCCTGTCTGAGCTCCCTGGAAGGTTTCATCAGCAGCACAAATGGAGATAGATGTATTATTATTGCTAGGCCAGAAATTTTGCTGCTAAGGTTTTTTTTGTTTTTTTTAAAGAATTTGAAATTTAAGAAAATATAAATGACAGTAAAGAAAAGATGCAAAATCCTTTGAATTAAGTAGGCCCATATGTCATATAATTATTATAATGTAACTAAGCATCTTCCTCATAATTTGTTTCACAGGTTTTTGGAAAGCTAGGGCTTCCTTGAAATCTTGCAAAAATGGACAAGTTACCGACAGAGGTAAGTTACCATTATAATATAAATAGTACCTTCGACTGCCCACTGTTCGAAATCTGGAAGAACACTGTCTGTAATCGTAATTTCAGCAACTGATATTTTCCTGATGACAATAATTGTGTTTGCAATCATTTTGTTGTCCTAATCAGTTACTGTAAGTTTCAGAATATTTGGACAGTCAGGTCTTTGTGCGGGCACCATAGGCTTAAATTCAAATCATTTACAATACACCAGTACAAAGGGCTATCTGCAGTGCTTAAGTATGTGTTTACAAAAATTTCTAGACTAATGTTCTATAAGTCTACTGACGTTGCCTCTGAAAATGATACCAATAATGATATTGAATGTATGTCATTAAATTGATGGAAATCCTGTAGCTTGTGACATGTCATGTTCATAACTCTTGTGATATTAATACAGTGGAGTCCATGTAAACCAGACTTTGGTAATTCAAATTTCTGCTAAATCTAGGTGATTTTGAAATGAGGTGTGTTTTTCTCTTCTGTATTAAAAATTTACTGTGTTAATTTGAGTTCAAACTGCCCAAATTCTGATAAATTGAACTGATCGAACGCGCTCATCCTCAATGTAACTTCTGATTTTCAACCCCGTAATATCCAATTTCCACAAACATAGGTCTGTTCAACATCTCTTTACTCTAAGCAGCGATCAAGGGGGAGGGTAGACATGCCAAAAATGATGCAATGTGTAGGTGGCAAGGCCAAAAACCCCGCTGCGGGCGCCTGAAATATCGACTCATTAGCAATAGTTTTAATACTGTTGCGCTCATGTCATTGTAATGGGTATCACCGTGGTTGAATTGAATTCTCTTTAAAATGGTATGAGTTTTGTTGGGTATAATTTCCATTACGAGCATGTTTTGGTCAAGTGAAGTTGGATTTACAGCTTTTCGTTGTCTTCTCACCACTCGGAGGCCGTACGCCGGGGCGTTTATCTTGGTGTGTTCTTTCACCATCCGATTTGCACTCACTAACATTATGGAATCAGGAATCGGTACTAAATTGAGACAGCCAATCAAATGAGGTCTTCCCCTTTATCTGGGTCTTTGTCCCATTTCATTCGGTTGGAAAACGCATTTTGTGTGTGCTTGAAGTTGAACTTCGTTTGTTCGGAATCTAAAGCTGAGGTCTACTGAGGAAGGTCACGGAGCTACCAAGGACAGGTTAGTGTTTATTTTAATGTATTGTTTATACATATATTTGATGCTGATTTCACAATGCAATTGATATTCAAAAACGACCGATAGTGCGGAAAGCTCTCCTCCGTCTTGGCTGGCCTTGACCACATATATGAGGAGCAGCTAATGTGGGACAATGGTGTTTCCCGTTGTTGTCAGGTGTCCGGGCTTCACCAGTGCGATTGGCTTGGCTTTATTATTTCAGGGATATTCTTAGTGAGTCTTCATTACTCGAAGAGCCGTAATGATCTTCGCGTATTTTTTTCTCTTACTGTCATAGCTTACGGCAAAGGCATTCCCTGTATTTTTTGGTTTGTAAGTGGAATAAATCTCATTTCTACTACTATTTTTGCAGCAGTACCATTTTAATAATGTAATTAAAACGGCATTTTCAATCCTTCTAATTTTCTTTGTTCTTTTGTTAACAGGTAAAACATTAATATTAATCATTGTCCCACTTAAGCTAGATCTAGATTTTAAAAAAACATTAAGTTTTTTTTTCTTCATAAAACAAAATGACTGCTTTAGTTTATTTGATAAATGTCTACAATTTCATCTCTTGGTCTTAAGCCACCCACTTTTTGTCCTATTCAACAATGCTTTACTGTGCTGGATAAAATCTAATAGTAATACTCATGATATTGAAATTTCAGACACATAATGAACTTTCAATTTTGATCAAATTAATGACAGAAAGATTGAAAGCATTACATTAACAAATAACACCACTCATCAGTTACAGGCTGCCTGTAAAGTAAAATATGTGGCTGTAGAAAAACAAAGGGGGGCTATTAGTATTACTGAAAAAAATGTTCACTGGCAACATATTGCAATCAGCTGTTACAGAACCTGATTTGATATTCAATAATTTCATGCACATGTATCCTTCAAATTTGCTGAAATTAATGAAAGAAGATTAATGAACATGATTTAATTTAAATAGTTTCTGCACAATTTTTTCTTTTTCACAGGCATTGTGGGGACAGTGAACAAGAACTGATAGACTTTGCCAGACGCTGCAACATAGCAGGCAATTTTCAGTGGCCAAATGGTGGCGACATACAAGCAGTGGAGAGACATTTTCTCATTGCAACAGATGTTGACATTTTTACTATAACAAAGTGTTTCTCTGTGCATTTAGTATGTTGCTGGGTGTAAAATAAGTGATGTGAGAATCAATGATATCCTTTGTCCGGCCGGCGCCTTCAAAGAAAGCCACATTCTTGTGGCCGTACCGTATAAAAGCGTAATGTACTACTAGAGCCAGTGTTTACATTATGGAACGGGGTGTCGTTCGGCCGGCCGATTTGCCTGTTTTGCACTTTTTCTGAATGCTGTAACAGAACGATTGTTCCTCCAATCAGCCCAAAATTCACACGGAGGACTCATTAATACATGTTCCAAGTGCATGTTTAATTTTATGAATGTAAGTTTCATAGAAACTGATGTGCCAAGACTCAAAGTATCTGTGTTGAAGCTTTTCCTGCATTCCACTGCATGTTGTGCAAATAGTAGGATTTGAAAACTATTTCTTGTTTCGTTCCTTTTCAATGAATTTGTTTATAATTCCGTGTATGCATTAAAAAGTGATTGGTGACACTTGGTTTTAAATTTAAAGACAATGTCTTTTCCTTGAATGTGGATATTAACTTTTAAAGAGGGATAAAAAAATCCACTTTGTTACGCTCTGGCCATTTTTATCTCCGCCATTTTATACGTCTCATTTGGCCAGACCGTACTAAAGCGTATCGCCACCATAGCCTCCCCGCCCGTGAAGACTGTGCGAGTGCTCGGACAGCCTGTAGGCTTAATGGTGACACATCGGGGTGTAACATTTCTTACCATACAGATTCTGTTTGGAGGAGAGATTTGTAAAGACACAAAGACTACAGAATTATAGATTCCACTCCAGACTAGTAGACTGAACATTAAAAATATGTGTTTTATTGTTTAAAAGCGCCATACGAAGTACTATAGACTGTTAGCCGACTGGGAGTGATAAAAATGTTTTAGACATGTTCCAGTAAGGCACTGTTAAGATCACCAGCCTTTTCACACATAGAGTCTAGGTATAGATGTACATAAAAACATATAAGACAAACATTCTTAAACAAAATTAATAATATTAAAGGCTGATTGTTATTTAAATTGAATGTGCCCACTTAACTCTTTGTCAGTATACCAAATTTCATTTTTTTATGTCGTAGTCGCAAAGTTTTAGCTGCTTACATGTTCAACCTTTAGCTCAGTTATAGTAAGACTAGCTGAGGTCCCCGCTGCCCGGGATAAATTGGTTTGAATATTGGTTTCAGTTCTGGGTGGTTATTATGGACCTGCTTCATCTGGCCGGTTCCTATTTGTTTATTTTATTTTTAATACATCTTACTGCTCTGCCTTTGTGAGTTGACACCCTGCGCATCCCGTACAATAGCATGATTTGCGCACGGGTTAGTGTCTTTGATAGTGAACACATCGCAGGAAGTGATAACGAAACCTTAAAATGGCGAACCATGACTCGAAATGGATCTAAATGATGGCGAAACAATAAATTTCCAGTAAAAAAAACTACACCGATTTTATACTTCTATTAAAAACTGTGCACCCTTACATCCATTCTGATGCACCTTATAAAATTTGAAGTCTGAGTGTTGAGTGGTTCAGAAGCCTTTTGCAACGAAAAATCTCAAGTCCACAAATATATATAGTATAGATAACAGAGAGCTAGATGCAATCAATCATTCCCACCCTGGGCATCCTTTCTTAACGTACTGCTGTTGGTAGGAATGAGTTTCCACAGTTTTTTTCTAAGCACTTGTGGGCTTAATCACAGACAAGTAAGACTACCTGTTAAGTCTACACGAAAAAAAAAAACTTCAGAGAATTGCAAGTATTCAACTCTTATTACTCTTAAGATGATTTCTAAGAGATAACAGGGTCATTTTTGATTTTACTTTTTAGCCATAAAAATTAGAAAATACCATTAAAATGCATGTATACGACTTTTAAAGAAATCATAATCAGGTAGAAAGTTTGTCAAAGAAAAAACACTGTATAAGTGAATAACCAGTCGTAGTCAAACATCAATGAAAAGAACTGAGTGAAGAAAACAAAATCAACTTGATTTGACTGATTGTCTTCCAATCTTAAAAAACACAAACACTGTTCTACAGCCAGTGCTAGTACTGGGCATCGTGAGTGACTTTTAGCTTTCAAGGTGAGCTGCGTAAACGGGCCGGTGTTGTCACAACAGGCTGGCGTGAAAATGGCATGGAGGAACGTGCAGACTCTGCAACGGCATCGTCCGTTTGGGTGAAGGCGTCACGTTTGGCAACAAGATTTGAAGAGGATGAGATCTTGCAAGCTTCTTCGTGGTAGGCTACTTCCAGAAACAGTCCTGGTGCAAATGAATCTGGCACTGTAGACACCCATCTCTCGTTTCTTTTGCTTTGCCGCTTCTTGTCCTTATCTTGTGCTTCATGCAGAGGCGACATACCTTTGGTCTGCCTGAAAAGACAGTTTTTTGGTGTCCATGTGCCAGCTCTCGATCCAAATTAGCCACATCCGTTTGTTGAACTCGTCGTGAACGAACCGAGTAACCTGCCACAAGTTGCTGTGCAACGTTGAGCCGAAATGACTTGTGTGTAATTTGTTTGTTTACTGACATTTTGTACAAGATGTAGGAGTTGACAAGGGCAACATCTACCAAGTACCACACAAAAGCGGTGCCGTGGTCGTTGAACAGTAACCCTTGCAAGCTGTTTTCAAAGCAAGTTGTTGTTGTGCTTTGATATTGCCATGCTCACGCCAGCATTTTTCAATGTCATCATTGCTGATGATCATAGCCATGTGAATGTCTCTGTGATGACCACATGCACAGTCAGTCGTGGACAGATTGTCACTGATGACAGGATCTTTAAAGTAGTTGTAGTCTCTTCCTAATTCTATTGATGTGAGGATTCGAAGCGACTGAGCGAGATAGTCAGAGCCAATCAGTGCAATGGAAACAGCATTGAAGAGACAATTTCCATCTCCTACCGTTGCCAGGGGTCGAAGTTCGGAAAAGGAGGCCGGACTGATCTTCTGGGCTTCACTGTCAGTAGGCAATAGTTCGTATTGTGGTACTGCGCTTGTAATTGTTGACTGGAAGAAGTGACTACAGTTTCTTCGGAGCTGCTCCGTCACATTTTCATCTTTTGTTGACAGCGCTTCCCTCAGGGTGTCAAGATCGGTTGGTGTTATCTGGAGAAACAGTGCATACATTGTTATCATTCGTGATGGTAGCAGAAATGAATTCAAAGGTCCTCTCTCTCTCACTTACTCACCAACTCACTCATTCACTCATTCCCTCATGCAGTCACTTGCACATTAAACAAAACCATTAGCTAAAACAGAAAGAAAAGTTGCTATGAAGCTCACAACTGAATGAATGCAAACCTAACATGTTTGGGAATTTTGGTTGGTTACACGGTTGATAATTCATCAACACTGGGTTTTTTTGTTTTTTTTTATTACTGAATAAAAAAGAACAAAAAAAGCAAGTCTTACCTGATGATAACTTGGATCCATGATTCTTGCACAGGATACGTCTATCTTAAAAAAAAGTGATGGTAGACTTGGAATGAAAGCCCAATCAGGCCGCACCGTATTTAAGCGGAAATCAACCACCACCCGCAAAATACTGTAATAAATTGCAACACAACCTTGCGGAGGAGCAGCCAGACCGTATCATAGCGTGCATTTATATAGGAAATTACGCTTTCTTACGGTACGGCTATAAACAACCGACAGACAAGGATTGCGTTTTATTCCGGTTTGGCTAAAGTATGATAATTGTGTTACCAAACACTGGCCAATTAACGACCTATATGCTTTTTTCCGGTGCGGCTGGTCATAGGATATGTAGTATTTATGAATTTATAACATAATTTACAAAGTATGGGAACAATCACAATTTTGACCAAATATTTAAATTCCTCGCATGATTTGCCATTACTGCAGCAAATTTGGTATTTCTCCTTGCATTAGTACAAGTCTTTGGCAGTAAAATTAGTGATAATTTGAAGAATGGGCGTTACAAAATATTTCATAATTTATGCACAGAATTCAAAAAGTATGGGAGGTATCCCAATTTTGACCACATATTTGAAATCCTCACACCATTTTCCTATATTGTAGCAAGTTTGGTGTTTCTCTTTGCATTAATAAGAGGTTGGCAGTAAAATAAGTGATACTGTATTAGGAATTGGTGTTGCATAATATTTTGTAAATGTGCATGATTTAAAAAATATGGGAGCAATCACAATTTTGACCTCATTGTCATACCATTTTCCATTACATTAGTTTTGGTGTTTCTCCTTGCATTAACAGGTCATTGGCAGTAAAATAAGTGATACTCTTCGAGGAATCGTGGTTGCATAATATTCCGTAATTTAGGTGGTTAACCTAAAAAATACTGGTTGTATAACATTTTCGACCTTCAATTCGTGAATTTCACACCATTTTCCATATATAATGGCAAGTTTGGTGTACCTCCTTGCCTAAATAACCTCCCAGCAAGGGAATACATGTATATATGAATTTCTATCACAAATTTGTCCATCTGCTTCGTCTTGCTTGGTAATTAATTACTATGTAATGGTCTATCCAGTTTTTCAGGATTTTGCAGTATTTTGGGACCTTCACAAGCATGTAATTTTTTTATTTATGAAGCGATTTTGATGATTTAAAAGCATTTTATACTCTGAATTGAATGAGCTATGTGAATATATTAAAAATTATGCAGTGATATAGATCTGTTATTTCTGTCTGTTCTTGCTAGTGTAGTCTGTAGAGCCTCCTTGTTGCGTGTCTGTCCGACCAAGCGAGAAGCATGCAGTGGAGGGTGGCATTGGTAAGGGTGGGACCCCTGCATGCAGTGTGATTCTGCCCCAAATGACCAATGATAACAGCCAACAACAAGTGTACGCGAGATGGTGATCTCATTATGACCAGTAAATTTATCAATTGCTAATGTAATCACAATGGGTACAGCCAAGACAAAGTATACCGTATAATATTAACACGGAGCAAAACCAGGAGCCTTGCATTGTGTCCACTGTGCTTACATCTATTGAGCCATTCTGCTGCACATAATGCTCGTTAAGCTATACAGCATCACATGACTGTATTTATAACTTAAATATAATTCCTGGAGGAACAGACCTCACCAGCACGAGATTCTTAACACTTCAGTACTGCAAATATCTTGCTGTAGTGTTTATACATTCACCACACTACACTCGATGGGGAGGGGGGATGAGTACAGCATTGTTGCACTGCATAATGGTAATTCCACGCCACTGAAAGCAAGGCGGGAGAGAGCTGTAGGCCTACCGTCTTGCATTTGAACGTCATTCAGGGGAGAATGTCTTTACCTATTGATGACATCACCCACATACATGCGGCCAAGATAAAGATAGGCAACAGAGTTTGCTGAACAGAACTGCCAGGCCTAAGGCATTCATTACTGCTTTTTTGTTTTACTGCTACGGTACAGTCACTTCTAAAGAGAAAATAATCAAAAGATATACAGGTGCCTATGCAGTTTTTTGTGTATGTGCAGGGGGCTGGAGGAGGGAGACTGCAAGAAGGGATGTAATTACATGTATGGTATGGGGCTAACAGCACAATAGTGGCTATTTCTGTGTTCAGAGGTAAATCGAAGTGTATTCCATTTCCCTAATGACTTCAAATTATGCGGACTCCACTGTACATAATTGGTAGCAATGCAGATTTCTAATTAGCGTCGTTTTTTTGTTTTTTTTTGTTTCATATATTGTACTTGATAACATGTTTAATTTCTTTCTGTTACAGCTGATCAGTCACATTATGACATTCCTTAGTGTATCAGATCGTAAAGAAGCATCCATGGTGTGCAAAGCATGGTACAGTGCTTCTCTGCATCCAGTTTTGCAAAGGGACATCATGGTCAAGTGTAAGCCCCCGAAGGGAGCTAGTCTCCCACCCCTTGGGCTAGTGAGCCGCAAATTGACGCACTTGGAATTTGATAATTGGGACAGTCAGCAGATATCGGAAAAAAACCTTTTGTCTTTGCTTAACAAGTGTCCGAACTTGATGGAGTTGGATCTCTCTCGCTGCAATAATTTGTTTCTGTCAGGCCGCTTGTTGGAAAAGGACAGTGATGTTCAAACTTTGAGGCAGACACAGCAGAATGTACGAGTGCTTGGTCTTGGTTGTCTGCGTTTCATGACAGATGCAACCTTCTCCAGGCTGGTATCGGTGTTTGAAAATTTAGAGAGCATATCTTTAGCATCCACCAACATGATTTTTGGCAGCGGCATATATGATGTTAATCAAATCAGCCCAGCTATGCTGCATTTTTCAGCATTTCTGAAGTTTGTTCAAAGCCATGCACAAAAGCTGAAGTGCATTGATCTAAGCCATACATCTGTTCATGATGAGGCTCTAAATTCTCTGGGAAAAATCAGTGGCTTAGCTCTTGTAAAAGTGTCTTTAAAAGGCTGTACAGAAATTTCCGATAAAGGTCTGAAGATGTTGGTATCTAATCAGCACAGCTTGGAGATCATTGACATCAGTGGTTGTCGAGAGCTTGGCACCAATAAGATTTTCTTCAGCACTTTAGCCAATAATCTGCCCAACCTTCACACTCTCTACATGAGAAAGTGCGTGAAGATTGGCCAGTGTGATCTCCATTCTCTTGCAGATTTTAAATCTTTGCGCACGCTCGACATGGGTGAAGTCCTAAATCTGTATGACAAGGATCTCATCAAAGCGCTTTGTTGCAAAGGTCCAAGACTGACCACTTTGAACATGCCATTTTGCCCAGACATTCATGATGAATTTATCCTTGAGCTGTGCAAAAGCAACTACACATTGATGGAACTTGACCTAAGCTCCTGCCTGAAACTGACTGATGCAAGTCTGCATGCCATTACAAGAAACTTAACATCCCTAAGATCACTGAAGCTCCCTTACTGCAGAGAAATCTCCGACATTGGAATTCTCGGATACATGCCTGAGAATGGTGTTGTTCCAAGCATTACTTTTGATTTTGACCATGTTGGCTGCCCGTGCACCCGTGAACGAGACAGCAGAATTTTCCGCAAGCCCTTGGGCACGCTCAGAGAGCACAAAACATGTCAATCTCACGCTCACATCAGTGTAAAGAATGGTGAGGATCTACAGATGTTATCCAACTTGAAGTCACTGCAGGTACTTGATTTGTCTTCCTGCCATAGAATCACTGATTTTGCTCTCGCAGTAGCTATTAGATTCCAAGAGCTTCGTGTCCTCAGTCTCAACTCAGCCACCAGAATTGAAAACCGAGCCATTATCTCCATAGCTCGTCATAATCCTAGCCTAGAAGAGGTTTACATCAAATCAAATGCCCTCATTACAGATAAGGCTGTGATGGAGCTGGTACACCACTGCCCTCGGCTGAGCAAACTGGATGTGAGTCAGTGTGGTATGCTGACAGATACGTGTCTTGAAACCATCAAAACCCAGGCAAGAAGGCTTCGTTATCTGGATGTTTCATTCAATAACATGACCAAAAAGGCAGTGGCAGACCTAGAGGCTCAGCTGCCACAAGTGAAGGTTGTTTTTAGACCCCATTTATATTAATGTTTGAGGTTTGATCCAGTGACATGCAAATCCGTGTGACTGCACAGAACAATAAGAACCCAAACTGTCACAAAAGTTTCAAGTTTCTTGTGAAGTTGTTTCAGGGCATTTTTAGGCTTTTTGGTAGGATGTAAGATTGGGTTACACTTGAGACCAAATTTCAGAGCATGTCTTCAAACAATTTGAGAAAACACTTGAGATAATATGGAGAACCAAATTGTCATAGAAGAATTTAAATTCTATGGAGAGCAAGACTACAGGAGAACGTGGAGATAGAGAACAAACATCAAATCAGTGTTATCTTTGTAAGGTTGTGAGTTTATTACTTGAAGAGAAAGTCTGAGCAACTTCTTAATAGACAAAGATGTTTCCTACAGGGGCTACAATGATGGAACAACAGACTAAACATTTCTGCTCTAAGTTGTGTGGCCTCTTTCAGTTGCTGGAATTTGTGAACAGGTTTTACCACATAAGAACATGTTTGGTTGTATACTATTTGAAGGGGGGGAAAGCATAATGTTATCTTGGTTCTTAGTATTTAAAAAACAAAAAATTCCATTGTCTACACTTTCAGAACTGTGATAAACCCCTATTTTGTTTTTCTTTGAATTATTCTGAAATTGGAATTGTGTCACGTATACTGTGCTGTTTTAAAGAATGGGACTGCATCAATTTTCATCATTTATTTATATGGTGTGCAGGAGCTATAATTATATGATTCAGTGAAAAGATTGGCTTGTATTCACATGGAACCAAGTTTTGACCATAAAGATGTCATATTGGATGACAGAAAAATAGCCTAGACATGAGTATTTGTATTTATATCGTGGTTGTAATTTGTGTGGATTTTGTTGTTTTGTATTTTTCATCTCTGATATATTATATAGTGGGATGCTCAATTAATGATGTGTTGGTAAATCAGATTCATGATAATGCTGGTGTTCCATAATTTTGTTTCTTCAAGTCTTTGCCATGTCAGATTAAGAGCTACAACTGGTAAAAAAAACCAACATCCAGCTGATTTGAAGGAAATCATATAATTCACTTGCCTTTATAATTGGCAAGTAAAATTAGGGCTTAGCGGTGCCATTTTCTGTCTTATTTTAAGAATCACTCAAATTTGGCACTTCGTTGCCCTTCATATACAATCTGGACCTGATACATATAATGGCCTCCAATGTTTTATCTTGTAAATTTTTTCTCATGAGATTTTCACGGCACATTAATGTATATGAAGTGTGAAGGGTCTGTGTGTAACTTATAGCACCAGTATGAAGTTAGATTTCTGCAGCATATTTTATGTCCATGAGATAATGTTGTCTGCTCTATTAATAAGTAATATCGTTGTTCTTAGTCATCCGTCTTATGTGCATAACAACTGGTGCATACAGTTAGATTAATTCGTAATATGAATAAGCCGGGTTATTGCTGGTAAGTTTGGATAAGTGTCATGACTAAATTCCAGACTTTCAAACTGTAATGCTCATTCCAAAGGCAAAGTAGTACATGTAATGATTCGAACAAGGGAACTTTTAATTATAAATGTAGTTTTTTGGAATTCTTCTCATGTGCACAGGTTTTTATTACGACTTAGTTGTTTAATTTTAGAGACGCATATAATATTTAATTTCATGCTATTTTTATGTGATTTATAATACACAATCTACACACAAAATGATGTCACAT
This sequence comes from Onchidella celtica, assembly GCA_963931925.1. Taxonomy (NCBI): domain Eukaryota; kingdom Metazoa; phylum Mollusca; class Gastropoda; order Systellommatophora; family Onchidiidae; genus Onchidella; species Onchidella celtica. The sequence goes on along the minus strand of OZ007574.1, from coordinate 56,068,050 downwards.
CACGATAAAATGTATAATTGTTGTCGTTGATGTAGGTGGAAAAAAGTGAAGAAAAGTGGACATAATTTACTAATAAACTTTCAGGAGCAGAATACAAAGAAAAACGAATTGTAAGCAACACAATAAGTGGCCTCGACATATTTCTTTTTCTTGTCGTAATGACGTTGAACATGATCATTCTAATTGTTTCATATTCATGTGACTGCTGCAGTTTGGCAAATTTTTGCCATTTTCCAAACCCCATTAATGCTGTGTTCATTTCTCCTGATCTCATTGAATGGCTTTCATTTTCTTGAAAATATTACTCATTGAAATTTGTAAAAAAAAAAAATAGGGGTGTGTGTGTCGCGCGACATTACAGTTTGAAGAGTTTAATGGTTTGTTGTTTTTTCTGTCATGAGAGCAAAATTTCTGCAAATTTGACGTATAGCTTTGTTTCACTGCATATTTCCTGTGAAGTAAATGGAAGTTTGTTATGGGTTTTAAAATATGAAATGCCTGAAGATAAACCATAATTTTGAGGAGAGAGACAATGAAGTAGCCATACTAGGTTTATTTATTTGTTTTCATTTAGTTTTGTAATTTACCTGTTTTGTTTTTTTGTTTTTTATTGGGCAATTAGTTAAGGCCTGAAAGTAATGAAGGTTATATTTTTTTCCCATTTCTAATTATTTTGGAATTTATTGCATAGTTGATTTATTGTTCGTTTCTATATGGAACTTTGCAACATAAAACTTTTTCTCTTTCCGTTTGACCACAGGGTAGCTTGGTACTGTGTAGAGTAATTTTGATAGTTTTATTCATCCACCCTTGCAACTGGATATTTTATTTTGTTACTTTTGAAACTTACTGATGGTGTCTGGCCGCAGGACATCATGCTGTTTGATGATGTACCACAAATTATAGTGAACAGCTTATCGTGTTGACGTGTCAGTGTGTTTAGTCCCTCACCTGGTGCTCAGATTTCCACCCCCATCCTGATATATTTTGACACCTGTATTAGATTTCGCCATCACCATTTATTTATAAACCATTTTCTTATGGCAGTCCTCTGAAGTCCTGGCCATATGGCACAAAGTTTTACATTAAGGATCATTTGCAACATGCATCTGAAATGAGTTCAGATCTAGAATTAATAATCGGTTGCACATGTTGGATTTAGTCTTCAAAAACAGTACGTTTCTTGTTAATTGTAGGTGCATAGGTGGTGGTTGGCATTAGGGCTAGGGTCAAAAACATTGGGTGCGAAAAACCCATATGGGAGTGGTCAGACACACGTAAACTAATGAATGGCAAATTTATTAAGCTTCTACAGATTTTTAGGTAACATTTGGTTTTCTGGTACCCATGCACTCCCATAGATATTTTCAAATACACTATGTCTCTTTCAGGTGTGCAAAAATGAACTTTTAATACATGCAAACTGAGACCAAAACAGCTAGGGTTAGATGACTACTTTTTCATTATGTACAGTGACCTATGGTTAGAAGTTTACCTTTCATTGTGTATTGTGGTACTGTGGCATATGGAGTTTGAACTCCAGAACTTGTACCAACATTTCAGTGGCAGTTAACTGGCCAATGGTCAGAGGACATTTATTTTTTGCCAGATGGTTCATTTTTTTTTAACATTCAAATCTCTTGCTCTTTATAAATAGAGAGAAAAGGGTTACACATTTTTAAGAAGCAGTAGGTAGCATTTTATGCCAGTTGCAGCATTAGTTTTAGGCTTTTTATATGGAGAATTTTACAAAACCCTAACTGGTATATTCTCATTTTGTCTTCCATTCATTTGTAATGCCTGAGCTTTTTGTAAATAAAAAAAAATCTACGTGTTGTAGTCAGGAGAATTTTTATTTTTTTTAAATTTCTATTGTTGCTTGCACAAAATCAGACCAAATCCAGTTTGTTTTGTTTACTTTCCATTTTTCAGTCATTGCTCATTTTGAACAAACTTTCTTTGATAGACATGCAAATGATTGATCAATTTCTGGTGTATCTCATGTTTGTTGCAAATGGATAAATTTTCACTGCTTTTGAACATAATAACAATAACATTTTTAAAATATTGTCAAAGTTATTGTTAGCATTGCCATAAACTTGTCCCTGTGTATTTTTACCCGTTTTTCCATATTGACAGATGCATCTGTATGCTTTTATATTTTTGACTTTTTTTTCTTTGAATGTACAGTTCATGTCATAAAAGTTCCAAACTATATTGATTTTTGTCATTGTGTATAACCAAACTAGAATCGGACAATCATCCACTGAAAAAATATTTCCCTTAAAGTTGCTAAATTCAGATTCAGTTCAAATAGAACCAAAGACAAAAAGACATCTGCATAAAGTTTAGGTGTGTTTTAGTCTGTTTTTACATTATCAGTAGCCATAACATGGGAAATCTACCACAAGACTTTTTTCCTTTTGATCAGGGGCATGATTGTCCACCATCTATTATTTTACATGTGTGACGTTGGATTTCCCAAAATGTTAGAAATTTCATGTTATATTAAAATACTTTATGTGGGTATTGTCCACTTCTGTGAGTCTTAACATTGTAGTGAATTGCTTTGTTTTTTGTAAATTCAGTGTGTTATAAACTGTGATTGAATTTGACAAGTCTTATTGTATTTTTCAGTCTCATAATAAAATAATCACATTTCAACAGAGGTTTTACATCTTTGTATTATAAACTGTGATTGAACTTAACTATTCTTATTATATTTTTGAGTCTCATGATAAAATAGTGACATTTAAACAGATTTTACATTTATCTTTGATTGACAGAATAGTGCTGAAGGTTTTTTTTTTTTTTTTTGGTAATTAGCATTTACTTGTGATTCATCATTTTAATGATTTAGATTCCCTGATGTTTAAAATGCATGAACATTTTTTTTATTATGTTTCTACATTTTTTAATGTGTTGATAATAATATGCTTTAAAGCTACCTTTTGAGCCAAATAATTTCAAAGTCTGAAAAAAGTAGCTTACAACCCTGTATGTTGTCATATGGAAAAACAAAAGCCTCTGTTACCAGTAGATTTGAAAACTGCTGAATGTTTTTGTTTATTTTTACTGAAATTTGATATGGAAATGTAAAATATGGCCGTGGACCAAATAGGCCTAGAGTATTCAATTCATGACTGAGGAATAATGCGCAAAATGTGCAAATAATTGCATGAACTCTTTAGTTCACAAGAGATTTTAGGCAACATGTTACGAAAGGGTGTTCACAGAATTACTTCTCGGTGTGCACTGAATCTTGCCACACAGTAGCTGTTAATATTGGAATTACATGTCTTGTCTTTGTGCATTCTGCTCTGATTTGCAAACCCCATTTTTCATGCTACTGAACCATTTGAAGCCCCTTCCGTATGAATGGATTTCATACTAGTATTTGACAAAATGATAGTTTTTACTGGTTCATTTGTAATTTGTTTTCTATACATAAAGACAAATGCAATAATGTACAGAGCAACTTGAACTCCATGCCGTGGGACCAAAATAATGATTGTAGTGTCCTGCGGGTCAAGTCACTGGTGAAAGTTGTTTTTAGAGTGATCATGATGAAGAATATTGTGGGTGTGATGAATAAAACTGGTTCAGTTAAAATTTTTCGGTTTTTGTTTGACATAAAATGAAAGACCAGTCTAATACCCATGCTTTAAAAATTGCAGACGTGAAAAATGATGTCAGAAATTACATTTTCCGATGAGAATTTTACTAGCAAACTACGTCTACAATCTGCAAAAACCTAGCTGATGAATCTGGCCATTTGTGGTGGCTGATCTTATCCAACAGGCACCGACATGTTGATAATGATGTTAGGTTGAAGATTCCAAAGATTTTTGGTCCCACTTGTCCTGGGAATGCTAATTTGACATGTTACAGTGTTGTACTTGTTGTCTTATCTCGTATGCTTTTACATGTCTCTCAAAAGGACAACTACATAGTTGGTCAGTGCTGTTGAATGAACAAAATTACACATACTATATATGTGTATGTATATATGTTCCACATGGATTATCGGTTACCCAAGATTTTGATATATCACGGTGATTTTGAAATTCCTCCGTGCATTGTTTTCATTTCCTTTCATGTACTCAGTGACTCTCATTTTCTTCTGTGATATTTTTAAGACATGCGTATTTGTAGATTGGGGGTTTTTATGCTTTTTTTTTAAAATATTTCTACCAGCACAGATTTTGCAGTGATGATGAAATTTTTTGGTAAATGTTCGTGATTCGTTAGTGATATTGTCACCCACAATTTTTTCATTCTGGGTTTTCAAATTGACTTTCTGAATCTGATAACAGCATTTTCGCAGAATCGTGTGTCAAGACTCTGCAAGGTAAACAATCACCCTTTATGTCATAAATTATCATTTCAGATCCCTGAATTTTTATTTTTGGAAAGGGGGGGCAGAAAATGATTTGTGCACTTATGTGCAGGATGTTTCAGACTGTTAGAATCTTCCATATTAAGGGTACCTGCATTTGGTTGTGTTTTACTTGAATATATACTGGGAACCATCATTTTAAAAAAACCAATGAAATTCCATATCTTTATCTAACCATAATATAGTATGCTTTTGTCGTAAATACGAAAGATCCATTTTCATGAAGGTCAGATTGATTTTGTGTGAAACAAGGTTAATGTGATTGTGATGTTGCTTCTGGTCTGTAGATACAAGAAAGGAAAATTATATATTTATTCCTAGATATGATTTATGTGGGAAGTCTCATTTTACTGTAAAATGTCCCATTATTATGTCACTCTGTATTTCACTGACTTATTGCATTATCTGGATTGGATTGTTTCATATCTAAATTTCATGAATTTGGGCATTAATTTGTTTAGATTAGTAGGTAGATTATAAAACATGCAATATGATTGGTCATCCGACTATAATGGAGTTATAAATAAAGTGAACTTGCAAACACCTTGATTATGTGATAAAAAATTTTGGGTGCTGCCTCAGTTTCTGACAATAAAATGCATGGACACATCCTAAATTCATCTTTAACCCTTTAACTACTGACGCTGTGGAGGCTAGATTTTCATGAATCCAGGATATTTTGAGATCACTTACCTCAGTTGTTTAGAATGGTAAATATGAATCAAAATCACTCTACTAATCTGTATTTAAAAACCAATAATGGAGAAACAAAAGTTGTAACTGATAGAGCAACAAAGAGTTAACAGGAATGCTGTTTCAGTATCAAAAGAGTTAATATTATTTATTCACATTTTTTATTTTATTTTGAGCCTCAGAAAAGTGACTTTTTTTTTGCCTAGTAGAATCAAATGGCCGCTTTTTGTTCTTGGCCTCTCTTGCAAGATGCCTTTGCGTGGGTTGACTGATCAGAAGAAATTTGCATTTCAATTATATGCAGAATGTTTCAAAATAGTTTTTAAGCAGGCCTCACTTTATCAAATTTTTTTGTCACGTTTGTCATGTACATTGTCAAAATATTATAAAAAGCATGGAAAAAAACTGTGGGGTTACAGCAAGGCTATCTATATGCAAAGTCAAAATTCGGCAAAAAGAAAAAGTTGTATGTAGCCTTTCTTAAGCGAGGCTTTGCTACATACAACTTTCTTTTTGCCAAAGTTTGTCTTGTCATGTACAATGCATCAAAACAAGAAGTCCAAAATTTAGGAATCAAATCTACATTCTTCAAAATTTGTCCATGGGGAGAAGTTTAACTCTCCATTTTGTACTCATTATCCATCCCTCACAATGACGTCATATGATACCTATTCTTTTTGTTATTGTGTTTTATTTTTGTCACGCATAAGTAGCAGACTCTTTGTTGAAATCATGAACTGATGTTTATTTAATCAGAGACATTGATTTTCTCAAATATGCAGGATATTTCAGCAGCTAGACTGCAATAGCAGTAATGAATACTTGTCAGTGTGTTAGTATCATTTTTAGACATAAGCATACATGTGCATGTAATATCCCGACTGAAAGCTATACCATATTCAGTATATATGTCTTGAACTGTCTACTGATGTCTCCCATTTTCTCATAATATTACAAACTTAACTCTTAGTATCCGTAGGTGCGTTCCTCATTTGGACGCACAGTTATTTATAGAGGTAGTGATTCGAGCCAATGCCCGTGGCTTTCCGGCGAAATGGTACAAAACCCGAGCCACTGCCCGTGGCTTGGCAGAGACTAAGAGTTAATATTGAAAGGAGTCGTGGGCATTAGTGGTAACATGGAAACCTTGTTGGTCAGAGCAATCATTCCCCACCCCGCCCAAAGAATGGCTGCACAGTTATTAGTATTTGTAGATTTTGAAGAAAAAAAAAGTCAATTTTTTTCAGTCATCAGAGAGATAAATTATCATAAAAGTGTGCCAGACAACTTAATTGTCCCTTTCACACCTTCATCTATAGTATTAGATATAAACACAAATGTCAATAGTATTGTTGTTGTCAATGTCACTGTTACTCATAGCTGTCACTGTTTTTGCTATTGTGGAAGTAGGACTTAGAGACTTAGACTACATGTGTAGTTATTTATGTCGTTTATAATTATGTGTATCATCAGAGCACTTACAGACCTGCCAACATTCCCCTTATTTCACAGGAGTGTCTTGCATGTAGAGTATCATAGGGACATGAGAAATAGTTTGTTTGGTTTTTTTTTGTGAAAAGAAGTCCTTGCCAGGTTTGAGGATAGAGGCTAGTCCAGTTAAGTGCAAGACAGTAGTGATAGTGTATTACACATTATACATTCTGATAGATGTTTTTACGTCATCGACTTTTGTTAGGGGACAATAGTATATTACATAAAAAGTTACAGCTGAGCAGTGAACAGAACTCTGTATTTTCTCTATTGGTAGAATGCGCATGACGTCACAGAGTGTTTTTGTTTTGATCTTCCTACACTAATGATGGCCGGTGGGTCAGCTGATTAGTGTAACTTCGAGATATTATGTCTAAGCAGTTAAAATGCCTGCTGGTTACATTATAGTTGATTGTTATGATAGGGGTGGAAAGGCTGGATCCAAGCTGGTCAGATTCCCTACCATCCGTGTAAACATGGGAAAGGAAGTGAAAGAATTGACCGAATGTTCCCCATTTGAACATGTACACACATGCCATTGTTTACTGTAGCAAACTACTTTTAGATTGCCACCGCTTGGTTCGCGACACTTCCAATGCTCGCAGTGCAAATCAGCTATCGAATCAAAATCAATGCCACAATTGCATGGGTCCTTTCACTAAACATCGCGGATATGCGCATTCTGCCTATTTGGCATTGCAATAAGACCCCAGTCCCGTAACAACAGTCCCAAAGTTTTTGAATGACATACAGTACGGTATATTATGTGACCTGCAAAGTGTATTACAATGTTTTCTATTTGTGTTCTTCTTTCCATGGAAATCATAGCTGACAAATAGTTTCAGTTCCCCTTTAAAGTACATGTCCCTTGAGGTGTCTCCTGACCCCTGTTGAACTAGTCTTTTAGTTGGCAGGTCTGTGTCAGAAATGCTTTGTGTTGAAAAGAAGAGGGTAATGGAAACGGCATAGGAGGTTGAAACTGCACTGGTATTTAAGTGGAGGAAGTTGAAATGGCTGGGGAGGTTTTTGGTTTTGTTTGTAATAGTCTAGGTCTACAGCTCATCTCATTAGTAATCTCCAAATCTCCAGAATGCTCTTGCGATCTGAGGACTTAAGGTCTCTCATGACGCAGCTGGCCGAATTCAAATTAGGGAACATCTTTGTGATTCTCATACCCAAGGCCATCCTTATGGGGTTCTGGGCAGATTCTTTGTAATGTACAGAATTTTCATCTTCGTTTCAAAAACAAATGTAAATTCGCATACATGGGGCCCCCAAAAGCCTTGGGGCCCCTGGGCAACTTCCCAGTGTGTCTCTCTGCGTTAAGAGGGCTCTACTTGTACAGCATGTATTATACAGCAGCTTTAACTTTTAATGCTGAAGTTAGAACAGTGGGATAGACAACATATTCTACTGTTTTTATCCTGGCGACATATGTTAAATTATTATAGATGTCTTAGTGGACCTCTTTCAAGTCTGTTCACAGATCAAACTGTCCCCAGTTGTAATTGTTGTAGACGAACATTCAGTTTGGAATTGTTATGAGAATCAGACCGTTATGTTGCTCAATTTTGTTGCAGAATTCCACCTAGGATTAGGGGCCATCCATAAAGTACACTGTACATAGGAGGGGGAATTCTGAAGAGTGCAAAGATGCTTTTCAGTTATGATTAAAAAATTAAAAAGCTTTATTTACTTTTGTTGCTTCTTCAGGAAATTCAGCTATTGGACAATATAAAAATCATGTTTCCAATGAACTGTCAAATAAGCCATGCATCATGCCATGTAAAGTCTTCGGACATGAAGATCCTTATTCCATACATTCAAGTCGTGATTGTAATGGCCATGCACCTAAACAAGCAAGGGAGGAGGTTTGAGGCCACGCTTAGGAAATGTAATCACAAGAGAGGGAAGTCAAAAATAGTCAAAATCAAGCATGTATAACTAAATGGATAGCCCGTGCAATGATTGGCCATATTTTGAAAATTACCCCATACTGTGGAATATGTAAATTTGTTATGAGTTAGTCCCATCCTTGTCCTAGTGTATTTATTGTGTATGAAGGTAAGGACAATATGAATTTTGTACAAGAAATACTACCTGAAGAGATAAGGAATAGGGTTTCAGGTTGAGCTTGTGTCTAATCAAGATGTACATTGGCAAATGTTGGAGTTGCCCAATACACTGTACCAGGAAGTCAATAAATCCATGTTTTACAAGATTTGGAGTTTTGTTTAGATTTGTTGTGTTTTCTTTTTCTTGGTTTTGATACCTGTCTATGAATGATGCTGAAGGGGACAGGCAAGAGCTCTCCTTGCCTGACTAATTGGCGATTTTTTTTTTTTTTTGGAAAAGTGTAAGAAACTTTTATCAAAGTGAAACATCATATTATGAAGGAAGTGAGGCCCCCAGTGAAAGACTTTTTAACCACTGAGCCTTAAATTCTACGGAATATATTACGCATAAAAAGATATTAAGGTGAACATAGGGATGTTTTAAAAGGTCTGGAAGTTCACTATATTTTTAACACTTTTGTTGATTTTGAGCCACAAGACAGTTGAACAGATGAAAGTATTCTGACATTTTGAAGACGCATTTTCTTCAAGTAGAATTAAAAAGTATGACAGGAAATTTCGTTCTGCACCTCTTTTTACACACTGGTGATAGAAACTCAACTTTAAAATCACATCTCATTTGTGTATTCCCTGAGTCAGCAGGCCAACTAGTTAACCTAAAGTCAGTTTTTTTATGCATTATTACAAGGATTGACTGGGGCATCTGTTTTTGGCTTATATGACAGTACTAGGCTTGATTTCAAGAATATGAAAGACCCCAATGCATTTGTGGCCTTATGTCTGACTGAGGCCGTTGTGTGACAGTGACCATTTCATCGTTATTGTAGGGTGGGAGTGGGAGTGTTTGTTGAGCAAGACCGGGGCATCTTTTTTGGCTTATATGACAGTACTAGGCTTGAGTTCAAGAATATGAAAGACCAATGCATTTGTGGCCTTATGTCTGACTGGGGCTGTTGTGCTGGCACAGAGACCATATCATCGTTATTGTAGGGTGGGAATGGGAGTGTTTGTTGAGCAAGACAGTAGTTGGTCTTTTAATGGAGATGATGAAAACATAAAAAAGGCACATATCAAGATCAAACCAGGAGTTCACATAGTATTAAATATTTATTGTTATCACAGCCAGGTTAAAGCTTGAATTGTTTATACTTCCCTCCCTCTGAGGATGAAGATTGCAAGGACGGAACAAGCAGGTCAGACTTTTGCATATATAATATGCAAATAACAAATATGTAGATTTTTAACTATCCAGTGGACAAATCCAAAACAGGAACATGACTGAAGAAACACAAAAGAATCCTCTAAGGTAAGGTGCAAATACAAATATAGAAATTGCCACATGGAAGAAATCACATTGGCAAAGGACAAATAAGTTAAATGCTAGAACTTCTAAGTGTAGTTGAATCCAAATGGCTGTCCCAGTTTTCTCCAAAAAAAAAGGTCCCATTTGGTTGAGAAACAAAAAGTTCTGGGTTCATTATACACTTGTACATGTACAACCTGATTTAAAGATTCTTATACACATTTACATAAAAATTTACAAAACTCTTCAGATTTTAACAAAACAACTTTTGAGAATTTTACCAATGTAATGAAATTTATATATCTGGAACTATTTAATTCTATTTGTATAAATTAATGAAGCTCTCAATACCAAATCATGTATAAATAAAGTACCCAACAGACAGTGAAAGGCGCAAAGTGGCCCTTATTGTGCCGACGCATGTAACCCTCAATTCAAATTTCAGTTTGAAAAATTTGAAATTGTCATTTTGTAATGACATCATGATCCATGTTTCGATCATTTCCAACATAACGTCACCTTAGAAAGCTTTATTCCATCAACATATTTGGAGGAAATTGCTAATAAAGTTTCACTGCTAAAGTTTACAACATTTTAAAACTTTCAAATCTACCTCGGAAGAGGTGAGATACCTCGACAATTTTCTTAGGAATGATAGAATACACTTTGTTATGCTGTCTTATAGTATAACCTTTTCACCATTTTTGTATAGAGTGGAGATAGAATTTAATAAAGCAATGCTCAGGCAATGATAATTATGACATCGTTTTTTGGAAACATCACAAACCAAATTTTGTAGAATGCAGTGCGCTCCAAACCTAGTACCACCGAGACAAAGTTTTCAGGACTTATTTTTCTTCTCCTAGCAAACCTGTGATCTTTTAACTCTTTCCATACTGCAATTCAGCCCAAATTAGTCCAAATGCGTCAGTCGGGGGGACTGATACATCGGCAAAAAGTACTCTCATTGTTACCCCTGGGCATTTCAACGATACTGTGTCCATCTAGCTTCCCAGTGTTTTTGTTGTTTGTGGTACAACCGATGCCACTATTACTGCACTTCAGCAGAAATTAGTCCAAATGCGTCAGTCGGAGGAACCGATGTATCGGTGAAAAGTACGGAAAGAGTTAAATCAACATGAAGGTTTACTGGGTTGCAAGTGAGAAAACCGTTGATTTACATTGTAAAATAAAGATCCCTGCACAGACAAACTTTCATAAAAATCCTCTAAATGCACATGTAAAAATCATAGAAATCTTTGAAGATGGTAACACATCACATGATAATATCTTTGGTTTAAGTGGAAATTTAAATGATTATGGAGATAAAATAGAAAAATAAATGCATTTATCTTTAATCCAACACTAAATTTTATCACAAATAAGACCAGCAGCTTTACCACAGTTGTTGGCAAATACATGTATTGCAGTAAAGACACAAGTAATACATGCAACTGATAAAATTATTTCTTGATATTTTTCACGAGTACCAACAAATCAAATGCCTGTTGGCAACTCAGCATCACATAGGTGAATTCTTGTCTCTACTCCAGGAAGTTGCATCATGCCAACCTCACTCCAGGAGCCCGGTGCTTGTATCAATCAGGTAGTGGCAGAAACTGGGCTTAACCAATAAAAAATATCTGATCAAACTGATGAAGTAATTACCTCTGAAGACAATGCTCAATAACTGATTAACATGCTATTTCAGTACATACACATTTAGCTGAGTATGGTTCGATACATGTGATATACCCTAGAATGTGTCTTTCAAAAAAATCCTGCATCTGGTATTTTATATAAAATCTTATCAAAACACAAAGACGTCTAGGCAGAATGACAATGAGTTCAACCGTAAAACTCTCATTACTTGCCATAGCATGGCTCTGTTTTCTTCTGTAATTTTACTATACTCATAAACCATTCAAGTGATATTATAGACATGCTAAGGAAAACAAGTAGCCATTTGAACTCTTTTGGGACGTAACACCGATTTATCGGTGCCAGTGAAAAGCGTGTTTGGACGTATCATCGGTTCATATTGTATTCTACATTCAATTCTCTTTTATTTGATTTATATCATTTTACTTTACTATCGATACTTTTTTTCTGTAAGCATTTTTCTGAACCATGCTGTTTTTCCATAAAAGTGGGAAAAAATTAATTACGTCCAGACTTGACCGAAGCCCATAACACTGACGTCCTGAAAGAGCTAAACTGATTAGCGAGTGAGATAAAGGAGTTGTTGGACCACTCCCATTCTTTTGTTTCTGATCACAAGATAACTTGCCCCCATCATACTAAAATTTATATCCAGGTTTTCCCTCAGCAATGTGGTAATTCAAAGTTATAGGAAAAAAAAGAAAATCTGCGCGACGGATAACAATTGGTGTGGATAAAAAAAACGAGTCCATGTAACTTCTAATCTGGGACAGTTATGAAAGTGACTTAGCTGTACCTGACAATAATTAGCCTCAAACCTTAAAACCTATATGTGAGTTTCTATAAACAGCAAATACTCAGTAGACATTATTGGCACTACATAGTTTAACAGTGCAATCTCTTCTGCTGTTGGCAGTGCACTATGGATAACATGTGTAACCTCAATAGTGCCGGCATACGAAGTCTACTGAAAGCTGAGTATAGAATGAAAACAAATGTTCTAATAGAACTGGGATAAACTTGAGGTTTAAACCCAGTGCAGAAACAATAACAAAATACATCTGACAGAACCACAAGAAATCAAGATTTCTGTAATGCTTGATCACAACAAATATTCACAACATCAGAATTTAATCCTAGGTACATGTATTGATAAATGCTAATGAAATTACCCAGCCAGCGTCCTTTCGTCAATCAAAAACAGATTTGTACAAAATTTCCGTGGGGTTAGCAAAGGCTACAGCAGGGGCGAATATTTGTGGGTAACCCGTGGAACTACATCGGAACAATGTCATTCCTATGATGAACAAAAACCAATCCTTCGTCCTAGTTAGTAGGACTGACCAGAGCCATCCTAATGCTCTGCAGTTGCCCAGGGGCCCCTAGGGTTTAGGGGGCCCCATGGCATGCAAATTTCTGTGTATTTGTGTACGGGGCGGGCCGCAGTCTATTGCTTTGCCCAGGGGCCTGTACTGATGTTAAGACGGCCCTGGGACTGATATAACGTTGCTGGCTAGGTAAAGTGAGATCACCTGAATATAAAATGTTAAACTTGGATAAGGTCTTGATATAGAACAGAAAAAGCAGAAAACTCAAATCCAGATCACTAGCCAAGCATAAATAATGACATGGTAGACAAAATAACAGACACAAAACACAGAAATGTCTGTAACTAACAGATTTTTGTTTTTGTGTGATATTAGTGCAAGTAGATGACAAGAACCTCACCACGACGGACAAATTTAAATACCTTGGTAGCATTATCAGACCAGAGGGTGGCACAAAGGAGGACATCCAAAGTAGGCTGGGAAATGCAAGGGCTGTCTTTCAAAGTATGAGCAACATCTGGAAATCGACACAATACGGCATCAACACCAAGATCAGACTGTACCAAAGCTGTGTCCTATCCACACTCCTGTATGGATCAGAGTGTTGGCGAATGACAGAAGGTGACCTCGCCAAGTTGTCTTCCTTCCACACCACATGTCTTCGTAGGATTCTCCGCATCTTTTGGCCAAACAAGATTTCTAATCAGGAACTACTAAGGCGATGCAAGCAAGAAGAAATAGCCAACATCATCACGAAGAGACGATGGAGATGGCTTGGACACGTGCTGCGAAAGGAAGCAAATTCTATAACCAAAACAGCACTTCAGTGGACACCGGAGGGACGGCGCAAGCGAGGCAGACCCAAGGCAACCTGGCGGAGAACAATCGAGGCAGAGATGAAATCCTTCAATCACTCATGGGGAACTCTCGCAAAGATTGCCCAGGACAGACAGGGCTGGAGATCCTTTGTTGCTGCCCTAAGCACCAGTGGGTGCAACAGGAAATAGTAGTAGTAGTAGTGGGGGGAAAAAAGGGGGGAGGGGGCATCATGGACGTTTCCAAACACGTATTCATTGAGAATAAGTAATGGGATTGACATAATTCGTATTTTTTTTTCCCTATAACTTGCAGGGATGAGATTAAATATTAGGGTCCATTGCTGAGATTTGCTTGTGGTTTGTTTGCTCAAGATTATTTCCACCATGATTCTAAAAGATCACATTTTTTTCAACAGTAACCATAGTGGGTAGCAGGTAGTAGAACCCATGAGGTCTGGAGCTAACATAAGGCCGCCTTTAGATAGGGCTTCATTTTTCACGCTTCATTTTCTTGATCGTTTACATTGATGATTCACTTTTCACTCTTCATTTTCTTGATCGTTGGGGTTTTCCCAACACTTATTATACACATGGTCTGATGTCCCAATTGCTGTTATTACTGTGCAGCCGTGTGACCCTCCCTACACACCAAATGCGGTAAGCTACCCACAAAGACTTAATGAGAAATTCGGTTCTGAACTCAGATTTTGACTTATTCATAAAGACCCATCCCACCCTCTGTCCTATCTTTTTGAACTTCTCCCTTCAAACCGACGTTTTCAGTCAATTTCGACAAAAACACAAAGATTCCAAAAAACCTTCGTTCCCACCGCCGTCACCCTACTTAATCAAACCAGCTCTAAAAATTCGAGATAGGTCTGCCTTGGTGAGAGAGATCGAGAGAGAGAGAGAGAGAGAGAGAGAGAGAGAGAGAATATACACATGCATGTTTATTTGTTCTATCTTAAATATGTTACTTTTATGCCTTACAATTTGTTGCACAAGTTCCTGTTTATGGGATAATAAAGATTTGTTGAACTTGAACTTGAACAATGCATAGACACATGCGTACCTGCACACGGTGCATAGGAGTGTCTCTGACATCGCACTTGCATGCATAATGATCTACTTCCCTTGTTACCGGGATTTCCAATTATTTATTTAAACTTAAAAAATTAATAACTACACTCGAGCCAAAAAGTTAAGCAACCTTCACTAACAAGATTTGTGAACTCTTGCCATTCAATTATTGACTTTTTTGTTTTTGTATAAAAGAAAATTTTGTTTAAGTCATTGAGCCCCATTTTTGGGGTGGGTAAAATGAAATTGAATGTGATTTCAGACTTACATAACAATAAATTGATTCCAATGAATGTGTTTGAATTAATTGAAAAATAAAGTTGTCAGTTCTGAGCATAACCCAGGGTTGCTTAACTTTTTGGCTCGAGTGTATATAGTATTTAGTATCAAACCACACTAGCATTTAATGAGAAATTCGATTCTGAACTCAGATTTTGACTTTGTGACAAAAAATGTGTTTAAAATGAAAGGAGCCACGCCCCCACCTCTCTTCATTCCATACTAGAAATGAGCATGTTCATTCTTGTCGTCAGGAGAGTTATTCACTTATTTATCGATGAAGAGTGAAGAGTGAAGAATGAATCTCCATCTAAAGGTCCCTCTCTTTTTCTATATTGCCATTTTCGTTTCTTCGTGAAGAATGAAGAATGAAAAGTGAAAAATGAAGCCCTATCTAAAGGCGGCCTAATATAACAAGTTTTATGCTGTGAGATAGCTCAGAATAGCACAACCCAACTCCCAGTCATGAAGACTAGGCCACAGATTCAGAAAAGTGTGATCAACAAATCTTTAACAAAACAAAAAAAGGGACTCTTAAATAAAAGAAACTTGGAGGATAGTATAATCATCAGATAAAACCAGGGAAACTAGAATGAAACACATAACATGTAAATGCATGAATTATAAATACCAGTCTTCTTGACGAGGATAGTAATTTATGAAAACATCATCTCTATCATTTTGTTAATGATTAAAAATATTTCTTAGCGAAATCTTGGCTGCAATGTCACAATGAAACCAATCCAAATTTCAGCAACATTTTTGAATGAACTTTATTGTAATCTTTCTAGAATGGTTACCAAGTTCAGGCAAAGAGAAGTATTACACTAATGACATAAATATTGTACATATTTAACAATACAATTGTTTATCAAAAACAGTCAAATTATTTAATGACCTTCATCATTTTCTGCTTCAGACTATGAGGGTCTGACTCTTGAATAAACAGTTTCAAATTACCAGGAATTATGGCCTGGCAAGCCTGCAGTGGTTTAACACTAAAATCCCAAAACAAAGAAGTGCAGATAAACTGATTCTACCTGAGACTCTATCCTTCCATAAGCCAATATGTCTGCTCAGTGATGACAGAAAATGGATCAACTTGCAAAGTCAAAAGCAGAGCCATTTTAACGTCATTATGGGCCCCTGGACAAAGCATGGGATTTTCTTCCTCGTTTAAAAAAAAACCCAATGTAAATTTGAATGCATGGGGCCCATGGGCAACTGCCCAGTGTGCTCATGCATTAAAACGGCTCTGGTCAAAACGTTCCTTTAATGATGAGGTTCTACGGGTTAACAATTACATAAACCAAATATTTGTTCCTGATCCCAATGTGTCATGTTTTACTATCCCAAGAGGCTAGAAAAATTTTTTCATAAATTTGTGTTTTTTCATATTTTGTGTTTATTTATATCACAGTCTCACAATAATATCTCTCTTTTAATGAGATGTCTAGACAATATTTCTCAAAAAATAACATAATACTGAAATTGTATGACATCAACAGTGTGATCATGCTTCATCTCCTGTGGGTACAAGTGAAATTCTCGATGTATGTGATCGTTGACTATCCAAAGACATGCGACTGTTATGGAGAGACTCCCTCCGATTGGTAGCTCTCGATGATCTGGATGTTGTGTCACCATCTTCATTAATGTGCGAATTAGATCCACGCGCATGAGAACCACTTTCCTCTATACTGAGAATTGTGATGGGCCGAATATCATCTGGTTTCAAACGTTTACCAACAAGACTTGGCCTTCCTTCCCTATAATTAAGAAAATGAAAAGATTACACAAACATGTCCAGTCAGATTATATCCATGGGTGCTTTCCATATTGTTGTATGTGAATTTTTGACTTTACAAGGATATGAGGATCAAAACTTTGAAGAGTTATGTAAAATGAAGGACAAACATTACATCACAAACAGATACCTCGAAAAGTTTTTAACTGATTGGAATGACCCTTATACATAATGAACTTAGGAGTGAGCTGGAAAACCATCTTCATGTCAAAACCTCAAAAAATGACACATACAACAATATGGCAAATATCCCACGATATGCAACTTTTCATAAAGAGGAATTTAAGTGGCCTTTCAGTAAAAGGTAGGAAAATCCCCAATGACAACCTATAGTGAACCAGATCATTATACATCTGAGCAAAAATATGTAGACTACTATGTTACATCAGCAAAGTTGCATACCAATATACAGAAAATCCACTACATTTTGTGGAAACAGCCTTGTTCTTATCATATTTCCACAAACAGGAAGGATATGGTGGAGCCAAAACTCCCTTCACATACAGAAAACATAGACCTTAATAGCATTTATCAACTATGGGTTACAGAGAGCTATTTCTGCTGAAAGTCTGCCCAACAGTTCTCAGTCTGTCAGTCAAGTCTGTTGCAGGACAGGAAAATCATGTTTATGTAGCTTGAAAAATTCTAAAATTTATAATCTATCCCTTTAGTATCCTATTTACAATTTCCCTTTCATAATGAATCTCTTTAGTATCCTGTTTACAATCTCCTTTTTATAATCTATCTCTTTAATATCCTTTTTACTATCTAATTTTTATAATTTATCTCTTTAGTCTCCTATTTACAATCTCCTAAGACTACATGTGAATGCCTAGACCCATTATCTGGGTGTGGCGTAGTCCCCAATGAGTGTAACAATGGCCCTAGCACTTGTTTGATAAGGGGTTCTCTTCCTCTGAAAATCTCCTGTAGCCTCATTCTGCCAAGAGCTTCATTTCATATTTTTGTTATTTTTTACTCAAATAGCTAACACAAACATTTATCTTTTGTGTTACCTAACTAAGTAGCTATTCATATGGCAGCTGTGGGACAGCATGACATTTTCAGTGGGGTTACCAAGACCATCAAACTTTGGGCTACATAACTCTGATTTGAAATATGCACTGCCACTTCAGTGTTGGCAGTACATTTTTAAGTGTTTGTCAGGGCTGATATACTCAAGTAGCTGTCACCCTGAAACGATGCTGCTGATAGTAATAATCCCATGATATTCTCCTTTTGGTATTTCATATGTAATGAATTTATTAAATCTATATAATCAAATGAAAACTGACCTTCAGCCTGTGAAACATGGGTATGATATAGGATGGAAGGGGAAATCTCATTTAAAGTACATTTTCTGAATTGCACTGTTACTCTTTGCAACTTTAGTTCTTGTTTGTTCCAACTCCACGTTTTTGCACAACTGAGAAACGTTAAACATTCGTGGCTTTAGTTATTATGATAAGGAGTTAGAGTAAACTGCATGGAACCATGAGGCAGCTTAATGAGTGCCATAACATATTTTAAACAATTTAGTGTCAAAATGTGCATTTGTTATATCTCTTCTACATACAAAAAGATCTCCAGTTTTTCAGAAAATGGAGATAGAACAAACAGTAACTAAGATCATGTCTTGTTAATGGTGGCAAAATTTTTCAGAGAAACAGACAGAGATCTTACGGAATAGGAGGTAGTCCAACTTTTCTGTAGTGTTGCCAGCCTTCAGTAAAAGTTGTGGCCAAACGAATGCGTTTTGTGTAATATTTGATGACTTTCATTAGATATGGATCATTTCTACATCTGCAGAATAAAACAAATTCAGAAACATCTTTAAACTATAAACATAATGGAGATGTAAACAAGAAATGCCTTTTATATTTTGTAGATGTACCTTCGTTGAGATCCTTAAGTCATGAAATCATAACTGAGTGAATTAGACGTAGAAGTGGTCTAAGAGCCAATTTTTAATCTAATTTTAAGAATTAGAAGGATCCCTAAGTGCCATTTGCACTTAGATCTCTTGTAATTCTAACCCCCTCATAAACTGAGTGCAAATGGCACTTAGGCCCCTTCCAATTCTAACCATTTCAGTTATGACATGAAAATTTGGGATAAAGTCATCTTTAAAAGTGAAGTCCTTCGTAGGAGAAGAACAGTTACTTTTTGATGATAATTCTAGAGATACCAGTTTAAGAGTCAGTGGGTTCATGAAAGAAACGTTCTAATTTTTTTTTTTGCTTGGTTCATGCTGATCCTTTCAGTCTAACAACTTGTCCCCTTAGAATGATAAGGTTCTATCTCCACTTTTTGGCTGAACTGAGTTACACACAACATACTACTTCTACAGGCCTTCTCCATTGTGTGTCAAAATATCAAGCTGCTTCTGTGTGTAATTTGTAAATATTACTAAAAACATACAAAGAGAAAAAGTTGTATTTCTAAAAGCTACGATTACACGAATCTTCAATCATTACTTTCTCAAAAGCTGATAGAAGGGAATTAGAGCCTTGTCATTCTAAGGGGACAAACTCTTGCAAACCATCTTTGAATTACCCTGTCACATGAAAGAGAATATTTGTATGTAATACTAACTTGTGCAGTATGAGCCTCTCTCCTTTGTGATCATGTGACAGATAACCAAGAGCAATCGCGGCATTGCCTCTGACCTGCTCAGCATCAGAGAGGAGAAGCCGACACAGATGATCCACCGAATTGATGGCCACAATGGCTGCTGGCACACCTAGTAAATGCAACAAATATTTTGTTCCTATTGTCCTTTTTATCATCAGTTATTTTACAAACCCTTTATGAATAGACATTAATAAATGTAATATGTCCTAGCTTTCTTTGGTTTTAATTCAATGTTCTTTATTTGCCCGGGCTGATAAAATCTAGCAAAATGATGGTTGGGATAAAAATTTTCCATTAATATAAGGCTGCCATTATCCACCAACATTATCGGCAGACACTGCCCAAGTTCATCCGCCAATAATGTTGGCAAATACTGCCCAGGTTATCTGCCAACATTATCAGCGGATATAGATTTGGCCTGCAACATTATCGGCAGATACTGCCTGTCGCGATGTGGGTTACATGGGGATATTTCGACTGACACTCTTTCGAGGTCCGCTCCCACAATCGACGAACACACAAAAATAAATACTTGCACTCTAGAAACTAAATAAATCAATTGCTTTCAATTTTAGCAGAACTGTAGAGCAGTTTAATTACAGGAATTAATGTAACAAATATAATTATAAATATATATATCAATTCAAAGGCAACTGAATCTAACTAATGGAACTACAGCTTTTATAAAGACTAACGAATTCAATCTAACTACTTGCAGGTCATATGAGTTATATGGCAAATAGAATCCGCGCACGTGGCGACAGATTTAACAGTTTAAATTCTATTAATTCAATGAGACATGTTATGATGTGGACATTTCCTCTAGACACGCCATGGAGAATGCTTGTACAACCATGCGTTGTCTGGCGGTAGCTCTGAAACTGTCTTCAAAAGTAAGTAGAACGGTTCACTTTCATCATTACAAATTAGTATAGACTCTCACCATGCGGCCCTCACTGGGAGTGAGAGCGCTGGATGTAAACGCTGTGGGTTTATATCAAACCAAGTAGCTTAGGCTCTGGAGCTTTAAATCAGGCCCCTCACAATGGACTGCTCAACTGCGTCTCCATGTCCCTCATCTGGCTGAGGACTATCGCCGTCCACCTCGTAAATGGATTTTCTACATGTGGCCCAGAACTAAGTTCTGTATGGCCTTAAATACTGGACTGCATCTGCAGCTTACCGTCTAATTCCTGGATTGTGATTGGTGCAACCACTTCTAGCTCAGCTGCCGAACTGAGTTATTTTAAGTAACAGCCCTACGCAACGACCTTGGGTCGACATCAAAGGTCGAATTACTTCAATACAATATAATATAAATTTTATAGCAATAAATTCTTAACATGTTCAAAACCCCGAGCTTTTACTCTGGATCACGGTTTTTCTGTACGTCAACAGACGTCTCAATAACATTTAATTCCTACTCACCCCTTCCCTCTTTACTACCCCTAGTTCAAAACACGAGATACAACAAGTGCTCAGTCATGCACACCTACGCTGTCCCTCTATCCTTCCCCACCTTCTGTCTATCTATCAGGGAAAAAACTGTTCAAAACACATTGTTTACGAGACCAGCTCAAGGCCAAGTTATGCTGGCTCGTACAATAATTACGTTTCTAAAAATTACTTACTGCTCTCGCAAAAATTTACTCTTATGAATTAAATCTGCTCTTGACACATCCCCCACCCCAGTGAAAACTTAGGGTTTGAACGACACAATGTGTACTAAAGTCATTAAGTCAGAATACATTTGGAAGCCATATGGAAAAACTATAGCGTTAACTGAAAGTCATGAAAAAAATTGAGAACGTGCATTCTGAAGGACATATGCGACGTTCTATAATATATGTGGTAATTGTGTATAGTGTAATATATGTAATGTAACAATATCGTTACAATTAAAGTGATAACCTATTTCACAAAGACATACTGTAAAGACTTAAAATATTGAGCATCTAGCTCATAGCTTCACTGAGCGTAATTATGACATATATAACATGTACAAACAATGGTTAATCTAACGTAATGGTATCCTGGCAGCAGTAGGTCTGGTCCCTTGGTTTGCCATTTCCTCATCTCACTGACCCGCAGACAAAGGCGTCAAGGTTGTCTGGAACTCAGGTCTTGGTCAGAATGGACGCTAGTGGATAAAGGAATCACATAAATTTTGAGAAAGTATGCCCATAACTTGTAGGACAAATAATGTGAAACCATCCACGGTCTCCGAATAAGGTGAAAAATGCTCAACCTCAATGTTTACAGACTATATAATGATACTAAATTAACCGGGACAACACATCGGCTTGTAGATTATCATTCCCAGGTATAGCTCTAATGGTAAATTTGTATTCCTGGAGCGCAAGGCTCCATCGGGTAAGTCGCGCATTTCTCGCTCTGTTCGACTTGAGGAATAGTAATGGACGATGATCCGTTTCAATTATAAATTCGGACATTAATAAGTATCGAGAAAATGCATCGACCGCGTAAACAATCGCGAGACACTCACGTTCGATAATCGCATATCGAGTCTCTCTATCAAGTAGCTTCCGGCTTGCGTAAAAGCACGGACGTAAGGAACCTTCATGCTCTTGGAGCAACACGGCGCCGATACCTTTATCCGACGCATCTGTACGGACGACGAAGGTCTGGCGAATATCTGGTAAAACAAGCAGGGGGAAAGTAGAAAATAAATTCTGAATAGTCTGAAGGGCATCAGCGCACTGAGGCGTCCAGACGACTTTATTTGGAAAATTCTTCCTCGTTAGATCAGATAACGGGGCTGAAAGGGAAGAAAAGTTTGGTATGAACTTCCTGTAGTAATTCAAAAGTCCCAACAAGCTACGGACTTGTTTTTTAGTTTTAGGGGGTTGAAGTTTCAAAATAGTGGATATTTTGCGATTGTCTGGAGTCTGAACCCCGCGGGTTATGGTATGACCCAAGAAGTTTATGTGGGAATAGCCCAAGAAGACCTTACTGGGCCTCGCGGTAAGGCCAGCTCGGCAAAGAGTGGCAAAGACTTCACGAAGGGCCATCAAGTGGCCAGCCCAATCGGTCTGAAAAATACATATATCATCGAAGTAGGATAACACGCAGCGCAGTTCATTTAATAAGATGTTCATCATGCGCGCGAAAGTTGCTGGTGCAGTAACCAGTCCAAAAGGCATATATTTCCATTGCATTAAACCCAAAGGGGTTTGAAAGGCTGTATACTGTTTACTATCCTCTTCGAGAGGAATCTGCCAATATCCTTTGGATAAGTCTATTTTAGAGAAGATAGTGGCGTTAGATAACCGCGCGAAAAGGTCCTCCTGATTGGGAATGGGTTCCGCATCATAGATGGTAATAGCATTGAGCTTTCTATAGTCAATGCAGAAGCGCACGGTATCGTCTTTCTTCTTGACTAACACAATGGGCGAGCAATAAGGGCTTGTAGACCGCTCTATTACGCCTAATTGTAACATTGCACGTACCTCGGTGATTATTGTTTCGTGAGCGTGCAGCGGGTACGGGTACGGTTTTACAAAAACAGGCACGTCTGTCTGGAGACGGATTACATGTTGGACTAAAAACGTACAACCGGGCAGGTCAGTGAACACTGTCGCAAATTCTTGGAGCAGGTCCGTAAGGTCCTGTTTTTGAGACGGCGTAAGCTCATCACTGATATTAATATCACTGATGCTCTCGGAGGCTTGTAATATGGGCAAGGATCTGTCGATACTTAACGGGTCCTCGTCGTCGACAGTAACTAAAGCCGCGTTGGCCCTTGCGATGACATGAACGGAGTCGCCTCGACGACGATCATCGCTAGGCAGGTACTTTTTGAGCATATTAATATGGAATACTTTTTGCTGCCCGCGGATGTCTATCAAGTAATTGACTCTGGAGAGTCTCTTTTGGACTCTATATGGTCCCTTCCACGTTAGAAGGAGTTTATTTTGCGTTTGAGGCAAAAGTACAAGTGTCAGATCTCCGACGGTTAAGGCGCGCATTTGGGCGCCCTGATCGCGATAAAATTTTGAAGAACTCGCTCTAGCGCATGCAAATTGCAGAGCGGTTTTGCATGCATTAATAATTCGTTGTCGGAGATCGACAACATATTGATACGCGGAGCGCGTATCATAATCATCGGTTTCCGAACCGGTGAACAATTGACTAAGAATGGCCATCGGGCCACGTGGTTTACGTCCGTATAATAGTTCAAATGGGGAGAAACCCGTGGACGCGTGCGGGAGTTCCCTATAGGCGAAAAGAATAGCGGGGAGCTGACGGTCCCAGTCTCCTGGTCTATCGGCAGATACGCGGGCTAACATTGCCTTCATGCTCGCGTTCCACCGCTCGCAACAACCGTTTGATTGCGGATGATAGGGGGACGTTAATTTCTGCCTAATGCCCGCTAACTCCAGCACCTTTTTGTATAGTTCAGAGGTGAATTGTGGACCTCTGTCGGAAAGAATCTCGCCGGGAAATCCGACTCGCGAGAAAATAGTCATAAGCGCTTCAGCGATATGGTCAGCCGTAATGTCTTTCAAGGGAATAGCCTCAGGCCAGCGCGTCGCGTAGTCGATGACCGAAAGAATAAAACGGTGGCCCCTATCTGATTTAGTAAGAGGGCCCACCAAGTCAATCGCGACCCGCTGAAATGGGATTGAGACTGGAGGCATTTCCTGTAGGGGCGCGCGCGATGCCTTACCTTTGGGTGTACGTTTTTGACACACATCGCAGCGCGCCACAAAACGGTTGACGTCCGCGTATACTCCAGGCCAAAAAAAATGTGCCAATATTCGTGACTTGGTTCTGGCTGAACCTTGGTGGCCTGAAAAGGAAGTGTCGTGCGCGAGACGCAAAATATCACGACGGAACGACTTAGGAACTACCAGCTGTTCGACGGCGTCGCGTTTATTTCTGAAATTTCTATAAAGTAATTTATTCTTAATAAGGAATGGAGAGGCATTTCCATTCTGAGGTTGAACCCTCGCAAACAGCGGTTGAAGTGAAGAGTCGTTTTGTTGTTCTCTGTAAAAAATGGAAGGCGTGACATTGAAATCAAAAACGGGGGTCGCTAAATTACTATCCGGTGGACGCTTTGACTGTTGTCGGGTGATTACACACGCAACTTCTTCTGTCCAGATGTTCAAGTCGCCGTCAGGTGTATCGTTCACCTGTGGTAAGTTACCAATTATTAAATCGGCAACCGGATTCGGTAAAACACACGCCGTTACGACACCGGTAATAAATGGCGTGGCGACGTAGACCTCCGCGAGTCGGAAACGCTCGACGGAGCCCCCAAAAGTAATACATGTTGCCTCTTGTTCAATAAGTTGGGTCGGTCGAACCAAAGACTCCCGGACACCTATGGTGGTGCATCCTGTTTCCCGTAACACGGACGCGGGTATGGCATTTACATGACCTTTATATAATGTCAATGACCCGTGCTGATGAAGGGCCGACATCACCGGGACGGCGCCCGTCATGGGCGACGTGAGTTCGACGGGGCTGACATTCTGTGCAGCCGGAACTACGACAGTGCAAGCATTCGCAGCCTCGAATTTTACTTTACAATCCTTTGATATATGCCCAGGTCTATTGCACCGATAGCACCTGATAATATTCACGTTACGTTGGGGTGGCATTGGAGGCGCGTTATATGGAGTAGTAAAATATGCCCAAGGAGGTGGGCATGGTGGGCCTTGATACTGGAAGCCCTTGCAATTATCCCGACGCGGTGGACCAGAAAAATTTTGCGCTTGTGGTCCAGTGGGTGGTCCAGCACGTCGCGGAAAACCGCGCGATCGATTCGGTGGCGGTTGGGAGTATGCCCTCGGAGACGGTGTCTGGCGATTAGTAGGACGGGAATTTCTACTTCCCGCAGGTGGAGCACCACTGACTCCGGCATAAAAGGGTTCGCTTGTTTTTGGTTTCGCCAGCGAACGATTGGGATGGGCAGAAGCGTACTGCTCCGCCAACGACGTGGTTTCTATTAATGTTTTCGGTGCCCACTCTTTAAGGTGGGACACCAGATCAGGGTGACACGCGTTATAAATTTGGTCCTTTAATATTAGCTCGTACAGCCCTTGAAAGCTACCGTCAGCGATGCCGGCTAACTGAATCCAGCGGTCGAGGTAGTGCTTTAATCGATCAACGTACGTAGAGAAGTTTTCGGATGGGTCCGGTTTACACGTCCGGAATCGTTGGTGAAACCCGTCCTCTGTATGTTGAAATCTTTTGAGAAGAGCCTTTTTAAGGACATCATAGTTTTTAGAATCTTCAATATTGAGGCCATGAAATACCTCAAGCGCACGACCAGTCAATAAATTTGCAAGGCACGAAGTCCATTCCGTGCGGTCCCAACCGGCGGCTACAGCGTGGAGCTCAAAGCGATGGATGTAAGAATCGATGTGGTCGATCTTATCATTGTAGGTCGGTAGCTTCGGCTTAGTTTTAACATTATTCGCGGATGCTAGAGGAGCCGCGGTGGGCTGGATGGCCTGCAATTCTAGTTTCTTTAGAAAAATTTCATGCTCTCTTTGAGCCGCGTTCTCAGCTCTTTTTCGTTCTTCTTTTTCTCTTTCTCGTTCTTCTTTTTCTCTTTCTCGTTCTTCTTTTTCTCTTTCGTGTCGTTCTTTTTCTCTTTCTCGTTCGCGTTCCTCGGCCTTCTCGGCTCGTTCTGCGGCGCGCTCCTCTCGAGCCAGCTCTTGGTCTTCCTTTTGTTTCCTTTCGCACCAAGCGGGTAGCTGATCATCGGGGACGCCCAACAGCTTCGCCGCGTTAATATAGGCAGAGTAATCAGTCATTATGGTTAAGACTCCGAATAAGTCTCTATATGAGATCTAGTATTGATAAAGGTCAGGTATCCGGATCCTTCACGCGATAACCTGCGTACAGTGAACTATGTTAGCACTGTATTCTTTACGATTATCCGATTAAAATAACAATCTTAATTATTAACCTGAAGTTATCAATTATCCCTGAGGCCAATTGACCTCGTCGGGTGGCCGCTACTAAGAACGACGAATTACCAACACTGTTCCTTCGTTATACAACTTGCAGTGTCCTTACTGTTATCACTGCGTAACTAATGTTTATGACGTATAAATCAACGACAATTTTATTTCGTTGATTAAAATTACAGCTATCTTTATATAGCTATCGTATATTTTAAATTCCGAGGTAAATTCTATTACCTGAAGTTCTTTTTAAGAACTACTATTTCAGTACTTAGTTACTGAAGATTCAAGGCAGGTGCACAACTGCGCTTGAATGGGGAATCTCTATTCCCAACAATATATTTAACTTCCGGCCTATGAGCCTTACTCGTCACAACAACCAGAGAATATAATCAATGCGTCAACATTGACGCATGATTCACACAGGCAATATATTTAAGAAAAGGAATGTATAATTACAATGTACGTAAGGTGTAATAAAAAAAAAAACACGAAACTCGACGCTAGACTAACAAGAAAAGACGGACAATAACAAACTCTACAGTCTGAACATATTTACAGATAGGATTAAGAAGAGGACAAGAGAGACGTCTTCCTAAAACAACGAGGAAGATAGAAACGCTACAATCTAAACAAAATGTACAGATCCCTATCAAAGTCTATTCTCACGAATGCGAATCCTCACTGTTTTAATCACCACTGGTTGTTGCGAGACCGCAGACGTTGTCGTCGAAACGGCAAAATCGGCGACCAAGCCACCACTTTGGCACAGAGGACACGCACACGTAAGAACGCCCTCGCCACCGCCCGTGGGTTCCTAAACACAGAGAAAAAGTAAAATGAGCCTGTAAAACAGAAGGAGGAACACTCAACTCCTTAACGCAGACGATATTAAGGATGGAATCACTTAACTCAAGGAACTGGTGGAGATTCCTTTAGCCCTTGCGTACACCACAGTCAGTACGTTTGTCTTTCTTCGTTTAGTTATGTTGAAGTCTCCTTGGCCTCGATCCTCGGGTCAATGGGAGAGCCGGAAATATGTGGAACAAATAATGAAAGAAAGCAGTATACAAAACTAAATACAATGAAGTAATTAAAGTAGCTCAACGTGAAGACCACGTGAGCACTGAAACTGAAAAAAAACAAAAGTTAATCAAAGAGAAAACCGATATTATACTCCAATCTAAATAACCTATAAACTAAACAATGTCCCCTCCAGTGTCGCGATGTGGGTTACATGGGGATATTTCGACTGACACTCTTTCGAGGTCCGCTCCCACAATCGACGAACACACAAAAATAAATACTTGCACTCTAGAAACTAAATAAATCAATTGCTTTCAATTTTAGCAGAACTGTAGAGCAGTTTAATTACAGGAATTAATGTAACAAATATAATTATAAATATATATATCAATTCAAAGGCAACTGAATCTACTAATGGAACTACAGTTTTTATAAAGACTAACGAATTCAATCTAACTACTTGCAGGTCATATGAGTTATATGGCAAATAGAATCCGCGCACGTGGCGACAGATTTAACAGTTTAAATTCTATTAATTCAATGAGACATGTTATGATGTGGACATTTCCTCTAGACACGCCATGGAGAATGCTTGTACAACCATGCGTTGTCTGGCGGTAGCTCTGAAACTGTCTTCAAAAGTAAGTAGAACGGTTCACTTTCATCATTACAAATTAGTATAGACTCTCACCATGCGGCCCTCACTGGGAGTGAGAGCGCTGGATGTAAACGCTGTGGGTTTATATCAAACCAAGTAGCTTAGGCTCTGGAGCTTTAAATCAGGCCCCTCACAATGGACTGCTCAACTGCGTCTCCATGTCCCTCATCTGGCTGAGGACTATCGCCGTCCACCTCGTAAATGGATTTTCTACATGTGGCCCAGAACTAAGTTCTGTATGGCCTTAAATACTGGACTGCATCTGCAGCTTACCGTCTAATTCCTGGATTGTGATTGGTGCAACCACTTCTAGCTCAGCTGCCGAACTGAGTTATTTTAAGTAACAGCCCTACGCAACGACCTTGGGTCGACATCAAAGGTCGAATTACTTCAATACAATATAATATAAATTTTATAGCAATAAATTCTTAACATGTTCAAAACCCCGAGCTTTTACTCTGGATCACGGTTTTTCTGTACGTCAACAGACGTCTCAATAACATTTAATTCCTACTCACCCCTTCCCTCTTTACTACCCCTAGTTCAAAACACGAGATACAACAAGTGCTCAGTCATGCACACCTACGCTGTCCCTCTATCCTTCCCCACCTTCTGTCTATCTATCAGGGAAAAAACTGTTCAAAACACATTGTTTACGAGACCAGCTCAAGGCCAAGTTATGCTGGCTCGTACAATAATTACGTTTCTAAAAATTACTTACTGCTCTCGCAAAAATTTACTCTTATGAATTAAATCTGCTCTTGACACTGCCCAGGTTTTATAATGTTGGCGGATACTGCCCAGGTTTACCTGCTAAGATTCTCAGCAAAGATTCTCAGCAGATACTGCCTGCCTTTATCCGCCAACAATCAGCAGATACAGCCTGGGCAGCCAACAGTATTGGCGGCTAAACCTCGGGTTTATCCACAGGTATTGGTGTTGACTAATTACAAAAAACAAACTGGATTTATTCCCTATTATTGTTGTTGGATAAAAAACAACAAAAAAACATTAAACAGATTGATTGCTGATAAAAAGACTTTTATAAGCAAAAAAAACCGTGCTGAGAATCAAACCACTGTCCCCCTATTGACAGGTGAAGATACAAAGAAAAAAAATGGATTTATTCCCTATTATTGTTCTTGGATAAAAAAAAAAATTGATCATAATAAAAGACTTTTGTAAGAAAAGAAAAAAAAACTGCCCTGCTGAGAATCGAACCACAGTCCCCTGACTGACAGGCAAAGTTTCTAACGACTACGCCATCAAGAACCCTGTGCAATTGTGAGGGAATTCTTATGAAATGAGCATGACTAAACCAAGAAACCTATATCTACAGGTAAGACCTGAACCTTTGTATGTATCCATTTAATCAATAGAATTCCATTTTTATTCAGAAAAGCCTCTCCAATTTGAATCATGCCATCATTTTCAACTCGTACGCAATGCGAATGTCGATCTGGATGAACAGAACACAGAACAAGGGAGGAAGGCAGAGAAGAGTTTGAATCAGGGGAGATATCTCACAAATACAGAATTTATGCTGGTGGATAAAAAAAATCCTAGGATAAACACTTCGTTCATGTAAATAGAAAGGATCAGCAGATATATTAATCTAAACTGGCAAAAATTGAAAATGCTGTATTTTTAAACTCAACCATCATTTTGTTTCATTTTCTGAATTTGGACAAATAAAGAACATTGAATTACAACCAAAGAAAGCTTTGCTAGAAACTTGCAACAAAAATTAATAGTTGAAACCAACGAATTTTCTTGCACAGTGCTGACATTCAATGAATAAAATGATGGAAAAACTAACCTCCTCTCTCATGATAAATCAAATATTCTTACAATATTCCTCAAGATAATTTCAGGTGAAGACGTTATGTATAAGTGATCCCTACCTGCCCTGGTATGACTCAAACAAGCAACGCAGTCTGCAGCCAGAGCCTGGATCTCTTCCAACGCTGAATCCTGAAGTAGATCTACCAACAGTTTGATTCCCGCAGCTGAAGATTTGGCTTGTTCTTCATCTGGGATGATCCTCGCTAAGACGACAACCTGGGTGAAAGTCAGTTTGACCGCAGTGTAATTAGTTTTGTTTTTTGTTTCATTTTATTTTCATATTTTTCGTTTCTTCTGTATTGCATGGTAAAATATTTCTACTCCTATTATACAACTAGCTGAGGTCCCCGGCCCTGCCCGGGATAAATCGGTTTGAATGTTTCAGTTATGTGTGGTTATTATGGACCTGCTTCATCTGGCCTGTTCCTATTTGTTTATTTTATTTTTGTTTGTTTGTTTTAATAAGTCTTACTGCTCTGCCTTTATGAGTTGACACCCTGCTCATGCTGTACAACAGCATGATTTGCGCACGGGTTAGTGTGTTTGATAGTGAACACATCGCAGGAAGTGATAACGAAACCTTAAAATGGCGAACCATGACTCGAAATAGATCTAAATGATGGCGAGACAATATATTTCCAATAAAAAAAACAAGTCCACAAATATATATAGCACATTTTAACATTGAACACGCGAGTGAAACAACAGCAACACCAAGTCAACGCTTGTACTTGTACTCGAACTAATCACACTTTCTTACGGTTTTAGCCATAACAGATTACCTGTATTTGTATGCCTAGATCTAGATATTAACATTTTGTTGCACAACATATCATTAAAATTTATAAACACTGCATTATTTGGTGCAGGACACATTTCACTGAACACGTGAAAGCAAGACGAACAGAAAGTCGGAAAGTTGGAGTGTAGCTCGGTAATTGTGCTTTGAAATTACCGCGAAATATCGATACCTTTGGCAGTTTCCAGGCAAGATAGCCAGATAACGTTTAGGTGTGGCCAGATCGGTCAATTTAAGGAGCCAGTGGGATAGGTGAGGAAACAAAACATAAAAGACGTTCCCAGGAAATTTTAATATTTTAATAAAACAATGTCAACACAGGTCTAATTTATATGAAATTGCTGGCGCAAAGGAGATGTCAATATTTTGGTATTTACTTTGAGAAGCCAAACTTTTTTTTTTTTAAACTGGCAAGTAACCTTCGTTAGTTGTTAAAAAATGTTAATGGCGTTCCCAAGTCTTAAAGAACGCGAAACAAAGAAAATAACGGAAAATCACAAATAGAATGCAAACAGTTTCGAACATCTGAATAGGCTAAGAACCTCCAATAAATCATAAAAAGATTCCATGCCAAATTTGGCCCCAATCTGGTCAGTGGTTTTTGAGATAGGCGCACACAAAAATCCCAAGTCCACAAATATATATAGTATAGATGAGATCCTCTTCTATTTCCGCAGACAAAAAAAAAACAAAACTCACAAACGAGGAAGAAAAAGTGAAATTTCACTTGAGTTTGTGCCCTAGATCATTTATTTGCTCTACCATAGTAAATTTCTAAAAAACGTTTTTTTGATAGGTTGCACAGCTGACAGAATAACAAAATTCATTATTTTCCCACACAATGCATGGTTTTTGTTCAAACAATTATGGAATCTGTCAATATGCTGAATAGAAAACTAAGAGTATTTTCGAATACATAATTATACTCAGATAACATATATCATTTCAGTGGTAACAAATTTTCAGAATTCCAATAATCTGAAAACGGAAATCTCATTTTACTCCCGATCAAAAAATTACTCAGCATTCCTTTGTAACTAAATAATACATGGTTTTGATTAATGGGTTTGTTCACTGTCTGAGTTTAATACTTGATTTACTAATAATGTAATTTACGAATAAACACACGTAATATACAGCACTTTGACAAAAATGTTTTTGAGAGTTGGAGCCCTGGCAGTAATTTATCAAATCACAGATGATAAAAAACCCCTTAGTGTTAATATTTTTTAAGTACCTGATATGCAGCATTGCATCTGCAGTATTCGTCATCTGATTGCAAGAAGGGAACAAAACAATTAAATCGAACACCACCCTGTTCTGCAATCTCCTTCTGCTGTTGCAAATTGTTGTAGGCAAATGCAGCCAGTGCAGAGCCAGCTGTCAGTCGCACGATTGGTTCACGTGCATAAAGCATCTTGAGTATTCTTACATAGCTGAAATCTGCATTCTGGAAGATTTCGTCCAGGATATCTTTGTTTCCTATTTCAGAGGTTAAAAAAAAACAAAAAAAACACAAAAATTAATTTTCAAGACACCATACAGATAAATGTCAGTACATGAAAGAACTTTATTCCTTGGCAGGTAAAAAAACAAAATGTTGCCAGTTTCATGATGAAGCAATGAATAGATAACAAGGGTTGTAAAATGAAAAGGCAAACACTTAACTTATCTTTATGACGAAGGGGCGAATAGGTCAAATTTGAGATATTTACTCTTTTGCGGTTATCAAAAGTATATTGCTGGGGGCTTTACCCAACACGAGCAATTTTGTTAAATTTCATTTACTTTTTGGGTTATGTAGTACGACAAGCTTTGGAGAAATCAATGATGAGAGTAGCACAAAATTTTCAAAACTGATTTTGGCAGTCCACCCCTTCGTCATACAGAGAAATTAAGCGGTCGTCTTTTCATGGAACAACTGTTGATATTTATTTGCTCCTTCGTCATGAAACTGATAAAATGCTTGTTTCTCTCCCCAAAAACAGACCAAATTAAAACTGGCATGAATTTTGTTTTCAGAATACATTGCAGCTAGAACACTTTGTATGCAGAAAGACATTAATAATGTTAAAATACTAAATATAACACCAGGAACAAATCTTTTTTGTAGAAAGTGTACGCAGAGCTTGAAAATGACAATGTTCTCTACGTTCAAAATAACTAAAAAGACATCAAATTTATCTTTAAAATAGATCGTGGCAATTATCAAACTGTTCCACACTGCCAATTTATTCTAACTCCTTATTACAATATTAATGCCGCAAATGTTTAACGTGGAATTTCTCAGCTGTGCAAAAAATGGAGGTGGAACGAACAAGAACTAAGGTCGCGATTTGTTTGAACAAATTTGTCGTAAATTACTTCTCTAAGGCTTCTGATTCTAGTCTAGAGTTTACCTAAAGAAACACATCCCAATGTGTGAGCAGCTTCCACCTGAACTTCCTCGTTGGCCGAATGCACCATGAGAGCCACCAGGAATTTGATGCCTCTTGACTGAGATATTGTATTTTGATTTCGCTCATGTGGGACACACCCCACCCCAACACATAGATATCTGTTGCATACAAAAGTAAAAATAATTATCAGTACACAGAAGGCAGCTTACATGAAACAAGGGGTGGGATGTGAACATAAATTATTATTGTAATAAATGATAATCTGGGACTGATGATATAATTATTAAATGAAAATGATGATATGATTCATAAAAATAAATTAAATAGATCAGTTATCTCTGTTGGTAATTTATTGTGTAGAGAAACAAACTGTTTTTCACCAGATGGATCAGTTTTTCCTACAGATATATTGATTCAAAATTCACTTGTACCTTTCACCCTTTTCAACATTGTTTCTCCTTAATTTTATTTCTATGTTAAAATTAGCCATTGTTACTTTCTTCGGTCGTGCTTTGAATTTTTTCATATCACGCGTATCTTTGACTACAATGACATAAACAAAAAAAATTGAAAATATATTAAAATGCATATTTTCACCAACTTATGGGAGAAACATGATATCCTTAACAGTTGACTTTTCCGTGTGACTGATATTTAACACCCTTGTCTTTTACGCGCACTTTTTGTCTCTGATTGTTTTGTCGCTGTTGTTTGCATTAATGCAGATCTGTAATTTAATGGTGTGAAATTGAGTTTTCTCATAAAGACAGGACAAGTATCCATCCCTCTGTGAACTGATGGTGGCAACAGTCTTGTTCATTCCTTACAACAGTGTTCTAAGATGAAAATGGGATCATCAAAAAAAAACTCATTACAGTCTCTAGACAAGAATTTTAGACAAATTAATCCTCAGTTCCACATGCCAGTCTTACCTTAATGTTTTGATGACACTGAGTACGATATGTTCTTGATGTGATTTCATTAGACGAACCAGTGGATGGATGCCATTGGCGCTGGCAATCACTGACTGCTGGTTGAGAGGACCTTGAGCCAAGACACCCAGACCTTCTGAACCAATGAAATGCAGGTTTTCTGACAAGGAATTCACAAATTCTATCAACATCTGAACTCCAATTCCATTGGCCATTTCTCGTTTTTCGTCAATATTGTCCCCAGCCAAAGCCCAAAGTGCCATGGCTGTTTTTTCTTGCAATGCTTCCGCTCTGAAGATGAAGAAATTTTTGGGTGTCAACAGCGGTCATGTGAGCAAGCTACATGCTATATTTATGCAACTCTATATTCCACTTCAGCTCAAACTCTGCCACACAACAATAAGCCAATCCTAAACACGCTGTTTCCATATTTCAAAATGGTTGCTGGGCAACAGTCCTATTCCAAAACTTCTAGTGAACTTGAGTTACCCTGGGTTTTGTGGTGGCAACTTGGAAACACTTTTAAAGTGAAAAGTTGTGAAAACCAGATAAATAACCTCCATAATGTGTGTTTTTCATGTTTTTTTTAGCTCATAAGAAACAGAAAATTGCTTTTTTTTCCTGTTAGTATTTATTACAAAGTTTTCTTATCTTTAGGTAAGATTTCGCACGTTCAACTTTTTGTTTCCTATACATTTATAAAAGAATAATGTCGCTACTGCTTCTTCCAAGAGGTATGTGAAATTTCACTGTTAGGGATTCTGATGTTTAGTCTGGACAGCACAATCTCTCAACATCTATCTATCTACTACCTGTTCTTTTTCAGCATTTGCATCAGCAAACGTTCTGCTCCTTTGTCCAGCAAATCTTTCTGTGTCTGTTTGTTTGAGTCCGCAAGTTTATGGATGGCTTCCACAGCACTGGACTGGAAATAGTAGATTTTGATTGGTTATGGTCATGAATGGTTACAAGTTTGATTCACATCATCATGAAGTATGACATGTTAGAAAGAAAGACATATGTTTAAGGATACTACTTAAGTCAAGCGTAAGTATGCCTGTCTTTTTACAAGAGAGCTATATAGTCTCATTTTCTTTGCATGCACACACCAGCTGTGCAACTGTTTAGTGATGGAGTGCTGGATTTGGAAGTTTGATATTTCCAGTGTCAAGAACAGATTTAATTCATAAATGTTTCCACTGACTAAATTTTTGTGAGAGAGCAGTGAGTAATTTTTACAAACGTAATTATTGTGCGAGCCAGCATAACTTGGTCTCGTAAACAATTTGTTTTGAACAGTTTTTTTTTCGTAATAGATAGACAGAAGGTGTGGGGAAGGATAGACGGACAGCGTAGGTGTGCATGACTGAGCACTTTTTATATCTCGTGTTTTGAACTAGGTTTAGTAGAGAGGGAAGGGGTGAGTAGGAATTAAATGTTATTGAGACGTCGGTTGACGTACAGAAAATCCGTGATCCAGAGTAAAAGCTCGGGGTTTTGAACATGTTAAGAATTTATTGCTATAAAATTACATTATATTGTATTGAGTGATTCGACCTTTGATGTCGACCCAAGGTCGTTGCGTAGGGCTGTTACTTAAAATAATTCAGTTCGGCAGCTGAGCTAGAAGTGGTTGCACCAATCACAATCCAGGAATTAGACGGTAAGCTGCAGATGCAGACCAGTATTTAAGGCCATACAGAACTTAGTTCTGGGCCACATGTAGACAATCCATTTACGAGGTGGTCGGCGATAGTCCTCAGCCAGATGAGAGACATAGAGACGCAGTTGAGCAGTCCATTGTGAGGAGTCTGATTTAAAGCTCCAGAGCCTAAGCTACTTGGTTTGATATAAAACCACAGCGTTTACATCCAGCGCTCTCACTCCCAGTGAGGGCCGCATGGTGAGAGTCCATACTAATTTGTAATGATGAAAGTGAACCGTTCTACTTACTTTTGAAGACAGTTTCAGAGCTACCGCCAGACAACGCATGGTTGTACAAGCATTCTCCATGGCGTGTCTAGAGGAAATGTCCATATCATAACATGTCTCATTGAATTAATAGAATTTAAACTGTTATATCCGTCGCCACGTGCGCGGATTCTATTTGCCATATAACTCATATGACCTGCAAGTAGTTAGATTGAATACGTTAGTCTTTATAGAAAGCGGTAGTTTCATTAGTTAGATTCAGTTGCCTTTGAATTGATATTTATATTTATAATTATATTTGTTACATTAATTCCTGTAATTAAACTGCCCTACAGTTCTGCTAAAATTGAAAGCAATTGATTTATTTAGTTTTTAGAGTGCAAGTATTTATTTTTGTGTGTTCGTCGATTGTGGGAGCGGACCTCGAAAGAGTGTCAGTCGAAATATCCCCATGTAACCCACATCGCGACATCCAGTGTGAATCCAGACTGGGTATTACTTTAAGAATATTCCTCTTCTTTATTACCGCACTCTTTCCATTTTTCATCAGTTTCAACAGGTTTTTAATATGCTATGAACTGAGCCTGATGCTGTTTAGTTCACAGAATGATATTGTATCTGTCTTTGGTTTATCCCAAATGTAAACAAAATGTCAGTTAAAAAAATTCATGCTAAAGTTTGTTATTATGAAAAGGTGTTCATTTCATGTGCTCACGAAATTTACAGAAAGGGCAGTTAATTGTTCCTGGGAAAGATATCTCAATTCTTATTGCATTAAGAAATTTGCAAATGGAAAACAGAAAAGAGAATGTGTTTCAGAGCTATTGGCAAAATCAGTGCTTGGTACAAATGTGTGGAAACACAAATTCCCTTGGAGATCTCTCTAGGGACAGAATCTAGCCCATTTCTTGTCAAAATAGATGATATTATGACAAAGGAAAAACTCATTTCATGGGGAAGTCCAGCAAACTGGCCAGTGGTGCAAATTCACACTTTGCAAATTTCAAAAGAGAGCCCGATGGCTGGTGAAATAAATGTGAATTTGTGCAAGAATAAAAGATTGGAAAATAAAATACCTGGATGTCTTTGTTCCTGACTTGTGTCATCACCACATTCACAATGTGCTGTGTGATTCCTTCATTCACAAATCCACTCTGATTTGCTTTGTCTCCTTCCGCAATTTTGGACACAGCATTGGTTAACGCCAGCAGTAGAGCAGGATCATTCTGTGTCTCAAACATAGATACGAGAGATGCAATCATCCCCTGTGCACTGCCGATTGCACCACGAAGTTTAGGTGAAGCCTCAGCAATGTTCCCTAAAGCCTGCACAACAGGTACAAGTACTTCTGGATCGTGGATAGTTTGTAAGACCTGT
The DNA here is from genome assembly GCA_963931925.1 of Onchidella celtica. Lineage (NCBI taxonomy): Eukaryota > Metazoa > Mollusca > Gastropoda > Systellommatophora > Onchidiidae > Onchidella > Onchidella celtica. The sequence continues at coordinate 56,030,569 of OZ007574.1, read as the reverse complement.
TGAAAGATAAAACAGATTGTTTTCGCTTCTAATACAAACAAGACAACACTCTCATACTCTAACCTAGAGCCATGCAAAAACATTAACCCTTTCGAGATGGGAGTAGTTTGAATGTTACCCATCTAGAAAGACGGGGGTTCATAGGATAAAAAATGATAATGTGTTTACAACAAGGAAGATCCGCCACTGATATGTACAGATCGGTAGATTTTACGAAACAAGCATTCTGACTGGCTACAACCGTAACACTTGGTTTTCAATGGGCTGACAATTGGCCTGTTTGACTTTTCACTATAAAGATGTCAGGCCAATGTTCGCCTTTTTTGTCTTCTAAGGGTTCAATAATTAACCTCATAGTTCCCAGACATGAACTGCCTTAAAACAAAAAGTCTGATATTTTGGCAAAACTGATTTAATATGATCAAAAGAATACAAAAATAAGTATATATTTAATATGACAATTATTTATTGATACGTTGGGACATTTACTGGAAACAGACAACTGGGTGGCACTCACCTTGAGTAAATTAGGTATAGCCTGATTCTGGGCCAAATTCTCTGAAAATTCTTGTTTTTTGGCAAGTTCTCTAATGACCTCTGCTGACAACTGCACGGCAAAATTATTGTTGGACTTGAGAAGTCGTACAAATGCAGGAATACCACCAGCTGATACCAGTTGTTCCTGGGGGTGAAAAAATATGTTCACACAAAGATCAAATGGAGCTCAAGCTTCCCTAATCCCGGAGTGAATTTCGGATGGTGCCCTATTGTTGCTAGTTGTAAAGGGGCCCCATAACAGTTCAAGCTTCAGGGACCAAAAATGTAGATCCGCCACTGGTGTTACATGTATAATCTGTGACACTATAATCTGAGTATATCATTGTCAGGCAGGGTCGTGGAAATTGCCTAAGCACCTCCACCAATGCCTTGTGTATGCTAACTTTTAAAACAAATTGTAACTATTGTATTCACCCGCTCTTGATTGTTATGCCCACACAGATTTTGCCATTTGTAAGTAGTTAACATGTAAATCTCCTTATGATAATATATATGGAAAAAATCGTCTTAGTGAATACTAAACTTGTGTTTGCAAAGAAGTTTTGCGATAATGATGTAGAAGTCAGGCATATATTTTAAAACGACAGAGAAATAGTAAGTTTCTTTCCTCTTTCTACATCTACAGTTTGATATTGGAATTTTAATGAACTTATAGTCTCCAGATTTCTTTATTGGGATTTATTTGCATTCTCTGTAATTTTTCTCAACATTCTAAGTTAGATAAAGGATACAACGTAGAAAATTCTTGTTATCATCTCAATGGATTTGGATGGCATCTCTGACAAAACACAGTAATAATTCAACTAGTAACTCTAACAATCAGCCCTCATACCTGAACCTCCGATCTCTCCATGATATTCAGGAGAGTCTGAAAGGCTGGAATTTTAGCATAGTCTTGTAATGTACTCTTGGCCACTTTCACAACCACAGGGACCCCACCATTATCATAGAAAGATTTCCATTCTGGGCTGCAAATTTGTAAAAAGAGTTTGCCTTTTTAATTAATGTATCTTTTAGGAATCTTAAATTTAATCACTTAATAAAAACTGATAATACAATTACAATGACAATTTTATTATGATACAATCAACTGTTCGTCAGTTATTTTTGTCTTGTTTTATTATATTTTTGTTTCGTTACTTTTCCTGAATTTTCATATAATCTAGAATCAGCATACAAGTTTTGTCTCTCAATAAAAGTAACTATGCATTATCTTTAAAACGATGATGATGATGATAATGTAGTGTGCTGAAGATAATGATGAAATGATAACAAAAAAAGTAATAATTATGATACAGATAATTTCTTTAAATAAAACGTGATGATAAGTACGTATGATGAATAATAAAATGAAAATGAAAAAAAAAGTGGACATTCACGTCTTTGCAAAAACTAAAACAACGACAACTAAAATAGCTGCTCACTGATCATGGCCATAAAATGTATTTACAATATCAGCCTTCAAACAAATTTCATGAATACAACTAAACCAACCTTATTCCTAACTCTTCCGACCTATCCGTTAGTGTCCTCAAACATTTTCCTGCTGCCTCCGCTTCCTCTTCCACATCTGAGGACATCATCTTCAGGAGATTCTTCCATACAGGCAGATTTGGTAGGTCAAGGGAGATAAAATAACGTAGGAGAGTGATAAACTCTTTGATAGCACAGATTTCCACTGCTCCATGATTCTGTGAGTTGATCACATTGACCTACATAAAATAAATACATAGTGTAAAGGCAATCAAGTTGACCTGGATGACAAAATAATAATGTAGCTAAAGTAAAATTCCTCAAAAATGGAACCATGAGCACAGGACACTTTATTGTTAATTTGAAAAAACAAAACAATGTGAGGCCACACTTGGGTTTGGAACAAAGTTAAAGTATAGCAAAAATGACATCCCTTGTTCCTGATGAAGGGACTCTGGATAAGTTATATTTCTTCAAAAGATTTTTTGAATTTTTTACATATTTAGGTCTGTATATACTTTTTTTTCTCCTGAAAATTAATCTCATAAAAAGAATTAATTTTTGTAAGCTTGTTGTCCCTTTTCATTGTAATTTCTGATTCATTCTAACACTTCTTCATTATTTCTTATGCTGGGCTTTTTTACCCCCAACCCCTTTTTTTTTATTGGGGTGTGGGGTGTGGAGGGGGGGGGGGCGAGTATTAATTTGCCATGACAGGATTAACCTGCTTCTTGAGCTCCCTTTAATATGTTCATGACTTTGTAAGTAGGTCTTGTTAGATCTGGATTGACAAGATATAATATAAAATCCACCATGACACTGACAATGACTTTTTCTGCTTAAAAAACGGAGGGGAGGAGGAGGAAGGAGGAATACCTTTGCTCCCAAATCAATCAAACAAGTGACTGTATCTTGCAGGCCACTACTGATAGCCAGGAGAAAGGGCGTCTGCCGCAGGTCGTCTGTTGTTTCCAATTCTAGAAGGTCTTTGTCGTTTTCCACAAATCTCTCCAAAGATTTTATGTAACCTCTGAATGCGCAATGGTGGATGTGACTCCACCCATTCTCATCGGGTTCATTCATGTCTGGTTGAAAATTTGAGCGACCTTTGGGTCACTTGCGCGTGTGTTTCAACCACAGCTTGTCATTGGTTAGTTGAGAAAATAGTGGCTCACTTCTGGTTGAGATTGTCTATGAGATGTAAAATGCCGTCTGCAAGGGCAAAAAGACAAGAAATTATATTCTATTTGTTGTATTAATCCCTTTAGCGTTCAAACACGGACGCCTTAATTAAAACTCCTGAATCATCCAAAACTGATCTAAAGTGGTTGGTAAAATGCAAAACTATGCATCTCATCACTCAGAGTTGTTGATAATTGAGACAACGATCCAAACGCAGAATATCCAAACACGTAGTTTCATGGAACACTATAGGCTAGATTTCAATGGGTTAATGGTGACGCCATGAATAACAAAAAACCATGAGGTCACCAAATGTATCAGTGGAACCACTAATTCTTATCACTCTTCTCACTAACTTAGCACTGGGCACGAAAAAGTTCAGGCCTATGTTATGCAAGTTGGAGACGTCGTTCCCACTTCTGAATTAAATCTTCACCTGTATTGGACAATTAAAATTTTAATGCACTCCTTGCACACAAAATAAAATAAATAGCCAAATAAATAAATTTAAATGCGCAAAGCCAGATAACTGAGTGATAAGCTTATAATTATATATATATCTTCACCTAAAATGAGCTCAATTTTGAAAGTACATTAAAAAACTAAAGGATTCCCAACTGATAGCGTATCTTAAGTACACTTGCGCCGTAATACTATGACATTCAATAAGCCAGCATATTGGCTCATCATTTATTAACAACAGAACATGCACATAATAATTCGGAGTTTCTGAAGTGGAATTTTTTTTTGTGTGTGTTCGATGTTATGGACACTGGCTGGAGGCCAGTTATACCGATCAGAATTGCTTAAATACTATGTCATTTAAAATCGTTTAGACTTTATCACCTACTACAGAGACCGAATTAGATTTCTGGCGAGTAATCCCCCTCTCTCATTCCACCCCTCTTTCTACCCTGTTTTTTTCATTCCGCTTGTTTGATAATTCGAGCCCCTTCTCGTCAAATTGCAAAGAAACGTTGATTTATGACAACAAGATAGGAAAAACCTGGAACATTTTCATTTAAAACCAATAAAGGTGAAACACAAACTAGGAAAAAAGGGAGATCGAAAAATTAATGACAATTTAAAATCGAATCAACGAACTTTCACTAATGTAAGTGCCCTTCCACATGTAAATGCGCCACCTAGGGACTACTCCACTTCAGATGCTTGTCACAAATTATCATGCCGATACTTCCCGCGTATCATGAAGAATGTAGATAACGTCTTTAAATATTGTTTGCCAAGTTGGCATGTCATACCCTCTGACCCGCTCACACTAATAAAATAAATTTCAAGGGTCCAATGGCATGAAAATTTAAAAAATAAAATAAAATAAAGAAGATTAAAGCTAGGTTCATAAATCACAGGCATCGCGTCAACTTTTTGTGGGGTTGTGCAATTCAATGCTTTGATACCATGGAGGATCCATTCTCGTATCTGCGGCTACCGTCAGTTTTTCCTGTATAATAATTTCAAATCTGTTAGAGGTGGGGGGTGGGGGGCTATTCATCTGGACTCCCAGTGAGACTCATGGGGATATTTCTTAGCTTTTCATGTGACTGTTTCGTAAATGTACGTTCATTGCCCGGTAGAAGATAAGCCTTGCTTCCAAGCCGTCATGTCAGGAATTCATACTAGTATAAGGCAGTACCGTTCGACAATGTCGCTCTGTGCCTATTGTAAACGGATTGGTATTAAATCCATGCTTCAAAGCACTGCAGGCCGTCTTGCCCCGTAACGAGGAAATCTGCTCTAATGCAAAAGTCCAGTTATTACCCAATTCTTTTACACCGAACCTACACTAGCATGTACACCCTCAAGATGCCGGATTACAAGCACGGGCAGTACCGGTATTTAATTGGAGGAATTAAAACAAGACAAAAAAAAACAAACGTCGGGCGCGCTCGGGATGGCCATTAAAAGGAACTTACTGTGTCCATATAGCCTATAATTATATTCGGGCGTAGCACATCTTGTCCTTTCTGAAAGAGGCTGAGATCTACAACTTGATTAAAAACTTGTGTGCACATTTACAAACCTCTTTTCATACAGACACAAAACAACTTTTGAGAATTTTACGAATGTAATTTTACCAATTATTTAAATTCCACTAATGAAATTTAAATTCATGAAGATCTAATATAAATAAAGTACCGGTACCCAAATAGACCGTAAAAGGCGCAAAGTAGCCGTTAGCGTGCCGACTCGCAGTAAAACTCAAACTCAAACTCACGTACACTCACAAAGAGATATCTTGTCAGAGACATATATATATACACACAGAACACAAATTTAACTGTGTTAGGGTCTCAGGTGCACAACATGCTAACTGTTATAATATATCGAATACTGTCCAAGGTAGGGCCCATCCCGGACTACAAGTGAACCATTGGAGAGATCCGATACAAACTTGTTCCCTGTTCTCCACCCCCCCCCCCTTTTTTTGGTACATGTTGTTTTGTTCGTTCACTGATAGCAACGTACGTCATCTTACAAATCAAAACACCGAAGAACAATGGAATAGTCTAAATGTAATATGAGAGACGGGGTAGACAAACGAGTGGTCACGCCATTGCTTTGACCTGTGATTCAAGTTGACGGTACATAAACACGGCGACAGCCGTCAAGTGTCAGCAAATAGACAAGACAAGTCGATATACACTCTGTGAATAAACCTGGGGAAGAACGAGCATATAACGCCTGCCAAGTGCCAGTCATGCCAAAATATCCTGAGATAATTACATCAATTAGGACTCTTACTATAATTTGAATGTATGCGACGTTCAGAAGCGGCCAGGGCCAAAAACAAAGATGTACCGCTACCTGCAATGTAGTCTTTTGAAGCAGAAAATGGTTTTTGGTAACACTTCCAATTATTAAAGTGTAAAGTTCCTCTTCAGGACTCGTGAAGAAGTCACGAGGAGTAAATATAGAAACTTGGCAGAAAGTACTAGCAATTTCTAACAGCCTCCAGAAAACAGTAACAACAACAACAAAACAGCAAAACTTAAAAGCCTGCAAAAACGCACTAGCAATAAATAGCCTAACAGCCTACAAATACAACATAAGTGAATACATAAATAAATAAATCTGCACAGGTATTTGATGCCTGGCGCATATTAAGGTCTATCAAGATACCCAGAATTACCGTGGTCGTAAAGCCATACGTATGAAATTATAAAAAAAAATCGACACTTATCAAAGAAACCGTAGTCCGCTTATATCTGAGATTATATCCTTACACGGCCTCCTGTTTAATTTACACGCGTAACCGTCTTATATTCACATAAAGAACACGATCGATACCATGTCAGAATCAAATAATGACAAAACGTGCCATATGATTTACACAGACGCCAGGGAACGCATTCAAGTGTGCACACGAGTTATGAACTGCAGTGACCGCACAAAGTGAAAATGGGTCAAATATGGCCGCGATTCATAAGAGAGAGAGAGATAGGGGGGGGGGGGGGGGGGGAGGGGAGAACAAAAATTAGGTGGTTTGAGTTTGAGTTTAGAAAAAGCACTCCGACACGATAATTATCACAGTGTGCTTGGAAGCAGGTCGATGGTACAGAATATAAGTTAACAGAACGATAGGACAGGAGACCCCCGAACAGGAGCGCCCACCAACCACTCACAGGGTGGGGGGGGGCGGGGGGGGGGGGCGGGAGTGGGTTGGTCAGTCGTCTGACTGGCTGGTTGGTTAATGGGTTGGCAGATAATGGACAGACAGAGAACTAAATAGATATAATTATGTTGCTCTGGTAGGCAGATAAATAATTAGATAACACAGTGTTTTGCCACAATGATCGATTTCAGTTCTCGGTTGATTTCTCTGCTATTTCTGTTGTTATTTCAAGTCTTGGGGGTGGGGATGGGGGTCAAGTCTGAGTTTGGGTTTACGGCGCGTCGGCAGGACAACGGCCACTTTACACATATCACAGTCTATTTGGGTACTTTATATATATATTAAATATATTTTGATGTTCAGTGCTCCATCACTTTAAATTTCACGAGAGGAATGGAAACAGTCCCTATAAATTATAATACGTTGGTAAAATGTTCAAAAGTTGTTGTGTATTGTTTACAGGTTGTTTACATGATTCTTTGGTGTTTTTTTTAAGTTGGCCGCCAGGCCTACAATAAACTAAACTTGTAAACGTGTATATGGATTTGAAAAGAGTTTTGTAAATGTGTGGGGGGAGGGGGGAGGTAGCGTCTCCCTACGATTACCAGGTGTACGGTATTTCAGACCGTGTGTGATTTATCCTGGACCAAGCGCCAGATTGTTGTGGATCCTGGGTTTCTCTCGTCGTACAGTCGGCTTTGCGCAGCAAAACGACGTCTGTTGTGTGACATTCTCAATTAATTTCCCGAATCTCTTATCTCCCTGCAATAATAATAATATATTATTCACCAATTATCCTCCCTGACAAACTCTTCCACAGTCAACAATCATTATATCAGCCAGTGTGATCCTTTTCTTGAATAGACGTCAATGTAACTATCAGTATGACTGTGCGAATAATCGTCCCGTGAATTGGCATGGTTAGGTAAACTATATCGTTCTTCCTACTCCGGTAAAGCGGGCCTATTTTTCTTTTCCTGCCAATACTTAATGGCGAACTTTGCACGGGTGGACTTTGTAAGATAAGGTTTTGGCTTAATTCATCTACACGGTACCTTCATTCCAAACGAGGACTAAATCTAAACCCAGCCAGCATCATTCTGTAAGTCAATCCGATGTAGATTTATATAGGAATTACGCAGAGTTGGTAGGACTGCAGTGGGGACGGGCTCCCTACCGGTGCATCAAACCTACGGCGGCACGATGTCGAAATCAGCCGATCTACGTAGGTACGACGTTATTCCAATATGCAAACTTGACGTCAATCTTATATGTCGTATTTACCTAGGGTTCCTGGCTGGGACGGATTTGATGGGATTGACAGGACTGAAACATTCTCCAATCAGATATTGCCCCCACCCGCGCCCCCACACCTCTAAACAACAGAACACATTGTTTAGATCCACTGCAGTTCCGATCTTGTCATTAAATTTTGATCATCAGACAAAAGAAAAACCCATAGCCATTGCCTGTAAAACTAAAAGCATGCTTCGGAAACGGAACAAATACATGGATGAATAAAACATTCAAAAGCTTCACTCATAGCATTGCCGTAATGGGCTAAGAGCAGCCAAAACACAATGGACCACACTGACTGGAAGGCCACAGCTGAAAGACTTCTTACCACACTTTACTCTGCTTAGCTGGTCCTGCTAAGCTTATATCATATCCTGTTTATTCCACCATCCCACTTCCGTGATTATTTTATCCCCATTGAATTACCAATGGCCACTGTGGCTATCGAGATAAGATCTACAACAACGTCCAGCACCCACACTGCCTGTAAACAGTTTGACGTCATCAGAACTTTGAGAAACAATAATCACAAGTCCGGGTCGTGACCTCGTAATATCCCACGACAAAGACAAAAAGACTGGTTTGATTGGAGAACAGTAAATAAAAGCAATCCTCCCCAAATCCGCTTTGACTTCTTTTTCACCAGTGATGTATACACAACACCGAGCAGTTCTACTAATATTGATATATTACATGTATATATGCAAAATTTCATAGAAATCCAACAGTCAGTTTCTGTGAAAATCGGCAATAAATTGGCGCACAACAAGATTGTAATTCTCGACTCTAGTGTCCAAAAATTACACCAACAATAGAACAAGGAATTAAATTGCAAAGTATCCTATAAAAATTGGTTCCGATTTACATCTGGTCAAGGATAAACCTATGAATTCGGGGTCTACGAAATAGTAGCTATAAAGCAGTTCAGATGATATTCCAGGTTCATAACACGCATCCGCCAACAGTTTCACTGCGCGCTAAATTGTTCCAGGAGTCACAGCCAATGGATCACTGCACTTCAAGTTTCTCTCTGGTGATTTCTGTTACAACCTATACATATACCAAAAGATACTAGATACGAACGTGTAACCAATTAAACAGAGACCTTGTACCGACGTCACACATTGTTCATCTGGCTATGGCGCCAATTTTGATCCTTTTCTTCCTCTATCAGCGTTGCCGGCGAAGATTTTAAAAAATCCCAAGAATCCCGATAAAAAAATTCCTAAGATCCCCCCCCCCTCCCCCCCATAAATTAAAAATTCACAGTTTATTTACACTGAATTTGCACTAAGAAACGTTAGTGATTAGCTCGCAAATCACGCAGAAGATCCTCTCACTCAGGGAATCACAAACTGCCCCTTAGGCCATTTGGCTATATTCACCTGTTACTAGTTGCAAATGGCATTGTGAGTGGAAGGGCAACTTTTTTTTTTTTTTTAACAAAGGAATAGTAGCTAATTTATATAAAAGCCCGAAAATTCCCAAGGTCCCAAGGTAATCCGAAAAATCCCAAGATCTTGGGGAAAATCGCTTTCAATGTTGCCAGACAGATAGGGTCAAAGTACAAGCTTCGGCGGCCCTTCTTTACATAATATGACACCCACATTTCCCTAAGTTCCCTAAACCTTTATCAGACATAAAGCTTCAGCACAGCAATCAACACCCACTGGTCTCGTAACTCCTGACTTCACGAAATTACAACACGAGTCTCAGAGGGATCCGTGTGAACTCATTATTTCCTGGGCGACACTTCTGAGCACACACAAATTCACAGAGAACAAACAGACGCCCAGAGGCCAGATCACAAGCCAACATACGTTCACGGGCTACTTTAACAGACGTCGGACTCAAGGTGTACGGTATTTCAGACCGTGTGTGATTTATCCTGGACCAAGCGCCAGATTGTTGTGGATCCTGGGTTTCTCTCGTCGACAGTCGGCTTTGCGCAGCTTTTCGCCGTCTTCGTTGGCCTTTTATCGAGAATCTATAGGTCACTCCAGCGTGATTGGTTTTAGGGTCAAGCCGGGCTTAGTGTTCGATCACACAATCTATGGAAATAATTGATTGATTGGTTCCGTCGGGAACTGCTGCCCTGCTGTGGACGCTTGGGTTGGGGCTGGATGAAAAGAAATACTGGTAAACTGTGGACTAAGGTATACGTAGACGTGGTTGATATACTCTGTATATTTTGAAGACCTTTACACAATAGCCTCTGTAACTCCAGTAAAATGGAACAGAATAGAATATTGGTTTAACCGTGACTACTCGTGAGTGGCTTTGGTTTAATACGAACTGGCGGAGCTTTTCACGGCCAACGAGTCCATAGTAGACTGGTAAGGATTTGCAAGTCAAAAGCCGACCTAAATAAGGACGCACGAGGTTTATTGACATATAGGAATAACAACATCAGAAAATTAAATGTGACATGGCCAATCTTAATTTAAGCTAACCCAAGCATTTCACATGCAATATAATAATTATATCTAACATTTAAAAAAAAAATAATAATTTATTACTCTTGTTCAGAATGAACAGCCTCCCTTGAAAAATTACACATTTGTGAATTTGAGCCCATAATACTTCTTTATTCTGACTTATCGTTGAAGAAAATTGTGGATTTCAGGTTAGTTGCGGTTGTTTCCCAGATTTTCTCTCTGATTTTTAAACAGTACGGTCACACCAGGGGTTCCCAAGGTTTTCAAAACATGAGCCCTCGGAGACCACGAGAGCATGTCACGAGTGGAGTGAGTGCAATTAAGGGGATTGCTACAGAGCGGGTGTAGAGTAAGAAGGGCTCACGGCAGACAAGTAGGGAAAGACGGGAAAGGAGGAGAGTAAAATTAACGCACGTAGACAAGTAAGAAAAGCGTGCATGTTGTGAGTAGTGGGGGGATCTGAATGAGGCGAAAGCGCTGTATTACTATCACTGCAAGTTAGAAGGTCCTACTGAACGGACGCTAGTAAGAGCCCAGCGGGCGGACATAAGGGGAGCAGTCGAGAGACCAGTGAGAGAGTTTTTCCAGTGATGACTGGTAGGTAGAACGTTGATTGATAATTATGATTGATGTATTATATTATATTCGTCTATTACCATGACGTAAATAAGTATATGTGAGGAATGTGGAAGTCCTTGATATTGGATATAGCAATGTGCGCCATGAGCGATAGATGAAAGTGAGTTCATGGATTTGTAGCGCGAGTGAGTAGTGTGTACTCCGATGGAGGTGTGTTACCGTAAGATGTGTGGTGAGGGAAAGGTGAACTAGTGTGTGTACGCTTCATGGGTTGTAAGGAGAGGTGGAGTGAATAGAAATGGTATGGCATTATACCAATGTAATGTTATTCTTGTAGGTGTCGAGGACGGGCCGCAGAGCCACCTCGATGAGCACGGGATAGGCCAGCATAGGGCCGGAGGCCACACATAGGCCAGAAGTGAGGCTGTCAGTGCAGGACAGTAGAGGCACATAAAGTCGTGGCAGTCAGGCCACGCACAGGGACGTAGATATGAGCGTGAATGTGATAATGTACTATTGCCATGTTGAGGGGCTAGTGAACTAATAATGTACTATTGAAATGATAATGTCTATTGAAATGATAATGTGTTATTGCCCTGCTGAGGTGCTAGGGGAGTGCTAAGGTGTATGACAATAGGAAGGTGATATTGAGAGACTGCGGTGCCAGTGAATTATTAATGTGCTATTAAGACCCTGAGGGGAGAGGCTGAGGCCGAAGTGCCTTTAGGAGTAACTACCGGGTTGTGGATCCGAGGGAGAGTGTGTGTGAGAATAAGGCCGTTGTATGGCAGTTAATTTCAATAATATAATGTATGTAATTGCGCTATTATCTGTATAATTATGTTTAATAAATGTGTGAGTCTGATGGGTTGTTCTGTTGAGTGTTAAACTTGTTTGTTCGTGATTGTTGTCCTGTCATAAACTATTACATCTCCCAGTCTGGGATTTGTGACAGAGCACCCCAAATATTTCGATCACCCTCGAATTAATCAGAGTAAATTTTGGTAGCTCGAAAGACAAAGGAAGACAAACACAGAGCTGATCACTGAAAATCCCTCGAGTACCAATGAGAAATTTGGATACAACAAGGTTGTGTCTGGAAAGTAATTGAAGTACTGGCTGCATTGGCGAGATTAAACGCCATAGGCTTGCATCTCTCTCTCTCGCTCAATCTCCCCCCCCCCCCCCCACCTCTCTCTCTCTCTCTCTCTCTCTCTATCTAATTAATTTTCCTGGGAATTTTTAACTATGATTGTGAAATTTGAATTGATGAAGCTCTGAATATCAAACCTAAATAAAGTACCCCAAAAAACGTGAAAGGCGAAAGGCGCAAAGTGGCCGTTACTGTGCCGACATGCCATAAAACCGAAACTCAAAACTCTCTCTCTCTCTCTCTCTCTCTCTCTCTCTCTCTCTCTCTCTCTCTCTCTCTCTCTCTCTCTCTCGCAAATATTAACGCAAATAATTTAGGCGACAATTTTGTTTAGTGGAATGGTAAGATTTGTGCCCAGGCTGGGCAGAATGCTGAATCAACAGAGACTAAGGCCTGCACGTTTTTTGTTGTTGTTGTTTTTTCGTAGTGCAAACAAACAGAGGCGAAAGGGGAAGGGAAAGGGGGAAGTGACAATGCTGTATCCATGGTTGAAAGTGAATAATATGAATTGAAAAGGGGGAAACTGGAGCCTGTCTAAGCCGACGCAGGCATTTACGACTGAAATTTAGAAGCATGCCGCCCCCGCCACCCCCTTTTTCCAATTTACGCCTACCTTTAGAATTCTTGGATCAGTGTTCCTAAAAACATAACAAACAAACAAAATTCGCGAGGTACCTAACACTGCTGGATGCGATCCCACCCCGCCTGGCAAGGTTACTGTATTATAGCCACCTTCTTGTTGCAAGTAATTCGTACCGCCACTGAAATGATATAAATATGTTCAATAAATCCGTGACCCTAATTATATACTTTTTTTTTTTTTAAATCAAGGAATAAAATTTTAAAAGCAAATAATTAAGAGTAAATTATGATAGAAAATGAAATGGGCATGGCATGACTTACTACCGACAATTTCACGTCCAATGGAGGGCATAGCATTCCACATTTTGAGAAACACTGCGGTTTTGGGGGATCTGAATGAGCTACATTTGGCAGATAACGTCGTGAAGTTAGTGTCAGTACAATAAACACTGTGACGATGGCAGTATTGCAATGTGGCTCGGTGTGGGGTCCTGTCAACCACTCTGTATGTGGTGGTATAATAAGCATGTTACTGTCAGACCACACCAAGGTCCCGTAACACAATTAGAGAAGTTTAAATAATACAGTCTGACAGCTTTATAACCACGAGAAGAGTTTATAGTACCCGGTACAGTTAGAGGAGTTAATAAATTAATTTATTTCACATTCACATGTTGTCCCTTTGTTGTTGTTTTTTTTCTTGTCCGTCTTAAGTGTTTTTAAAAATGTAATTCGTGATCAATTTATAGGTTTTGGTCTGTTGCTTTACGTGGCATTAGAGACACAGAGATAGACTGGTGGGCAGATAGATAGACAGATGGACGGCCAACAGAAGGTCGGACAGTCCGAAAAACACAAATAGATAGATAGATAGACAGATAGATAAATAGATAGATAGATAGATAGATAGATAGATAGATAGATAGATAGATAGATAGATAGATAGATAGATAGATAGATAGATAGAGAGATGGATGGATAGATAGATAGATAGATAGATAGATAGATAGATAGATAGATAGATAGATAGATAGATAGATAGATAGATAGATAGATAGATAGATAGATAGATAGATAGATAGATAGATAGATAGATAGATAGATAGATAGATAGATAGACTACTCTCCTTACAAAGAAAATAATAACCAATACTTATACTTGTTAAAGTTCATAAATGCAAAGCCAAGTGGTTCAGCATAAACTGAGAGAGAGAGACAGAGAGAAAGAGAGAGAGAGAGTGAGAGAGAGAGAGAGAGAGAGAGAGAGAGAGAGAGAGAGAGTGAGTGAGAGACAGACAGACAGACAGACAGACAGACAGACAGACAGACAGACAGACAGACACAGACAGACAGACAGACAGACCGACACAGACAGACAGACCAGGAAAAAATGGATGAGGGGGGGTACTTGTATAGTTTCCTGATCGAGCCAGGGAGCCAATTTTGCTCATCCACGAGTGTCCAAAACATTGTGATGGGCAGTGTAAACAACAATCGATAAACAGTGTATTTTACATATGGCAGACGTTTATGTTTCTGCACTCATTTGAACCATTTTAAAACCAGTACCGGTACTGCAAAATTCAGAATTTCTTATAGAGTCCACGAATGGGCACTGGATAGGTTAAAAAAAAAAATAAGGACTATGTGGAACGAAACAAAACAAAAAGAACACTCCATGATCATTGATTTAGTGCAAGTCCTTTGATCACTTGTTTCGCGTGCACCTTTCTTTCTGTTGACACAGCAAAATGCAAAGATAGCAACAAAAGAATGGAATCGATCGCATAATGTCGCGCCATTTCAATTTGTCATAGCACACGTCGATACTCAATGTCGTTTGTACCGAACGGCTCAGTGGCAATCGATATCGATGTGCAGGCGATGTTATCGATCAGAGTTAATCGTCTGGAAAAGACATTTCACACTTTTCTTTTTTTTTTTTTTGGCCCCCTTTTCAAGCATTCCGTCAAACCATTTTGCAGGAATTGAGATAGAAACAGAAAATGAGATTTTTTTTTTTTTTTACTCATTCGAGAAACAGCTTGTGGAGTGCTAAGTGGAGTGCAATTTGCATACCGTATGTGATTCAATCGGATGTATGTTTATAGTGGGGGAGACGGCAGAATTTAAGCTCGGCGGCGGATGCTAGCTCCCAAATAAAATCAGCTCCGCGAAACATTGTTTCTGCTACAACGCGTCACGTCACGTCACCCTTGTGTGCAAAATAACAACTGTAACGCCGTGTCCAGTATTCATAGTATCATACCCATTTCTTTTCTGCAACATGCGGGTGGTTGGTGGGCACTTGTGGAAGAATCTCCACCTGTTCTATCCTTGTGTTATATTCTGTCTGCCGTCTTGCTATTATTTTACTGCGCTTGTGGAAGAATCTTCACCTGTTCTATCCTTGTGTTATATTCTGTCTGCCGTCTTGCTATTATTTTGCTGCGCTGGTGGAAGAATCTCCACCTGTTCTATCCTTGTGTTATATTCTGTCTGCCGTCTTGCTATTATTTTGCTGCGCCTGTGGAAGAATCTCCACCTGTTCTATCCTTGTGTTATATTCTGTCTGTCGTCTTGCTATTGGCTAGCGCAATGTGACCGTTATCGTGTGGGCGTACTTTCTCCGAATTCAAATTCTTTGCAACCTCCCAAAGAACAAACGAATTACATTAATGTTAAAGGGCCAATTAAAACGCCAGCGGGGACGATGATTAGCCGGTGACAGTGGACTGAACTTGTTTGTGCCGTGTAATATAATTTACATTAACAAATGAGACATTTTGCGGCATTGCAGCACGCCCGTCCATACTCC
Source organism: Onchidella celtica (assembly GCA_963931925.1). NCBI lineage: Eukaryota > Metazoa > Mollusca > Gastropoda > Systellommatophora > Onchidiidae > Onchidella > Onchidella celtica. The sequence continues at coordinate 56,014,856 of OZ007574.1, read as the reverse complement.
TCGGTTAAGAATAATCTTGTACAATCTTCAGATTTTTTACTCTTCTCAGCGATCATGGCTCCAAGATGCCATCGCTTCACGTTCTTCCAAACATTAAACCAAAGAATGTAAAATGTTCATTTAAATATAATGTTAATTTCCCACTCTCAATGAACTCGACACAAATTTCAGAAAAAGTATCTGAGTGTAATTCTGTCAGAACGAAAAAGGGTATAGACAGCTGCATCCGGCAGAAAATATCGTTCTAATCTTAACGTGAAAAGTGAACAGCTAAAAGTTGGTAAACCATAACCCAAATGATGTGGCATGCTTAATTCACAAACGCAAATGCGGCAATGGGCGGCTTAATGGAAAAACATTGTACATTTTTAGCAGAAAATAAATACACGCACGCACCCACTCATGAATTAACAACAGCAACAAAAACAACAACAACAACTGCCATTTGTAATCAAATAACTCACTTAGCCGACTCCTTGTTACATGCATAGAGAACTGTTTTTCCTCCATCGATGTGTCAAACCCACTACTCTGATCATCGCCGGGCGACACCGATCGACATTAGAAAATTGATCAACCAGCCAAGTGCTATGTATAAATCTGTCGGCCTGATAATGCCAAGGGGTTCAAGCTGACGCTGTAAATTAAATCTGTCATGATCTTCAGGCTGCCGTTTTGTTGCTGCAGCTGCAGTTTTGTACCCAGCGGTGAAGTTCTCACAGGTCCATGTCCTCTCGACTGGGTCACCACTCTTTTAGTAGATGTACCCCGCATCACACTTACCGGTATCTAATAATCGTGTGTGCTTTGAATCGCGTCAGAAAGTTACTGTCACTGACAGCTAAACATAACCCAGACTTTTAATCCTAACAATCACAACCCCCCCCCCCCCCCACCCCCGGAAAAAAAAAAGTTTCCATTTTTTCTCCCCGGAATCTGCAAGTTATTTTAGCGGATGAACAAACTCGTATATAATATCAGGAGGCAGAATTATACAAATCTTCTGATGAAATGGCAGAAGGTTATCTCCAAAATGCCTGAAGTGCTTCGATCGCCTTAGGCAATGGCTTCAAAGTACATAAAAAATTCACGAAGTGTGCATAGCGCATGGGCTTAATTTAAAATTCCATCTTTATTCCTCTGCCATTGATTAGAATGCATCGAACACCCCAGCTCGTACGGATATCATACAAAGCATAAGACAGCCGGTGTTTCAGCAGGAATGTTTAGGTGTCACTCAATGTAAATGTTCTCCAACAATCCAGCTCTATTGTTCGTGGTGTATACTTTTGAAAGGATCACGATCTTGACATATGACTGACACATTTGACAGAAGGTTGACGGAAGAATTTTAGAGATATCACTCCCTCGGCTGTTTTTCACTCTGTGCGAGAATGCGTTTTTTTTTTTTCCTCCTTTCTTTCTTGATTTTTGCCGGTGACTCAGGCATCTAGGGTTAACTTTGTGTAACTCAGGCATCTAGGGTTAACTTTGTGTAACTCAGGCAGATTTTTTTTTTTTTTTGGTCATTAATCCAGACCGTTCACTGCCTGAAAGACAAAGTAGGAAGCTTGTTGCCATGTAGCGTGTTTTCAAGGCCTTGTCTGAGCGTCTTTTTCACTCAGTAAACACCGGTGTGATTTTTTTTTTAAATCGCTCTTTTATTTTTATTGTAGGTGTTCCCATGTAGGGCCTAAGCGTATTAAATTTGGAGAGACAATGCTATAAAAAAAACACAAAAAAACACGCTCGCCGAAAACACGAGCAGAAAAAACGCGCTTCATGGGAACCCAAACCAGTTACCCTACGAAAATCCCACGCATAGGATGGAGGTGTCGTTTGCTCATAGAAATGACACGATTCTTACATAGATCCACCGGTTACAACGTCGCTTTGATGTAGGGAACATGCCCCTACTGTAATCCTACCAGTACCAATCCTATGGAAATTCCATGCAGATCCACGTTAGATTTCCATGGCGATGCTCGCAGGGAACAAACTTTTATTCTGCGTTTATTGGTCTGATTCACATCTGCCGTATTAGGCACTGGCTTGATAAGTGATGTTTTCATCCTGTCATGTCTTAATTCCTGGGCCCGACACGAACCAGAAGTAAGGAACCCGACAAGGGGTAGGTGTGAAACATCCAATCTGGCAAATGTAATACGTACGTTACTTTTTGTTGATAAGAAAAGCAAGATTTACGACTCAAACACTAAAGTGATGATAGAGCTGACGAGTTAAAATGCCATAAGTATGAGGGCCATTTTCATGTTGTAACTACGAGAAAATCTTCTATTCATTATGACCCACGGTTAACCTCAAGAATTCTTCAGAAGACTTGTAGCAAATTTGGCAATGACACCAAGTCTGTATATCTTGCCTTTAGAATGCAATCAGGCATAATAAATGACATGAATGGCGGTTATTTACAGGTTCTTGAAACAGCCGCCCAGCCAGCAAACCCTATGGACTATCGTCAGCTTTGCACATAGGAATGACGTTGTTCCCATTTAGATCCGCTGATTTACGACATCGCGCAGACGTCGGTTTGATGTAGGGAACCCACCCCTATGGTAATCCTACCAATCCTACCGAAGTCTACATAGGATCGACGTAGGGTTGCTGGCTGGGCAGATTCAACTAACTAGAAGGGAAACGAGTTGAGGGGGTAATCAACATTATTCTGTGTTCATTTACCGTTAGTCCAGGGTCACTTATGTACGTTCTTCCGCCACACCACCGACTTGGGAACTAGTCCTACGTACTACAAGCCTATCAAAGCACCCTAAGAACACATTTAAATTTAAGCCGTTATCTTTATAATTCTCAAGACAAGACTAACGTTTGGTTCTGACACCCTCTTGCAGGCCTCTTACTTATTGAAAAGGTCTGCTCCACGCAGCATTTACAACGGGATAATGCTACTTCGTCGTATGTTTCAAATCACGGTCATCATAATTGAATGTTTACCGTCATCTGTATCATCACCCAAATCGTCGATATGCCACCAAATTCTATTTGCAGACCGGCACAACAATGTAGGTTAAATACATGTTTAAATATCACAGCAACAATAACGAAAATATAGGCACCCCCCCCCACACACACACACACATACAATCACCCTTTTAAGCCCCCGCCCAAAGTGTTGCATACAGCAGCAACAACACATATGGACAAAACAACAACATAGGTCACTTTTTTCCCCTGATCTCTCGCTTTCATTCTCTCTCTCTCTCTCTTTCTCTCTCTCTCCTATGTAAAGAGGCCTATCTTCGGCACTAACCTTTCTTGCTATCAAATCGTTGTGGAAACTAAATCCTCAGAAAATAAAACCACGTACACTGTCGTCAGCCAGAATCTTCGACTTTCACAGTTTCAGTGAAGAGTCAATTTCTCACCTTAACAATTCAGTCAGATTACGAGAACTGCTCCCTTTACTTCATAATGACTGCCTTATCCTTAGGCACATTCAATTTCGTGTATCACTGACCAGTCCGTTAAATTCTCCTCGCTAGCAACACAGTGTAATATCAGCCTAGTCGATACCCATTGCCTTGACAGATATCTCACAGCCTAAGCTCCATATGCTAGCAACACCGTGCAAATCTGCAACAAAGCGATATGACTGGTAATCCCACAAGTTAGTCAAACAGTAACTGTATCTGTTATCAATTTTACGTGCCTTCTGTAAAGACATGGGTATATTGTAGAGTAACACCGTTTATGGTTGCAAAGGCCACTTAAACGGAAACGGAAGTTTTACAATAAAATGACCGGTCTCGTGTGCACAAAAATTGACGGGTTATGTCGTACAATATTAACAGTTAATGCCTGTCGTCGTGAAAATATACTGAATTTTCATTTTACAAAGTCGCATGATTTGGTTTTTCATCTATCGAACACCGTCTTGTTAACTGAGATTTAGAAGCAGCTGTCGGTCAATATCGTCAAAGCAAATTACATACCAATCTATTTACTATTTCGGGCAATAGCAAAACTCAATTCATTTTACAGAATGCCATTTCACCTATTAAAGCAAAACGCATCAACAACAAAAATAATAAAATAAATAACAACAAGATTGTTAATACTGTTGACAGTGCTTATAATATGCTGTGCTCAAATTCTTTTCCAGATAAAACACACTTTTACGATATAAATGTAAGTTAAGTGATAGAATCTTTCCTTCGTCCTCTTCCTGTCCCCCCAACACATAGCGGGGCATTTTCATTTTCAGTGCAGTCTGCAACGTTATATTTTCAATTACATGTACCTTGTATTCAAGTCCCAAGCACCACATATGTCGGTTGAGTTGGCCTTTCAGTGGCGTTCAGTGTCGCATGTCCCCACTAATGCGAGAACGCGCCGGTTGCTAGGAACGCTCGGTGGGCTTTGTCGGTGTACAGGTACAATTTTTTTGTACAGAAATTTAACCCACTTCTCTACTTACAATAGTGGTCTGAAAGTAACGGCGATCTTTCTCTCGATCTAAACTAATGTAAAAAATACGCGAACTATTATCGACCATAAGAAAAAAGGTTGGTCATTTGATAACATATTGTGATAAATTCCACCCCCCCCCCTTTTTTTTTAGGTCATGCCGGTACAGTTCTGCCTTTTTATTTGCTTTTGTTTTGAGACAAAAATTAAGCGTGCCATTACAGATAAAACGAGGGCGCCGTTTTCTACATAATTCCACAAACTCATCCAACAAACACTTCCCTGATTGTTTTACAGCGCAGTGACTCAGTGGTTAGAGCGATTTACTTCGGTCAAAGATAGTAGGGTGACGCTAGTCTACTCTAATTTGCTTCGATGCAGCAAGAAAGGAGGTGGGTGGGGGGAAGGGGGCGGTGTCCAACCTATAGCTAATAAATCTCTAGCGGATGTTTTTTTTTAGGTATTCTCGGCAATCTGAGGACAGCCCATGTCGCAAGTTTGGGCTCAATATAACAATAATTATTAGTGTGGAGAAAAAGGACGCAAAATAGAATTTAAACAAAATAAATTCATTAATAAAGACGTACTTAAGGAATTAATACAATTTATGATTCCAAGGGTAAAATACAAGCACTGTCAAGGACAAAGAGTATTCTTTACAATGTAATTGTTATTCACATGAGATGAAAAACGTTTCATTACAGCATATTGAATTTTGCTTCAAAGTTCGTTGTTTTAGCGTTAAAGGGGATCAACTTTCACTCGAGAGGCTATAAAAGACATCTCGTCCAACCTTAATTTTGCCAACAATGTAAGAAAAATCTTGTCCGTTCGTTACTTCAGTGTCTTTAAGGTGGCCGAGCAAACAGAGAATATATATGCAAGTTAGGGCAACAATAGTATACTGAGCGAGAAATAGAGAGAGAGAGTGTGTGTGAGAGACAGAGTGAGCGAGAGAGAGAGAGAGAGAGAGAGAGAGTGAGTGAGAGAGAGAGAGAGAGAATGATAGAGAGAGGGAGAGAGAGAGTGAGAGAGAGAGGAAGGGAGGGAGGGAGTGAGAGAGAATGAGAGAGAGAGAGAGAGGGGGTACAAAATGGAAACAGGAAGTAGAAGGAACTAATCGATACAGAACAAAGAAAGGGCTATTGGGCGAGAATTAGATCTTTATTTTTGGAGGGTCGCTGCCATTGGCATTTATGCCTCAAGGGCTATTGGGCGAAGGGAAAGTACATACATATATAACTATAGCCAGGGAATATGGAAAGAAAGCTTCAAAGCAGAACAAAGATTGAACAAAGAATGAAATATATTGAAAGAAGTAGACAGAGAGATGGAAGGGAGGAGAAGAAAAAAGGGCACCTGATAGAAGTAAGGGAGATGATTGGATGGGAGGAGAGAGAGAGAGAGAGAGACAGAAAGAGGGGGGAGATGGTGAGAGATAGAGAGGAAAAGAGCGACAGATAGATAGAGGGAGAGAGAGAGAGAGAGACATAAAGAAACTAAGATTTGGAGTGTTTGACATGATACAAGATGAGGGAATTATGTATATTAGTGATATATCCCAAAGTAAACACACGACACTGTGACTGTGAAATACATGCATTTTTTCCTTTTTAATCAATGTAGCATCATCTCAGTAACTCAGCATTTCCTGCACACCACTGACCTCTGCAAACTGTAAAAATAATTATTCATTATATCTACATATATGTATGATATGCAAATGGTAGGAGTGTGAATTAAAATGACAAATAACAAAGTATCATCAACTTGTGAAAAAGAATGTGCATCTGACAATAGCACATCTGGTGTGTAAACAAACCATAACGTCATAGTCAGTATTTGTAAATGACTCTACATGATTCTAACCTTGATTAAAGTAACAGTGATCAGATTAATGGCGATGATGGAATGTTTTGCCTCTAGAGTTAAGCCCAGCAAAAAATGTTGTCCTGGTATTTATTGTAAACACTAAAATTTACTTAATCCCTTCACTGGCATCATGCTACAGGTTTTTCTCTGCCATATGCTGGACAGCGCACTCTCGTTCTGTATGTAACGCATGTCCACAGTGCACTAATACTATTGATTTTAGATTGTACGGTGCACGTCCACAGTGCAGTGAAGGAGTTAGAAACATGTTTTTTAACTTTATAATGAACATGAGTGAACAGTGAACAAGAACATGCTGTTTGCTAACAGTCATGTGGGATTGAAACCTGTACACAAATTTTTTATTGTTACACATGTAGCATGAACAGTGGATGCTGAATATCTGAAAACACACATTGCTTGAAATGGTTTTAAATGTCTCAGAAGTGTTACAGAGAGAAAAAGAAAAAAAAAAAAAAAAAAACTGAATATTTTACATGAATTATAAAAAATCTCAACAATGTGAAAGTAACCTACATGTCTGCACATGAAGCTTCGAATTTGTTCCAATGCAAACATGTCCTCTTCATTTATGCAAACATGTCTCCCATTTTGAGACAAGTTTTAAAATTCAAACAATTTATGTATACATTGAAATTGAAAATCCAGTGTTTTCAGGGTGACATGAAATCTGGTGGACAAAAATAAAAATGACAATTCAGAAAGTGACACTGAAGGAGGAAAAAAAAGTAATGTACAATCTCTTACATTTGTTTTGACCACCTGCAAGCAAACGATACAAATTAAACTTGCAGTGTTGTGCAAGAGTTTAAAATTTAAAAAAAACAAAAAACAACCATTTTTTTCATTTCTGTGTCTCTAAAAGGAGATATCCCAATGCACGTGTATAGAGCAAAATTGTTGTATCTCCTTATTCATAAACCTGGAGATACAACAATTTTGCTCTATACTCGCGTATGGGGCATGCATTTTTCACCTGATGAACGAAAATAAAATTTGATTTTTTTCATGTGACATTATAAGACGCTGATTTCAGTATCTCTCTTTACTTTGCTATTGTTTTGAAATGAGGATGAATGATGATAAACTGTATATTACTGAGAATGGATAATATTCTGATCACAAAAATGTAACAAACACCATTGAATTAAAAAAAAAAAGGGCAACAAATCTCTGAAGATTTCAACATTTCATATGAACTGTATGCTAGGCCAGGATTTCCAACACTTTTCACTAAAACAATTGATGAAACACACCACATGTGACAGACTGAGATGTAGTTTGATTTGTGTTTGGAGAGAAATTTGCTAACAAAGACAATTCACCACCTAACTTTTACTTGCAAAACAAATTTAATATTGCTAAATCTAGAATTCACATTAGGCTTCAATTAATCCACTGCAACGGTACTGGTTTCATGTCCACTGTACAAACCAGTGCCCACTATATATAATAAAATACACTGCACCAAAAATTCTAAGAGTCATTCAATCATTAAATTACAAGGGCACAGTTCAAATATACAGTATGGATATTGTAACATAAACAAAAACTATAAAACTATGACTACATAAGCTGACAACAACTCAAAGGTTATTATAAAAATTAGGATAAAATGACGCAGAAAAAAAAGAAGAATGGTAAAAAGCAAAGAAATAAAATTAATCACTCTTACCAATGTGTCAGTCATCATGATAGGATAACACTATATAATTTATATACAAATGATATTACAGGCTGTTCAAAGATAGTGGTTCACATATATAACAAATAACTTTTTTTAATTCACACCTGCTTTGTTTCGAGCTCGTCTTTTATAATTCATTTGATAAGTAGAAAATATTCTTTGATATACACATACATGAGAAATACATGTACTTGTCTGCCTTGGTGACAACCGATTGAATGTCCAATAATTTCATCAAACGTAGAAATGTTACATATATGCAAGAACTGTTGACTGTTTTGGTCGTGGATGGGACAGAAAGTTATATAATGACATTCAGGCAATGACTAAATTAAAAATCTAAGCAACAATTAAATAGATCTATATATGTATAGTCTTCATATCCATCCCACCACATGAAACCTAAAAAATGTCGCTATTCCCACTGTGGCGATTGTGATTCATTCAGACATATGAAAAAAGAGGGTGAATTTAACGAGCCTCAACATGAAAAATGAAATGCATTATGATCTGAGTTGTGGAGAAATTCATTGCGAAATAATGATATGGTCATCTGATCAGCCGTTTGATAAATAATCTGAATGTTTGATTCTGGGCTTAAGCAAGAACTGAACAACACTAGACATACCTGACATTTAAAAAGACACATATATATGTAGAACAACCAATACTCTGGCTAAAGGCTGAAAAAGTAGGTTTCTTAGTCTCCACAAGATATTGGAAAAGAACCACATAAATGTTCAGTGGCATTTCAAGCCAGTTCCCCTTTTCAATCAGGTCCTTTAAAAGAGGTGACAGAAACTGAGAAAGGGACATGTTCAGTTCATAACTCATAAAGTGTTCATAAAATTCACAATAGGACGGAATAATGTTGGCCAGGCTCTTTTAAGAGAATAAGAAAATTTTCTACCTCAAAATAGAAACAAACCACTTTCCTTAAGTAAATAAAGACGGACTTAAGTACAAAACTGTTTTATTATTATGCAGTGTCAGCGAAAATAACTCTATTCATGTTAATTCTACATGAATTTGTGCCTTGAAATACAGCAAAATATAAGATTAAGAATTATACATGTCTATACAAAATCAGTAAGCACCATCATTTCAGAACAGGTATATTCTGCTATTCTGAAGGCGAAATTCACCAAATCGTATTTGACTTTCTTGGAAATCCTCTCGCAAGGCAAACACTGTTGCCACTATTATTTCTGATCTTTAAATAAATCTAAGACAGCCCTCAAAGTTGATATATACCTGGTGAAATAACTTTTTTTTAAATGAAAATTAATTCCTCATTGAGATACATCTCTCATCAATACATTTCACCATTTAAAACCAGATCTGAAGATATTAAAGTATCTTTCCTCTCCCAGGCTAGTTTCAGATTATGACACATCTAAAAAAACAAACTCCAAAGCTTGAACTAAATGAAAATAGGATGGATTTCCACCTACAATATATTTATATCCAGTGGGTTCCAACTGAAAATTAACTTTATAACCTCAAACACAGTATCTCGGCGCAGCAGAAAGAAAAAAAAACAGATCCTCTGCTCTTGACAATACTATGAAAGTAACTACCGTATTTAATTTCCATCCACCAGGCTCTCTCATTTAAAAGAAATGTGTACCATGGTTTATCAAATGCAAAAATGTATAAGCCAAACAGATAATGTGAAGCTCTAGGAGTTGGATCTTAAATCAGAATACAGTGACTGAGATGCAACATTACTCCATTGAGAAAACAAAACAATGAAACTTGGGGCATTATAGGACACCACAGTGGCTGCTATTATGGCAACTTGTGAACAATGGAAATGAACAACAAATCATCAACATTTATGATGTATTGTAAACATCAAAAACTTACATAATATCCTGAGGCTTTTTCTTATTTGGCAGGTATTTATAGCTCAACAATACATGCACACTACATTAATGATTATATCCATACATATTGAATTTGTTTCAACATCTAAGCTTAAAGGGTGTATGAGGTAAGTCAGTGGTTCTCAATGTGGGCAATATTGCGTCGTCCCCGCCAGTTTTGATTTCAAGGGGGGCGAATACGAAGAAAAGGGCAACAGAGGGACGAAAACAATGAAGTAAAGGAGCCCCATGATTTGGGGGCAAATACAGGGCTGATTTACTGAAATACTATCTTCTTCGACAACACGCGCATATGGGTTTTATGAAATCTTGGGCCTGGAGCCGCAAATCTGGAAAATTTGGAGCCTAAGGGGCCGGCTGCCTGAAAAAAGTTGAGAACCTCTGAGCTAAGTAAAGACTATAGATTACCATGCCTTGTATGGTTCAATGATGTTAACTGATCACTTTCACACAAATAGGCATGTAAACAGTCATTATTTAACTCATTATATCATGCTGAAATTTGGTTTCACAGGTTTTTGATCAATGATCACAAATTTTATAAAAACATGGATAACAGATTAAAAATCAACATTGTAAGATAACATGAGATAAGGTAAATGGATGGCAATGCGGAATAGAGCCAATCTATTAATTTCTTTAGATTAACATGTAAGTCAAGCCAACCCTGAAAATGGTTCTCTCACTCCTAAATTTCACTACGTACAAGTGTCATCCCAATCGGTTAAAAACTTTTCGAGGTGTGTGTTAGTGACATAATGTTCGCCTCTGATTTTACACAACTCTTCAAAGTTTCAATCCTCATTTTCTCAAAAAGACAAAAATACACGTACAACAACATGGAAAATACCTGGCAATATATTTAGCACTTATATCAGTAACTGGAAATCACAGTCAAAGGTTTTTAAAATGAAAATAATTTGTCTCCAGTTGATACATTTATGGACCGAAACTGCCACAGATCAGATAAATATCTGATATACAGAAGAGTAAAGATACGTTAGAAATGTTTGGCTTTAAAACTTTTCAGATGCCAGACTTTAATTTTTCACTAAATTTGAATTTTCTTGTTAGGGTTAGTTCCTTGTATGTTGATGAGATAATTCAATCATCTCAACCATTCAGCAACTTGTTTAAACTTCAGCATGTAAGAACAATGGTGATTAAATCACCAGTGTTCCCTAAAACTATAGTAACTGGTTTTGACTACTTTTCAGGAGAAGCAAAAAAAACTGTTTCACTTTAGTACAACTGGTCTAGTGACTTTCTGAAAGTTTGCTTTTCGATTATTTTTCAGCTTAGGAGTCAATAACCAAGATCATTCGCTGCGGTTTTGAATGTAGTTGAACATATACAAAAATTGCTTTTTCATATTTTCGAATTACTACAATTGGAGAGAATGGTGATGAAATACACTTTGTCCTTTGAATGCTGAATTAGCCATCAACTATAAAGACCCAACACCACCTTCCACTGGAAGCCTCTCCCAGCATCATAGACTCTAGTTTTAAGCAGATTTAAAACTTCACATTAAGGCCAAGTAAATACTACAGTAACCTCTGTAGCATTTTGAAGTGCACTTTTAATCACAGGAAATTCTAGTAACAAATGGATGATAATGCAGGTATTCTGTCCACTTTGGTGATTGAATTTTTGTGCTAGTGAAAGCATCTCTTAAAAGTTCATGTTTTCTAAATCATTCAAGATATAGCATCTATTCAAAGAAAACCACGTGAGTTGTTAAAAGAAATGTCTGAACGAAGAACTTTATCTTGAAACAGAAATACTTAGGATGAATATAACTGCAGGATGTTTTCTGATATATGACTCAGTAGTGTCTGGGGTTTCATAACTTGATAATTGAAGTGCAGTAATTTCATTCTATCAAGCTAAATGGGCATTCCTTTAGACAATGGAAAGCTACACTCCCATGCAGAGAGCAGTCTTAATCTTGCTTATTCACTTCCTGGTAAAATACGTGACAAGGTTAGATATATATTATTTATATATTTCCAAGAGCAATTCTAAATAAAACTGACTAGTGCATCACAATGTTTGCCTCTTGAATCTGTGAACTATGACTTGAGAAATGTTTTTCTATAAGATGCTGCTTTTGTTACGAGTACGATTTCAAACAATAAGTGAGATTCACGCTCAACTGGCAAGAACAACACTGATTTACTACTACCGGCCTCACTTCTAAGACTCTTTCATAACGCAACGCTGTCATGATTATAAACATTAGAATATACATTTCCTCACATTCATGTCCAGTTGATAACATTATTTTTTCGGAGCAGTTGTTTCTGTTTCGGTGTATTCATCAGAATCATCGTCGTCATCATCATCATCATCATCTTCATCATCGTCATCATCCTCGCTGTCATCCTCGAGATCCTGGAACAGAGAAGTAAAATGAACACATTGGTATCAAGGATGAGTGCAGATATAGAGTTGTCCAAAGTTCATGATACAACAAATGGTGAGTTTGTTTTCGAAAGATAAGCATTAAATAAACATATCTAAGCACATTCGTGAAATATCCTATCAATCGGTATTTGTCAGAGCAAGTCCTATAGACAAAAGACTAGTACACAGAAAAAATAAACAACAAATAAACTCAGAGGTTTTCTTGCCATCTCGTCCCTTTAGAATGACAAGATTCTAGCCCCACTTTTTGGCTGAACTGAGTTACACACTATACACTGCTTGTACAGGCCTTCTCCAATGTGTGTCAAAATACCAAATGGATTTGGTGTGTAATCTGTAAATAATACTAGAAAGAGAAAAAAAAGTTGCATCTCTAAAGGCTATGAGCACATGAAACTTCAGTCATCAGTTTCTCAAAAGCTGATGGATGGGAGTTGGAGCCTTGTCATTCTAACGGGGTGACCCCTTACCATTAAAAAATAAGGTTAGGCAAATACAATTTTTCATTTTTTCCTTGCCAGATTTAAAAAAAAACCAAACAGAAGGAAAAGTAAATAGTAACTTTTAACATGTGTATACCTTGGGTTGTGGAGCTGCAATCTTTTTACGATTATCCTGTGGTGTGGCTGCTTTTACTGGAAGTTTCCGAGGTGTACCGCTGCCCGCGGAACTCTGCCTGGAATCAAGAGATGCTTGGGATGCTGATCTTGCAATATCTGTTCTGATGGAGCCATCAGGACGCAACTGGTGTCGAAATTCCTGCAATAAAACACAAACTTACTTACTGAAGCATAAATGTATTGACTCTCATCATACTTTAGAGGGAGAAAGGCCTCTAATGTAATCATGAAAGATCTTTATCTGTTGAGCCTTAAATTCTACAAAATATCCTATTATGAACTGAAAGACGTAAAGATGTACATGGGCATATTTCAAAAAGGTTTTGAAGTTCGCTATATTTTTAATACTTTCCTTGATTTTGAGCCACAACTATGTTGAACAGGAGAAAGTTTCCGACATTTTGAGCCGGAAAAAAAAAAGCACATTTTCTTAGAGTAGAATTAAAAAGTATGATAGGAAATTTCCTTGTGTGCCTTAATTTACCAAATTGGTGATCAAAATTCAACTTTAAAACTCACATCTGTGTATTCCCTGAGTCAGTGGGCCAACCAGTCTTTCAAAAAGTTTTTAAAAAAACTATTTATAACTAAAAGAAGTGCTTTTTGAGACACCTTTTGCCAAATCATTGCTCAGGAGCCAAAGAAAAACTTCAATCATGCAAAGCAATCCTGAATTTAAACTGTACAAGTTGTCCAGTCATGATCTACCTCTAGATCAGCTTCAGGATCTATATTTTCCAGGGTCTGGAAGCACTGGGTATACAGTTCAAGTGCTTTGGCATGGAAATGCATTTCTATAGTCACAAATTCCTTCATAATTTTCTGAAGAGAGGATGGAAATGAAACAAGTAAAAAGTTTGATCATGCTAACTTTCAGGATGAGATATTAAAAACAAAAAAAAAATAAACAAAAGAAAACCAAATCAAAACACCACACACACACATGAAACAAAACAACATGAAAGATAACCCTTATAATTTATTACAAACAATTGGTAGAAAAACCTCCGATCTTTTTTTTTACTTTGCACAATTTATAATTTTGATTTACTGTTACTAGATATAATCAGTCTACATTCTGTGCCTCATCAATATGCTATACAGACATTTGCAAAGGTAATATTTCTAGTATGAAGAACTTAGACAAAACAAGCAACACTTGTAACGCTGATTTGTGGATACAGTACGATTGGAATAATTTTCTCTTATCAAGAATTCTGGGAAATTAAAGAAAACTCCCATTCCTGGAAAATCTGATTTAATATGTGGTAGAAAGTAACAATGTTCAATATGAATGACAAAACACTGACGAAGTTTGATGACCTTCATATCTTTCACTTTCTTCTCCTCAAATTTGTCAATCTGCTGTTCCAATGCTTTGCTGCTACGAGAGGCATCTATGCTGGCCCTTTGAACTTCACTTTCAAGCTGGGAAAGACATTGATTTTAACAGCTGACAACAACATCCAGGCACTCAGTTTTTTTTAATGAAATTGTTTCAGTTCTGGAACAAGAATTTGTGTCCCAGTCTTTTGCAGTGGAAAAAAACAACAATAACCTTAAACACAAAACTAAGTCCTGACTTAAATTATGAGTCTTGTACCACCGTAAACTGCATTATGTAAAACATTTAAAAAAAACAAAATGTAAATTTCTATGAACAATTTCTCATTAAATACCACAGCAAATTTTAGCAACTACATGTACATTAGACACTGAAGACAAATTACAAAAGCTCTACATCATGTAATTGTTCCGATTCGGCGAATGCCACATTTGTGAAAGCTTGAAAATTTCCCCTCTATGTACTTTCAAATTGGAGGTGATTTAATTAACCTGCACCATTTCTATAAAGAATAATATAATAATCAATCTGCAAGTTTCACAAGCCAATGGGCCTCCTTAAAGGATTAAAATACTACATAAAAAATTTGGCTAGTGCTTGAGAAAAAAAAATCTTTAGCCATGTCAAATTTTTTTGATTGTGAGAGAAACATAATTGTGATATAAAACAATTTTGAAAGAGACAAACCAGGAAAACAATGAAACAATTTTTATGCCTCCACCATTTCCACTCTGCTGTGTTCCCTCTGTATTTCTACTCCACGAAACTGAACTATCTGACTTACCAAATTGGTATTTTGCTTAGATATGACATTCCAGCATGTGGTGTTGTTGTTGTTATTACTATCAAGCAGTAAAAAATAAATTTCATCCTTCTATGCCAAAATTTAAAAAAAAAAGAAAAAAAAAAGTAGTAGATCAGATTAAATTTCATTTGTGGATACTTGAATAAATCTTCACTACCTGCACTGCGTTTCTTTGTCTTATATTTTCTTTCATATTCTGTGTGCCCATTAGTGATTAAACGTTTCAATTTATGAGATTCAATTTCCCGAAAAAGTCTTCAGGAAACTGGTTATTCATTTTTTCAGCTAAAGCTATTACATAAGGCACCCAATTCACTTGTCATATATATCACAATAATAGTTTGCTTTGGTAAACTATTTGCAGGTGTGTCAGCCAAAGTAGAATCAAAAGCCTGGTACCTGTGCCTGGGAACTGGTTAAGGTTAATAACACATAAAGTTAGAAACAATAAAGCCAGAATGACTAGTTATAACAACATTTTCACTTCACTATACATGTGCAAATTTTCACAAAGAATCTTCTCACTAAAGCACAGCTTAATCACAGTGTCCATTGCTTGCCATGGCATAAAGAACTTTATGCATCTTTCTACAAAAGGCCATATCATTCACATAATATGCATCTGGCTAAAACCTCAAGTAAAAAACCTGAATGTGAATTTCTGAACAGCGCACAATAGCCACATAGAAGGAAAAAAAAAAAGAAAGAAAAAAGAGCTTCAATTTTTTTCTTTTTTTGCCTTTCATGAACTTCACAGTTTTGTATCTATAGCTGGTTACCATTGTAAACAGACCGCCCTATATCTTATTGTAAATTGACTTTTAATGACATTTACCAGTGATACATAAAATGCAGGGCAAAAAGCATGTAGATACCTGGTCCTGCTCCCAGCTTAATGATTCACCTTCGAGCAACAACTGAAACATCCTGACGTAGAACTTATTTAGTTTTCGTCACTGAAATCAACATTCAGTTCACATACAGAACTACTTTACATACCATCATATTATAAAGGCCTCCCAGGGAATCACGAAAGGCTTTTTAACTGTTGAGCCTTAAATTCTACAAAATATCATATTATGCATAGAAGGGCATAATGTGGTGTAGGTGGGCATATTTTAAAAGGTCCTGAAGTTTGCTGTATTAGAATACTTTCGCTGGTTTTGAGCTACAACTGATTTGAAGTGTTTCGACGTTTTGAGCTAGTAATAAAATGATGCATTTTGGGTAGAATTAAAAAGTACGACAGGTAATTTCAATTTACACAGTGGTGATCGAAACTCAACAATAAAAATTACATGAACTATAATATTCCCTGAGACTGCACTCCAACTAGTTAATGACAAAAACTGTCCTTAAACTCAAAGGATACAATTTTCTGTCGATCCCCTGGATTTTTATTCTTTATAGCTTCAAGTTTCCTTTTCTGGCTGTTTTCTCTGTCTCTTGCAGCAAATGCAGATTTCAGATCATTCTGAAAACAGAGGCAACAAAAAAATAATAAACAATATATTTTCTCCTTTACTGTTAATCACAACTAATTATGTCTTAAGGCACTGACTACCTTGTCAAGGATCACTGACCCAGATAAATTTCCCAGTGAATGAAGTCACTGACCCAATCAGTGGGCTTTACCCCTCACGCAATGCCTAGGGGGTTAAGATAGTGTTGTCTCAAATGTAACTACGAATGGACCTATTTAGACCAGGAGCCACACGGAAAGGGAAGCCGACTGTGACTGATGCCTTGTCTAACAAAGTGGGGCAAACCAACTGGTCCCCAAGATCAGGATACATCATAAATCTTAGTTACTATCCCTCCATCAACTTAACCCTTTGGAGACAAGAGTATTTTGGATGTTACCCATCAAAACTAAAAAGACAGGGGTTCATGTGGAAAAAATCGATAATATGCTTACAACGGCAAGAAGACCCGCCACTGATACTACTGTTCTGTAGATTTTATGAAACACGTATTCCGACTGGCTACAAGTCCATGACATGTCCAATCAGAATTGCCTTCTAAATGGACTGATAATCAGCTCATTGGTTTTGGTCACTATAATACAGCTGGGCCGATGATCTGCCCTATCGTCTTCTACGGGTTAAACTCTGTCCTGCCAGGCCCACAAATCCCACGTTAATCAGAGCAAACAGATGTTCCTCAGCAAAACTGTCACAATACCTCCTACTAAACACAAAAAACTCACCTTTGTTTGTTTACAAAGTAATCCATAATTCACCAATGGTGTTAGAATTTTCCCTTCTAATCTTTTTACCTGAAAAAGATAAATAGCAATAATAAAACCTAACGTTCTAATTTAACAGGTTAGGAAGGAAAGGGGTCACATGTTATTTAGCAAATGAAGAAACTTTAACTTAAAATATTTTTGTACAACTGGATGATGAGGTTGACACTGCAGTGTCTCAGCAAGGCAAAGAGAATGAGATGGATTATATCTAATCTAACAACAGAAGGCTATGAACATAAAGTTCACATCATTTCCAGATAATCACTATTCTAAAATCTTAAAACTAATATCATGCATCATATGAATTAATGCCCATAATACTGGAATATAATGTGGACAACCCAAGCTCCTTTATTGTCTTTCACTAATCAGCAGCATACAGTGCTTCTCAGCACCGCATGAATAGTTGGCTTTTATCACGACTGTTTTAAAGTAATGGGCTCACCACATGAACTAAGACAGCCTTTCTCCACGTACTGACATCTCACTTGTCCTCACATGGTCATATTTTGAGCATGACCATAAACACTGCAAGGATGCGAAAGAACCAATGGCTTTTATTAATTTTTAGTGTCATCGATCACACAGTATTTAATTTAGCCATGGCCTGCATCTTTCATTAATTGTTGGGTTTCATGCTGATCTCATTGTCAGTCATGCAGAAAGAGGAATTATATTCTGCCAAATAGATCCTGATAGCAGTTCTTATCACCGCATACAATCCTTGCATTTTCAGTTGTCACATTCTACTGACCTCTGCTTCCCTATAATCCTGTACTGCTGATAGACTTTCTGCAAATTTGCACATGCCTGAGCTCAGTGTTGGATTCCATTTTTCATATTCAGAGATACTCATAAGTTCCTTTGCCATCATATCACCTAAGAGAAGAAACACAACAGAAGATTAAATGCAGAATAATATTAATAATAATTTAGTATTTTTATATCAATGCAAAGGGTGTATTTACCATTAATATGGTTCATTCTCTTGAATCTACAAAGCCATTGTATCATATGTATATTAATCTCAATGCTTGTTGTCTACTTTTGAGGAGATTATACATCAATTCTGTTTGTAGAATGAAATTCTACAAGGTGATCATAATTCAGAAATATTCTTTGGACTTTTTAAGAGCTGAGCCTCCAAAATAATTAATCTCATTTCCATTGTACATTTCACTGGCTGCAGTCCTCCTGAAAGAGAACTGAACACATTGTAATGTAATTTCATGCTACAATGCTCATCTAACACTACAGCTCATTTCACAATAATCAACACGGGTTTTCCTTATAATTGTTTTTTAAACAATTTCACCGAACTGTAGTATTTTACATGCCGATATCAACCAAGTTTTTGTTTTTGTTTTAACAGAATAATATTTTACGCATTTTTTAATTAAAGAAATAAAGGTTTCTTTCTTCACAGCTCGATGTGATTGTGAATAAGGATAATTGATTAGAACTTCAACCCATGGTTGCTGACACCAATTTTAGAGGTAAATAACTTTTAGCTGCAGCTGATTTCCCTCTGAGCCCATGCAAGTACTCTGTAGATTCCACATACACATCTTTCAATTAAATCTTAAAAATAACAGCAAATCCATGCTTGTTTCATCGTAAAATTGTATTATTTGCCTATTCGTGTGAGAGATGCAGACAAAAATATTACTGTTACGACAAAGTGGTATACATAGTCATGCAAAAATACAATCATTCAGTTGAAATTGTTTGAAATAGGAAAAACTTGTACAAATTATTTTGAAATGAGTTGCACAATGTTACTTACCTTTATCTCGCAATCTGGCGGTTTTACGTGTATATGATGATGCTATATCACATAATTCTCCCAGATGCTGTTCAATGTGTGTGATTCTATCTTGAATCACTTTTGACTGGTTTTCACTAGTACAGCAAAGATAAAACAACAACCTCAGCAATGCAAGAGCAAACTATCAAAATATAGCAAAATAAATAGTTGATCTGACCACAATCCATTTCAAAGTTCTGCATCCATAATTTTTCACACAGTGACGTTCATTTTATCATGCATTCACCAAGTGTGGAGCAAGAAATTTGTGGTAAGAATGTACTTTAGCCCCCCATTTTTCTGCTATTCCCAAAGAGAAACCACCCCCCCTCCACAATGGTTCATTTGGCAAATTGCGGGGGCATTTTATATGGATCCCCAAAAGGACGCGACTTTTGGAGCAGCCATGTACAGAGCCCCCTTCGTGAGTTCATCCTCTATAGGAATGTTTTTTATAGTAAACGAGTGGTTCTGTGATTCTGTTGTTAGACTTTCAGCTAAAGGCACTTATGACTTTCCTTTTATGGACCATGTGAAAATGGGAGGAGTACGTTACTCGAGCGCCACTTTCACTATTATCAATTTAAACACATGGAATGGTCAGATGGACCTGGGGGCGTGAGGGTCTAGTCAGTTTGTATCAATGGGCGGTAGTCAGATTGACTAATCAGGCGAAAAGGGGCTGGGGTAGTTGTGTTTAGTTAGTTTCTGGTCTTTGGCGCTCGAGTACGGGACTCCTTCCGTGAAAATATCAGCTGATTTTTTAAGTGAAAGCAGGGGTGTGCGCATTTGATGGAACAGCCGAAACACATATATGACCTGCGCTGCAAAAATTTGGAGGGCTAAACTGCACTGTTACCCATTTCTTTTTGCTTGATTCCTAAAAGAGTCTTGAAATTAAATTAAATTGATGCAGTCGCATTGACCATTTCAAAAGTACCATAGATCTACATCTAATTATAGTTGTTATGCTTTGCTATAGCATTATCTATTAACCAGCCAACAACACTGCAACAGTTCAATATGAAGGCGTTTTTATTCAGCGTCAAACTGATTGTTTACATGACTCTTTAACGGTTGAGTTCATAATCAAGCGGCATAACTCTGTCTAACTATATAATTACATAACATCTCCCCTTTTAAGCATGAATCATTTGTAAGTACATTAATTAACAGAAAAGGTATCCAAGAACAGGGGAGTCTTGCTTTATCATGTACATAAACATTCCAAAATCCAATATGTGTTTACACATGTAGTGGACCACTATGAAGCTAAATATTATAACTGTTTATGCTTATAAATCAGACTTAATCAGAGAACAAAAAATGAATTCTTCATTTAACTAACACTTGAAAAGAATCTGATTCTTATACATGAATTTAGTTATAGTGTATTAAATATATATAAAGGAAGCAGTCAGTTCTTTATCTTATTATTTTATATGGTTGCTACTGATAAGATTGCTAGTAGACTCTATTAACAATTTTATTTTATTTTAAGACTGATAAGGTTTTTATTGTCTATATCTCATGGGGAGCTTTACAGCACGGCCTGATCTGGTTGTTCTATATAGGTGTTGTGTAGGGTCTGTGTTGACAGGACCATGCAATGTTTGGTTAGCATCTCCTTCTGGTGGGACCGTAGCTGCAGGTTCTGAATCTGGCGCAGGTATTTCTAGTTGACCTTGTGGTACAGATGATGTGCGATCTTCAATTGTGATCGGTGGTGTCAGGTCATGGTGATTTTCTCCATTCATAAGAAGATGTTGTCTGTTGCGTCGAAGGTCTCCACTCTTTGTTTTGATGTTGTATGAGCGTGGAGTTGATGCATGTGAAATGACTTGGGCTGGTTCCCATTTTCCATTGTGCCTGTATCTAATGAAGTCACCTGGGCTTAGTTCTGGTAAACTACGTGTGTTTTGATTGTAGTACTTGTTGTGAATAGTCTTGTTTGCCTTTTGTTTCCTGGGAGTGACTGGTAGAAGTGTTCGTATCTTTCTGCCCATAAGCAGTTCAGCAGGTGATTTAGATCCGTCTGGTTTTGGTGTTGCTCTGAAGTTGAGGATTGAGATGTTTGGGTCCTCACCGCTTTCTTTTGCTTTCTTAAAGAGTTGTTTCACTGTTTGGACATTTCTCTCAATAAAACCATTTGATCTAGGGTAATATGGACTACTTGTCACATGTTCAATGTTCCACTGAGATGTGAATTCTTTGAAATGTCTGGATGAATACTGAGGACCGTTGTCAGAAATCAACCATACTGGAACTCCATGACGTGCGAATATAACTTTAAGGTGTTGGATTACTTTCACACTAGTTGTTTCCTCTAGTTTGCACACTTCAAAATACTTTGAAAAGTAGTCACTGACTAACAGGTAGTCCTTGCCGTCAAAATGAAATAGATCTGTGGCAACTTTGGCCCATGGTTCATCTGGTATAGGATGTTTCAAAATCGGTTCTTTCTGTTGAGCATTTCTATGCTTTTGGCAGACTTGACATTTACCAACAGTTTCCTCTATCTCTTTTAACATTCCTGGCCAAAATATTGCTGTCTTTGCTCTACTTTGTGAATGTTGGACTCCTAGGTGTCCTTGGTGAATTATCTTCAACATCTCTTGTCTCATCGATTCAGGAATAATGATCTGATCACCTTTAAGTAAAAGTCCATCACATTCAGTTATGTCTTCTCTTACTGTCCAAAATGGCTTAATTTGTTTGGAGACTTTTCTAATTGTGTCTGGCCATTCTTGAATTTGGTCTCTTAATTTGATCAGGGTTGGATCTTTTTCTTGTTTGTTCTTTATTTCTATCAGTTTCTTAGGTGTTGCATGTAGACTTGCAACAACCGAGTCAACAAAAGCTTGGATTTCTGTTTCTGGAATCTCGCTTTCAGATTTCTTCTCACTATTGGTATTCTGTTCAGTAGCTCTTGAAAGAGTGTCAGATAACACTTGTTCTGTTCCTTTCTTGAAGGATACGTTGATATCATACAGCTGCATCCTGAGAAGGAACCTCTGTATCCTTGCAGGGGATTTGTTATATGGCTTTTTCATGATTGCCACTATCGGCTTGTGGTCAGTCCATACTTGGGTCTTTCTGCCGTAGACATACTGGTGAAATCTTTCCAGGGCGAAGACAATCGCAAGTGTCTCTTTTTCTATTTGAGCATATCTTTGCTCGGCTGAAGACAAGCTTCTTGATGCATATGCGACTGGTTGATTTCCTTGCAAAAGTATAGCACCTAGACCATCCTTGCTTGCGTCACATTCTATAGTGACTGGTTTTGTCACGTCAAAAAACCTCAATGTTGGAGATGACGTGAGCGATTCCTTTAAAGCTGCTATGGCTTTGTCATGCCTTGGAGTCCATTGCCACTCACTTTCTTTTCCTAACAATTCTCTAAGTGGGGCTGTTTTGGTAGACATATCAGGGATAAATTTCATTAGGTATGTTACCATACCCAAAAATCTCATAAGTTCCTGTTTGTTCTTTGGCGTTGGCATGTTTGTAATGGCTGAAACTTTAGTGTCATCTATTTTGATGCCATTCTCTGTGAAGATGTGTCCAAGGTATACCATTTTTTCTTTTAGGAACTCGCACTTGCTTGAATTAAATTTCAAACCGCATTCTCTTGCTCGGTTGAAGACTGCTTGTAGACGCTGAATGTGCTCGTCCATTGTCGAACTCCATACACATAAATCATCCAAGTAGCAAGCCACACCTTCTAAGTCACCGAAAAACTTGTCCATGGCTGTTTGAAAAACTTCTGGTGCTGACGATATACCAAAAGGCATTCTAAGAAATCTCCATCGTCCGTATGGTGTGAATGTGCAGAGTTTGGATGACTCTTCGTCAAGTGGAACTTTATAAAAACCACTTGAAGCATCCAGCTTGGAGTAGTATTTGGTTCCTGCCATCTTGGTTGATATCTCTTCAACAGTTGGAATTTGGTGATATTCTCGCTTCAATGCAGTGTTCAATCTTTGAGGGTCTAAACAGAGTCTAACTTTTCCATTTGGCTTGTTCACTACAATCATGGGATTCACCCAATCCGTTGCCTCTTCTTCTGTTATGACACCAAGTTTCTTCATTCTTTTCAGTTCTGCTTCCACTTTTCCTCTTTGTGAGAATGGTATTTTTCTTGCTCCTGCTACCATAGGTTCGATGGTTTCATCTATTCTGATGTGGTACTTGGTTTTAAGTTTCCCAAGCTCTCCGAACGTGTCACTGTATTCTGTAAGCAGGTCATCTAGCTGTCTTTTTTCTTTTAAGCCATCTACTCTCTTGACGAGTTTAAGCTGTTCTGTTGTCTCTAACCCTAAACTTGTTTGTGCTCTTTTGCTAGATGTTATTATGAACTTGATCCAATATTTCTTTTCTTTGTAAAAACACGGGATCGTTGCCTGCCCTATCACTGGAATGTTTTCCCCGGAATATGATGTCAGTTTCAGAGAGCATTTTTCTTGCTTGACTTGCAATTTGTCAGCAGTTTCTTTCGACATTACATTCACTTGGGCAGCAGTGTCGACTTTTGTTTTGAGGTTCTGTCCTCTAACATTAAGAGTTATGTTCCATTCTGTTTTTTCAGTTCCATGGCTAACTGAGCCTACTTGGAATTCTTCTGCATCACTTTCATTACCTGATACTTGTTCTTGTTCTACCTCATATAGCTTCTTTTTGTGTTTTCGTGCACTTCTGCAGGCCTTGGCAAAGTGGTTGTATTTCAAGCAGTTGAGGCACTGCTTTCCAAATGCTGGGCATTTCCTTGGTGGGTGCTCTAGCATGCATTTTTGGCATTTATATTTATAGGTCTTTAACTGTGCCTGTTGATGACCACTGTCCTTTCTACAAGGTTTTGTTGAACTCAAAGCTTTTCTTACTGCCTGAACAGTTTTTTCTGATTCCTCTTTCATTAAGTTCATCCCTTTCCTCGATTCTTCATCCGCTCGACAAATGCTGATGGCATTTTCTAACGTCAGATCTGATTCTCGCAATAGCATATCTTTGACCTCAGATCTTCTGATCCCTACGACTATTCTGTCCCGAATCATGTCATTTTCCAGTTTGTCGTAGCGACACTGCTTGGCCAGCTTGGTCAGCTCTGTTATGAACTCATCCAAAGTTTCTTGTTCCTTTTGTGTTCTTGTGTTGAATTTATATCTCTCTAACGTCACATTGTGTTTTGGTTTGAAATATAAATCAAACTTACTAAAAAGAACTTCTAGTTTGTCTAGCTCTTCTTCTCCCAATGTCCATGTATTATAGATCTCCCTAGCCTTTCGTCCTATGATGTATAGGAAAGCTGAGCACTTTTCTTTTTCTGTGTTTTTATCCATAGCTAGGCTGAGATATAACCTCATCTCTTGAGACCACATTCTCCATTGGTCAGCTAGACTATGAGTATCACCAAATGCAAATTCATCTGGGGGTCCAAGCTTCGACATTCTGACTGTTCGTATATTTCTCTGTGGAAACTTGACCTTGCGTGTGTTGCCACCTCGATAGAAACAGTTTACAGGAGAGTTCTCACCTCGGGTGGTTCGAAATATGAGGCATAGACGGTGCAGCGACCTAAACGAAAGTGATAGGACTCACTAAACGTTGTTCCAAAGACTAGAACAATCTCTGGGGTCAGCCCGCAAACTTTCCACTGACTCTAACGATTTCTCTGCTGCAAGAGTGCGAGCCTATTCGTGCATGCTTTTACCGTTAGTCAAAATGTCCGAACCTATTATCGATACATGGACTGTTGCTCGCTATCGAAGACTTCATGCAAACTACGCAATTTAATAGGAAAAATTAAATTTTACCAGCTGCCACCATGTTATGCTTTGCTATAGCATTATCTATTAACCAGCCAACAACACTGCAACAGTTCAATATGAAGGCGTTTTTATTCAGCGTCAAACTGATTGTTTACATGACTCTTTAACGGTTGAGTTCATAACCAAGCGGCATAACTCTGTCTAACTATATAATTACATAACAATAGTCATCTATTATTCTTGGTGTACATTTTTTCATGTCCATGTGGAGTCTATATCAAATACGCAAGATGAAAACTGAACTTACTCTAAACTTAAGGGTTAGGGATTGGATGGTCGGGATGTAGGCTACAGACTGAAAAGCCATAAAACTGTTAAAAAATGGGGTTTAATCACTGCTATGGCCTACACATATTAAAATTTGATTTAATTTTTTTTTGCAATGAGCATTTGGATCTAGAATCTAGATCTAGATCAAGGCCTGATCTGAATCTAAGGGATTAAATTTCATAAATGACTTGAAATGGTTTTCACAATAGACAAGTTGGGGCTTGATGTCGTAGGTAAGGATTCATGAAATGGTTGCAGTTGAATTCATTTCAACATATGGAATAACAAAAGCAGTTCAATACATTCAGCAGATTAAAAATTTTAAATCGTCCAGACGGCTAATTAATGATATTGAGCTAAGAATCATTGAGATACCTGCGACGAATTTCAGCACCCGTTCGACTCATCTTGACAAAATTATTAATCGGAATTTCGGTGCTTACTCGGCATGTAGCCCTAGCAGTTTGAAAATTGTAAACAAGGAAAGTTGGCGGAAGTTCAATGTCCTTTGTACAGATATTGCTCACACGTAGATCTAAACAAATCTTTATAAAAATAGACTCAGTGTTCGGCTCTTGGAAACCTGCATGGACTTTGCTCAGAAGATAATACATTTGAGATGTTTTAAAACTTACACCGAGCACTTCATTATTTGTGTGGTTTCGTGCTAACTTTATTATTAAATTTCAATATTGTAAAGGAACCAATTCAATTTTATTCACATCACACTGAATATAAAAATCTGGAAGAAAACGAAATTTAAGTGCACTCCAAGTCGATGGCAACAGAAATGCCGGAAGTTTCAATAGGAGCGGCAAATTTTATTTTATACTAATTTTTCCTCATGCATGTCAAATTTCCTCCCACTTACCTGGTCTGCCACTCTACTCTGGTAAAATTCCTGCCGGAAGGTACATGAGCACAATTTGTCTTTCAAAACTGTTGTAAATGTCTATTTTAATCTAATCTAGAATCTAGATCTAGACCTGTAGGCCTACTATGGCCATGGGGGCTGTACCATTGTCGCAGTAAGCCAGTATCGAGCCCTCGCGGCTCGGGATTGGGGAGGAGTACCTTACTCGAGCGCCACTTTGTCAGATTGATAAGTAACGACGTGAGGGTCTAGTCAGTTTGTATCATCGAGGCCGTAGGCCGATGTTCGTCTGGGCAGTAGTCAGATTGACATATCAGGGAAAGCCCCCGGGGTAGCTATGTATCATCTCTTTTAGTTAGTTTCTGGTCTTTGGCGCTCGAGTACGGAACTCCTTCCCGGGATTGCAGGTCTAAACACTGGGAGGACAAGTGGGTTAATGCTTGTTGACTGTCCCCCACAGTAAACATTGTCACTCCGATTTTGAGAACGTGGAACTGATTTTCTACTTCCTGACCATCAGTGGCATCATGAACTCTTACAATCTCTGCAAATTTTCTTTTGGTTTTTTCTGCTGGATAAGGTATCCGAATCCAAAGTCCTGGGGGGGGAGGAGGCTTAGGGATAGGGCAGTCATAACTGGGTGATCAGGAGATACAAAACTGTATGTGGATGACATTTTGCCAGAGTTAATTTGAACAAACCATGAATTTTCATTAATTCCTTCTTAGATTCAATTTTTGTTTGTACTTAATTGTAGGTAGGTAAACAGTGGACCTATTAAAGAGAGTGACTTATATGCACAGCAAGAATAATGGATGACACATCCAAACGTAAGGGTTATCCAGGTTCGGGGACAAAGTCTCAGTCAAGACGCTCATTTCGCACACCCATACAGACAATTCCTCTGACAACTGCCGATGGTAGGTCAGCCAGCAAATCCTTTGTTGTTGGGCCTGACCAATGGGACTTTGAAACACCAAGATCAAATGTGAGTAAAATAATATTTTCTTTGTTGTGATTATTTGATATTAATAATACCATTACCAGTGTTGTCTGACTGTTAATTACAAAATTTCCAGAACCTAAATCAGATGTCTTTTCTGGCATGTCCTGAGAAGTTCAGTGAGCCAGACAGTTTGGACTGAAAGTGACAATGACTGAATGTATTGTTTTAAATCACTCATTGCAGCTGGCTGAGGGATTCCCATAAAACACTCAGAATCTTTTGGGCACTACATACATTTACAAGTTTAATCCAGAACTGAAAAATCTGTGTCTCTACCAGAGCCAAACTGTCAGAATCTTTTCTTCCAGTCATAACTTGTAAAAAGTGTGATTTGGGATTTTGGTGAATATTGCCTCAGGAACGTTATTTGGAAATACTATAGAGCTGTGATGGAGATGTGATGGGAATTTTTTAAAGATTTTGTAGTATTTGTTTTCTTAAATTTTTCTGTCCTCTGATTTTGTATTCTTCATGAAGATTGAAGGCTTGTTGTCAGTGGCGGACACTCAGTCTGCAGCAGCAAGTTCAGTTACGAAAACACCACAAGAACAGGATGTGACTCCAAGTGTGGACAAAACATTCAAGGTACCACAATCTTCAAGTGGGATTTCAACAAAGACTGCAGCACGAGGTCCAACTGCAACTTTGGGATCAACACCGGGCAGCAAATTTACACCACGTACCAATATCTGGAATCTGATGCACATTGGTAATTACAATATTCCTACCATTTATCTATGATAATCTAATTAAAATTTTCATTGTGGACTTTTAACTCCATTTCACCATGAATTGAATTCAAAGGGGGGAATTGTTCTTATGATTTTCCTTTTATTGTATTTTTTGTTGTTGTTTTTTTTTTATAATATGAAATATATTTTTTTTAAAAATTAATTGTAAAACATCCTCGATAACAGTGGTGAAACCTCTTTGTGGTTCAGATGAAATGGAAGAATCAAATATTCAGTCAATACCTTATCATTTGTTGCAACTTTAGGACGAAACTTGAGAAATGGTGAAGGAAATAATTTCCAAACTGCAATACACACTTTTCTTACCTGTTTTGCACAGAAACAAAACTTGCATAAATAGAAGTTTCAGCAGAGTTTTTCAAAGTTTTTTTTATTTGTTTCTATGCCCATTTGACAGTGCAACATGCAGACCAGACTCCAGCTGAAAGAACAACTTCAGATATGTCTGAACCTCACTCAAGAGAATCTGGTCCATCAATCCTTAAACAAAAAGGCTGGGGTCAGGAGGTCACCTTATCACCCATGTACCCCTCGCGTACAAGGTATCTTGAATGCTATTATAGTCAAGTATTTTGCATACTGTTTGTATGTGCATATTTGTCCTTTAGAAAAAAAACAAGGAAGATGGAAACTTTGAAGAGTTGTGTTAAATCAGAAGACAACATTACCTCACAAATACATCGGTCTCAAAAAGTTTTTAATCGATTGGAATGACACTTATACATAATGACAGCGACATTTGGAGTGAGTGAACTATTTTCATGACAAAACCTGAAAAATCGGCAGAATGTTGCATACAACAATATGGCAAATACTCCTTGAGATATTTAATGCCATTTGTTAGCATCTGATTGCTTGGAACTGAACAGCTTGTAGTTCTGCAGCCCAGTGAGTTTAGACTATTTCTTGTGAATAATAACAAAGCCCATGATGATATAGAGCTGATAATCCAACACTGTGCAAGACAGAATTTGCAGAGCACAGCAAGTAGACAACATTAATTTGACCATCTACATTATATGCAGCCAGTCTCCTCAAAACACAGAGCATATATTGCAGAACTGCACCTTCTTCTCAGCACTACGAGAAACATATTGGCCCAAATCCACCATTTTGAATGTCAAACTCCATGGTACTCTGCCAGAACTGCAGAAAAACGTAGATTTTCTTAAATGAACAAATCTGCAGCTTTAGATTTGGTGAACGAAAGATGAAGAAGACATGAACTTTATGGAGTAAACTAGTCATGCATATGACATGTCTTCCTTTTTACCTTTCTGTTTCAGTCTTCTTTCACTGAAACTGGCTTAGTTAAACTAAGAGCATCAGTTGATCGCAGACGGTAAAAAAAATTAATGCACAGGAAGATATTTGATTTCCATATAGGCATCATGCTTTCCTATCACATAAAATGCGTAACATGACATATACATTGGTAGTTTTTATTTTAAGAGAGCAGATATTTGGATTCTAAAGTTCCTATCATATAAAATGCATTACATGACATATACTTCGGTAGTTTTTATTTTAAGAGAGCAGATACTTGGATTCTAAAAGTTTTGTGAATAACTGAAGGAGATGACAAATTTTTATGATTGCTTATTCTTTTCCTAGTGAAGGTAAAGTTGATTCACCCTCTTTTGGAAGAAAATCTTATAAGAGGACTCGAAGATCTTTTCACATCCCAGTTCCACAAGATGCAGACCCAGAAGAGGAAATCTCACTGGATGAGAATGCTGGTAAAAGGAATTACACTTTCACGGCTGTTAAACTTCGAGAAAGCTTGAAATCTGACAACAGACAATAAGCTTCGGTTCTGCTAAGTTGCTAGAAGCCCTTTTATCTTGATTAGGGATGGGGGACTGGGCTGTCCCAAGTGAAAGGGGGAAACGACACCGAATTTCATTTTTGAGGTACCGAAACATCTTTATGGAACTTGGCAAGTTTTGAACTTCTAATTAACAAATCACACCATCTTAACAAAACTAAATGTAAATTGTTTTTGTGTGTGTGGGTTGTTTTTTTTACATAAATCTTTAAAGCTATAGTTACCCAAGGCATATAGACTTACATTGGATCTTTGTCAATAAAATTGATGAAAGGTGATTAAGACCTTTGCATTTTCTTTTATCCTCACTGTGATCGATTTGTCTTCTTTCAAGTTTATTCTTCATGGAATATTGCTGATTGATTTTCATGTGGAAATTGATTTAAATTGCTCTTTCCTCTGAGCGAGTGCCTGAAACTATAGAGAATTTGCCGTGTTGGGGCTGGAATTGCATCTGATTATTTGGACAATGAATAATTTTATTTTAATCTGGTATAAATATGG
This sequence comes from Onchidella celtica, assembly GCA_963931925.1. Taxonomy (NCBI): domain Eukaryota; kingdom Metazoa; phylum Mollusca; class Gastropoda; order Systellommatophora; family Onchidiidae; genus Onchidella; species Onchidella celtica. The sequence continues at coordinate 55,984,624 of OZ007574.1, read as the reverse complement.
ATTTGATGCTTTATTAATAATGCTAGCCAACCGGGCAGAAGGTCAGACAGGGTAACAACAGATCAGTTCCGCCTACCGCTTGACACTTTAAAACGTTGTGAAGAACAGCTTTCTGATCATACTTTTAGAATCTACTAAAGGAAATTGCATCGTGATTTGGTCCAAATTTTATATGCTTAGCCTGCAGGCATGTCAAGGAAAATGTTGGAATGCATTCTTCTGTTCAACTCAGTTGTGGCCCAAAATCAATAAAAGCATGAAAAATATAGCGAACTTCAAGACCTTTTAAAATATGCCCGTGTCCATCTATACATCTTTCTATGCATAATATGCTGTTTTGTAGAATTTAAGGCTCAGCGGATAAAAAGCCTTTAGAAATTTCATGATAACATTGGATTGCTTACTTCAGTATGATAAAATTTTTGAACTGTGAATTGACAAAATTGCCTTCAGCATATCATGTTTGAGTTGTATATTTATATTTTTCAGTCTTAGCTCTTATTTTGTTGTACAAAAGAAATTCTGCTGATGAATTTATGAATGTTTTTGTGAAAAATAAAATTAATTTCATCTGCAGGAGAAAAGGACAATGTGCTTCCAGGCCAGCATTCTGCAGAACTCAATGAGAGTGATAAAAGAGCACTTACTGTGTCTCTGGAAAGAATTGATGAGGTTGACCTTGAAAATGGTGTCACCAAACTTGTCAGTGATGGTCAGGGAAGTCGCAGCAGTTCCAGGGCTGCATCAACTGCTGGGAGTAAAGAAGATGTTGTGTTCGCAGCTGATATACATCAGCAGGAAAGGACAGCTGATGTAGAAGAAGAACTTGCTGTTGGAGAGTTTGGTAGTTACATTGACAATACCGGGACTGATGTGCCGAACCAGATGGTAGAGGAGGAAGAACTTGCCTCAGGTGAAATTATTTTGAGACAGGAAGAGAACCGTGGAGAAAGCCAGTTGGTTTTATCGAGATCCCATAGATCCGACGTAATAGCATCGGGCTCATCCACTGTTGATGGGGGTGATGGAATTGTGGGAGGGGAGAGCCTTACTGTTCAGGTGAGAAATGATCGTGGTGTGGACACAATCAACAAGTCTACTGCTGTGCTGAATGAGGATGAAGTTAATGAGAACAATGATGAGGAGGGAGCAGCAGAGAACCAAGACTTGGGTGGTAACGACACACTTTTGTCCATTAGGCTTGAAAAGGGTTCCGCTGCTAGTCCAAGGAACTTGAAACATCCGCCGACACCTGACACACCAAATCGAAGTGTTTATGATTTGAGTGAAGGCAGCACTAGTAGCGGTGATCTGGAACTCTTTGAACTAAGAAGCACTGCAAAAAGTGACTCAAAGACCAAAAAACGACTCAGTGGCAATGAAAGTGCCTTGAAAACTCCACGATCTGCCTACAGAAGTGTGTCAAGTGCCTCACGGTCTGGCAAACACAGGCTGGACTCAAGTCCAGCGAATTCTTCAAGCAAGAGACCTAGGCTGAGCTACTCTGAGTGGAAATCACACCAAATGGAGAGAGGGGAGGGAAAGAGTCTGGCAACACCCCGTCACCTCCGAGCACCACGCTCTTCCACTCCGACAGATCGTTCCAAAAGAATTCTCCATTCTACCAAAATACAGAGTTCCATTCTAGCACATTTGTCTCATGATCCAGCCAACTTGTCTGGAGAAACTTCAGGTGTGGGTCAGATACCTGATTTCTCACCTATCAGGCCTGACACAAGAAATGCCAGACAAACAAGGGCTGAAAGCCTACAAGAACCAGCAGATATGGATGTCAATCACGGTAAAATTATTTCTTCTCTTCATTTTGCTCTTCGTATAATCTTACATACTGTGTTCCCATTTTGAAGCAACTGGAAGTTCTTCCATTTATGAAACATTGACGCACCATGTTCCTATTGAATTTAAAATTGAAATAGTTCTTGTCTGATAAACAGCTGTGTTCTGATTTTAAGATGCTTTTATTTTTGTACATTAAAAATTTTATTTCATGCATTGAATGTTATTGCTGCGTCAAATCAGCTTTATTTAAAATTAAAGAGCTATAATCTCAAAATCAGTTGTCTTTGGATAGCCTGACTATGATTATTTATCATTATTTAACATATTTTTTTGACAAAAGATACTATGTACAATAAGATGAAACAGTGTGTGTGTTTAGCATGCACAGATTTCACACCGCCTCCTTGTTGAACGATGTCGTATTTTATAAAGCCAATATAGGGAAAATATACGATTTTGTTCGTGTTCAGCTATTGCTGTAAACCTTGATTGAAGTCACCACTTGTTTTGTAAATTATAGCTTCAGTCGCTGTATGAAAACTGGCTTTTTTTTTTTTAAGCCACAATAGCACTATAACAAATCTGCATCATCAATTTATCAATTCTTTTCATGTAATGTGCCATGAGCCCCGCCCCTGATCAGGGCGCAAACTGTGTGCACAATGTTTTTAGAGGCGCGAAGAGGGGAATGTCTCATCTTATGGTTTCTAGTATCTTTCCTTTGACCCAGCAGGTGAAGAGAGTCATTCCATGCATGCTAAAACTGCTGATGGTCAAGCCAGAAAGGTATGCTGTATTCAGAATCTCTAGCTTGAAGTCAGTGGAACTGTTAATTTACTTGGCTTTCTCAAATATATGTGCAGTGGAGTCCATGTAAACTGAACTTTGGTAATTCAAATTTCTGCGAAATTGAGTTGATTTTGAAATGAGTATTTTTTGCTTCTTTATTTCTATTAAACATTTATTGCTAATTCGAGTTCGAACCGTCCAATTTCTGATAAATCGAGCAGATCGAGTGTGCTCATCCTCAATGTAACTTCTGATTTCCAACCCCGTAACAACCTATTTCCGCAAACATGCTGACACAGGCCTGTTCAACAAATCTTTACTCTTAGCAGCGAACGAGAGGGAGGGCAGAGGTGCCAAAAATGATGCAGTGGGTGGCAGTGGTACGGATGGGACCCTTATTGACCAATGATTTCAGCCAACAAACTCGCGTCCTTGACATAGTGTTCGCATTATGACCAGTAAATTTATCGACTGTTGACGGAACCACAACATGTACAGCCAAGACACAGTATACCATGTAGAACCAGGAGTCTTGCATTGTGTCCACTGTGCTAACACAGAGCCATTCTGCTACACACTTACATAATACTCGCTAAACTATACAGCATCACATGACTGTATTAAACTTTAAAAATATATAATCATGTCAAGGCCCCGGAGGAACAAAGTCCTCACCTACATTAGGTTCTTAGCACATCAGTACTGCAAATAACTCACTGTAGTGTCTATACATTTACCACACTGCGCTCGAGTTTGGGGGGGGGGGGGGTTACGGCATTATTACATTTGAACATCATACATAGGAGAATGCGTTTATCAATTAATGATGTCCCACACAATACATGAGGCTAAGATAAAGACAGGCAACAAAGTTTGCTGACCAGAACTACAAGGCCTAAACCATTCCATGCTGCTTTCTTGTTTTACTGCTACGGTACGATCACTTCTAAAAAAAAAAGTAATCAAAATATCTCATACAGGTGCCTATGAGTTTTTGTGTATGTGTGTAAGGAAGGGGGGGGGGGGTCTGCATGAAGAGATGTAATAATTACATGTATGGTATGGGGCAAGCAGCGTAATTGTGGTTATTTCTTTGTCCAGAGGTAAATCGAAGTACAGTCCATTTCCCCACGACTTCGAATTATACGCACTCCACTGTAATATTTTCTCTTTCTGTGTCTTTGCCACAGCCTACCTTTAAGATGGACAGCTGAAGACAGTTCAGAATGTCTGAAAATAGATTTATAATAACATTCTGATTGGCGTTTTTTTTAAAAGCAAGCACATATTTATTATTATTGAGTTTCCAGTGATTCTGTTATATTTTCTCTTGCTTCATGTGATGAGCTGTTCCAAGATTATGAGGGAATTATATACATACACCCTGAATTTCAAATGGGCATTGATGTAGCGGTCCTTTAATATTAAATCATTCAGCAGTGGAGGATCTGAGAAACACTAAAAATTTTCAAGTTAGCTACCTTGTTTCAAGTTATTTGTTTAGTGGGGATACAAGAAATGAACTGGTGCCCAAGTCCTTTTCACATTTGCTCCAAAGAGGTGCACAGTTTACAACATAACACTATTCACAGTTGTATTTAACTGTGTTGGGGGGATGTTGGCAGTCCTTTCAGTCAGTATCATAGATAAGGCAAGCATGATTGTGTATATTTCTGATAATTTACTATTCTGAGTGGAAGAGACAGGAAATCAATCACAAAACTAAATCTGAGTAGAAGAGATATAGTTAGAAAATCAAATGCAAATATTTTTTAGTCTTCACACTGACATAGTGTGAGTATTTTTCTAATGTTATTTGTCTTGTTATTTTATCAAGACTGGCCTGGACTTGGAGTCGTCTGATGATGAGCTGCCAGAGTAAGTCATGTTTTTTTAATGTTATTGACCCTTTGGAGACGGGAATATTTTGGTTGTTACCCATAGATCTAAAAAGATGGGGGTTCACAGGACAAAAAAAAAGCAATGATGTGTTTTACAACAGCAGGAAGATCTGCCATTGATATACACAGATCTACTGATTTTATAAAGCATGTACTCCCACTGGCTATAAAACCACGACACAACTAATCAGAGCTGTTTTCTCAATGGGCCGATAATCGGCCGATTGGTCCTTTTCACTATAATACAATCAGGCCAATGATCGGCCCCATTGATTTTCTCACTGTAAAATAATTGCGCTGGTCATTGGCCCTACTGTCTTCTAAGGATTAAACCCTCACAGTGAAAGCTTTGCTTTTTTTATACCTAATATTATATGATCCTTCCTTCAGCTTCTTCTCAGACCTCTTCAGTCTTTGCCCCCACCCTGTGAATCCTCTTGTTTTGGATGTCCCTGTCTTATGAGCAGTTTCTTTTCCTGAGAATGTTCAGAAATTAATTTTGGAATTAGATCCTTCTCTACATTTATACTAATACATGTATACAGTGCACCTACCTAATTTACTTTACCGGTTAGTTTAACGTTTAGTTTGAGAAATTAAATAAATTGATCCTGGTCCCATAAGGTATATGTGGAGCTGTGGGATACTGTTCATTGTTTGAACCAATGTTTGAATTTAATATCTTGGGCAGGGGAAGGGTATTCCAAACTACAGAATGCTGTAAGCCAGAGGCCTCCTGTATAATAGAATACAAATAAAATCTACATGTATGTTCTCCCCCTGGTTTGATAGTAAAGATAGTTTTTCTTGTTTGTTTTTTTTTTGTGTGCGTCAATCAATTGTTAAGGTATTTACCATATTGTGGCCAGGCATGAGCTGTGTGTGTTTGTGGTATTTTACTGTGGGTCGTAGATAACAAAATATCAGACAGAAAAACCAAAGTTCAATCACTACACTTTTTTCAGTCCTCTTTGTCTTGCTGTTGCTGATTTAAATACATTTTTATATGCCATATGTCATCTCTTTTCCATGAGACATTTATCATGAAACTGAAATCTTAAGTATTGACATTTGTATAATTTTATTGCAGAGGCATTTCTCATATGAAAACTCCAAATATTGATATGAATAAAAGACCCCGTTCACTGACTGTTCAAAAACAAGGAAGTAGACGCATCATTTCTAAGGTTGGATCAAAGTAAGTTTTGTTTCCGCTACATACTCACATATAATATACAGTTGTTAGTTTGTTGTAGAAATTGGTCCTCAGAAGTGTCAACATTTCATCCCCTTAGAATGCCAAGATTCTAACTCCCTTCCATCAACTTTTGAGAAACCGAGGATTGAAGTTTCATGTGGTCATAGCTTTGACAGCAAAGATTTTTTTTTTTCTTTTTAGTAATACTTTACAAATTACACATCAAATCAGCTTGATACTTTGACAAACAATGGAGATGGCCTGTAGAAGTAGTTTGTAGTGTGTAACTCAGTTCAGCCAAAAAGTGGAGATAGAACCTTGACATTCTAAGGGGAAGATTTGTTGCAGATTCTCACTGTGAACTGTCGGCGTCTTCATGTTTTGTGATAGTTGATAAAAGTTACTTTTTTGGGAAAGACTTATTGACCCCACAGGCCTTGATAATTTTTTTTACATAGCAATCAGCGCAGAACATAATCAGGCATTAATGCACTGTCTTGTATAACACAGGTGCCATCAGCTTCTATTTTTAATACCACGCCAAGTAATTTTAGATGTACTGGTTCCTTTAGTGCATGTTCCAATTGTTGGATGTTATAGTGAAATGTGTGTAAATATATTGATCTTAAAAGTACATGCACTGAGAAAAATGTAAAAGTTGCATGTGACTATATTCAACAGATCACCGACAAAAAGGAAAAACACAGAAGACAAAACGCATAAAGGAGGTAAGCAGCCTGCGAAAAGAACTCAAAAACTCCCAGCAACAGCACTAACCCGCAGTTCTTTGAAATTTTTTGCACAACGGCACTCCATGATGAAGCTCTCAAAGGATGCCATAGAGGAGATTGAGAAAGTGTAAGTAATTTGCCCTCTTTTAAAAAAAAAGTACACTGTCATTGCTTTTTGAGACATATTGGGTTTTTAGAGGATAGTTGTATGTGTTTGACAGGCGAAAAGAGATACACGTACTAATGTCTTACATTGTGATGACTTATTTAGATGGAAAGGGAAGACTACCCCAGCTTTGAAATCATTAATGCCTAGTAATCATATCTCAAATATGGCAGACAGAAAAAGTTGTATGTGGTAAAGCCTCGCGTAAGAAATGATACTGAGACGATACAATAAAACACAAGGAAAAAGGAAAGACAGATCGAGCTTTCGGTTATAAACCGTCTTTAGGAAAACAAAAAAACAACAAACAAAAAAAAGAAAAAAAAAAAAAAAAAAGGATGGAAATGCTACATACAATTTTTTCTTTTTGCCGTATTTTGACTTTGCTTCAAGCCTCGCTGTGACCAGCCAGATTTTCTGTGGTTTTTATATAATGTAGTAATCATTTTGTGTTCCTCGTTTATTTCATTACACTGTACAGGTCAGAGATTTTCTGGGATGACACTTGTAAAGCTTTGGAAGCTTACACCTTGCATGGTGGCAGGAAGATTGTGAATGAGCAAGATGTAATTTTACTCATGAAGACGTAAGTTGTTTTCATAAGAATGAATGAGGTGATAAACATACGTGTGTCACAAAAGATGTTGGTAATGTGACCATCAGAGATAATGTTAAAGAGAACGAAACTGGAATGTTTTGAATATTATTTCAAAATATTTGGTTTATATTATATCCATAAGGTCATCCATGCCTGGAATTTTAAGTGCAATCCCCGTGCCTCTTTGATAATTTGTTTCATCTATTTCAAAGAATACTAGTCCATGCTTATATTGGATGTAATACTAATAGTGTTTGATTTTTATTTTCTTGGACAACTGTTTACAGTGCTTTTAGAGAAAGCAATTTAATTTCACTTCCAGTTCACCCATGAAACCATCAGAGATAATACGAAAAAGAAACAAACCCTGAGTGATTTACACATTATTTCAAAATGTTTAGTTTTTAGAGGCAAATGTTGATACTTCATGCTAGTACTGGGGATGGTTCGAAATGCTTTGAACGTGGCCAGTATTTGATGACTTAACATGCTCATGGAAATAAAAAAAAACAATAGGTCAAATCTTTACTGATTAAAAATCTATGGAGGTCAAAATACAGGTTTTTGTTTCCACTCATACATTTTTGATTTTGTGGAAAAGGAAATGAATAATTGATTATCTCATCACTGAGTAGACAGAAAACATTAGTGGTAAATGGAAGGTGTCACGATCACGCGCGTGAAGATGGTCACGACCACGTGTGTGATGAGTACCTAACTTATCTACCTTTTAAACCCAGCTAACAAGCCAAGCAAGCAGACCAGCGATCAACGGACATATGGAGTGAGATTTTAAATTAAACGATATTTAATTATAAATGCATGACAAAACTTATGTCAAAACATTCAACTCATGATAATCACATACATAATCACAAAAACAGATATTTCAAATTTACTCTTGGGGATCATGGCTATTCTCTATTCCCCGTTTCACATCTAGATCTAATCCCTCTGTCCATAAACTTAACTACGTATACTTAATAGTCTCTGTCAACAGCTGCCCTCCTCGTTGATGCAGTTTCACTTCTCCAGAGTTCACACAATCCTTTCTAGATCTTTAACTTCGACGATAAAAGGGGAAACAGACGCCCCTGGCTACTCACAAATAAGAACACACAGTTCACACCCGCCATCGTAGATTACTTGTTCCTTGAGGGGTTATCATCCCGTCCTCAGGACTCTTCAACTTCTACAAACACACAGAACACCGACGGTTCACACCCGCCATCGTAGATTCACGAGCTTCTGATGGGTTCCCATCCTATCATCAGAACTCGTCAACTTCTGGTCCCCATGGCACGACCTTCCACTTGTCGCCCGGACCGATAAATTCTTCTTATTGGGAAATAAATGTGAACATCATGGATCCCTCACACACCTAACACTTCTGGTCCCCACTGGCACGACCTTCCACTTGTCGCCCGGACCGATAGATTCTGCGTCTTCCTTTAGGAATGAATAACTTGGGAACCACGTGTGTCGAGCTTCTCCTCTACTTATACTCTCGAGGTTTTTGCACACGCGACTAGTTTAAAGCGAGTCGTGTGTATCTATCCACGCTCGTCAACAATGTTAAAAACCGTGTTTTCCCCTGCTAAGCTCACCCCCCTAGACTCGTGGCGCACAAGGCCACCGACCTTCCTCGTGATAGTAATCTTTCATGCTAGTCAACAACTTAAAAACTCCCCTTCTCCCCTACTAAGTTTACCCCCTCTATACTCGTGGCGTACAAGGTCATCAACCTTAATCGTGACAAAGGTAATATGGATGTTGTATTAAGTTCCAAATGTTTAACCTTTTGGTTGCTTAGAGTGGCAGTGTGCAGAGCTCAATTTGGCCATGTTTTCAAATACTCTGAACATCTAAATATAGTATGTAGTTTTTACAGCTATTGACTGCCATACATCACAGGTGCAGTGTTTATCATTTTCTTCTTGTTGTAGCATTGCCATTTTTATGCAACAGTTTTCATACACCAGTTGTTTCAGTCAGCATTCAAGGGGGTTATTTTCTCTTTTGCTGCAGGCAACGTTTGATCAAGGGAACAGAGGATCTGCATGACAGGATCAGAGAGCTTCTGCCCATGGAACTGAGAGCAGAACTTATTCCTATGGCCAAGCCATAGAGTATAGAGGATTTTGACCATAAATTTCAAATTGAGAGAAAGAAAACGGGGGCATTCCTTCGGTGTGGCTTTTCTAGATTTGTTAATATAAAAAATTGTTAAAGGATTATTGAGCCAGGATGCTAAGAAAGAATTATCGTAGTGGCAAAAGATCAGGATGCTCGGCCATTTTTGGTTTGTTTTTATTTTCCACTGTTTACAGAATGTGATTTTTTAAACAGTTAGGTTCTGTTGTACTTGTTGAGATATTTCTGTTGCTTGAGATATTATCACCTGTCCTGGTAAGGCAAAGTGGTAAAAGTCAATGACAAAGTTGTAAAATATACTTTTCCTTGCAAGGCAGAATAGCAAATATCACACTTCCTTCCAAGGTATAGGGAGCAATATTTCAGTTCTTTCAGGTCTTTCACTTTCTTGAGATTTCACAGGATTTCTTTGCTTGCATTTTTTTTCACAACTTTTTTCATACAAGCTGTCACGTCATTGGTAATAATAACATTCAGTGACGTGGTACTTATATGATACCTGTGTAAATTACTGTGAATAAAAACCTTGTATACAATGTACATTACTACTTGTTTGGGTACCAGTATTTTTTCAAAGAATGGTTGCATGTGTGCTAAATTTGTCAGCATTTTGGAGGTCTTCAAAAGTAAAACTGCAGATTGGAATAAAACTGTGCATCAGCTTTATTTCACTGTTGCATGGGGTACAATGATACAATTTCTGCTCGCACACACTATAACATACATTCAAAAGAAACAGCATGATAAAGTTCTAATACATGTATACCAATTTCATTAAATTTGTACAAGATTGTCAAAGGTGTCACAAACTTTGATCCCTGAGACAGTTTTACTGATGACGTTCTTGTCATCATCCTGCGAATAATGATTTATCATCATGTCAAGGGCAATCTGGATAATTACAAAGTTTTATTATTTTTTCAACATGCTAATTGCATCACCTTTCTACATGATGCAGGTAACTTCTGTTGGGTGTCCAATAGAAATGGATTTGGGCCCACGAGAGATCCAACTCCAGACTCACATATACCCATAGAAGTTCGACCACTGCTACATATAGGCCTACCAGTCTCTATCATGCAGTATCTAGATAGTATAAAGTTGAGCACGTATAAGTCGAAACCACAGATCATATAGTGAACAAAGGCCTCAGTCCTGAATTTATTTCTCAACATTCTTTGCAATTATTTCATACTAGCTGAGGTCCTTGGCCCTGCCCGGGATAAATCGGTTTGAATATTGGTTTCAGTTCTGGGAGGTTATTATGGACCTGCTTCATCTGGCCTGTTCCTATTTGTTTATTTTATTTTTGTTTGTTTGTTTTTAAATAAGTCTTACTGCTCTGCCTTTGTGAGTTGACACCCTGCGCATCCCGTACAAAAGCATGATTTGCGCACGGGTTAGTGTGTTTAATAGTGAACACATCGCAGGAAGTGATAACGAAACCTTAAAATGGCGAACTATGACTCGAAATAGCTCTAAATGATGGCGAAACAATAAATTTCCAATAAAAAAAACTACACCGATTTGAGACTTCTATTAAAAACTGTGCACCCTTACATCCATTCTGATGCACCATTTAAAATTTGAAATCTGAGTGTTGAGTGGTTCAGAAGCCTTTTGCAACGAAAAATCTCAAGTCCACAAATATATATAGTATAGATAAACCTCAAACTGTGACACAGATTCGTTGAATCATTTTCCTGCTGCAAGCATGATCCAAATAGCCTAGAAGTAGGGGGATAAAAACAATAACTTGACGCCAGAAATGTCTTTTCCATTGCACAGGAAAGATGAAAATGTGGGCAGTACCGGTATCTGGTATTTTTGCAGCTGATTTTGTCTGTGTTCTTTTTTCATGTCGCAAATCTGTCTGTTAAATGACCACTTCAATAAAGGACATGTACACCAACGCCCTAAACAGATGAGCTGAAACTTGTCAATTTGTTGTGATTTCCATAAAAAAGAATGCAAATTAAAATATGAAACACTGTAACACTTCATAGATCACATAATGTACTCTAAAGTCTGTGTATATTCACATAATGTGTATACTATCATGACCGTCTTGCACCTACATGGACTTAATCCTTAAACCTGACACTCGGACAATGACATGAATTTCTGTTTTTGTAAAAAAAATATTTCTCATGTCCTGTCCAACTCTTGAAATACATAGGACAGTCCTGTAAAAACTAAGGGCAGTTGGCAGTGGCCTGGTGTTGTCACTGTTTAGCAAACCATACACAATGGAATGAAATGAGATAGATGGTCTTGGCATGTGCAAATCTGCAAATATCAGCAAACAGTGCTACTGATAGTTTGAATGTAATATGATTTACATGCATAAATCACTTCCTCTTCACTTCATCATCACTTGCGGTTGAAAAGTTATTCTCGTCATCCAGTCCTACAAAACTATCATGTTCTTCGTCCTCAAAGTTTCTTTCCAGCAGCCTGTATTTCATTTTACTGGAGCTTTTCTTCTGTGCTTTTAATTTGTCCTTCTGAAAAGCTAACTGTTTCACATTAAAGGCTAGATTGTGTTCTGTGGTATTCTGTTGAGAATCTCTACCTTGAAATTTCACATTTGTTTTCTTGGCTATCACTTTTCGCATCAGATCATTCCTTGGAAGGCCGTATAAATTTGATCGAAAGTTAAGGTCACTTGTCAAATTAGTAGTTTCACTTGCACCTGGACTTTTTTCCCACTCCTCTGTTGCTGAATGTGCAGAAGAATTGCCATTCTCCCACCCTGCTTCCCTGGAGAAAGAAACATCTGTTCCATTTTGTGCTGATTGGAAACCCGGAGCCCCACCACTCGATCTATTCAAATCCATCGGACCCAGTTTTGTGGAAAGATCTTCCTCTGGTGAACTCCATCTATTGGGATTGGATAACTGTGCACTTGCAACAGACATGGTTCTCTTATCCTCGGAAGATGGAATATAGTCGGGTCCATAATCGGCGATCTCCAACAACTGATGAAGGGCTGTCAGGTCCCCATGTTGCCTATCCTTAACAAATGTTACAGGTGGAATACGGCCAAGAACATGATAGGAGATTAACAGGCCTCTGGTGAGAGTACAAAAAATTAGATATAATAAGTACAAAAATCTAAAATAAGTACGTATGCATAAGGGGTAAGCCAAAGCAAGGTGGCGTAGGCCCCAGATTTGTGGCTTGTCACCTAATTACAAATGTATTATTACTATTATGCATCACACTAAAACTCTACATACTCACTGCCCATACCGCCACAGTGTGGGCAGTCAGTAGTGTTTTAGTGTGATGCATAATAATTAGGTGGCGAGCCACCAATCTGGGGCCTATGCCAGCCTTGGCCTGGCTTACCCCTAATACGGCAGAACTTCATAACAAAAGACAAAAATCTAATATATAAATAAATTTTATAGGATAAGACTACAAATTCAAATACACTGTAAACGGCAACCAGCCCAGCACAAAAAGAAAAGGTCTCCCAAAATGTAAAAACCAGTGGAATGTCTGATTTCACCGAAGTTTGCTTTTTTGTTCCTGACCGGAAAGGCAGAGCCTAAAGCAAGTCAAGAAAGTTAATGAGCATTGTAATAATGCTATATGAGATATATATGCTATTTTGTATAGTAATGGTCCTGTCATGTTTGTGTTTTATGGGTTTGGATTAGATCAATCAGAGATGACTAGTGGAATATGCCAAACTTGTTTTTGCTTAGGATTAATCATACTGAAAGAATTCTATAATACTTCAGGGCTGTCAGAATTACGCGGGTCCACAAAAATCCAGGACTGAAGAAGGTCCAGTCATCTGTGTTGAAATCTCGGTTTCTTCAAATCCATCTAGAGCCGAGTACAGTACATCGTCATGGTGCTGACCTTTTGGCCTAAGTCATTTTTTGCACTTCTGAGAAAATCGCAAAAAACGTATTTAGATTCTTTTGCAATGCAGTCAGACTTAGCCCAAAATGATTCTAGATAAAAGTGGCCATCATCCACGTTGGCTGAAACAACCCCAGAACCAAAATGGCCTACGTCTATGAAGGAGTTAGGCCATTACACTATACAGAAAGTTTTATTTCCAGGATAATGGCTTGGCACTTTTGAATGATTTTTACATTAACAGATGCACCATGGATAAGGCAATGATGTAGCAGGTACATTCTGTTTTGGCCTAAGTCTGACTTAGGCCAAAAGGTTAGCACCATGACGTCATTGTATATTGAACAGAACTGTGCAGCCAATGAAAGGAAGTCTAAAATAACCCCTTTCATCAGCATGAAGATGTTGTTCGATTTTGTATGCTCAAATATGAGGAAGTCATTAGGCAGAAGCAAATCACACGAGCTTGACTAGCATTCTGCTGGGCCAAGTTCAAGGGTTGGTATCATTTTTCACTGACAGTGACAGCCCTGATACATACAGAGTAAACAACTGTTTATTACTATTTTAAATGACTGCAACATGATGACTAATACTAATACTCTGCAAGGTTTACTTGGGTTAAATCTGAAACAAATGAGTAGGGTTCACTTGACAGCACAAATTTGCACACGACTTCTGTTAGCTGTTGTTTATCCTCCATTATTTGCTATCAAACGTAAAGCAATCTGAAATCAGCAAATGAAACAGAGTGTAGAGAGTTTGTTTCAAATCCTGGCCCAGGAAGCTGTTTCATTCAGCTTCTGAACTGATACCTACTCATTTATCTTTGATTATTCAAAGACCAAGTGAACAACAGCACATTTTTCTGCAACTTATACATTTTTCATACCTGAGTGCAATGTAAGACATAAATGGCTTTTTAATCCAGCATCAAGGGATGTGGATTTCTGCAGTCCCGGTGAAAATGGATGCATTACAGTGCAGTTGTTATACATTGTCACGGTCATTCTACAATTGCCTAGGTAATTTTTTGTGTATTTTACTATTTTGAGACAAAATGCTCACCTTAATCAGACGATCACATTTCACAATTCAACAGTTACAATGTTCTGTTTCCTTGACTTATGAGATTTTAAACAAAACCCACATCCACTTAAATCACCATTTTAGACTGTTGAGGGAGCGTAGTTTTAAATACAAAGCCAAGTAGAGAAAATACAGACTTGTGTTCACAGTTCAGCTATAGCTTTCAATGTAGAATACTACGCTCCCCTAACAATAGCTCACTATATTCGAAGTAATCAGTTTTTTTGATTTTCAGTAAACACGAAAACATGACAGGCAATTGTAGAATGATCGTGATGACATGAGTTACAATAGAGAATGAACAAAATACAGTTACCTGAGTTTCTTTTCATGAGACTGGAGCAATTCTTCCACTTCAAATGCATCAGAACGACTGCTGTCCCAAAATACATGTATGCCATCAAAATTTGGTAACATCCGAACCTGTCAAAATAAAAGGCGCAATTTAATGTAGACCTATGATGGCAGAATGAAAAATCAATTACCATTATCAACAAATTTGCGCCGCAGCACTGAAGTTTGGCATACTGCAAATGAGATTCTGATGTAGTCTTAGAAATTGGGCAACACATGTACATTGTATATTCTTACCATGTTTGCTACACATTGAACTTTTGTGGGAATGCAAAGCAAACTATAAAAGTCTAAACTGTATATTTTAGAGAGAAAATATATATTTGCATTGACAGATTTTGCAGTCTGAAGAAATAGGAATGAACTCATCTCAAAATCTAATTGGCATTTTGAATAAATAGAAAGGGCAAGTTCTATACGCATCACAGGTCCGAGAAATACTAGGTATAATTTATGTAAACATGACCCCTCAGCTTCGATCCTGACCTCAGAATGAATGGGGTCTATTATGAAAAGTTCTACCCATGTGATAAAGTGCAGCAGAGTACTTTCAACTGTTACCTGAAATGACACTTGTACCATGGTCTACTTCTATGGTGTTTTATTATTCTCTCTGCCTTGTTGACATCATTGTTAGTACAATAAAATGGCATTTGCTCAACCACGAATTGCAGTGATTTCCCACACTGTGCATCAGTTCTGAGTTGTGGCAGCTTGCTCAAAAGGCTGGATGATAAATATTCCTTCACCATTTCAGTTCCTGGTTGTGGTTCCTTTAAAACCCTTTTGCTGCCAAGCCAAAACCCTCTTCCACCCTTTAGACTACCAGAATAATGGATTATCAGGAAGAAAGACAGCAGGAACTAGTATAAAATCAATAATGCAAAACATGCTGGAACAATGTTGGCAGTTTTAGCATGAAACAGCGATAACGATACATCCACTGTGCTGTAGCAGTTTTCCGCAACATATGTATGGCACTCCAGAAAACCTGTCGCAGGATGACGCACAGGCTGCTTTTGAGATACAGGCCTACAGAGTCATTTCTCTCAGTTTCCCTGGTTACTACATCTGACACTTTAAACGGCCATATCTCAAAAACTATTTGAGATTTGACTTCAAATAAAAAAGCAAAATACACAGAAAATGTCCCTCTTTCATAATAGCAGTATATCTCAAAATGTGAAATTTGACCCCATATGACCCGTTTTCCTAGAGCACCACACATATGATGGCAGAAAGTGCCTTGTAGTGGGTTAACAAATCTTAAACAATTCTTAGTCCCACGGGAGAGCTGTGTCTCCTGGAAATACTTACAGAAGTAATAAGCACTTGCTTATTGAGAATTTCCTCTGATAGCTCCCCAGTATTGATGAGCTGGCTGACCCTGTCATACAGGACATGGCTAAGCTGAGTGGCTCGGATTCTTTGGGCGGGTGTTACCCCTCGCTTGTTTGTTTTATGCAGTGTGCCACCCAATTCCAGTGGCTGTGAGAAGACATGAGATTAGACGTTCTACTTAGGCTCTGCTTGTGGAAGAAATCATTCACATATTACAAATCCTAGTAAGACTGTTTAGCTGTTTTCATATTAATTTATACATATTCACTATTTTTCTATGAAAGCTCTCCCCCACCTTCCACAACATCCAGTAAAAGTCTATAAAGTATATCATTAAGTCATCCTGTTGCCCAATTCACTCATTCATACTCGGCGAATATTTCTATATTGATGGTTAAGGCAACAACAACAAAAAAATGCACATTGAAAAGAAGTAGACAATACTAACCTCTCCAACATGAGACTGGTACCACTTTTTTCTGTGAGGCACAAATAAAAATATAATGTACAGACTTCAGAAATACCTGAATAAATGTACCTGAAACATAAATTAAACTCAAACACATGAAAATAAAAATAAAATCCGTGTTGAATACTGAAAATTAAAGACCCTCCAGAAATACGCTAACAACAGTAAAAACAGCACACACCCCCCCCCCCCTCCATTATTCCCCAATATATCGACAGGTTTAGTGAGTCAGTTGTTTTCGCCATGCTCAACATTATATATTAATCTGTCCCCGCGGAATTATGTGTCCGCCGCGGCCGCGTAATCTCTACTTTTTCCCGGATTTTTTTTTTTTTTTTCGTTTTGGGCTGCAGTCTAGGCCGAGACGTTAATATTTTGCGATATTCCGAACCTACGAAAAGACGACTATAACTGGAGTAATTTCCCTTAGGTTTAGTCATAGCAGAGAGTATAGTAGAGGGTTCACTATTGGTCGATTTGCATTGTGAGACACGGGATACTCCGCGAAACCATTGTTAGCATGGAGTGGAAAGTAGGTCGCTGCGGTAAACAAAACCAGTTTGTGCATTTCCATGGGGTGTAAGAACTTACAAACGGATCTAAATTGTTTCAGTCAGCCCAAAAAATATGAACAAACCACACTAAACAGATATATGCACACTATCCTTGGCGAAGAAGGTCTCTTTCAATTCTTCAATTTCCTGTTTACCGCAGCGACCTAGTTTCGCGATTTGGCGGAAGTGAGATCTCTCTATACATGTACATCTATACTCTGGTCATAGCAGAGAGTATACATCTATACTCTCTGGTCATAGCAGAGAGTATACATATCTATACTCTCTGGTCATAGCAGAGAGTAAAGAGAGGGCTCACTTCCGCCAAACTGGGTCGCTGCGGTAAACAAGAAATTGAAGAATTGAAAGAGACCTTCTTCACCAAAGATAGTGTGCATATCTATTTACTGTGGTTTGTTCATATTTTTGGGCTGATTGAAACTATTTAAAAGCATTTGTAAGCTCCTACGCCCCATGGAAATGCACAAACGGATATTGTTTACCAGTTTACCGCAGCGACCTACTTTCCGCTCCATGCTAACAGTGGTTTCGCAGAGCCTCCCATGTCTCGCAGTCGCAGTGCAAATCGACCAATAGTGAACCCTCTCTATATAATATTCATGTATCTATACTCTCTGGTCATAGATTATCGAGTTTCCTTTGTTCTCAATCTCAATCTCAAAGCGCAATCCATGATTCCTATCGTTAACACTTTCATCATAGATCTTCGTTTACTAGTGTAGACCATTACACTTACAGTATCTCTATGGTGTAGACTCATTACGGTACCTCCATATAATATATATCGATCAACTTAACAATCTTTATTTTATCTGTGAAATTTTCTGTTTTTTATATTACGGTACTTATTTAGATCTGCATTCCTGCGATAGTGTTCAGATATGAGATCCATTTTTAACCAGGCCTATTCACTGGTGGCTGCCAAGATAGATAAATATAATGCTAATTATGTCTGTGGATGGGCAGCCAGAACTTCCTTTTCTGCATGATGTGCAGTTTTTTAACCCAGCAAAACTGGTGCTGTTTCCTTCACATGCATCCGCACTACCAGGGGTTCCAGTGCTGATGGAGGTACCGGCTTGTTAGTTAAAGCGCTACAGAGAAGATTTGGGGCCTGCAGCACTACGGAATGCGCCACCTTCTGGGGTTGATCTGCAGCTATTCTGGAAAGGTGTTTATCATGATGTCCCTACATTGGCACAGCTTGCTCTCCGGTCCATGTTCGCGACATGACAACCAACAGCGCAGATCTTGCGGAATGCAGTTTCAGCCTCTACAATCTGATTCACACGGAGAGGAGGAGAAGCCTGGGGGAGGACACGATTGCAAAACTGTTGTTTCTATTTTATTACATCAACAACTTTGCCGGTCTTGATTTTTTTGAGTAATGTTGTTTTTTTTTCCATTAAAATGCGAATACATGTATCCAGGTAGTCAGTTCTTTTGGTTTTAATTCAATGGTGTTGTGTTATTAATATTATTAAGCCTTTTTTGGTCAGATAATTAAATTATAGGACTTACCCACAGGTCGCATAATTTTTGCATAATTTGGAGTTTTGGCTTGCATAATTTGAAGATTTTTTTGCATAATTCCGCGGGGACAGATTAATGCCAGTGTAAACAGTTTTACAGTAATACAGTAAAACCTCGTTATACCGCCAAGTAAGGGGCAAACAGAAAATTGGCGGTATAACGAGAATGGCGGTACAACGAAAATACCATGTAGAACAAGGGAAATAAGTAATTAAGTAATTTACCAACATTGGGCTGGCTAACATGTCTAAAATAATGCAGTTATCTCCCTTATCTCTCCACTAGACATAAACCTCCGTTGTCATTAATTTGAAGTTTACATTGCTTTCATTTGTATTATAAATTTTTGTTGTTGTTTTTTGTGTTTATGTGTGTTGGAGTTTATTTATTCAGGAAATCGCACCTTAAGAGTAAAAGTATTATGTATTGCAACACAACAAATAATGCTACATTACAATTCAGCAACAAATGTGCGTTGTTTGCATCTTACCCCGCGACCGGTACGAACCAGTTGAAGCATCACCTCGCGCGCGCTTAAGTTCGTTCGCAAACTCTCTATTGAACTGTGACCCGTCTTTCCCACTGCATGCCCCATCAGTAGGCCTATCAGGACTTCAAAAGCGAAGACTGTGTTGTAGGATTGGTGTTTGAGCACTGTGGCGCCAAGTGATGTTCCGACTGTTAGCTGGATTTAGGTACATGTAGATGTGGGGAATGGGGGTTAAATTTACGTTGGCGCTATAACGAGCAATATTTACTATACTCAAGTTATGAATGTAGCAGCCAAACTATTGGCGGATGGCGGTATAACGAGATTTTTAGTGACTTTGTATAGGTGTCAGATCCGTACCACGGCGAAAAGCTGGCGGTATGCGGGAATGGCGGTATAAGGGGTGGCGTTATAGCGAGGTTTTACTGTACATTGTAATTCTGTATGTATGCCTCCTTATTCATAAATAATAAAATAGACTGGTTCTCCATGTTGGGTGCAAAAGATCAAAGTGACAGTAAGAAAATATAAGGGACTGAGAACAATGCTGTGTCAATTTCAGATTTCTGCAGTTCAACTTTGTGACGTGGTCATCGTTTTACTTAGATTTGATTTACAAATTCACTGCACTGCTACAACCTAACTTTCGCCTCCTCCCCTTTTTTTCTGTTATTTTAAGTTACACTACTTAAGTGGCAGGGATGAGCTAGGATGGGGTGATAACAATGTGAAAAGGGGCGAGGTTGACTAATGGTAGACTGACCAGAAACAGATTCTTGCGAATGTTGGCTCCCTGTATGAATTTATTTGTAAAAAATTGTAAGAGCCCAAACTATAGGCCTATTTCTCAAATGCATGATCATTGCCTGGCTACACATTTGCTATAAAAATATCCATCTAGAGGACTAACTTGTGGGGTGGGGGGCACTAAACTCCACTCTTGAACGCTTGTAAAGTCACATCCACATCCATATGGTATGCGGTAAAAAAGTGCAGTTTAAGCCCCCAAATTGTGTTGGGCATTTTCATTACTTTGCATCGATTACATGATTTTGGCAATGGGGTAAGGGTGCATTTAGTCATTAATGTAATCGATACTAAGTAATCTAAATGCCTTTAACACTATCTAGAGGGCTAGACTGCACTTTTTTTTACCTACAGGTATAATTCAGTGACTCAAATGGAACTTACCTATTTTCTAATTCCCTAGTCCAGCTAATGTTTATTTCATTTACCAGGAAAAACAGGTTTTGGATGGAGTACCATGAGTTACAGGACTTTAGTCAGGTATTATAATTATGTATTTTTACTATTTAAAAATATTCACCTATAAGACCAAACACACCCCCCCCCCCAATTCACAGAGGCTCCTACAGTTGTATCCTTGTAATATCCTTAGTGTGACTCAAATGGAACTCCTCCCCAGGTTCCTGTGGTGGCTCTTGTTCTTTGTCTTTCAATCAAAGTGACGTTTATTTTAATTTATTCTTACTTTTGCTTTACTCCTCTCTTGTTAAGAAGTTTCTGCATAAATTTGCTGGACTCATGGCTTGAATATTCACTTAAACGTCTGAAACCTGGTACAGTCCTATCTGAGAATAGGCAGCGGTAAGCCACCAAAGCAAACTGTCTTCTACAGACGAACATTGTACTGGTGGTAGATTGCTGAATCCAAATCTACTTTCACTTTCTCCTACTGAAGACGGCCATAACTAGATCTAGATCTAGTCCGCGCAAACAGGAACAGGATACGTGCACTTAAAGGCTTTAAAATTAATTATCACTTGAAGGATTTCATCACAGTGTGCGAATTTGTGAGATCTTTCACAAATAATGTCTCCTTTCATGTATCAAGTTAGATTTTATTTCATTTTATATTGTCTGCACACGAATGTAAGACCCACTGGTAAGACCCATTGAAACGTCCTTGACCTTCAGTAACCTACTTTCGATTTTGTTTCTAGCATGACAGGCTAGTCTCTCTAGAGACTGGGGAGCCGGGCATGATGCAGCATTTCTTGTCGGAAAGTATAATCTAACGGCTGTTTTGCGTGCGGGTGTTTACTTAATTTGTTACGTCCACTTGAAAGTTTAGGGTTAGGCCAGCTCTTCGGTGCCTGTTTTATGCCTCTGCTGTCCTTCTGCTGATAAAAGTGGATCTGTACCAGCATTTCTGGCGACAAGTCTACCGTGTCAACAAGAGTAAGAGATAGATCTCTAGGCTGGCATTGATGGTCTGAGGTTTTTAGGTAAGTCCTTGTATCAGTGCCATTGTTTCAACCAGCACGAGCTGTTATGTGCAACTGTGGCATGTAAAATTACCTTTTGTGTCTTGCGGGGGTAGGCTTAGACCTAGATCTATATTCACATGAGAAATTAACCGTTGTCCCTCGTTGAGGGAACCTGCTCATGTAGGCCTATTGCTCAGTCAAGCTCTGTTTACACTGGTGGGTTTTACTTTAGGAATAGAAAAAAGGAATGGGGGACAGTGGGGGAAGAATGCTCCTGGGTTTCCAATTTTTGTTTTCCGATTTCCTGTTCAAAACACTGTTTGTTTACACTGGTCCATTTTCTGCATTCAGAAACGATGCGCATCGTTTGTTTTGGTCATGTGACTGAGATGGACACTCGCATGGCTGCCGCTGGCCTCTCACTAGTCAAGCGAAGGAATTGTTCGGTTCAGTTTTTCAGTATGTGAATGTGCAATTTTTAATCTCATCTTTCATGGCTTTTATCACTCACTGAAATTCCAAGGGTTTAATTCTCGCCTGCTTGTTATGATACATGGGCGATTTAGTATCCCACAGACAGCTCTTGCCTTCAGAAATGTTTTGGTGAAAGTTTCTTTCATGGTTCAACTGAATGCCATTTTACACCGAGGTGGTGTAAAAACAAATTTTGCCATTTTACACTGAGGCGATTGTCACATATGAGGTATAATCTCTCCGAAATCAGAATGAAAATAGGAATGGTCCTTTTCCAGTTTTTCAGGGTGAAATCGGAAAGGGTCTGATTCCATTCCAATTTCGGAACAGCACTATAAATGCAATGCTTGCCGCTAAATTTCCTTTCCTTCGAAATTCCGCACAGGACGAGGATTAAAAAATAATATGAGCGTTATATATATAAATCATCTATTCAATATGAGAAAGCGTTTTAATTTCAACTTGTTTTAGCAGAACCTAAACCTGCAGGCAATTGACTTTATGTTTGATAGCTAGAGTTTTGACTTGTGAGTGTCACATGCGGGGTTCAGCTCCATGGATCCGCTTTCAGTTATTTTGACATATCAGTCACTTCAGGTGTTTAGGTTAAAAACTTGTTTTGAAATATAAATATCTTCTGGTTTTAATCCAGTTAACTCACTCGCTGCCGGGCATTAATTTTTCAGCTCAACGTCTGAGGAATGCCGGGCGTTTCGGCCCCTCTCTCAAAAAACCGACGGGGTTCGGTATCGGCAGCAAGCGGTATACGAAATTTTACCGAACCTTTTCGGGTCCGGCAGCGAGTGAGTTAATATCCTATGTAGAGGGTGCATTAGGCTAGATTTGGCATTTGGATTGCCCTTAGTTGACAGTTTTTTTTTACCCTTTTACCCTTTTTCTTGAGTATGGGGGGGGGGGGGGGGTTGCATGTATTTTGTATTGCATTTTTTTTTAAATTTCTATTTTGACAGAATACAGTCAATGGCTACCAGTGTGAAAGATATCAATATTCCTGCTTGGAGATTACAGGAGATCCTTACAATTGCCAATGAGTGGTCTCTATGCAATGGTAAGAGCAATAATTTTCACATGAGAAGCCAACAAATTTGACTTAATCATCTGTATGTTTAGAGAAGCATTTGTACATTGTGAAGATGAAGATGTATCACTCTGTTCAGAGTAGTTCAGAGTAAAACAAGTGGAACCAAACTCCTCTTGGTATTTTTAAAGCTTTAAATACACTAGCACTACAGCCTTCTTGTGATGAGGTACTTAGTGTGTGGAATTAACAGGGAGACAAATGTCAAAACATTTCAAAACCCCGAAATAATGTTTTTATCTCTGTTATTTTTTAATTGCACCAGTGCACAGCACAAATAGAATGAGAGCAGTTATGGCACTTATGTGATTGTCCACATGGTTGCATGTCTGTCCAATCCTGTGCTGAAAAAAAAAAAAAAATATCATAATTCAGCATCAGTGAGCTAAAGTTAGACCTGAACAGCTGTTGAATAGCACTGCTGTTATGAATTTAATCCACTTACACAAGTTTTATCTTACTACCACTAAACACTGAAAGTCATTTCAACATATTGCATACAATGTAATAATTTAATTCCTGATATTATCAGGAGCATTTTTTGTGCATTATGTTCTGTTCTTAAGTTAGATATATTATATCATTTTAGATTGACTGTAAATAAATGATATTTTCATCTGCGGAGACGTGGACCAGCTATTTCACTTTCATTGTTTCTGTGTATTTGTTCTCTTTGTTTCTCAAGGCATCAGCATAAAAGCAGGCACCGATGGGGCAGAGGCCACCAAAGCTGTTCCTGCACCTTATGCATTATTTCCCAGTGTCGTGCCTGCTCCCATTCTGAAACAGGCCAAGTCATCCATGGTTCACTTCAGTAGACTCATGCACAAAGTAGCGATGGATCATGAGTTTTTAGAGAAGTCCCTCAGAAAGTGAGTCTTGCATGCACTTATTTTATAACAAAATATTGTTCTGAATCTGTTCTTCAGAATTACAAACCTAATTTCTTTTCAAACATAACTTTTTGAAAAGGGATTTGAAGCAGGGTCATGAATGTTGATAATGGTTTTTGTTCCGAGGGGCCAGTGTAATTTAGTAGACAAAACAATTTCAAAACAAGCACTCTTCTTTTTCCCAAAGGCTCCCCGCACAATTGGTGAGTGTAGATAGTGAAAATAGTCTAAAGTGCTTTAACCCTTTTGTTGCCAAGCGTAAAATCCCTTCCCTAGACCAGCAGAATCGGCCTCGTGGCAGTTTTAGTATTTTGATGGTAGGGCCAATATATCAGCCCTGCAGCAGTCTTCTGCAACGTATGATGGGCCAATATATCTGGCAGCAGGGGGATTAAAAGCGAGACTGTTTTGACTGCAGAAGTTTATGCATAAGTTTTTCTGGATTATTTGTAAAGGAACCTAGAGAGCCATGGTTTATCTTTTCAGTTATTAAAATTCAAAGGAAGAGAAGAAGGGAAGAGGTTATAAGAATAGAGCGAAATTTGAAAGAAAGTATTGTCAGAAACATAACAAATTTCAATTGAATATGAGATGCCTTAACTTCTAACAAATAATCAGTTGAATAAGATTCCTTGATATACATTCTCTACTTCGCCTTTCTCATAGTCTACTTTAGCCAGTCTTGTGCATTGTTACTCTTAAGGAAGTGTTTTGTGATCATTTTCTACATGTAGCATAAATCCATATTTGTACCAAAAAATTCAGCATGAAAAAGATCTGAGTTGTGCGACCTGAAAGAAATTTAGTTATTTAACTTTGTTTTCTTTCACTGTTGCTGTCTGGGAATTGGGACAGAGAGTTGTGTAATTAAGCAAGATTTTGCAACATAACATGCATGGAGAGTATTAATAATAATAATAATAATAATAATGTATAGCATTTATATAGCGCATATCCATTTAAAATGCTCTATGCGCTTTACAGAAACAACATGTCAACCACAGAGCAGAATGGAGCTGCCTGCGAAGCGCTCAACATACTGCACTGCTTCTTTCTCTCTCCCTGTCTCGCTCACTCTCTCTCTCTCTATCTCAGAGCAAATTGTAACGCAGCCTGTTAGGCGCAGTTCACAACTCACAACAGTTCACAACTCACAGCAGTTCACAACTCACATTAGTAGGGGGAATTAGGATATAATTGTGCAAATTAATGAAGAAAGCACCAAATTTGGCACAGACGATGCTAAAGCCACCAGGAACAAATGTTGCTATAGAACCACTCTGGCAAATTTACCGAAATATGATTTTGAGGACCCTAAATATTTCCCTATATAAACTATATTAAAATCAGGGGACATAACTGCGGAAATAGCGTTGAGACTGGTATTTTGTGTTATGAACATGTTTTTTTCGCAGGGCCACAAAAATCTGAATAATCGAGGTTTTCTTTAAAGAAATTGATACTATGAAAGAGGATTGGTAAATCTGTAAAGATTTTGAAAATTTTTGAAAAAGAAATGCATTTTGAAAACGAAACGCATCAATTAATTTGCTCCCACATTAATCTTGGTCAGCCTGTATGTGTGTGTGTTTCTTCGACTCTTTCTCTTTCACCCTCCCCCTTCCTGTCTTTTCCTTTCTCTCCCCCGTCTGTGTGTCTGTTTGTGTTTCTCTTTCTACGTTTTCTTCTCCCTCTCGCTCTGTCTCTTCCTTCATCTCTGTGTGTGTGTGTGTGTGTGTGTGTGTGTGTGTGTGGGAGGGGGAGTATCTCTCCATGGTCTCTCCCGTTCTCTCTATCTCTTAGTCTCTCCCATTCTCTTCACCTTCTGTATGCGTGTCGTTTTTGCTTGTATCCTTGCTCGCTCTGTGTGTGTCTCTCTCTCTCTTCGCCTATCTTTCTCTCTACCTGTGTAGGTGGTCTAGAGGCAAGGTGCTTGCCTCTCATGCCAAGGGTCCCGGGTTCCAAACCCGGCTGGTGCAGGCATGTTGGAAGTTTGGGATTTTTCTCATATTTTCGTGTCCCTGATCGTACTTGGGGGGTAGGATCGAGTACCTAGACTTCTCGGATAAGGACGAAAAAATTCGGAGGGCCCGTGTGTACGTTGCGCACGTTAAAGATACCTTGGCAGTTATAAATCGAAAAGAGCAGGCCGAACAGGCCGCTGCCCGGGCAAAATTAAATAGAAATTCATCCCTACCATTCTCTCCCCTCCACCCCCCCCCCCACAAAAAAAAAACGCCGATCGGCGCTGCACTGTGGCGACGACGTGTTTGCTCCAGTTGTAACTGGGCTGCAATGGCACAAAGGCAAATTTCCCAAATGGGATTAAAGAGTTATACAAATACAAATACAAAATACAAATAAATGTGTAACGTGTGTGTGTGTCTCTCTCTTTCTTTTTATCAGTCTCTTCCCCCAGCTCTCTGTCTTTTTCTTTATCTGTGTGTCTTTTTTTCTTTCTGTCTCTGGATGCCTTTTCCCTCCCTGTCTCCTTCTCTCTCTGTCTTTTCCCCCTTCTCTCTTTGCGCCTGTCTCTCTCTGTCTATTTTCCCATTTTCTCTGTGCCTCTGTCTCTCTCTCTCTGCCTTTTCCCTCTGCTCTCTGTCTTTTCTCCCTTTGCCTCTGTGTCTTTTCCCCCTGCTCTGTCTCTCTGTCTTTCCCCCCCCCCCCCTCTCTCTGTGTTTCTGTCTCTTTGTCTTTTGCCCCTTTCTCGTCTGTGTCTCTGTGTTTTTTTTTCTCCTTCTCTGTCTTTTTTCCCTGCTCTCCGTTTCTGTTTCTGTCTATTTCCCCTTCTCTTTATGTCTCTCTCTCTCTCTCTCTCTCTCTCTCTCTCTCTCTCTCTCTCTCTCTCTCTCTCTCTCTCTCTCTCTCTCTCTCTCTCTCTCTCTCTCTCTCTCTCTCTCTGGCCCCCTGTGACCTCTCATCCCCTCTCCTGGCCTCGCTTCCTCTCTCGCTCTCCCCTCCTCCTTCCTCAAAGTAGTCGCTATTTTCCCAGTTTACTTAATGCATATCAACAATTTTCCGTGGTCCTACCGCTTCCTCTCTGCTATAATACAAGTGACTGGCTGTTCTGCCCGGCTATCTGGACCAGGAATACGGACGGATAACAATAACACGGACTGTGATGGTCCTGAAGTTGTTTTTTTGTTGTTGTTGTTGTTGTTTTTTTATACAAATGCTGTCCAGAATTTCCCAGAAAGTATTTTCGGGCGAAATGTGGCCGGAAACAGAACATTAGTATCACCGATCGGTCAGTGATGTTTCTGTCATGGCTTTGGCTGCTTCTGCAGTCCGCAACAACATTTTTTTAATCGGCTTCCTTTTGAAGATTGGTAGAAAATGATGCATTAGCTAGAACATCGGGCCATAAATTGAAATGGCATTCATCGACAACTTTTTTTACCAAACATCAATGCAAGACGTCTGCAGAATATTATTTTTCATTTCCTGTGTTGATTTTTCTTTCATAGACATGGCATTAGTAGTAAACAGTGATGCTTCCTTCGCGGATCATTCATGGTGATGCGTCTCTGCCATAGTCACTGGTCAATGAACCCCTGGCACAGAATTCTTCCTATTGCTTCAAGTCTGCGGACATTCTCATAAATTTCATCTCCAGCTGTTTCACTAGTAATAGTATCGGAGTTAGTTAGAACAGGACTATTGACCTCCTGCACGAGGTTTCTGAAAGCTACCTCTATATGCCATATAAAGAAATGTTGTGATAAGAAAACCAAAAATCTAAAGACGTCGTCGTAGCGTAGTGCTATTTGGTCGCATCTTTCAACTCTGCTCAAAATAAATGAAAACGAATACATGTATTTACGATAATTCCAAGATAGAAGCGAACATCACTTTCCGCCATTGAAATATACACAAAAATTGGGGATAATCCATACTATTCCATCTTGTAAACAGAACAAAACTTAGGGAACACCGCTTACAAGAAATCAAAAGTTCCCGCCGCATCCCGAGTTGGGAGGTGAGAAACAAAAATTTATTACCTCCGACCCGTCACTGACACGGAGAATCCTTTCATTCGCTCCCCGGAGATGGGTATTAAGTTGCACAGTGAACAGAACAAATTGCTCGCATTTTAGTACGGTGTTGGGGGGACTTTTTTCACCCAGATTATAATTTTCATAACTTTGAAGGCTTATATCTCAGCTCCTAGGCACACCACAGAGTGGTTCTATAGCAAATTTTGAAGCTCCAGTCATGCTGCATCAACTGTAGAAATTTCATGCTTTCTTCATTTATTTGCACAATTCAGGGTTTTCATGCTCCTAATTCCCTCTACTATATAGACATTTTAGATTATAACTATTTTGCATGTAACAGTTGGTGTTACTAAAAAAGATTTCATTTACTACTTTTTCTTCTCTTCATCTCACAAGTAATACCAAAATGACAGTAAAGTATTTTTTTTTAACCATTGTCAGTGTTGTAGAAGTTGATGACTTTATGACAAGACTCTGGGCCATTTACATGAAAGTGAGACAAGCTGGTGTCAAACAGGTAAGTATGGAAGAAAGGAGGGCTTGTAAAAAGTTCAACTGTACAAAACATTGAACTGACTCACTCCTAGTGTTTCCTTAAGGTGACCATAGCTCTCATAATACCCATTCTGAAAGTCAAGGCTATTTGAAAACATGACATATATAGAAAAATGGCAAATTATTGAAAACTAGATGACCTACCGGGCATTGCCCGGAATAAACAGTCATCTGCCCCCCACCCCCCCCCTCTCTCTCTCTCTCTCTCTCTCTCTCTCTCTCTCTCTCTCTCTCTCTCTCTCTCTCTCCTTCCTCTCTCTCTCTCTCTCTCTCTCTCTCTCTCTCTCTCTCTCTCTCTCTCTCTCTCTCTCTCTCTCTCTCTCTCTCTCTCTCTCTCTCTCTCTCTCTCTCTCTCTCTCTCTCTCTCTCTCTCTCTCTCTCTCTCTCTCTCTCTCTCTCTCTCTCTCTCTCTCTCTCTCTCTCTCTCTCATAATAAAAGTAATAAACTACAGTCTTGCTTCAGAACTCACGTGCCCCAGAATACTACGCACCAAACTGAACGCTTGATACGGTTACTTTTTATGACATGCACGATACTATATATTACGAAACAAACATGCAAAAATACAGATGTTACATAGCAATAAACATTGTTATTTTTTTAAAATACATGCTTGAAGTAAACAACTTTTAATTATAGCCATCATCTTCCTTATCTCAATTGCCACCTTCCTGCCAAATTTAAGGCCTGAAGATTATAGTTTGGTCAGTGACTCATGCCAAAGGTTGCAAGTTACTGAAATATATAATAGATATAAAAGCAAACATTTTGTGTGTGTAACTTTTATGCATGATTTGAACTGAATACTTTTTCATATGCAATGCTGAGAACGGCTTGTTAGAGTGAATCAGTTAAGTCAAATATAAATATTTTGAATGGATTTAATTCCTGCTGTACACTTTATTTTTCTGTGATGAGTAAATATTTTTTGTGCATCCTGCCAAAATTTTGTGTGATGTTAAGAAATTTTGATAAGTCATAAGTGAATGTCATACTGCTTTACTTCCAGCAGATGTACTGCTGCTTCATTTTGCACCATTCACTGGACTAATCATGTTAAAAAGATAAGGTGAAAGTTTTCACAGGATGAAAAAAAAAAAAAAATCAATAGTTTTACTTTCAAGACTTAATTATTTTAGTCTTAGTAATTATTTCATACATATATGTGTTGAAAATTATTCATACTGACCTAGTTTTGTCTTGTTGTTTAGCACTGAAAATGCTGTTAACCTTTTGCTTCTTGCAATGTTCAGTTAACTCTTTAAGGTTGGAGCAACGCACTGTGCATCACTAGGTCTAGCCCAAAATGATGGACCAATGCACACTGTGTTGTCTGTCAATACGGTCTGTGAAAAAAGGCTGTCCAAACATAAACACAACTCCGATCTTAAAGAGTTAAGTGTCAGTAGGCAGCTAAGTTGTTTCAGGATTTTTTTGTTTTGTTCATTCGTCAGCAAATGCCACTTCCCGCTGAAGAGGGCAATGACGTTTACAAACTCTTCTTTATTTACAGCCCATTATGCTTGGATTGTTCCGAAATGACTTCATGATGAATTGCTTAGACGCTGTGTCTCCCGGTGAAATTGTCAGCGCTGACAGATTGGAATTAAAACAAATTGAATTCAATGCCATTGCTTCTAGTTTTGGTGGACTTACCCAGCAAACTGGTCACTTGCATAGGTAGAGGCGCCCATTTTTCTCACCTTGCTAAAGCTAACCCTGCTGTGTTATGGAAAAAGCTTACATACTCGTAGAACGAAATTTTACATACATTGCAATTTTGCCTGGCGCCTTGCTTTATTTTTTTTTTCACTTTCCAATTTTTGAGGACAAAAGAAACCGTTAATCATGGTAAAAACCCTGACAGAAATATAGAGCATATTTCATTTTATAAATAGTACTGAAAAGAATTTGACCTAGAATCCTTTTCCATAACAGTAGAATTGTTAACATTCACCACCACTAAGACCGTGATCTCTGAATGTTTGATACTTTAAATTATACAGGTTCGGATATTGTTCTTTGATTTTTTTATCCTGAAACTTGAAATGAGCAGAAACTGCTGAATTAATGAGCTCAGTCAAAGGGGTAAAAAAATGAACTGCAATACTTACAAAAGATTTTAATGTTTTGAACTCTTCAGATAATGAATTATTTTTAATTCCTTGCTTGAAAATGCTAACGATTTTGCAGGTGTTTATGTCTCCTATCTGTAATTCACTTTCCTATAGTTATTTTTCTTTCTTTTATTTTTTTTTTATTATCAAATATTCAAAAAAAGGGGAATTTATCAGTTTTTGATTTTTCTGGGAATCATTAATGTACATGGTATCATAGTAATCTGTTCCATACCCCGCGAGGCTTTGCTACATACAACTTTCTTTTTACCAAATTTTGACTTTATTCTGTACCCCAAATGTCAAAAACAGCACATTTTTAAAACTTGATAAACTTGTTTCATTTGCTTTGCTAATTTCTCCTTCCATGCTTTCTTCTAATCAGTAGACATTCTACGAACAAATTAATCCTTTGCAAACTGATATAAGCAAAGTCAGTAGAGATGGATAAGATGGCCCCGCATCCTTTTTGTGTCACCTAAAATAGTGTGCACACCTCAGGCGCTCTGATTGTGGATGAGCCATATGGCGCATTGCATGAAAAGAGTGCTTTGTATAATGATAAAGTCATAACATGATTTTATTACAGCACAGGCACAACCAAAAAAAAAAATACCAGGATTTTCCCATACCTATTGAAGTCATAATTACAAAGTAAGCTACTTCAGCCAAGGCCCAGGGTGATAGTTGAACAGTGGACACAGCTTGGTAATTTAAATATTCAGCTTTATAAAATACGCTGTTGTTTATGTTTTCTAACTAGTTGGCCTTCGCAAAATGTATGGCTGGACGCAAAACACTCAGCTGTCCCTCTTATTGTATCTAGTATCTTTGATATAACTAAGTCAAATATTCAAATGCAATTTAACCACTTCTCCACAGGCTGATTCTGGGCCTCTGTGGCAAAAACTTCATTCCTGACCAGGTAAGTTGGGAAGTGATTAAGGGTAAAAAAATTACAAAGTTTCAATTAACACTTTCAGCCCCGTATTGCACATTGGTGTGCAATCAATAATTGTGCCCACTCGAAGCATCACACACCCTTGTGCGGATCTGTTTTGTTCATCTAGTCCACTTTCCTTGTAAGTCAAAAAATAATGTCACAATGATTTTTTAGAAAATGTCTACAAAACCTTATGTACTCAGGGAAAAGGCCACGATTTCCTGTTATATACTGTGGGGACAATCCATATTCTGAAGTCAGGGGCTGAAAGTGTTAAGATGATTGTCTAGTCAAAAGTACATGTGGTCAGTCAGCCATTGGAACTTTGTTAAAACTAGCCTTTGAGGTTGCTGTTAAGGACTGTAGTACTTTACATAGAAATCTATAGGCCCATTGGGGAGGACGTCATAGTGTTTTTGTTTTGTTCTTCCAACACCCAAGATGGCCGGTGGATCAGCTGATGAGTGTAACTTCGAGATATGTGTAAGCGGTTAAATTGCTTCTGGTTGCATTGTAGTTGATTTTTATGACAGGGGTGGAAAGGATGAATCCAAACTGGTCAGATTCCCTTCCATCCGTGTAAACAAGGGAAAGGAAGTGAAAAGAATTGACCAACGACTCCCATGTGCATGTACACACGTGCCATTGTTTACCATAGTCAACTACTTTTAGCCTGCCGCCAATTGGTTCGCGACGCCTGAAGTGCTCGCAGTGCAAATCAGCTAACGAATCAAAATCAACACCACAATCGCCATGGTGATGCGTCGGTAATTACCTCAAAGATGGTGGATATGCGCAATGGGCCTATAGCAGACCAATGAACACAACTCAGTCTTTGTCACAAATCCCAGACTGGGAAATGTAATAGTTTATGACAGGACGACAATCACGAACAAACAAGTTTAACACTTAACAAAACAACCCATCAGACTCACACATTTATTAAACATAATTATACATATAATAGCGCAATTACATATATTATATTATTGAAATGACTGCCGTACAACGGCCTTATTCTCACACACACGCTCCCTCGGATCCACAATCCGGTAGTTACTCCTAAAGGCACTTCGGCCTCAGCCTCTCCCCTCAGGGTCTTAATAGTACATTAATGATTCACTGGCACCGCAGTCTCTCAATATCACCTTCCTATTGTCATACACCTTAGCACTCCCCTAGCACCTCCGCAGGGCAATAACACATTATTATTTCCATAGCCATCAACATGGCAACAACATAATATCAGTTCACTAGCCTATCAACATGGCAACAATATAGTATCTCATTCACTCTCATATCTACGTCCCTGTCCGTGGCCTGACTGCCACGACTTTATGTGCCTCTACTGTCCTGCACTGACAGCCTCACTTCTGGCCTATGTGTGGCCTCCGGCCCTATGCTGGCCTATCCCCTGTGCTCATCGAGGTGGCTCTGCGGCCCGTCCCCGACACCAGTCATTACTGGAAAGACTCTCACTAGTCTTCTCGACTGCTTCCCCTTTATGTCCGCCCGATGGGCTTTTATTCACAGGTCCGATCCCTAGGACCTTCTAACTTGCAGTGATAGTAATCCAGCGCTTTCGCCTCATTCAGACTTCCACACCACTCATACACGCACGCTTTTCCCACTTGTCTGCATGAGTTATTTTTACTCTTCCCCTTTCACGTCTTTTCCTATCCGTCTGTCGTGAGCTCTTCTTATTCTACACCCGCTCTGTAGCAATCCCCTTAATTGCACTCACTCCACTCGTGACAGTCTTTTCTCTATTTGGTTTTGTCATGAGACTACAGTCCTGTAACATCTTCAAGAGCTAGTTTTAATGAAGTTCCAACGGCCGACCTATGATATACCTAATGACGCACTGTCAGTGATTAGGATAATTCATTCACTTTGGCTGTGTGATTTCAAATCACCTGCCAGTTCACCTTTCTCCCACTGTATGTCTCTCCCACAATCTGTCTTCTTAGCTTCTTGTCTTTTGTTCAAGTGTGAAAATTTGGGAGACATGAGTGGGTCAATGTGATTCATTGTATTTTGAAAGACGCACAAGATTTTTGCTGAATAAACGGGACATTTTTTAGCTAGTTTCTCAGTGACAGGTTATGTGAAACCAGTAATGGCAGTAACAGATATGGCTTTTAAATAAAATATTTTGTTTCTTTGTCAATTTTGGAAGCTGAAGTGTCACTATATTCAAGAAAATTATAGTTATTTAGTTTATCTTCTAATGATATGGGAATGAATCCTTGGCGTCTTGTATTACGATGTATTCTGTTTACAGTTACCAGAAAACGAGCCGGCCACAGGGTTAGCTAAGGGAATGTTGACTGCATGGGAACTGTACGGGAATCCAAAGTAAGCTGTCATTCATCTTCTTTAGCAATCTGATTGGTCAGGTCTCCTTGTAGTTTGTTGCATAAGGCTGACACAGTAATATTCCAATTAACTAAGTGAAGACTTTAATTAATGTATAGGAGCTGTTACAACAAAGTTCCTAATTCATTTGTGAATGATTAGTAAATAAATTTATTTGTGAATGATTAGTAACTAAGTCTGCTTTCAATGAGTATAACAAAAATTGTGTCAGTAAATAAATTTATTTGTGAATGATTAGTAACTAAGTCTGCTTTCAATGAGTATAACAAAAATTGCAATCAGAGTACAAAAACTTGTTTGAAAAATGCAAAAGCTAAACTTCAGCTGGAGGTAAGACGTTGCGCCAACAAATACTGGACAGACTTGTGTAACAGCATACAAGAGGCAAATGAAAAGGGAGATATGAAAACCGCCTTTAGTCAGATGAAAGTAGCTCTTGGGCCAATCATCACCAAAAGCGCCCCACTTAAGTCTGTAAATGGTGAACCCATCACAGATAAAAATGAACAACTGAATAGGTGGGTAGAGCATTACTCTCTGTTGTATTCAACTGAGAAAAATATTCCACCAGATTTTGAGGAACACCTCCAAAAACTGCCAATAATGGCCGAACTTGACGCTGAACCTTCCTTAGTCGAGCTTTCCAATGCAATCGACCACCTGTCTGCTGGAAAAGCCACAGGAAGTGACAACATTCCTGCAGAGGTATTAAAAGACCTAAAAGGCCCACTATTACCACACCTGTATAATCTGTTACTGCAGTGTTGGAAAGAAGGCGTGATACCACATGATATGAGAGACGCCAAAATTGTCACACTTTACAAGAACAAAGGAGACAAAGGCGACTGCAACAACTATCGAGGCATATCCCTCCTCAGCATTACTGGAAAGGCTTTTGCTCGCGTCATCCTCTGCCGCCTTCAACAACTGGCGGAAAAAGTCTTACCAGAAACACAATGTGGCTTTCGAAGCAAACGATCAACTATTGACATGATATTTGCACTTCGGCAAATCCAAGAAAAATGTAAAGAACAAAACAGGCCGCTTATAACATGCTTTGTGGACCTAACAAAGGCTTTCGACACCGTAAGCCGATCTGGCCTGTATGCAGTCCTTAAATCCATAGGCTGTCCACCAACATTGCTAAAACTTATTGCATCCTTCCACACTGACATGAGGGCATGTGTCAACTTTGAGGGCTGCACATCCAATTCATTTGCTGTAAACAGCGGTGTGAAGCAGGGATGTGTTCTTGCTCCTACCTTATTTGGTATATATTTTGCAGCCCTACTCAAGAATGCCTTTGGTCAATGTTCAGGTGGAGTACTTATTAACACCAGAGTGGACGGCTCCATTTTTAATGTTGCCAGACTAAAAGCAAAATCTCGTACAGAGCATATTATGTTACAAGAGCTCCTCTTCGCAGATGATGCTGCAATCGTGGCCCACGATGAAACCACGCTCCAGGCTCTCATCAATAGCCTTGCCAAAGCCTGTGACAAATTCATGCTAAAGATCAGTGTCTCAAAAACTGTAGTTTTGACACAAGGCTTGAGAAACCCCAACCCAATCATGCTGAATGGCTCTCCTCTGGAGCAAGTGGGAAAATTCTGCTACCTAGGCTCAACCATCAGTGGTAGCACAGACATAACAACTGAAATAAATGCCAGAATAGGAAAGGCGGCCACAGCTTTTGGCAAACTCTCAAAAAGGGTGTGGAACAATAGCAAGCTGACCATCAAAACAAAGGTACTCGTGTACCAAACTTGCGTCCTGAGCACCCTGCTGTATGGCTCAGAGACATGGACCACCTACTCCAAACATGAAAGATCCCTCAACTCCTTCCACCTGCGCTGCCTACGCAAAATTCTCAAGATCAAGTGGCAAGACAGGATCTCAAATATCGAAGTTCTGAGCCGAGCCAACATTCCATCAACTCAGGCTCTCCTAGGCAAAAAAAGACTGCGGTGGCTTGGACATCTCCACCGTATGGAAAATGATCGCATCCCCAGACAAATTCTCTACGGGGAACTTGCTACTGGCAACCGACCCAGAGGTAGGCCACATCTGCGATTCAAAGACACTTGCAAGGTCACGATGAAAGCATTCAACATCGACCCCAATGAATGGGAGAACCTTGCAAATGATCGAAGCAGATGGAGACAAAAATTGCGCAGTGGCACGCTCGCAATAGACTTCAAGGCAAAAGAAACATACCTGACAAAACGACAGAGGCGGAATGAAAACACTCGCCAAAGTGAACCCAAAAGACTGACCTGCAATCACTGCCATCGAACTCTCGGGTCAAACATTGGTAGAATAAGCCACGAGAGAAGCTGTCAGTCAAAGTGAAAGTGAATATTCTAGCTGCTAAGACCGTCTGTAAAGACGCTAAAGGCCATATAGTAACTAAGTTCTGTTGAAACTATGAGTTCGAGGTTTATTACAATTTTTTGCAACAAAGGTACACGTTCGAAATTTTCAAAGGCTGAACATTTGCTTCTTCCTTGTTTTGCAATCATTAATCTTCCAAGGACTTGCAGACTATTTCTTTTCATTTTGTAGTTCTCTGAGCACACATAGAATATGATCCATTATTGTAAGTTTGGGTTGGGGGAGGTCTGTGGGAGAGAAGGAGAGCTCTAAAGGTAAGAGGTAGCCAGGGTTTATAGTTCTTAAAGAAAAAAGAAAAGACACGATAAGGCAGGAGTTCCCAAACTTTTTTTTAATGTGAAATTTGTGAAATTTTTTATCCTCCATCAACCTATCAGTCCCCCAAGCAATAGATGAGTAAATAAATAAAATCATGTATAATTTTTTTTTCTTTTTTTACCTTGAAATGTTAGAATGACAAATGCTCATATAGGGCAAGGTGTTGAAAACACATTTAAACTGCCCACATCACTACCAAATGTAAAGTTGAGTCATGATATGCATTTTTTTTTTCTTAACTTTCTATCCTCTGGCCTATTCCCCCAAAAGCTTAGCTGAGCCCTGATTGACCCATTGGATTGTTATTGACCTTTAGGATTTGATATCAACTATATTGGGGATCCCTGCTATAAGGATAAAAACCAAAGGATTCCTGGATGACTTGAGTCCTATCTCTAAGTAATGTTTACAACTTTGAAACAAAAAGCTTTTTGTTTTAATCATACCATCTTCTTTTCAGACATACATGGTCATGTATGCAAAATTTCTCCTTTCAATCCACAGAGCTGTAATCGTGTTTGTTGTTAGTCCATCAGAAAGAAATGTCATGGACCAACGCTGGCTGGAATTCAGAGCCTATGAGAAAAATCCGCATGTGAGAATTATACGTAGGACATTAATGGATGTCCACAAGACAGGCAGATTGGACAATGATAACAGATTGTTTATGTAAGTTTAGCTTTTAGCTTGGAGCAGTATATATTGCAGAAAAGAAAGCATTGCATGCTGTGAATTATAATGCTACTTTTAATATGTCATTGTCAGATTTGTCTTCCTCAGTCATTTTCTTAGTTCTTTGTTTGATGTTCTCCTTCCTGTTTATGAAATTTCTATTCAAATATTAAAAGAAACATTTTTTTTTAAAATCCTGATTTTCACTAGTAGTACCCTCACATTCCTTTCTGAAATTTGTCAAGAATGTTATCATTGGTGTGCAAAATTTAATGGACAATGTAATACCATAAGATTAAACTCTCCAGCTGTTGCTTGATTTCATTTTCAGTACAAAATTATAAAATTAATGTATATGGCCTTTAGCGTCTTTACAGACGGTCTTAGCAGCTAGAATATTCACTTTCACTTTGGCTGACAGCTTCTCTCGTGGCTTATTCTACCAATGTTTGACCCGAGAGTGCGATGGCAGTGATTGCAGGTCAGTCTTTTGGGTTCACTTTGGCGAGTGTTTTCATTCCGCCTCTGTCGTTTTGTCAGGTATGTTTCTTTTGCCTTGAAGTCTATTGCGAGCGTGCCACTGCGCAATTTTTGTCTCCATCTGCTTCGATCATTTGCAAGGTTCTCCCATTCATTGGGGTCGATGTTGAATGCTTTCATCGTGACCTTGCAAGTGTCTTTGAATCGCAGATGTGGCCTACCTCTGGGTCGGTTGCCAGTAGCAAGTTCCCCGTAGAGAATTTGTCTGGGGATGCGATCATTTTCCATACGGTGGAGATGTCCAAGCCACCGCAGTCTTTTTTTGCCTAGGAGAGCCTGAGTTGATGGAATGTTGGCTCGGCTCAGAACTTCGATATTTGAGATCCTGTCTTGCCACTTGATCTTGAGAATTTTGCGTAGGCAGCGCAGGTGGAAGGAGTTGAGGGATCTTTCATGTTTGGAGTAGGTGGTCCATGTCTCTGAGCCATACAGCAGGGTGCTCAGGACGCAAGTTTGGTACACGAGTACCTTTGTTTTGATGGTCAGCTTGCTATTGTTCCACACCCTTTTTGAGAGTTTGCCAAAAGCTGTGGCCGCCTTTCCTATTCTGGCATTTATTTCAGTTGTTATGTCTGTGCTACCACTGATGGTTGAGCCTAGGTAGCAGAATTTTCCCACTTGCTCCAGAGGAGAGCCATTCAGCATGATTGGTTTGGGGTTTCTCAAGCCTTGTGTCAAAACTACAGTTTTTGAGACACTGATCTTTAGCATGAATTTGTCACAGGCTTTGGCAAGGCTATTGATGAGAGCCTGGAGCGTGGTTTCATCGTGGGCCGCGATTGCAGCATCATCTGCGAAGAGGAGCTCTTGTAACATAATATGCTCTGTACGAGATTTTGCTTTTAGTCTGGCAACATTAAAAATGGAGCCGTCCACTCTGGTGTTAATAAGTACTCCACCTGAACATTGACCAAAGGCATTCTTGAGTAGGGCTGCGAAATATATACCAAATAAGGTAGGAGCAAGAACACATTCCTGCTTCACACCGCTGTTTACAGCAAATGAATTGGATGTGCAGCCCTCAAAGTTGACACATGCCCTCATGTCAGTGTGGAAGGATGCAATAAGTTTTAGCAATGTTGGTGGACAGCCTATGGATTTAAGGACTGCATACAGGCCAGATCGGCTTACGGTGTCGAAAGCCTTTGTTAGGTCCACAAAGCATGTTATAAGCGGCCTGTTTTGTTCTTTACATTTTTCTTGGATTTGCCGAAGTGCAAATATCATGTCAATAGTTGATCGTTTGCTTCGAAAGCCACATTGTGTTTCTGGTAAGACTTTTTCCGCCAGTTGTTGAAGGCGGCAGAGGATGACGCGAGCAAAAGCCTTTCCAGTAATGCTGAGGAGGGATATGCCTCGATAGTTGTTGCAGTCGCCTTTGTCTCCTTTGTTCTTGTAATGTGTGACAATTTTGGCGTCTCTCATATCATGTGGTATCACGCCTTCTTTCCAACACTGCAGTAACAGATTATACAGGTGTGGTAATAGTGGGCCTTTTAGGTCTTTTAATACCTCTGCAGGAATGTTGTCACTTCCTGTGGCTTTTCCAGCAGACAGGTGGTCGATTGCATTGGAAAGCTCGACTAAGGAAGGTTCAGCGTCAAGTTCGGCCATTATTGGCAGTTTTTGGAGGTGTTCCTCAAAATCTGGTGGAATATTTTTCTCAGTTGAATACAACAGAGAGTAATGCTCTACCCACCTATTCAGTTGTTCATTTTTATCTGTGATGGGTTCACCATTTACAGACTTAAGTGGGGCGCTTTTGGTGATGATTGGCCCAAGAGCTACTTTCATCTGACTAAAGGCGGTTTTCATATCTCCCTTTTCATTTGCCTCTTGTATGCTGTTACACAAGTCTGTCCAGTATTTGTTGGCGCAACGTCTTACCTCCAGCTGAAGTTTAGCTTTTGCATTTTTCAAACAAGTTTTTGTACTCTGATTGCAATTTTTGTTACTCATTGAAAGCAGATTTCTTTTGCTCAATGAGAGGTAGGAGAATTTCGCTGTTCTGGGCTACCCAGTCGTTGTTTGAAACTTTATGCTGTCCAAAACACTTGATGGCACAGTCATGAATTTTTGAACTGAGAGTGTTCCATGTTTCGTCTACCGAGTCACATTGGGTGACATTATCCATGCTTTCAGCAAATAACTTTTCAAATGACTTTCTATTTGATTCATCTCTGATTGCTGTTACATTGATCTTAGGGATTGAAGGGGCTTTTGATCTGTATATTTTCTTGGCCGAAATTTTGATTTTGCTGACTACCAGTGCATGGTCGGTGTCACAGTCAGCACTGTGGAGGGAACGAGTTATTTTTATACAGCCCAAACTCTTCCTCCTTGAGAGAATAAGATCTAATTGATGCCAATGGCCAGACCTGGGATGGCGCCATGATGTTCTTTGGCATCTCTTAAGGTCAAAGTACGTGTTTGTAACACATAATGAGTTTACGGAGCATAGCTCCAGAAGGCGCTGCCCGTTTTCGTTGATGTTGCCAATGCCGAAGTGCCCAATGCACTTTGGCCATGCGGAGTGATCTGCTCCCACTCGAGCGTTAAAGTCACCCAGAATTAGCAGGCCTTCGGTGAGAGGGATGTTGTGGAGAGTCCTCTGCAATGCCTCGTAGAAAATGTCTTTGGTTTCGTCAGAGGAGGTAAGTGTTGGGGCATAGACACAGATAATGTTGGTAAAACCAGACCGGGTGTTCAGTCTGAGTGTCATGATGCGTTCTGACACTCCAATTGGAGTTGCGATCGAATTGATAAGGGAGTTTTTTACGGCGAAGCCCACGCCGTGGATTCTCGGCTGTTCGCTGCTAAGGCCCTGCCAGAAGAAGGTGTAGTTTTCTTCTTTGACTGACCCGGAGTCGGGAAGTCGAGTTTCTTGAAGGGCAGCGATGTGGATGTTTAGTAGCTGAAGTTCTCGATCAATAATTTGGGATTTCCTGATGGAGTCAATATCAGTGAGATCTTGCTGTTGCAAGCCTGGGCGCATTGTTCTGACGTTCCAGGTACCAAGTTTTAATATTTTTCTGTTTTTGCCAGGTGCACACTTTACGTCAGCTTTTTGACTTTTGGTCTAGCTCCAACCACCTTATGAAGCAGGCTGACGTGGCGGAACAACACCCAACTGCCTGGGGGCTGCCCAGGTTACGGCGGGCGGTAGTTGATCAATGCAGCTGAAAAGCCGCTCCCACCGACAGAGGGGACCCCTGGCGCTCATCCGTACGCCAAATGGATTGAGCTTATCACCGGTAACTGCCACCTCCCGTGTTGTGCCCATCCGTAACGGATGGCTGGAGTGTCCTCTCCAAATCGGAAATGGGTGGGCTTATAGAGGAGAGACAGACGCTTGCCAAGCCCGAGCAAACGCCTCCTCGTTTTGCTGCCTTGCCTGGGCTATTTTTAAGAGATGGTGCTTTGCCCAGAGGCACCACCCCTCTCTCTGCCATTCTAGTTAAACCCAAGGGAGAGACCAGGTCAATACATTTGGAACTAGTCCGGCTGCAGGAGATGCTGGAAGCCAGTTTGATGCAGTTCTCCCTGACAACCACCTTCGGGTCTCCACTCCTGATTTTCTGTCTGGGTTTACTCCCATAGCCTTTGCTATCATAGCAACGCACAAGGCAGTGTGGTATTTGTATTCAGGGTTACCTTCCCCTAGTCTTCCTCTCTCCCGGGATGACCCACAAGACAGTGGGGGTGACAGTAGCAGGCTGTATTGTGTACTGTTATACAATAGCAGAAAACTCTGGCCTGTACAAGCTGAATAATTACATGCGAGTCCATGGCATAGATTCAATATGTCACAACTGTGGCACAGCCACCCAAGTTGAGAAAATCAAGCAAAATGATTTTTGGGTTCAAAGTATCAAAATTTTCAATTTTTGCCAGTTTAGATTGTCATGTCTTCTATCATTCTCTCTTACCAGAATGGTAAATTTTTATCCCAACTGAGTTTTGTTTCAGTATTCTCAATCTCAACTTCAGTGATTGTAATATATATCTGATTCTGGTCCATTGTCTCACAAACGTACTCAATTTTTTTCAGAGGTGAAGATGAGGCAGCAGTGATTTATTTACGTGATGGTTATACATCTGAGAATTATCCATCTGATGCAGTAAGTTTATCTTCGTTTAACTCTGCATTGACTTGTATGAATGTGACACTGAGTTTGCAGGGAGAATGATGACATTAGATTGGTCATTAGGGAATGGCCAAATGGAATTCAGTGGAAGAAAAGCATAATAATAAATGTTTATGTTTGAAGCTGATTTTAGTGATGATTTTCCCGTCATTGTGATGGACTTCATAGACCCTGTTCACCAAGAAATGTGTAAGGCTTGTCATGTTTCTTAAGTTCATTTATGTGCTTGTGGGGTCTGTCAGACCTTGACCCTCAGTACAATATCATCTTATTGCCAAAACTGGATCAAACAAGCCGCATAGTCCTGAATGGTAATGCTTAGTTTTTTGTTTTTTTTCTTTGTCCGAGATATGTGGGTCTAACCTTAACAGATCACACAACAAACTCTCTTTACATCTGTGTTTAAAAGTCTGGGTCTGACAGGCCCACGAGGTACAAATCATAATGTGAGGTAGGGAGATTAAAATAGGGTTAATGAACCCTGAATGACGCCAATGTGGAATCTCAGATAGACACTTAACTGCCTCTTTGTGAAGTAATTGCAGTTAATCAAATGGTTTCTGGAAGTGTGCACGATCATCAGAAATGATGCACGATGCATTCCACTCAAAACAAAGCTGGATAATTTGTTCTGTGCTTGTTAGATGTTTTTTGTTATTTTATCACATTCTCCGTGCAATATAGAAACATTATTTGCGTGTGAGGCGAGTGCACAGAGTTAGCAATGTGTTGCAGCTGCCGAAACTTGAGAAAATTGACGTTGGGACAAAAATTTACCGTTCTATTGATAGAAAATGATGGCAATTACTGTATTAGTATAAGAATTGTAATTGGTAAAAACAAAAAAATTCGACATTATGGACCCAAGCCGTAATTTTGCTTGGCTATCTCAACTTGAGTGGCTGTAACATTTTACTGATCTGTGCCATTGGCTCACATATAATTCTATCATCTGTCGGCTGTTGGAACCTCATCGAAACTAGACTCCAAGGCTGGTGTTAGGGGAGCATAGTATTTTACATAGGAAGCTATGCTATAGCTGTGCAGTGAACACAACTCAGTATTTTCTCTATTTGGCATTGGTGGTCTAGAGGCAGGGTGTTTGCCTCTCATGCCAATAGTACGGGGTTCAAATCTTGGTCGGTGCAGGCACGTTGGAATTTTGGGATTTTTCTCATATTTTCCTGTCCCTGATCCTATGGTAGGTAGGATCGAACAGCTAGTCTTCTCGGATAAGGATGAAAAACTCGGAGGGCACGAAAAAAAAACCAACCTGCCTACCAGCGCTGCACTGTGGCGATGACATGCCTGCTCCAGTTGAGTTGTAACTGGGCTGCAATGACACGAAGGTAAATTTCCCAAATGGGATTTAAAAACTATACAAAATGCAAAAAAAAAAAAAAAACAACCCAAAATAATTACTCTGCGGTCCCCTAACAACAGCTTTTGATGATTTTAGTTCTAACGAGGTTCCAACATCCGACTGTCAATATGTGGATGTTGTTGTGCCATAGAATTCAAGGATTATGCCACTGGGTTTTTTTCTGGTAAACCATGTTTGTTCCAAACTGATTGAGTATATTATTATATATATTTATTTATTTTTCAAATCCAGGAATGGAATGGTAGGTTGCTGCTTGAGCTGTCCACAGCCATCAAGAGTCCATCTGTGCAGCATCAGCTTGTCGGTGCAAAGAAAATACAGCAGGAATTGGCGGTCCCCGGGGCACTTGAAAGATTTATCTCTGATCCCAAGATTGTTGAAGCTGTGCGAGCAACATTTGCGGATCAGTACAGTCTAGATTTGGTGAGTTTTCCATTTGTGATGCTATCCATGTCATGAAAAATTAGAAAAAATCCTGCTGAAACAGCAGAGACTTATTCAGATACAGTAGTTATTCTGTTTTTCTTAACCCATACCCCGCGCGCTATCCGTAAAGCCCGCTGCACGGTCAGTGACCTTACTCACGGAGAATCTTATCTGGGGTCACTGATCCGTGCCACTATGCGATGACCACAAACGCTGTCCACGTGGTTCGATTTTTATTGATCGGTGTGAAAACATTCGCTGCTATGCCTTATCACGCTTGATAATGAATTAACCAGCAGAACCGTAGTCTGTCAGTCTCTAACCAATGAT
The DNA here is from genome assembly GCA_963931925.1 of Onchidella celtica. Taxonomy (NCBI): domain Eukaryota; kingdom Metazoa; phylum Mollusca; class Gastropoda; order Systellommatophora; family Onchidiidae; genus Onchidella; species Onchidella celtica. The sequence goes on along the minus strand of OZ007574.1, from coordinate 55,940,652 downwards.
CTGACATGATTCCAAGCTGACAGCTGTAGTTTTCGTGAGAATGAAGCATGGTAACTAGCCACGCCCTCCCAAGCCCTACACAAATGGTTTCATCCTGATTGACACATACTAATAAACCAATGTGGGCATTTGGGGCAAAAATTATTTCAGAGCTTGTTTCTGATTGGTTCTTAGATACAGACAACTCCAGATGGTGGTCAGCTTGTGAGAAAATGAGATAATATTGCAAATTTGTTGAGCAACAGTTCGCATGTCGATGTTACATCTTTTGAAAGTGTGGGGAGAGCCTTTGAAAGCTTAGTCTTTGTGATTCCGACCAGTGGTTCACTGGTTAACATGTCCATGTCACAATGCGTTTGATTTAGAAGAGATACAGTAAACAATAACACGGTGGTTACGTCTCAAAAAGGTCAGTGACCTGATGCGTGAAAATACGGGTGGCGCGGTCAGCTTGACCTTCCCGACTTTTGCTGCCCATGCGGCGTGAGCGCTTGCGAGTCAATACTGACAATTGCCGCCCCTTGCAGGGTGAGGGTTAAGATTGCAGGAAAGCAGGTCTTTTTCATTTTCCAGTTTGTTTGGCCTTGTGGAGGATACCTTGCTGATTAAAAGCTAGTGCAAATTATTTTATTTTTACTAGTTGGCCCAGTGACTCGGGGAAATACACAGATGTGATGTTTTAAAGTTGGATTTCAGTCACCAGTGTATAAATTGAGGCACAGAGTGAAATTTCCGTCATACTTTTTAATTCTGCTGGAAGAAAATGCATCTTTTTTTTTTCAGCTATAGATATTGGAACAATTTCTTCTGTTCAACTCACTTGTGGCTCAAAATCAACAAAAGTATTAAAAATATGGCGAACTTCAAGACCTTTTTAATTGAATGTGCCCACATACACCTTTACATCTTTCTATAGGTAATATGATATTTTGCAGAATTTAAGGCTCAGGGATTAAAAAGCCTTTCATGATTAAACTGGGGGCCTTAGTTCATAGTTATGATTCATTTAGAATTTATGACATATTTTTTTTCCTTGTTGTTCATTTCTGATGTGAGACTTTGCAAAATACAACTTTTTCTTTCTTTCCCCCCTCATTTAATTTCCATGTTAAGCCCCTAGAAAGTTGATGTGTTGCATCATGCATGAGATGGTGTCAGCTTGTGTACTGTAGAGAGAATTGACATTAACACTTCATTAGGGCTGGTAAATACAGGCGCATGAGGGAAATGTGGTCCCATAAATATTTTATTGGATGAATATTTTAGAGAAACCAGCTTAGTATATCATCATTGCTCTGGGCTAATGCCATATATTATTTTTGACAGACATTAAGAAACAACTGTTAGTTGTCCTGTCATTTGGTGACTCATGCCATTACAATTCTGTTGAATTATTGCATTTTCATGTTGGCGCATTTCCTTTTCCCTAATGTTATCTGATAGCTCCCAAGCTCAGAAATGCATTGAACTGTCACTTGCGTTTTGGCATAAGTCTGACATATGCCATTATCATAGAGCAGAGGCGATATTATGCCGTGAATAATTGGTCACTTGGCTTGCCTGAGTTAAGATCAGAATTTTGTTTTCATACTTTTTCTTCTATCTTTTTTTTTTTTTTTAACCAGGGCACTGATGGAGACAGAGCTGTAGAAATTGCACTGGCATCTCCTGAAAAATTTGTTCTCAAACCTCAAAGAGAAGGCGGAGGTGAGGTGGTGGACATTTGTTTAGTTTGATGATGAAAAGATTGATTACAAGTTGTATACTTAAGCTGATCTCCTCACATATATTCTGTACACATGATGTCTCATAAAAAATAGATGGCTGGAAAGTTTCAAAAAGATTTCTTTTTGAATGATAAAGCCCGGCAATGTCTATGCTTAGGGAAAAGAGTAGCTTTCCTAAACGCATATATATCTGGGTGGTTTTTTATTATTTCATCTTGCTTCAGATTTTTAAGTCTTTTTGTACATTTCCAGTGGATAAAGTGAGCCACCTCCTGTCTTATATCTTTGTTTAACTGCAGGCATTGATTTAAGAAATTTATTGGTAGTGACAGTTGGAGTTTGGGGTTTACAGTTTGTTGGCATGATAATGGCCACTTTGCGCCTATTCACAGACTATTTGGGTACACATTCTTTATTTATGTTTCATATTCAGAGCCTTTGAGTTTAGAAGTATAACTAAATACATTCGTATGATTTTATCACATTGGTAAAATTCTTAAAAGCTGTCTTGTACAGATTTGGAAAAAAGTTTCGTAAATGAGTGAAAAAGATATTAAATCAGGTTGTAGATGTTACCCTCTCTCAGAAAGGACAGGATGCGTTGTGGGTCCACGTCAGAAAATAATTCTTTCCTCTTAAAGAATAATTCCTAAGGAAGTGAATGTTTGTATGAGTGCTTGATGGAGCTCAGTGAGATGCAAATATTTCCCTTTGTTTGATTACCCCAGTGAAAAGCTCTTGTTGTCCCACTTGTTGTCAATTCTGTACTTCTCTGTCTTCATAGATAGTTAACACGGTGCATTTCTGCAACATCAGTTCAAGTTCAATAAACAGTTTGTATGATATCTCTCATTCCCTGCAGCACATTTAAACCTTTTTTTTTTTTAAATCCTTTATAACCGTTTTCATTTCAGCACAAAATAATGTTGAGTTAAAGGTCAAGGTATTTCCATTTTAGTGTTTCCTATGTGGGTATCAAAGAAGGGAAATAGTTGTGATGTTATATTGTGATATTATTTCTTTTTCCTTTAAAATTGACATCTTGAAGTGAGTTTTGGATTCCCTATCACACAGGTCATAACTTGTACAGTGATGCAATTGCCAAGTTCCTGTCACAACACAGAAATTCAAAAGAACGCAATGCATACATCTTGATGCAGAGAATATTTCCATGGCAGCAACGCAATTACCTAGTTAAAACAGGCGTGCCATTTGCTTTGTCAGATGTTGTTAGCGAGCTTGGAACTTATGGTGTTTATATTGGGTAGGTGCGAAAATTGGGGGACATTGATCTACCATAGATAATGGTACACACTTAATGTGGCAAACTGGAAAAAAAATGTTGCGTGAGAACAAGAAAACTGTACTATAAAGTCTGAAAGAAAAATATTATGAACAAAAAAGAAGTTTCTGGTCACCTGATATATACCAAACTAAAACAACTTAAAAAACTTTTTAACACTTGGAAAAAAACAAATACTTGTAAGTCGTTATAAATTGTTTTGTTCACCACAGCTGCTATCTGATTTATATTTTGTAGCTTTTGAGTGTCTCAAACCAATGTCATGGGTAGGCAACCATTGGCTTTAGTCTAATGGTGTGGCATATAAGTTAGGTAGAATTACCATAAATTAAAAATTGTGGAAACGGAAGCTTATTACCATATTCTTAAATGTAGCTATTAAGTCTATAAAGAGAACACTTCAGTTTTTTGCTTCATATGTAACATTTCGTCATGGACCTTTTGGCCTAAGTCATTTTTTGCACTTCTGGGAAAATCGCAAAAAACTTATTTAAATTCTTTTGCAATGCAGTCAGACTTAGGCCAAAATGACTCTAGGTAAAAGTGGCCATCATCCACGTTGGCTGAAACAACCCCAGAACCAACTATGAATGAGTTAGGCCATTACACTTTACAGAAAGTTTTATTTCCAGGATAATGGCTTGGCACTTTTGAATGATTTTTACATTAATAGATGCACCATGGATAGGGCAATGACGTAACAGGTACATTCTGTTTTGGCCTAAGTCTGACTTAGGCTAAAAGGTTAGCACCATGATGATTTGTGAAACAGGGCTATGATAGTTAACCATGCAGCCCTCGATTTGATGATTGTTTTGTCAAGATTTCTTTAGTGATTGTTTCTTGTCTTACATCCACAGCTCAGGAGACCAGGAAATTGAGAATTATGAGTGTGGTCACATGATGAGGACAAAAGTCTCAGGAACGGATGAGGGTGGCATTGTAGCAGGCTTTGCTGTTCTAGACACGCCTTTTGTGATCCAATGATGACATAGCCACTTGAGCCGCAAATTAGTCCTTGCATTCCAGTGGTGGAGGAAATGCTTGCGTCATTACCAGTCCTGCAGTGCATGAAACCAAATCCATCCAGTGCCCTTTTTAACATGTCTTTTCATGTGTACAGCGATGGAAATGGCAAAAATCCATCAGGTAGTAAAAAGAATGAGTGTTTCCATGTGTACTGAAATGGCATTTCTGTACACAAGAAACCATTCTTTTTATTTCGCTACTTGAAGAGTTTTTGACGCTTCCGTTGCCGTTTCCATTTCTGTACACATGAAAACACAGCATTAGAAATCACAGAGAGAAATGAGAAATCTCTGTAGCATTAGTTCTACCACTGGAAACGTTATTGGGCTGATTCCTATTTAGGAATCCGAAGCCATATTTGGTGTCAGTTGCAGAGTGAATTACATCAAATGGAGTATTGTCATTGCATCCGCTGGCAGTTCATGTCATCAATATGAAGAGATAAACTCCTCAAATTATGCCGACCAGAGGACAAAGATTTTAAAATTTACCTGCATATTTCCAACTTTATTGACCAATCCATGATACTGGTGCTCTACACTACAGGAGTTCATCTGTTGTTGGGTACATGTTGTCAGTGGGCTGTTGGAAGCTTGGTAAAACTAACCATTGAGGTTGTTGTTAAGGGAGCGTGGTCAATTGACAAAGCCAAATAGAGAAAATACTGAATTGTGCTCACTGTTCAGCTATAGATAGAATGCGCATATCCACCATCTTGGGTGTCCGGACCCATGCATCACCATGGTGATTGTGGCATTGATTTTGATTCGTTAGCTGATTTGCACTGCGAGCACGAAAGGCATCGCGAACTAACCGGCGGTGAACTCAAAGTAGATTGCTACAGTAAACAATGGCATGTGTGTACATGTTCAATGAGGGACGTTCAGTCAGTTCTTTCACTTCGTTTCCCTTGTTTACACGGATGGTAGGGAATCTGACCAGCTTGGATCCATCCTTTCCACCCCTGTCATAACAGTCAGCTACAATGCAACCAGCAGGCATTTTAATCGCGTAGACATATCTCGAAGTTACTAATCAGCTGATCCACCCGCCATCTTTAGTGCAGGAAGATCAAAACAAAAAACTCTGTGGCACCATGCGCATTCTACCCATAGATTTCTCTGTAAAATCGTACTGTTCCCTAACAACAACCCCTAAGGCTAGTTTTAACAAAGTTCCAACAGCCCACCAACAATATATTCATCAGAGTATTTTTATAGATCCTACCTGTTCATAATCAATAGATTTTAAATCTTTTGTGTGCCATGAATTTTTCCACGTTTGCCGATACAGGGAGAAAATAGTAGGGGAGATGAATGAAGACCTAACTACAGTAACATTTATTAATAGAAAATCGACTTTCTTTCTTCCTGAAACAAAATAGCCTAGCATTCTTGTTTTACCGATACATCGGTGATTGGCACAAACGTGACCAGCGGAAGAACTGATATATCGGTGATTGGCACACAAAGAGTTAAAACACCAAATGCAACTGAAATATTCAAAATAATGCGTATGTTAAGCATGATACAAACAGTTCAACTATTGATGTTAAAAAATAAAAGATTTTCGCTATTTTGTTCCTTAAAACCCCGTTTTTTTTCTTAAAATTTTCTTTGAAATCCTTGTGGAACTATGGCAACATTGTTTGTATTTTCTGTAGAGGCATGGAAGAGGTAATCAGGTACCGTACAGTCAGCTCTACTGATATAATGAATGGAGAACATGCACCAATTAAAAGATATGTTGTTGTTGAAAATGTCCACAGAAGGCATGGAGCTTCCTTTTCAATCAAATTCATGTAAAAGTTAATTATTTAAGTGGGCAGTTGGCAGAATATTTCTGAGTGTGAAACATTCTCTGTCTTAAATGGAATTGATTATATAGCCTGCCTCAGGATCAGCCCCCGTATTGTCGAACACGTATGCACGCATGCATGCAGGCCTACAGTAGAGACTGACATTGGTATTGTAAATGCTGCATGGGTGATCGGAGGTTGCCAGGGCATCATCCTCCACACTGCAACCCCCAGGCCTTTTCAGCGGAGAGGCTGACGGTAACCTATCCATTGCATTTGTTTTTGAATATAGCACATACACTGTCAGTGCTTAAATATTGTTTTAAGATACATGTATTTTTAGCAACTCTTAGTTATTTACAAATATCTCAGGTGCACTTATATTGAAATTACCACTGGCTTATAGTTACATTTAGAAGAAAACAGAGACTTGCAGAACTCTATATCTAATACTATGATGTTCCTAGCGTTCTTCATATTTCCATATCAGGGAGTTCAGATAGTATGACAAATGTTTTTCTGACATAAAAGAAAACTTACATTCGACTTACTTTATTTTCCAGCCCTAAGGTAATTTTTAAACACATCGTCTGTTGCAGATAACCTGTGGTCATGTTGATTTCATCTCCGTAATTACTTTTGACACTGCGATACTACTTTTTCTAGATAGAAACATTGTTCTTTATCATTACTGTTTTAATTTTGGGGGCTCTACAGATGATAACTCTGGCTTTGGGATGACAACTGAGGATGCAAGATGTTTAATTGAAAGTAGATCATTTTCAGGGTGTAGTAACATGAGATGAACACCCCTGACCCTCAACATAAAAAATTCTCTTATCTGGAAAAAAGATTAAATAAAAAAGACCACAAAAATGATTCTGTCTTTCTGTGGTTCTTTTTTGCTTCATGCTGGTTCAGGTGGGCACTGATAAGAAGAAGAAGATATACAGGGATGTATTTATTGAAGTCACTGAAAAAAAAGTAATGATTTTCATGATATTGAACTTATCAGTCAAATCAAGGGTATTAGGAATAATACTTTGTTGTATTTTATATTTGTATTCCTTTATAATATGATACTAACACTGTAACAGCCAGAGTGACTTAGTTCTAATTGTTTTCACTCTTTTATTCTACTATTCTACACATTATTTACTCAAGGCAACATGTGATTTAGTAATCACATCACCTGTCACCTGTCGGCTTCATCGTCATCGATGTTAGCTGCTACAGTGGATGTCACGACAAAATCTCCTCCACCCAATCCTGTCCTTAGCTTTCCTAGTTAGTTCACTTATTTCCAGCTGGCTGACTTTCTTGATGTTATCGTGATATGTAATGGGTGGTCTTCCTTGTTTTCTCTTTGTTTCTGTCTTTCCTTGAAGGATTGATATCATAAGGGCCGTGCTTTTGTTTCGGGCCGCGTGGCCGATGTATGCAAGTCTTCTTTTATTTATTTCAGGTGTTATTCTTCTGGTGGTGCCAAGCTGTTCTAAGATGCTTGTATTTGTTCTCCTTTCTGTCCAACTTATTCTGAGTAGCCTTCTGTAAAGCCACATTTCAGCTGCCTCCAATCACATAGATGCTTCAAAAGTTGAGATTTACCTGTACATGTATTTGTTTATTGAAACAGAAAGAACATGGACGCTTGCGTAAATAGAGCAGAATTTCTTCAGTTCCATTTCCCATTTTAGTGCACATTATATCACGTTATTGTTGGTACCTGGTATGCAAAAATCACAGTATTCAGAATTGATTTATTTTATGACTTTGATATATGTCTATTATATGCCTTTCCATTTGAGATGTTCATTAGTCAGTCTCAGCCTAAAGTGAATGGAGCTCAATCTAAATTTTTGTTTGTTTGTTTGTTTGTTTGTTATAAATACCAAACATACCTATCTTTCTTCTTGTCTTTCATTCTTACTTTTTTTTTATTCAGTAGTTCAATCTGTTATCACAAAAATTGATATGTCACACCTCTTTTAAAATATGTATTGTGATAGCATGTGTCTCATGCAGGCAGCTCTATCAAAACTTAAAACAGGCTGTACCAAAGAAACATCTTCATCTTGGCTCGCTGAGAATTGAAATGAATTCTTGTATTTTATTGATGTGAAGAATGTTTAGATGTGAAGGATTTTTGAGGAAAATATACTTCACAGGGCAATGTAAGGGATTTTTGCCAAACTCACTTGTATTCGTCATCTTTTAATTGTTCTTGTTCAATAGGTAGAATGCGCATATCCACCATCTCGGCTGTCCGGACCCATGCATCACCATGACGATGGTGGCAATGATTTTTATTCGTTAGCTGATTTGCACCGCGAACCAATCGGAGGCGGGCTGAAAGTAGGTCGCTGTAGTAAACAGTGACACGTATGTACAATAGTACATGCACAGGGAGACGTTCGGTCAATTCTTTCACTTCCTTTCCCTTTTCTACATGGATGGTAGAGAATCTGACCAGCAGGCATTTGAACCGCTTAGACATATCTCGAAGTTACACTCATCAGCTGATCCACCCGCCATCTTGTTTGTCGGAAGAACAAAACAAAAACACTCTGTGACGTCATGCACAGTCTACCTATAAGGAAGGTGACAGTTTTGCTCTAAACTATAGTTTAGTTGATCAAAATTCAAGATTTGGATTTGCTGATTTTTGCCTAGCAACCCTTCAAAATATTGTGTTGGGTACATCTTATGTGAATTGATTATGATTATGTTTTTGTGGCTGTTTGTAAGGTGCTGGGTGTAAATAATCCATTATAATTCATTAATTGTTGTGTTAGGTAACAGTGAGGATGGAAATGTGACATTAATGATAATTTAATGACTGGTTGATCTTTTATTGCTTAATTACATGGGTTATCATTTGCATACTTCATAGTCAGGGATTATGTCACAGAAATGCTGAACACATAAACGGATGTAATTTCTTTATCCCTATCATGTTGGTTGTTTTTTTTGTCATCTACAATCAGTGATCTATCTCATACTGTGGAACATTCTATATTTTGAATTTATACAAATAAATGGATATATACCGAGGGTGAGAATTACATTATGTATAATGAGGACAACTGATCTGGACTAAATATTTTTGTTTCTTCTACAATGAGATGATCTTCACATTTCAGTGGCAGACAATAAATACAACCATGATGAAATCATTTTCTGACTGATGCACTCTGCCATATTTTCAGCTATTGTGATCATGGTTTGTTTAATAACATAACCAACACTGTTCTGCTCAGTTGAAAAATGGCAACAAATGGAAAAAAAAAAAAGGAAGCAAAATTTGTTTTTGTACTTTCCAGATTAACAAGAAACTGTAGGATAAAATTTATTCTCAAGAAACAAAAAAAAACCACATTTTAAAGGGAACTAAACTAGTAGCAAGGTCAAAAATTGGCAAAAGGAAAAGGTTGTATGTAGCAAAGCCTCGCGTAAGAAATAATAGCCAAACGGTACAATGAAATGCAAACTAGAAGGGAAGACAGAAAACGGCCGATATTTTGGCAACAGCCAGCGTCAAGAAAAAGAAAAAAGAGAGAGAGAGAAACAACAACAGAAAAAAAAGACGAAAATTGAACAATTTTAACAATCTAGCAAGCTTCTTGTACCTCGCCTTCCTATGATCCCACAGCTGCTCCATTGTTTTACAAAATAAAATTCTGTTCCTCTTACTAGTCTTAGTGCAAAGAGCAACTGATTTATTATATATATTTATAAATCCACTGTGTATGGGCAATATTTTGATTTTAAGCAGTGTGTTAATGTCAGAATTTAAAACTGAATTTATACAGTATACCTATGATTTTCGTATCAATAAAACTATTTATGACAACTAGAAGAGATTGTCTTGTGTTCTTGAAATTGTGAAACAGAGTCGCTCATTATAGTGTGTGTTAAGTCACATTGCATGCTCTAATGTGTGTGTATATGTACCCATGTATGAATGCATTTGTGGATGCTGAACTCCGTGTTAGCGACTGATAGCTTTCTGATGTGTCACAGCTATCAAATCTAATTACACCAAACTTCATAGCTCGGTTTTGAGACTCATTACTACAAGATGTTTCTTCATGGAACATTACCCATAATAATAATAATGATAATAATGGATGGCATTTATATTGCGCATATCCATTTAAAATGCTCTATGCGCTTTACAGAAGCAACATGTCAACCACAGAGCAGAATGGAGCGCCGACAATGCGCTCAACACACTACACTGCTTCTTTCACTCTCCCTGTCTCGCTCACTCTCTCTCTCTCTCTACCTCTCTCTGTCTTAGAGCAAATTGTAACGCAGCCTGATAGGCGCAGTTCACAACTCACAACTCAAATAATATTTTCATATTTATTAATAATAATATATATTTAATAATGAATAATAGATTTTGTTGTTGCTGGTGGGGGGAGGGGGGGTGATATGGATAAATTTTAATCTATTAATTTCAATTTTACCCGGGCAGCGGCCTGTTCGGCCTGCTCTCTACGATTTCCAACTGCCAAGGTATCTTTAACCTCTGAATTTTATTATATTTTATAATACATTGAAAAGCACAGCAACCATTTGATTTTTACTTTCACATACTCTGAAATGTCATCACACATAATAGGCCAAAACTATATATGTACAATATATACACATTTTCTGTACTTGTTTCTGATATAACTTTTCTAGAAGTCGTTCCTAGCAACTCTTTATGTAGATCCTGCCGGTAGGTAATACAAGTAAATGAACTATGTTTACTGTCTTTGGCAGAGCCTATTCAAAGTCTGTATGGCTTTCAGCGCCTGACAAATAGTCATTCTAGTGGCGCGAGTGGTCGGTGGGTGCTTCTGTTAGGGTTTCCTTCCATACTATCATTCTTGTTGTTTTTTTCTTGGGCTCAGATTGAAATGGCGAATTTTAATGCATTCATTCTGTGCATGAGTCAGAAATTAGATATTGCCATTAAGTTTCCTCAGATTATTATGAAGTTATTCTATCTGCAAGTCTACTAAATGAAAAAGTAGATAAGATTAAATAGGAATTACATAAATAAAAATATTCCTAGGTAAGAGAGAGATCAAACCCAGTGGGCTTCTCTGCTATGTATTCTAGTAGTGTCCTGTACTGAATACTTCGTAGTTGGCTGTTCTCCAACCCTCTAGGTTTTTTTCTACTGTCATTCTATGGTCTTGCTTCTTATTAGCACAATGTGAGCTTTGTCGTATCCACATGCTTTCTCTAGCTCAAACTCATTATAGTGGACAATGATTAGAACACTTGTCACAGGTGAGAAGTCTCACGTTTGAATCCCACTCATGAAGGGGGGCAACTGGACTGGTTTCTTCAGTGTTGATGAGGCAGATTGAAGGGAATTTGCCGGGTGAATTATTTCCTTTCTCTGAACAGTGAGGAGTCTGGTAGCTGTGCATGGGTTTGAGATTTCAAAACCCCTGCAAACAAAAGGGATGCAGTCCTTCATGAGCCCGACAATGAGTAAAAGTTTGGTCGGCATCAACATTTTCACCTGCTCTTTTATGAATCCCAGAGCTGCTCCTTCATAGAATTTCATTGCACTTTTTCCAGCATTTTCTTAACATCATCTTAAATTATACAAAGCAAAAGCGTACGAGCTGTAGTATATGAGACAAACAGCTTTCTTTGATTTACATTCTTGGTCGATTACAGATCATGCTAAGTCACAAATATTTACAAAAAAATGACTTCGATCATAGATATACACTACTGAACTAGATTCCACGCATGGCTTCGCCAGCTGTCTCTTTCCCTGCTTCGCCAAGCGAGCCGGAATGGTCCACAGACTGTCTCCGAGACAGAGAAAGAGAGGCCGAGAGAGAGAGAGAGAGAGAGGGACACAGAGAGAGATACAGAAACAGAGATAGAGAAAAAAAGCGAAATAGAGAGATAGAGAAAGAGAGACGGAAAAGAGAGAGAGAGAGAGAGATAGAAGCGAGAGAGAGAGAGAGATAGAAGCGAGAGAGAGATAAGATAGATAGACAGATAAAATGATAGACTAGATAGATGAATAAAAAGATAGATAGATTAGATAGATAGACAGACAGAATAGATAGATAGATAGATAGATAGATAGGACAGACGAACAAACAGACAAACAGGTAAACAATAGAGAGACACACAGAGAGAGAGAGAGAGAGAGAGAGAGACAGAGATAGAGACAGCGAGAGACACAGAGAGACAGATAGAGAAAGATTGATAGAGACAGATAGAGAGATATATATATAGAGAGAGAGAAAGAGAGAGAGGTAGATAAGATAGATAGAATAGATAGATAAATAGAATAGATAGATAGATAAATAGAATGGATAGACAGATACTAAGATAGATAGATAGATAGATAGATAGATAGATAGATAGATAGATAGATAGATAGATAGATAGATAGGACACAGACGGACAGACAGATCAACCTTCTCATAGTCAAAGGCCTACACGCTGCTTCGTTTACAAACACTATGACTCAAATGAGTCGCGGCCTGTCCTTTGATGGCTGCCAGTGCCTTCTAACAATCCCATTCAACCCGTGGCGTATCTGGGCATTGACTTTGATTGAAAGTCAGTGGGAAAATGGCCCAAGAAGACAGCCGCATTGCTTAGTCCACAATATAGTGAGGGAACTGAGGTATATAAAAAATATATCCTAAATAATATGAATCATCAATATGAAGACTAATTATTATTTGATTGTTGTTTGTAAATCTATCGCAAAAAAATGAATGTTTAATGGTCTATCAATTAAATTGTACACGTATTTTTGCTATTAGTCATCAGTAGTACTGCCGGAAATTTATACAGATAATCATTGCCTTAGAGTGACATTGAGGGTGTTTCTAGATCTACTGTAATATAAGCCTAATGTTTTCAAGTTTAGGGCATTTATTTTTTATTTTACGAAATTCTTTTCGCACGGCCGCGGAACAAGTTCCTCAAGCCAATGCTCAATGTTCATCTCGGAAGTCACTTCCGGTGGAGAGACTGCTGCGGGAACTTCAATTTTCAAACGAACGTGGAATGAATACGATGTGACGTGGTCCGAATTTTTGTGATCACTGTCAGGTATTTTCATGTAGATTGAATACTAAATTGAGCAGGAATTCCGATATAGGAGGAATCATTGGCATGCCTAACTCTGGCTCCACTGCTAGATATCTAGAATCTAGATCTAGATCTAGATCTAGATCTAGATCTATGTCTGTCTAGATGTCCTACTCTAATCTAGATCTAGATCTAGATCTAGATAGACCTAGTCTAGATCTAGATCTAGATCTACTCTAGATCTTTTAATCTAGATGATATATGGTCAATGCACTAGGTGCGGTCACGAGGCAGGAAATGGTAAATGCCAAGTAAACAAAGTCCAGCAAGCTTCTGACTGGCTCAATTTAACCACTGAACTTTGGGCTTGTCAGTGAACACTTAAAATTCTCTCTCAGTTAATCTGTGCTGGTCAGAACACTTTTCATATGTAAGCATCAATTGCATGTCTGTGCGGTCACCTGCTGGTGGTGCAGTCACAAGTTGCTGGTCGTGCAGTGACCTGCATGTAAGTGCCATCAGTGCATGCTCTCTGTGCGATCAATATCAAAATAGATTTGATAATCAACCTTCCCATCCTCTTCTTTTCCAATTCCCTTACTTCCCACTTTTTCTTGTCCTCATGCTGAATTTACTAGACTTAAAATCTTTGATCAAGTTGCAAAATGCCTTGAAATATAGATCTAGCCTGTAGGCCTATTTGGATTTTACCACAATATTATTCTTTGTTTCTCATTAAATTCAGTTGTTTACTATTAGCTGGTGTGCAGTGGCTCTTTATTTTAACTCGTTTTTATCATGTAATCATATTAATAATAAGAAATAATGCTGCTAGTGATCCCAGTTGATGCAAAAACAACACTGATGTCCACACTGAAACTACCAGTGTCTGCACCACATGCAGGGTGTCAGATGAATGCATGTCAGTGCAGTCAGCGCCATATGTGCATAATCACACTCATAATACCCAGAAAACATATTTTTAATGAAAATCCACTCAAAGTAGAGTGTCCAGAGCACTTTTGTGAGCTTACACCAGACCACTAAATGGAGAAAACTGTAGGGTCACAAATTTACCTTTGAACTCAAGATGGAAGTTTTGGGGACACAAAACTTTGAAAAGTTATTCATGGCAAAATACAAGCTTAGATAACAGTCATATGTGATGTGATGTTGTGATGTCTTGATAAGAACGTCACAAAACGTGGATTAGTCACAAAAACACCCACAAATGAAACTGTATGGAAAAATAAATATTGACCGCACCGACATGCTGACCGCACCTAGTGCATTGACTATAGCTAGATAGATCTACAGCATTGTCCTTCTTCAGCTTTATACGAAGATCTCAGATTATTCAATGGCATACAGAAGCTAGGCCTAGCTAGGGTAAAGATAAAAGATGCAGTATTGGACCCGTCGCAATTAGTGCTTTAAATCGGTGTTTTTCCCATGTTTTCTGGTGTGATTTGAACGAATTTGACAATAAAAATCAGCGCAAATGACGCTAAATGCAAGGATATAGGGGGGCAAGCCACCTTAAAACCCCCCATTTTAAGGCAAGTTTCTAAAGGTTTTAAAGGTTGAATTAATCACGCCAAAAAAAACAAGGGAAAGGGGGTGGGGGGAGTTACGTCATATTTTACAAAAATTGGAACAACTTCCGAACCCGTTCGTTCCATAGCCCGAGTGAAACAGTACATAGCTACCCCGGCGGCTTTCCCTGATATAATGTCAATCTGACTACTGCCCAGACGAACATCGGCCTACGGCCTCGATGATACAAACTGACTAGACCCTCACGTCAAAATTAGTAGCAAAAGGTTACGCATGCACAGTCACTAGTGGCGAAAGGATACGCATGCGCAGTCAAAGGGGCATGCACAGAATTTTAAAAGTTGACCCCCCGGCGCAAGGGCATTGATGGCACCCGGTGTATTAGTACGCAAAATAGTATGCAAGTAAACTTGTAACTAATATATGATCTAAAAATGAGATGTTTGCGACTGATTTAAAGGTGATATTCGTAATTTGCGCACCAGAAAACATGGGAAAAACAGTGACTTAAAGCACTAATTGAAACGGGTCCAATGCTGCAAAAATACCAGGCCTAGATCTAGAGATCTAGACTCTACATGTCTTATAATATGTAATAGTAGTAGACATATAAAATAGCTTTGCACATCTAAATTCTAATGATCCAGAAAGTTTGGATGTAGAATTAGAAATGGATCTCTTCAGATCAGTCATAACATATCATCATAATTCTATGTGAAAACAACATTGGATAAAAACTATAGTCTATAGAGACTAGCTGGTCAGGTGTGCAGCCACTTTTGTTTACTTCCGGTTGTTGGACTTAAGAGTTTCACATGAAGTAACAAAATCTTTTATCGAAGTGTTTAAACATAAATCTGCCAATACTGTCGGATAAAATTTCCGCTAGGATTTTTTTTATCCCCCAACATTTATTAAATTACTGCATTTGAGAGTCATCTCCCCTGATTCGAACCCTTTCTCCGTCTTCTTCCCTTGCTCCGTTCATCCCGACGCGATCAACATTCGTATTGGGCAAATGTTGAAAAAATTATATTGAAATTGGAGACTCTTTTCTGAATAAAAACGAAATTTTATTGATTAAATGGATATGTATACGAAGGTTCAGGTCTAATCCGTAGATGGTTTTCTTGGTTTGGTCATGCTTATGTAGATCTAGTAAGAATTCCTTCACAATTACTCAGGGTCCTCAGTAGCGCTGGGGACCTAACATCGTAAAATGACTGGGATTTAAGCCTATTTTATTTAAACTGAGAATGAGAAGTGAAGTTTAGTGGAAATTTATGTGACTTTTGTGAGGAATCAGAACACTTTTTTCCCATGAGAACTTTTGGACACAAAGTACTGGGAAAATCTTTCCAATGCGTCTCATGCCAGACAGCACCTTTAATTTAGTTTAAAGTACCGGTACCCGGCAGGTAATTTCCAGGCTGCACATTTAACATCCCCGGAGGACTAACTCACTGCCCTCCTGCAACCCCCACCTCGAAGCCACTTCCAAAGATGTGTCCTCGTGAGGATCCATGTGCTCCCGCAATTTGGCAACAATTCAGTTGGAGTATTTCGTGAAAAAATCTGGCCATGAAATCCATTTGGAAGACCTCCGAATTATTGGAAGAAAAAAATATGTTTCTAAAGTCTCCTGCTCAGAAGTTGTTACAACTCAATTGGCTAGTATGATTTTCAAGCAGCAAACATTGTATACATTATACGCCTATTTTGACTGTCGGCACATGCACAGAAACTAATTTACATGCCTGTAAAATTTCAGACTGTAGTCGGAATTTTATCACGACCAAAAAAAAGTTGCCTCGGATTTCCGACAATTTTGGTTTGAGCAAAAAATTGCGACCAAAAAAAAAAAAAAAAATTCCGACCCGATCTTAGACAACGTCGTTTTTCCGATGTGGTACTTTATAATAAACCGGCGAACGTCTTAAAGGTAAGGTGGCGAAAATGTACGAATGCTATTGACTACGACGGCCATGTTTCGATCTCCGGTAGGCCCCCTACTTAATAATAAACAGGCGAATGTCGGAAAGGTAAAGCGGCGAAAATGTAGGAATGCTATTGACTACCACGATACCGAAAAAATTTCAGACTATTTTGTCACCAGCCACGTACAGGTCTGTAATCTAGTGCTTTGACTAGTTTGTGACAAATATTTGTTTCAGTCTGAAGAATGGATACGAAACAGATTATTGCACTCCAGAATGCTCTTCCCTCTTCAACCGAAGACAAGCCAGAGGTGAAAAGTCACAATGTATATCATGTAGAGGTTTTACAGAGCCCATGCAGGTGAGGTTTCATTGAGGATTAAATGTCTGTCGTAGAAAGTATCTGTCATGTTATATTATAAATCCCCACAGAACCAGACTGCCTGTTTATATCGTGGTGACTTTTATATTTTAATTAATTTTTTTAAATTAAAAACCAATATCTTGTTGAATGGAGAAAATTTTGTTAACCTTTCTTTCTGGTAATTCTAGTGTTCATTTCTGGTGGATATTTGACGGGTAGCTGTAACTATTAGAACATTTACCTTGTAACTTTGTTGCACACAGTCTCTCTTCTCTGTATGAATGCATTTAAATTTGGAATTTCAGATTTAAAGCGTTTTCCTTTTTTAGAACCAAAAAAAAAAAAATTATTATAATGCTTGCATAAAATTAAAAATAAAGTAAACTTCAGAAAAAGATTGATACTACATGTATTTTGGTAAATTCATGCAGTTTTTTGGGAAACAATCTTCTGGGAAATTTATGATGACCATCATTAAGCCATTGGTCAGCTTTCCAATTTGCAAGGCAGCTCATATTTTTTGTTCTCTTTATTATCTTTCAGCACAGTGCGGGCATTTCATATAAAGGAAAAAGTGAAAGAGCTGTTGCAAATAAGGAAGTCTGCTTTTGGTGACTTTGTGATTAAAGAATTTCAGGATGAATTTTTATCACAGAATGTAAAATATGTCGCACTCTGTGATGCAGAACTTCCAGGAATGGAGAAAAAGGTTTGCTCTGTGTTTTTTTTCTCTCAACTCATTTAACGACTTGTTCCACTATACCCAGGCTGTTTCAAAATTGAATATTCAGGCAAAGAAACTTAGAAAGTCTATATAATGTGTTTTTATTTCATTTTGTCAGAAAAGGTGTTAGAAGAAAACTTTTTAATTTACACCGTTTTTGCCATATTGTGAAGATTCTTTGTTAATGGAGGACTGGTATGATCCTTGGTAGAGAAAGATAGTTACATTGACATGTAATTAAACCCTAGTTTGAACTAGTTTACAGGTCTGCTATTTAACATTATTCTCATGGAACCTTGCTATATTTATAAGTCAAATGATGGAGAATCTTTCTGGTCTTGCTGATCACATGGAATTTCAGGGGTAAATTTCTCAGGTGAAACTGTTTTAAGAGCATTGACGATGCGTTTCTTCTGATTTGGATGATATTGTTACACTTGTGTAATTAATCCCTATGTCATTTTTGGGGCAAATTGAGTTGACATCAGCATCTGGTACCAGAGTTCGAAACTTCCATGACCCATGTATATTTCTATACAGTAGACCTGAAAGTATAATGGCCTCGGATTGAACGGGATCTTGGTTACAACGGCATAAATCAAAATCCCCATTTCATACACTCTTCTCATAAGTAAAAACAACTTGTTTACAGCGGCGGCACATAAAGCACACCTCTGTTACAATGGCATTTATCGTTCCGACGGCACGGAATATATCGAGCAAATTGTTGTGCCGCTGAGAGATCGGGAGATGGGCAGAAAGGGAATGTGTGTGTGTGTGTGTGGGGGGGGGGGTTGATAGTGTTATGACAATTGCTACTCAGTGTGATCAGATGCGAAATTGTGTAACTGGGAGGTAGGGTGGCGGGATGGCCACGCACCGCGGAGGTGGGCGATGATGCAAGACTAGTCGCACATGGTCAGTCCTTTGTATGAACATATGACCAATCAGGTAAACAGGACCCTCGAGGTTGGCGCACGTGTGTGTAAACCTAAAAGTAAGGGAGTGGTCATTCTGCGCACGCCTTGTGTGTAGATCTATGCCCGACCAAGACAGACAGCGGTCACTTGCTACGCTACCTTTCGAGCGAACACATCACCATTCACTTTTTGAGAAAGACAAACTGCACTGTGATATAATGACGGCAACAAGGAAGAGAAACTGAGAATGCTTTTCGTTTGAAATGAAGGCAAAATTAATTGAATAGGTGGACAGGGGTGTAAAAAACAAGGCTTTAATGCTACTAAATATTTCCCCGTAACTCGACGTGTTGATCCGTTTTTTCCTCTATCGACACATTTCTCCCCGACCGCGGCAAAACAAGTGCACTAGATCTACTACTGTGCTACCAAAAATGCCCACGCAACTCCCCGCATATAAGATCTCTTTATTTCTGTTTGCGGTGCTGGCGGGGAGGGTAGGAGAGGGGGTGTGTGGACACAGAGGATGACCCTTGGCTTCAGTAATCCGAGTGTGGAGTGCCTTGCATATAAGCGTACGGCAGTAAAGGTACAGAGTACTACAGACTGAGTAATTATTTTTTCCCCACAAAACATTCGTGCGCCGTTGATACTAGGCCTTGACCTAGATCTCTCAGTTAACTGCGTACTGTGTGTGTATCGGTATCATCATTTCCAAAGAAACAGTCAGGTCGAGGTTAAAAAAAACAACAGTAAAGGACTGCGCATTTGATAGCTACACCATTTCTCCGATATCAGTAAATCTTTCCCATGCAACTGCTCTGCACAACAGTGATATTGGAGGAACGGGTGACAATATGCCGATAATTAAAAGAAAAAGGGACATAATTGTGTTATGTATTGGACACTTCCCATTATGGGGATGTGTGATCTCCCTCTCCCCCCTTTTTTTTCTCTTCCACCACTAATCTGCTATTTCGACTTTCTCTTTACTCGACACAAGTCAGACGGCCCCACTGATGTCGAGATATCAGGATTGCACTGTATTTTTATATGTTCACAGGTCATTGATCTGACTACCTGCAACCTGCAGATCCATGTCTTCCAAGTTCACACAGATGGAGCTGGCACAGAAGAGTTAGACGATGAAAATATGTCTGCAGCAAATCATTGGCTCCTGCCCTCCTCAGATTTCCATGGTTTATGGGACACCCTGGTGTATGATGATGCTATTAAAGTGCAGGTCAGTCTGTATACTATTACTAAGCCATGGTGCACCATTGGGCAGTTGACAAATTATTTACAAAAAAAACCCACAGAAAAACAAAAATCTGTGGGATTACAGCAAGGCTTGAAGCAAAGTTAAAATGTGGCAGCAAGAAAGAGAAAAGGTTGTATGTTTCAAAGCCCAGTGTTAACAAGAAATAAAAAATCTGTACAATAAATTACAAAAGAATAAGAAATAGAAGGAACAAAAAAATTCTTGCCAGGTTTGAAGACAATGGCCAGTCTAGTTAAATGTAAGACAATGGTGACAATATTGTATGCACGTTATGCTAATATACATAAAGTCAAAAAGTACATTAAGTGATTGGTGGAGTGTTACAGTGGTTGTGATCTATTTCTATGAAAATCATAACTAACTGACAATTTCAGTTTGCCTTTATTGGGTATTGTATGAGTTCACATGCCCCATGAGGTGATCCTGTTTAAAGTGATAATTTAGTTGACAGGTCTGCATTACAGACGGGCATGGAATGATACAGGAGGGAGGATTAATACTTGTCACTTGGAGAGTTATTGAGTAGAACTGCTTGTAATGGCTGTCAATGTCATATGGAGTGTTTGTCGGGTAGAATTGGTTTCAATGCTTGTCAAATTGAGGACCATTGAGTAGAACTAGTTTCAACATCTGTCACTCCACAGTTACTGAACTATGCAACCACAACCCTCATGTTCTCTGACAAGAATGTCAACAGCAATGTTATATCCTGGAACAGAGTTGTCCTTCTTCATGGTAAGTGGACATAAGCAGTGTCAAAATTGTCAGGTGTTTGCCATCTTTGATGTTTGTACATTTTTGCCTTTTTGAGAAAAGGAAGATTGAAATTTAATCTGTAAAAGGGCATAAAAAATTTTGTCACCAACACATATTGTGAAAAGTTTTCAACTGATTGGAATGACATTTATACGTAATAAATTAGGAGTGAGAGAGCCACTTTCATGACGAAACCTCAAAATCTGCAAAATGTTGCATTCAGCGATGTGGCAAATACCTCTGGAAACGGAAATCACTGGAAGTGTCTGAGAAAGTTTCTGCAGTTTTTATACTCAAAGATTATAATTATTTGTGTTGTTGTAGGTCTGCTGCCGCAAAAAAAAAAAAAAAAGCTTCTTAAATTTATTGTTACCTTAATGAATATAAGGAAGGAGTTTACTACATCTAGACTAAGAAACAGAAAATAAGGGGGAAGGAAGGGGGTAGTGTATTGCATACAACATAATTTCAAAACTTACAGAACTCATAATTTTTTTTATCGTTGTCCTGTGCTGTTTTTTTTTTTTTCTTTCTCTTCTCTCATTTATTTCATCTTTGAATTTCTATGAGAATAATGATCTGTTACTGTGATGGTTAATGAAGCTCTCTTCATCCTGTCAGATTGCAATGGATGATATATGGTCAGTTAATTCCGGAGTTTTCATAACATTTAAATACCCTAATTTGATTCCCTGTGTTCTTAACTTTGAAACTAGATGAGAATTTAAATATAATATGGTAGTGCAGAAAAAAAAATACAGTTCAATCAAAGAGACACTTTAATTACCATGTTTGTTGGATAAATAAAAGCAGCATTTTGTACCACCTTTTTATTTTAACTATACACTCCTGGAAGTATTTTGTCATGCAGCAAAAATTTGTGTTATAGATGTGTATGCTTCATTTCTTTTCCTTTCTGTCACGTATTGATGGTTGTTTCCCTTGTGTACATGGAATGCAGACCTTGATTTTCCTCATGTGTTGGGAATTTTATCTTCTCATAGGTCCACCTGGCACAGGAAAAACATCTCTGTGCAAAGCCTTAGCCCAGAAGCTCTCCATTAGGTTTTCAGACAGATACACTCACGGACAGCTGGTAGAGATTAACAGCCACAGTCTCTTCTCCAAGTGGTTTTCAGAGGTAATTTGTCCTTCAATTTAGACAGAAAATCATGGGCATGTTCTTCAGTAACTTATTGGAGGTCAAGCAGAGCCATCTTAAAGCATAGGAACACTGGCCAGTTGCCCAGGGGCCCCATGCACGCAAATTTGCATTGGTTTTTGAAAGATAATCCCGTGCATTACAAAAGAATCTGCCCGAGGGCCCTAAATGATCTTAAGATAGCCCCGAGGAGAGGGTGGAGTTAAAACCGATGAAATCTTTCAAAATTGTCAGCAAAGTTTGGTTTTAATGTACTGAATGACCACCTCATCTATACCAAGCCCCTGCACAGGTAATCTGAAACCGTTAGTTAATGATTTCTGTAGAAAGGAGATCAAAATATAAAGCACTGTAACACACTTCACAGGTCACGTACTTGTAATGTACTCTGTGTGTATTAGTAAACTGTGTACAATGTCTTGCATTTTACAGGATTGGTCTTTATCTTCAAACCTGGGAGGAATTTCTGTTTCATTAACTCACTTGAGACCAGGCTTTTTACATTACGACAACTGTTGAAGACCAGGCATTTTGGTGTTTTAAAAAAAAAAAATTACTATTTTTGCTGTAATTGTCTAATATCCTTGATTTTTGGACACAAGACTTATAAATAAATGCACTACACAATAAAACAAATTTCACTAGGGTACCTGGAATATTAAAAAAATTTTTTTTATTGAAAATTGTCAAATTTTATAGAAAAAGACAAATTTTTCAGCACTGGCTCTAGATCTAGCAGAAGTCTCTTTCAATCTAAGACTATCTGATTCAGAACCACTTTCTTCTCCTTTCTTACCCACTGGAACATATTCTGGGCCTAGATCGGAATTATAACATTCCAGTTCAAATATTGTTCGAATATTTCAAACACATTCATTGCTTTTCGCTTAGAGGCCATTCTGCCGTACACTGGAGATATTTCGTTGATTGCTCCGGAAGTCAGTGGTTTTAGAAAAAAATCTGCCAAAAAAAAATTTACCAGCCGATTCTGGTGAAACTTTCAATGAAACAAAAGAAATGGCTAAGCAATGGTACTTTAGTAGATCATTCCCGTAAGGTTTGCTCGATAATTTTTGGTGATCACTCAAGGGTTGCAGGATTAATTCTTCAGCGTCAGGTCAGCCATCCCGCAACTTGTGTGGGAATGGTCACAAGTGCATAGTCCCGTAAAGTAGGTCTGAGATTTCTAAAAAGAATTACATGTATATGATTTTAATTTACCAAGGAGTGGAAGTGGTAGTGACTGTAAAGTGAAGAGCCTGTGTGTATTTAATATGGGGTAGGTGAAAAGGTCTTCCAGTTGACATTTCTTTGATTTAGAAAAGGCATCAAGCTCAGACAAAACACAAATATGTGATAGGGCAAATATTTGAATTTTTCAGAATCACCTTCAAGTCTTTTCCTACGATAAAGGAAACTGTTGTGTTTTTTTTCTTGTGTCAACAGAGTGGGAAGCTGGTGATGAAAATGTTCCAGAAGATTCAGGAGCTAATGGATGATCCCCAGGCACTTGTGTGCATTCTTATTGATGAGGTCTGATTTTGAAAATATGATTTTTGAAATATTTCTCTTTACAGTGCACTCTTTCATACCTGACATTCTGAATTTTTTTCATTGAAATTGATTTTTCATATGTGTGCATCAGACTTTTAGTTTAAGACCTCATTCATTATTTGACAGCAGTTTCTGAGCGGAAGATACTGTATGACATGTAAGTTCCGTTCATTTCTTTATAATCTTTGTATGTGTTTAAGTTTAAGAATAATGTTTACTTATAGAACTGATTACATAGGCTGCCTCAGACCCTATATCCTAACAACCTCCCTTTCCTTTTTATTGCCTTCCTTTTTCATACCCATCATGTCCTCAGAGACCCTAAATTTTACATTTCAGTAGTTTCTCTTGCAGTTTGACAGGGATTAGTTTTACGTGAAAATGACTTTGGAATCTCTTGTGTACTCAATACCTGATGGCCACATAGGTTTTGAATGAAGTATTGTAGGCTACTGTATTCCCTGAGCGCCCTCTGTAAATTATACTGCAAACAATTTTAATGAGAGTACTCGCTGTACAGAAATGAAGCAAATCGCATTATTATGATTTGGAAATCAGTACATGGTCTCAGAATGAGGGTTGTCTGAAAAGTAAGGTGAAAATGGTCACTGAATATACAAATTTATTAGGATTCGATTGAAAGTTTCACATGTCGCCAACGCCAATTGGCTACTTCTCCATATAGTCCCCTTGAAGACTGATGCATTTCTTCCAACGAATTATGAGAGAATAAATGCCCCCCTTGAAGAAAGTTTTGTCAAGCGACTGTAACAACTTTCTCACCTATGCAACAGGATTGTCATCTTTGTTGAACCTCTTTCCGGGTAAATATTGTTTGAGGAGTCCAAATAGATTTCGGACAACCCTTGGAGATTGTTTCAGTAAGAGTTTTCAGACTTTACTATGTGAAATGGGCTCCCAATAAGCTGGCTGAGTGTTACAGGTATTTCTTGTGTCACATTCAAGGCTTAGCACTTTTAGCAGACAAGATTTTGCTTGCATCGGCAATGAACAAACTGCGGTCAAGATGTGAAGTTTTTGTAATTTCAGAAAAGAAAAAAAAACAACATTGAAGCCTATTATTCCACAGGTTGAAAGTTTATCAGCTGCCAGAAAAAGCTCGTTAAATGGTGTAGAACCCTCAGATGCAATCAGAGTAGTCAATGCACTGCTTACACAGCTAGATCAAATTAAAAGGTATTGTGATTCAGTATTATTTGTCTACCTAGCAGTCAACTTTAGTTTCTCTCTTGTAATCATAGTTCTTTTTGATGCAAACAATCGCAAGGTCTGGGACACAAACTGTCTGTGTCTGGAAAGGTCAAGTTACAGGAGAAAGAAAAAACTAACCAAATGGGGAAGGAGCAAAGTAGATTTTTTTTTTTTTTGTGGCTATTTCTTCTATGGTAAGATATGAACACCCTGCATGAAATATAGAATAAGGTCCTCTTCTGCCCCCCCCCCCCCACCCACACACACAAACAAAAACCCCAATTTAAAACTGAAATTTCAGTGTACCATGATTTGTGTCAGAGACCATTGAACTGCATGCTGTATTGTATCGTACTTTAGGGACTGTTTATTTCACAGAACTTTAAATTATGACAGCAAAAAAGTCTAGTTAAATTTAGTTAAAATTTATTGAAATATATGCTTCATTTAATTGAAATATAATTAGTGACCCCTTTAATTAGTTGAATTATAAGCCTGTAAATAAAATATTATTTCATAATGTAACTTTTGGCCCACTCTGTTTATAATATAGAATAGTAATTCATGCATATTTGTTTAAACGTTTTCTCAGATACCCAAATGTGCTCATATTGACAACATCAAATATAACTGGTGCAATAGACCTGGCATTTGTTGACCGTGCTGACATCAAACAGTATGTTGGCCCTCCGTCCGCCAATGCCATCTACACGATCTATCTATCTTGTATAAAGGAACTCATGAAGGTTTGGCATTCAAATATGCTGTTTTTTTAAAGGATTTTGGAATTCATGACTTGTGATTTTACCATACTTTTATAATGGTGGGCCAGTCAGTAATCATTTTGTTAATTCTATTGATCTTCTTTATATTTGCTGATAAGAAATTAATGTATTTTTACAGTGTCTCTGGTAGTGATAATTTGTATAGTTGCTGAACTGAACACATTGTTGTGACAAGTTGTCTGTGGGTTCAAAGCAAAAAAAGCTGTAGCTTTTATAGTGAAAAAATTGTTGCAATGGATGTTTGATCTTTGCATGAAAATCATTATTTCTATTTTCAGTCGAAACCTTTATGAAGTATGTTATATCTATGTTATTTAGAATTTGTTCTTGTATTTTTACCTTTTTTTTTTTTTAGATTTTGAGCGCTTCGCAGGCAGCTCCATTCTGCTCTGTGGTTGACATGTTGTTTCTGTAAAGCTCATAGAGCATTTTAAATGGATATGCGCTATATAAATGCTATACATTATTATTATTATTATTATTATTAGTTTATAAATATAATCATTTTGAACTTGAAGCAAGATCATGAGATATCAAAAGTATGGTTATCGCTTGTGTTTTGTACAGATTTCTTTCATTCAGTATCTAAAGTTCATAATTCAATGCTTTATTTCAGTGTGGAATTATCAGCCCAGTTCATCAGTTCATTGATGTGCGAGCTCTGGAAGTAACAAGGTTTATGGAAAACAGTGCAACATTTGACAGCTTGAAGCTATATAACATTGCCAAGTATGTGTACTTTTAAGACAGTTTTATCAATAATTCAGGACGGGTTTTTTTTTGGTTTGCATTTTTTGATAACGTGAAATGATAAGTACAAGTTTTTTTTAAAAACTTCCTGATGTTAAGAACAATTCATTTGCTCTTGAAAACAATTTAAATACAAAAAGCTCTGGAATTTGTTGATTGAATATGACAGCCCTCAAACAATGCCAGCCATTGCATGTTTGATGATTAAGTACATGTACTTATAACAGTCTAGGGGAAAGTGTTTCAGATGTATGATAATTTATCTTCATTTTGATGTGACCAGAAATTTCTACAGTGCAGTTAGAAGTTTCTTATATGTACCAGTTAATGCTGTGACTGTCTCTGTTGTTTCAGAAAAAGTCAAGGACTCAGTGGGCGTGCATTGAGAAAGTTGCCTTTCATGGCTCATGCCCTGTTCTTGCAGGTGAGATAAATTTGTTCTTCACCTTCATAGATATGTGACAACAAAAACAAAGCTTTAAGAATAAGCTTTCCCATGATGTCATCTGTCATAATAAAGACACACAACTGTGCTGCTGGCTAATGACCATGTCACTGTACTAAACCTGAAAGTATTTGTGAGCAACTACGCATATTGTGTTTTAAATTTGCTTAGACTGTACAACCATTTATGGGAGGGGTGAATTCATGAGAAAACTCGGCATTCATGGAAACTTTTGATAAACAGTATCTTGTTTCTGAAAATAAATGACGTTCAGTTGGTTAAAATCCAGTTCCATTATTGAGATTGTGTTCTATGAAAACTGGGTCATGAAAAGTCATGAGTCTGCCAAAATATAACTTTTGATGTTTTTGAAACTTTCAAATATATGAATATGTGACAAAATACCATTTTGAAAATGAAATGTCCTTGCACTGTGACAGAAAATGTGTAAACCAACCACAGATGTATTTTTGCACGTATTGTGATAAAGATTTGTTGTTAACATTTGTCACTTATTGACTTTCCTTTGGACTGATACTACAAATATAGATGATTGGCAATTAATAGTCATTTATTGTCGCAGTTGGGGTAAAATGGTGTTTTAATTAGATGTTTGTTTAAATCTGTAAAGGTCTGTTTGTAACACTGGTAGATTTTAGGAATAGAAAAAAGGAATGGGGGACTACGTGGGAAGAACTCTCCTGGCTTTCCGGCTTTTGTTTTCCCCCTTCGAAACATGACCAAAACAAACGATGCGCACCGCTCACGGCGTACAAAAATGCTCGAAATCGCGCCTCATAAATCTCGTGCTCGGGAATGCTCACCGGGGTCAATGCGGTCAGATTCGCTCCGCGGGCAGCAACTAACGGGAGACGCTTTCATGTTAAAATTCGGCTCTTTTGATATCAAATTTGCGACAGTCCCCGTGGACCCATCCCGATGTCTTGCTATGAAGACTCTAGCAACAATCTTTCCATTACAGTCTGCGCAAATTCCAGCTTTCTACGTGCTTTTGTCTTTCTTCTACGCATGTATGTATTACCTATATTTTGTACTTTTCCCCTGCCCAATCGCTGATAAACTATTCTTAATTACACAAAACTGGCCGGCGAAAACAGTTAGCAGTTTTCATCTGTGTGATCAGAAATAATTTATGATCTGTCTGTGCTAATTTCAATAATGCCGCAGCTTTAGTTGGAACGCTATATCAACTTATATGTGACGTGCTCACCTATTGTTGTTAAGTTGGCCAAACTACTGACTTTCTTGTGATGTAATAAACTGCTTGAACATAATAATAACGTGAATCATGCACGAAATAAGCATATTTCTGCTCTGGACATTTGTGACGTGTTTGGTTGATAAAAAAAAACAACAAAAAACAGACCAAAAACCATTTTGTGTGTGTGTGTGTGTGTGTGTGTGTGTGTGTGTGTGTGTGTGTTCATCAATTGCTCGCGACGTTTTTTGGGGGTTTTTTTGTCTGCCGACTAGATATCAGGGAAGGCTATATTGAGAAACATTCAAAAATATATCTGTCCAGAATGTTACAAAATAGTTCAGGGCGCTAGATCTTCCGGTTCCGGCTCTCTCGGGGAAAGCCACTGTGATCCAGTCTCTGGGTATTTTTGATATTTTCTTGGATAATTTCTCTAATTAGGAGGCGGTTTATGTTAAATCGACAGCAGGTAAGTCAGCTATTGTCTTGATCTTTAATTTGTAGCGATTTGAGTGGATTCTCTTGGCGTGAGAAGGTTTTCGAGTATTTTCGAGTGTGTTCACGTTTAACTGTGCAGGTGTGTAGTCCCGCGAATATGTCGATGGATTTGAACGCAGCTACCACTACCCCAGTATTTATTAAATACAACCAGCTATTGGTACCACGAGATCAGAAAATCTCTGTAGTGGACATCTGCCAAGCGGCCGAGGAGTCCGCTGGAGTTAACTCGGTGTTTGGGTGCCAGAAGATAGCCGGAGTATACAGGCTATATCCCGCATCAGAGGCGGCGCGTTCGAAACTGGTGGCCAACGGCTTTACTTTTCTAGGCCAACGGGTTATGCCTAGCCCAACAAGCCCGGCTAAGGTATTTGTAGTGGATGGCCAGGTGGTCGAGTCCTGTAAACTTACAATCTCCAACCTGCCGCTATCAGTAGGGTACGGAGACACGACAACTGCTCTAGAAACTGCTGGATATAAGACTCTTACTGATATTCGCTTAGATTGTGCGCGAGATAAGTCTGGTTTCTTGACCAGGTTTAAGAACGGCAATAGAACTGTCTTTATTCAAAAACCCACAAGATCACTCCCAAAAACCGTGACCATTCAAGACAAATTTAAGGCATTCTTATATTACGCGGAGAGAGAGAATATTGAGAAAAACGCCCCCAGGAGAGATACGCCTATAATTCCCGACACGGCTGTGATAGAAACATTCAGCACACCCGTGTCAACACAGCAGGGGGACACTCACAAAAATAACACAACTGATTTCTCCGTGTCGCCCACGAGCATAAACAAACAGGCAAAGGTGAGTTCGTCTAACCAGGGCGCGGAGAAAGCCGACGAAGAAAGTAATAATAAAATAGTGGGAAGCCACATTTCAGTGGAGAAAATAAGTCCCAGAGGATCAGCAGACCACGAAGCGGGGAGAAAGGGTGGGGAGGATATTCAGGGGCGGGCAACTAGCAGGGGCAGACCCCGAACAAAAAGTACTTCCCCTCGGGAACGTAGGGGCGCCTCTACGGGCAACATTGTGTATTACCTGCACGTGGGTGAAAAGGGGCCAAGAGCTTTTTCCCGCAAAAGGGGAGGGGAAGATCTCCCGTCCACGCCCTCACCCAACAAACGCTCCTCGCTTAAATCGTAACCATAAGCAAGGCAGAACTTAATAAAGGACACCCTTTGGTGACGACCCAATACCGACCTCGGACTTTGAGATTGGATTAGCCCCCTTTAAATTCATGCTTCATTCCCTTGCATTAGCAACGTGCAATGTAAGAGGATTAAGAAATACTAATAAAAGAAAAACAATTTTCAAATATATGAAAAGTAAAAAACTCGATTTAATATGTTTGCAAGAAACCTATATAACAGACGACGATGAGGGAGAATGGAGAAAACAATGGGCTTGCCCTTTTTTTAGTTCACCGGGCACTAAACACAGTAAAGGTTTAATTACATTGCTGGGAAAAAACATAGAGGAGGGAGAAAAATTATTTGGGGATGAAAGAATACTGGTTGTCTTAGCTAGGAAAGAGAATAAATCTTATCTTATTATAAATGTCTATGCACCTGTTGATACCGAATTGTCTAAAATAAAATTTCTAAGACATCTAGATAGTGTGATAGATCAATTTATAAAACCAAATATGTTTATTGTACTAGCCGGAGATTTTAATCTAGTGATTGACAACTCTAAAGATATTATTGCGGGGGATCCACACAGTAAGCAAACAGTGGCAGCTTTTAATCAGTTTGTTTCATCCAATGATCTCATGGATACTTGGAGAACATTTAATCCTGTGACTAAAGAATACACATGGAAACGGAATATACCATTCACAGCACGCAGACTAGACTATATTTTTGTCGATAACGAATTAATTTCGAAAGCGACGAACTCTAAGATATTGTCAGTGCCAATGACAGACCACAGAATGGTAATCTTTTATTGGGAAATGTCAAAATTCAGAAAAGGTCCATCCTATTATAAGTTCAATAACAACATGTTAAGGGATGTATATTTCATACAGCAAATGAAAACTTACATTACAGAGATCTCAAAGAAGCTTCAGTCGTTAAATCCTCATGACAGGTGGGAAACAATCAAAGTTAAAATAAAAGAAAAAGCAATACAAAGTAGTAAAAGGAATGCCACAGAAAAAAATGATCGTAAAAGACGTTTAGAACAATTACTCAATGATCTGGAGAAAAAGTTAGCCTTGGTAGGTAATACAACTGGAATGCTTCAAGAAATCGGGAAAGCCAAAGCAGAGTTAGAAATAATCAGCTTGGCAGAACAAAAAGGCGCAGCAATAAGAGCGAATGTCAAATGGATTGAGCAAGGTGAGAGGGGAACAGCATATTTCCTGGGCCTAGAGAAAGCTCGCAAGAGACAAAATGTAATAACAAACCTGCAAACGGATAGTGGAATTGTCAGCACCCAACTGGGGATTCAAAGCGAAATTCACAAGTATTTCTCTGAACTCTATAAGAAACGGGATGCAGCCTGTGCACATGAAGTAAATGCATTCCATGCCGATATGTTAATGCCAAGATTAAACGAGAAAGAAAGTAATATTTGTGAAGAAGAAATCACCATAGACGAAATTAGCAAATGCCTGAAGAAACTTAAAAATAATTCAGCTCCGGGAATTGATGGATTAACAACAGAATTTTACAAAATCTTCTGGAACGAAATAAAATCAGACTTAATATCCTGCTATAAATATAGTCTAAAACAAGGAACTTTGACCTCGTCACAAAAAATAAGTGTTATGGCATTACTACATAAAGGTAAAGACTTACCAAAAAATGTCCTGGAAAACTGGAGACCTATTTCAGCTACAAATGTAGACTATAAAATTCTAGCTAAAGTATTAGCTGGGAGACTGAAGCAAGTATTGCCATCACTGATTTCAGAATCCCAGTTTGGGTTTATGAAAGGTCGTAGCGCAGCATATTTACTCCGGCAGTGCGATGACATTATAGAATATGCAGAACAAAACAAGAAGACAGGATATTTGTTAGCAGTTGACTACAGTAAATGCTTCGATAGAGTATCACATGAGTATCTTTTTTATGCGCTAAAGATCTTTGGTTTCAAAGATACTTACATATCGTGGATTAAAGTTATAATGCATGATGCAAAATGTTGCGTTAATAATGGAGGATGGCTGACCGACTTCTTTAGCTTAGAACAAGGCATCAGACAGGGCTGCCCAGTGTCGCCTCTGACCTATCTCCTGGTAGCAGAGTTGCTGGCACTCAACATCAAACAGACAAAGGAAATAAAAGGACTCCCTATTCCAGGCAATCAAGAGCCACTAAAAATTTTACAATACGCAGATGATACT
This sequence comes from Onchidella celtica, assembly GCA_963931925.1. Lineage (NCBI taxonomy): Eukaryota > Metazoa > Mollusca > Gastropoda > Systellommatophora > Onchidiidae > Onchidella > Onchidella celtica. Next base: position 55,909,194 of record OZ007574.1, on the reverse strand, counting down.
ACGATATTACTGGAAGATGAAATAGATTTTAGGGAAGTCTTGGCAAAAATAAAAACATTTTCATTCTTTTCAGGATTAGTTTTAAATTTGCAGAAATCAAGCATTATGCCGCTAAGCAGCAGTAGCGTCTTAAAATTTAATACTCAAGGTATTGAGAAAGCAAGACAAATTAAAATTTTAGGAATTACATTCCTTACCGGCGCTTCAGCCAGTGATGTAGAAGAAAACTGGAAACATGTAATAGACAAGATTGATAGACAGATATTTCTTTGGTCAAAAAGAGACCTATCTATACAGGGTAAAATTCTTATTGCCAAAACTTTTCTTATATCCCAATGTGTTTATGTAATGCAAGGAATAGGAATTCCCGACAGTATTCTCAATCAACTTAATCGGAAACTATTTAGCTTTATTTGGCGGAAGAAATACACAAACAAGAGGGCTTTTGAAAAGATAAAACGAAACAATATGTGTGCCGCGGAAGATAAAGGGGGGTTAAAAATGATAAACTTAAAAAACCTGCAAGACAGCTTTTTAATTGAATGGGCTATACGTCTGGGAAGAAACGGAAATGCAGCTTGGAAATATCTTCCCAGTTTTTTCCTAACGAAGCTGGATGGTTTTAATATTTTTAAAGCAAACGTCAAATCAGAGAAAGACGTTGTCACTCAGGATAATATATCTTCTAATTTCTGGAAAAGGGTAGTTATAACGTGGTCATTACACAGGAATACCAAAAATGTAGACACAGAGCGAGTTAGTGCATATTTATGGCACAACCGACACTTGACATATAAATCAAAAGTTTTGTTTTTCAGTAGCTGGGCATCAGCAGGAATTAGATACGTAGATGACTTATTAATCAATGGAACTTTTCCCACATTTGAGCAGGTACAAGTAAAACTTGGGAAGAGTCCGTCCTTAATTTTTGAATACAATGCACTAAAGCATGCATTTCCGCAATTGGCAGGGAAACTACTGAAAAAAACACTGCCACATGACGCTATTATCTTTAAAAGTATAGATGTAAGCAGCACAGTAATAAGAGCACAGCACATAAGGAACCTTATTGTAGAAGAAGAATACACTCCACCACATATTTTGGCCTTTTGGAAAAAGAAACTTAATTTAGAAGTAAAAGAACAGCACTGGACAATGGCGAAAAAGATAAGCTCCGAAATCCGATTACGAGTCCTACAATGGAAAATTCTACATAATATATATCCAACGGCCATACTTCTTCACAAAATGAATCTTAGAGATAGTGAGCTGTGCTCACACTGCAACTGTAAGGAGAAGGATTACATCGAACACTTTTTTGTGTCTTGCCACGTGGTCGCACCCATCTGGCAAGAAGTTTTATGTATGATTAATGCATGGACAGGAAAAAAGATACAATTGACAACAAAAAACCTATTGCTCGGCATAACAAAGCAAGAGCAAGATCTAGGCCAAACAATCCTAGACAAAATAAACCATCTTATGTTAATTTCAAAAATGTGTATAAGCAAATTCAAATATGGAAAACCCCAAGACCTTAGATCTATGTTATATTTTCAATGTTATTTGAGAAAAATTATTTAAGAAGATATGTGCATACCCTGCACACATTCATCAAGATAAAGTTCTGCAGATGCTCAAAGCAATAACAGTCGATAAAACAAACAACTAAACAATGGTTCACTTTATTAAGGCATGAGTGAGAGAGAGAGAATGAGATTAGGACTAATGTGAGTGAAAGGAAAATAAAATATTCTGCATAAAAAAAAAAAAAAAAGGGCAATGACGAAAGACGGAAAGTCGGTATGGTATCCTAAGTTGCATGAATTGAAATAATTTCATTTTTTACGGACTTTTCTCTTCTATCTATGTGTTTATTTATTTATTTATTTTAAAAAATTATTTATTTATTTATTTATTTGGGTACCAGCTTGCAGCCTGTCAATAATGGAAAATATAAAGATAAACATTCAAAATGTTCTAAACGATATTCTATATTATTTATGCATTGTCTCTTATGTATTATGTCATATTAGAAATATATATCTGTCAATCTATATCAGGTTTTTGCCATTATACATTAAAAACATGCTTATTTGTCAAACGGAGAACATAATCAAATATGAAAATAGACCACATGCCTATTATACTGAACTACAAAACCGTCAGCTGAAAAAAAAATGACCCAGTTAGGGTTCAAGAACGGCCGACAACATAGAGTTCAGTTGGCAGTTCTGGGACGCAAAAGACTTCATGTAGGTCCGAAACTCAGGACAGTCACTACAGAAGGCTGGCCAAGAGATAGAAAGATTTATCTATGTATAGATTTATTTAACTGCCTAATCATCAAGTGATCCATTCATTTACTTACCTCATTTTTCAGATTATTCATTTAATTATGTACCAAATTATTTATGGCTTGATTAGTTATTTATTTATTTATTTGTTTATTTACTTATTATGTATTTACCTATCTATGCAGATGTCTATAATTTATATATTTTTATTTACTTACATATTCCACTCTGTTCAATATAAAGTTCACGGAGTCATGCATACGATGGTTACAGACCAAATCCCATATCAATCTGAGCCCAAAAAAAAAAAAAAAAAAAGTTCAGGGCGCTAAACATCAACAAAGCACAGTTTCACTTGGTTCTCCGACCTACTTTTGAACACAATTTAAACATTAGGAGCGAATACAACCCCATCTGTAACGAAACAGCAGAGCCAGCGAATGTCTCACGGCTGTGTCCTACTGAAGCAGTTTGCATCCCAGTCGTCTCAGCTCAGCAGCCGAAAAAAAAAACAATAACTGTAGACTCTCCAAGCACAAGTCTCTCTAAAACAAACATAACTGACCAAAACATACCTCACACTGAAACGACCAGCCAGGACATATCCTATATAAATGTAACTAGCATAATTTTCAGCGGCACGGACGCCGACAAAACAAAATACACACAAGAATTGAAGCAGACAGAAGACGCATTATCTCTTAGCACATTTTCTGGGCTTACCCTTAACTCTGGCCCTCTTGCTTCCTGTTTCGATGGAATTCTCAAAACACACAGAATCTCACCATATGCTTATTATAGCAGCAGGTCATTTATTGATAACCACTGCCATAAGAATCTCAGCCTCACTGAAGAGATTGTCACTCAGGCAAAAACGCATATACGCAACCCCATTCATCATCGAGGAGGCATGTACACTGCAAATGACATTCGACTATCTCAACAGCTCTTTCAGTCAAGTCAAAATTGGGCAAAAAGAAAAGGTTGTATGTTGCAAAGCCCCGCGTGAGAAATAAAACCCAAACAATACAAAGCAAACTAAAGAGAAGACAGAAAATACACAAATTTTCGGCTTTCGCCTTTGTCAAGTGAAAAAAATGAACAATAAAAGACTTCAACAGGAATGAAGTGAAACAGTTTACTGCCGAAAATTTGTGTATTTTCTGTCTTCTCTTTAGTTTGCTTTGTATTGTTTGGGTTTTATTTCTCACGCGGGGCTTTGCAACATACAACCTTTTCTTTTTGCCCAATTTTGACTTTGCTTATAGCCCTGCTGCGACCCCACAGTTTTTCTGTGGTTTTTCTGATATTTCGTGGATTCTTTCAGTCAAGTTCACAGAGCCATTTCATACACTAAACCCGTCCACACAAAATCACTCTCTGGATTTGAAACTCTGATAGTGATAGTGATAGATAATTACAATGTGACATACAGGAGGATGTTGCCCAACAAAACACTCCCAGAACAGCACATTGTAGAACACCACTAGATCTACATACTAAAGACAATAACATTCGGGTTCGGTTGCTGGGTGAACAAGGCAGTGCGAGTAGCCACCAGGCTATCGCCAAACTGAAAAAAAAAAAGAGTATGTAGCATCAATGATGACTTTCGTCAACTTTAACTACCTACTACAACTAAACCAATCAATATTTAAGTATTTTTCTTTCGATATCTTACACTAACAGCATTTGCCTACTGCTATCCACTAACAATTAATCGCTGAACCAAACATTGTTAGCATAATATCTCCCCGATAAAGTACAAAAAAACGTGTTTTGCAACATCCATTCTACGGCGCTCGCTGACCGATGAGTAACCGCGATCACCATCACGGCCCAACGACCGCGGGCGCCTCCAGCCTATTACCGGCGGCCAACTAAAGTATCCGGTTTTTGTACATCGTGCGCTTCTCATTCAGAAAACGGACCAGTGTAAACAAACAACATTTTGAAGGGGGAATTTGGAAAAACAAAAGACGGAAAGCCAGGAGAGTTCTTCCCACACAGTCCCTCATTCCTTTTTTTTTTATTCCTAAAACCTACCAGTGTAAACAGGCCTTAATGTATCATGTATGTGACACTGTGTGTGGCAATAGGTGAAAATGCCTGTGCCAAAAAGTTATTTTCATCACAGTTTCGTAGTATTGAAACCAAAACTCTCTTTACATTTGAATGATATGGGTAATGACTTGTACGTTCAGAATATTTTAGATGTCTGCTACTCCCTCGCCTGGAATTTTCATTTTCATTTTTTTGGCCATGTCTCAACATTGATGTTAAAGATGTGCTGATCGATCCTGTCCGAGTTTGCCCAAATTATGACAAAAAAATTGTTTTTCTCATTCAGGGTTGTCCTGTCACATTAGAGGACTACTTTGAAGCAATGTCCATGGCTGTCAACAGGCAATTCCAGGAACAGAATGATCTAGCCAAAGACTGACTCCAAGAAAACAGCAGCAGCTTTTACTTTGTACATTGTTTACATTATTTATATGAGCTTGTGCTGAGGATGAAAGGGTGATCTGCGGGAAAGAAATACAGTAGAAAATGGTTAAATTGAAAATGGGTATAACTGAAAATAGTGGTAAACCGAAAGAGAATAGGAATCCCCGAATTTTTTGTTTGTTAACAAACTAGCGCTAAAGCGAAATAACCTATTGTTAAACCGAAAAGAAAATTCCTGGATTCAGTGGGCAGTCCACTGATTTGTCATAGGCTGAGTCAAGTTACTGTACCACCCCCCCCCCCCCCCCGAAAAAAAAATAAATCCCGAGCACAGCATGCTTTGTTCTGCCTGGTAGCATAGGCCTACAAGGGAGCGGCGGCACTACAGGGGAATGGGAGAGAGAGGGAGGCCCATAACCTCACTGGTCCGAAAATCAGACGCAGTATTACATTATGGGTGACCTTTCATGTAAAATGTAACATCAGAAAGACAATATGGTGCACTAGCGACCGCGAACAGTAGTTCGTGGCATTGTGAACGGTCAAGAGATCAGCAGGAGAGATCTGTACTGTATGTCCACATGTCTCTCTACTCTGAAAGTTAGTCCACATTCGCCTGCATATCCGTGCTTTGGGTGTCCCTAGGCTTGAGCAGTCGCCCATCCTCGTTCTCATTCAAAAACAGAGCAGCAGAGGACATGTTGAGTTTCTTTTGCTTATGCACATACTTGATTTGTCCTCTTTGATAGTGATTTAGGCTACCTTTCTTGAAACTGGCATTTTTCAAGCCTCCTATCGCTAAACCGAAAACAAACCTGTGATCCCGCTGATATCGATTTAACCATTGTCTACCATATTAACAAACCACCAAGCTAGTAGACTGTTTAAAAAAAGAGGCCACTGTTTAAATGCTTTCTGTGCTTGTCAAAAAGATTTTTCTGAGTAGTTTAGACTATCCATTGTAAGGTGATAATTTGTCAACAGATTTTTTAAAAAGAGGGAAATGAACAGCAAATGGAAGGAATTTCACTTCCCTTGTGCAGGGTTGTGATAGCATATTGTATAATTTATATACATGTATTTCTCCTTCACTTCCCTCTGGCAGGATTGTGATAGCATATTGTAATTTGTATACATGTATTTCACCTGTTATGAGAAATATGTATAAATACATGTACAATTTAGTTGCAAAACACTAGATTTCCATATTAGATAGGTTTAAAATGCTGTAAATTTTTAAGATAATGTGAACTCCAAATGCTTGGCAGTGTCTAATATATCAATAGTGGATTTGACTGGGAGAGATGACCTACCATAACCTGAATCAAACATGTAATATTTTGATCTCAAGATTTTGTTTCAGCAGTAAAAGTACGGATCATTCCTAATTCAGAGCTGATTGGGAAAATTGTACTTTATGCACTGTGACAATTAGTCTTTGCACTTCATATCCTCGAACATGTTACATCTTTTTTTTTATTGCACATGTGCAGAATATTCTGTTCCATTCACATCACGTGTTTACCCATTGCTGAATGAATTAACATCAGCTCTTATCCTTCAATCATTTCCTTATGGTAGAAGGATATTGTGGCACTGTCAGGCATGTGCGTGCTGCTAATTCCCAGTCACTTTAAAGTAAACTTGTTGCTAAATAAAATCAGTGCCAAACAATATTGTCTCACCCTATGCCAATGTACAAAGTTTAAGACACTCGCTGTTATTTTTATCGAGACCAGAGGTTCAATATTATTGGGTTCTTTGACAAACTGTCAAGCTTCCTGTGTTCTGAATTTGCTTCAGTTGCAAGGTCACATTTTTGATGAATATTAACATTAATATTATAACTGTCAAGAAGAAAGAAACACCTCCACTAAGTTACTACTTAACAATGACTGCACAGAGATTAGCAAATGAACTGGAACAAGTGATTTTACATGTTATACACATATACACATAAACAATGCCGGATTGTGTGGCAGGAAAATGTCTAATAATACTTAACAGCAATTTTACAATTTCATAAACTCTTGCGCCATTGAAAATTGTTGTAGGAACTTTTCATTGTGCCTTTTTAAAAAAAAAAAATTTGCTTTTTCATACATGTAGTTGTTTTAAGAAAAAATGATGCGGTATTAGGTTTCTCCACTTTTTTTTGTGGATATTTTCCTTCGTAAGAGATGACAGATGACCTCACAGATTCACACATTTCTGAATCTATCATTCATAGCGATTGTGCGCAAATTCAAAACAATTGCAATGCGGTTTCCAAACTACTGTACATTCATTTTTGCAATATTGATAGCAGGAAAACATTTATGTGGAATGTAATGTCAGTTGTTAATAAATTGTTTTTGTTGATAACCAATATCTGATACATGTATCTGAATTTGTGTTTGGGGTCCAGCCCTGTACTTCGCAGCAGGCATGATTACTTTCAGGAAACACATTTCCATTTGAAACGATCAGGTATCGTACCATACCCATGATGTTATTGTATCTCAGTTTTGCTGCCTCAACAAGTTCAGGCTGGATAGTAAACTCAGCTTGTGTAATTTGGAGCACATGTGATTTGCCTGAGGGGTGCAATGAAAACCGTTTTTCTCACCAGTCATAAAATAATTGCAATTGAAGTGCTTAGTTCTGAATCGTACCTGTTGTAAAACATTGAAACTGGGACAAGCTGTATGGTGTTTTCATGCATATTTTTCCTAGCTGATATAATAGTCCTGGGTTAATAATGTGCTTTACACCGAAGACGCTATACTCACTGCTTTTCATGCGCAACTGTAATGTTTATTTAGGAGTCGAGGTGGATTTAGGTGTAATATAGTAGAACTAATCACTTCAATTCATTGCCTTCCCATTTGCCACATAATAAATTGCCGCACTCTTTCACTAAGGGAAACAGTTCAGGGGGATTTCACTTTGCAACAATACTTTTATTTACTGTAATGTAATGTAAATAAAATGGTGTGGTTTGATCTGGTGACTGCTTATTCTGTCCAAAAGAATATTTAGGTCAATATTTCAATGGGGCCAGCCATCTATTTGTATTATATTTCGGCTTCATAATCATTCATCGTTCATTAGAAAGTGGTGTAATTTCATTCAGCAACTGGGTACGAACTGATATTTTATGAAAACAAAAATTCTTGTTAGAGACACCACCAAGGAATTTGTGATTTTATCTGGGAGCATGCATACAAAAATAACTCCCAATTAAATTGGGGAAGCAAAATGACACCTGAAGTCTAACTGCACAATCACAGTGCATGAAAGAAAAACAGACAATAAACTTTCAATATTTGAAACGAATGCATTCTTCCTGTGTATACATGTTTATTATATCAGAAATGAATAAACCATGAACGTTGAAATTAACAGGGTTGAAAAGATTGTATCTTTTTCAAGGCTGATGAGCTTTCAGTTTCACACACAGCAATTTAAAAAAGTCAAGCCAACTAAAAAAATGTTAATGACAATAAATTTGGCATAAATATGAATATGTTTATAGGCTGAAAAATGACACTTTATTTGTGTTTTGTGCAGTTGTTTATATGAGATTAGTTTCCATCACAAATTAGCCTGAAACTTAACCCTTAAGGTGCTGATTTCGACCACAGTCGAAAGGTAGAAATGCGATTCTCTTTGCGACCTTCGACTAGAGTCGAATTCACTATAGTACGAACTGTCGGTGCGATTAGAAAAATGTACGAAGCCGTGGTCATTTATTGAGTGATGCCCCTTGGTTCAGGATGGCTTCTGCTCCTTGTGAGAAAGTTTAGACGGCCGAGGAGTGAAAATCGTGTTGTTTGTTGAACTTTTTGTCTTTGTTTACATTCTGAGCATGGGTCCAGATGAGGATTTTGTACCCCTTCATGACAGTGACTCAGGTGAAGATAGGGACCCAGATAGTGATGATTCCTGGTCAAGTTATCACTCAGATCACTGGAATAGGCCTGGGGACTCAATGATAGATCTAGTCATGATTCTAATGAACCGGGGCCGTTGGTGGGGGGGCAACACAAGATCTAGTAAGAAGGGGTGTGGCCGTGGCATAGATGGGGGTGAACAAGAGGGGATATGGACAGTTCTGGCGACTGGGAATCTCTCTAATTAGACCATTATGTAGCCCATTCATATAAGCATGCATCCTGAAAATTTCATGACTGCACTATGTAAACTTTTTGCGCATAAGGGCTTTATTTCATAAGTAGCCTTGTTCAGGCAGATTTTTCTGTAGACCCTCAGCAACTGGGACTACACTTAGTGAAATAGGCCTCAGCACCTTAAGGGTTAATGCAAAAAAGACATGACTATGCCATTAAACAAACAACAAACAAGCAAAAAAAAAACCTGACAAGACACAATTTACAGAGGGGATAAGAAGGAAATCACTTAGCAAAGTGACTGCTCCTCTCCCAGAGAGTAAATGCCAGGGTCAGGTAGACAGTGGAAAGAAAGGGCAAAAACATTTCCATGAATGTCAAATGTGTCCAACAAGACAGAAAAATACATGCACTAGGGGAAAGACAGTTGACATCATATCAATACAAGGATACATTACATAAAACTTGTTTCATGACAAAACAGGTCTTATGCAACTTAGCAACATGATAGAAACCACACCGTTACCAGCAACAACATCTGAAACTTTGTGGGGAAACCTTGTCAAGAAAGGGGTCGGGGAAGAGCTTCCTCTGCAAAGCCAAAAAAAAAAAACCAGGGCGCACCACTAGAAAAATACTTGACTATTTGACTATTTGTATGTAGAATGGGCAATTTGTCAGCCATAGTATTGACTGATGTAAAGAAGAAAACAAATTTTACAACATGTAGACCTAATTATCTAATCATATTAAACAGTGCACAGAACTGTACGCCTGTCACTGGATAAAAGGATTCTTACATAAAGACTGGCACAAAAGGAAGAAAAAGAATTTTTAAAAATGATCACATCCTGACATTACAGACAGATATCTTTCCTTATGATTACCCATGAGCAGTCTCACATGGAAACAATATTCAGCCAAAAAAGTATACATCGTCTGCACGGCATTCACTGCATAGTAAACATTCTGCACACAGCTTTTGAATTCAAAGGGTGGGATCAACATGAATCTACCTAATGAATAGTACATAAAGTAAATACATCCTTTCCTCAAAGGCAGTAGTATTTGCAGCCACTAAGAAAAAATATGGACATGGAAATGAACAAAATTTATTTACCCTCAAGAAACTATACATGTAGTTCAAAACAGTCACAATATTGGTGCAATCAAATGCATAAACCACAGATAAGTCATGCAACAAAGAATTTTATTCTTTCGTTCAGAGCTTGGTTATGCAAGACGCATGGCTCTTCCAAAGGGTCTTTACTTCATTTTTGTTCTGCTTCATGTGATGGTAATTCAGCTACTTTCAACAGCCAAGCACTTACATGTATATTTACACTGTGTGCAATTATGTGAACATAAAATAAAGCAGTCAAAACATACTGCACAGATGTTTTTTAGTTCATGATCTTGTCTCATTAAAAAAAAATACATTAACTGTTTCATGAAAACTGAGTATGATCTGTTTATCTTACTAGTTGTGCAAAACATTTTTCAACATGCAATGAGCAGCAATACAGTTAAACTGCAGGTCCTCCACTGATTCAAAGTTTACTCAGTGAGACACATGATGGACAAATACAACCTGTTCTACATCACTTTGCCAATGATATTTTGGGTCACTGTCTTTCCTGTTTTACATAACTTTTGAGCTGCAGCAGTATAAAGCAGTATTTACCAGCTCAACAGAAATGGCACTAATGATCTTACTCAATGTAACATTAGTTTCAAAGGACAGGAGTCCCACAACTTCATGCTCTGTGTGAAACTAAGTTTCCGTTAACCCACGCAAGCCAGTGGACGCATTTCAACTGTCTGAATGCCACTGAACTCTTGATTGCAGCTTAAATCTCCAAAGGATTAAATTTAAGACACATAAAAGAAGAATACAAACTGCAGCTCAACAGTGCATCAGTAAGGTAGATAGACATGAAAAAAAAATAAATGAAGTATTCATACTATTCATAATAAATGAGTGGAAAAATTAAATGTGTTCATCTGTCATCTGAAACATTAGCTTCTCAGACTGAAAACTAAAGTTAAAAATTGTTCGTAAGAAATCTGAATCCAGCCATCTTGATCTGTGTCATACGCTCTGAACGAGCTTGTCAGCGTCTGAAAAAGAAAGTAAAAAACTTAAGTAGCAAATTAAAGCAAGATATCCAGTTTTGCCTGTAGGAACTATTTGTATCCAGTAACCAAAGAGTGCACTCCACAAGTTAGACACAGAACACGTTTTTTGGCAATGCAATGTTAATATAGCACCGCATGTATCATCCATTTATTCATATGTGTACCAAACTGCAGCTAATGGGTCTGATATTCAGGTTTCTTAATTCTTTGGACTTTAGACAAGCAAGTGACTTGTTAACCTGATACACTAGGATGTTCCTTATTATATGTATCCCTACAGTAAGACATCATCATTTCTTTTATTACACTAAGGAAAGACATCTTAACTTTTAACATAATGCTATAAGTACTCAGGATGACCAGGTTGGTCAGAAAGTTGAAAAATGTTGGAAGGATGGCCCATAGGTTGGACAACTCATAAAATTCAATCACAAAATTAGTAAATTTTGTACACGTAGATCCTCTTCTTCTTTAGTACTGATATTTTTTGCCTTTTTCCGATGCGTGTTTTTCTTGAATGTCTCAAACAACCAGCTGGTTCATCAAATCAATGACTTTTCCATGCCTAATAAATTGATAGGCTGCTATACTACAAGCATTTTCTTTTTGTCTGTGTTGGTAGGATTTTCATTTGACTGCCAGGGTATTTTTCAGTGGGTCTGCACCTTGTCACCCAAGTACTGATCACTCTCAGAGGGCTGCACCCTTAAGAATTCATGCAGTTAAGTGTTTGTATGATTTATATGTTAATTCATCATTCAATTCTCAAGAGCTGCAGTACAGGAAAGGAGTGTCCAGGTCAATACAGCTAAAATGCAATTAACTGCGTGACTAAGAAGAAAGAAACTAACTTAATAATAAAAAAAACAACAACTACACACTATTATATTGCTCTCGTTTAAATTGTTAATTCGGGTACAAAGAAGCATTACCTGAAGAACTACAGCACACTGGACGAAATCATCAAAAGCCACAGTGCCTCGTCCTTGCCGATCAAACTTTCTAATGAGGATGTCATAAAACCTCTCTGAGAGACGGTACCCTGCAGAACAAAGATGTCACATGACCTTGTAATGCAACTTTAACTATAAACCCACGAAAAGAACATTTTCTGCCGCAGACCAAGTAAAGTAATTGAACCGCTGGAATTCTCTGGCAAATGACTTGAGCACAGATGTACCGTACTACAATCAACAATGCATTATTTGGTAAATCTGAACCTGGTGAGACTCAATTCACATCCTTTCACAGCTGCATTCTGGTCATATCGATGGTGTTGTGCTGTAACTGTGTAAGTGGAAAAAATTGACCAACTCATTTTTTTAGCTAAAAATAGTCACCACGCCTTTCCGGGGGTTCCTCATTCAAATGGGAAGTCTACACGCACTATAAATATAGCAAAATTGGCTTCGAAGCCTTCAATAGTTACAATTCTAACTGTATGTGGCTGTTCTAATCGTGCAACTGATTTCTGTGGCGGAATTTTGACGTGCTCTAGTCGTGTGTAACTGTGTAAGTGCCCGACAATACCTTGTGTGATAACCGCGTAACAGGATTAACTGGCTTAAAGACCTGCATTAAAAAAAAAAAAAATTTATTACAACAGAAAGACACATTTTGTTTGATTAACACGACCAAAAAGATATAGTCCTGTATAAAAAAACTCGCAAAAAGATGTTTTTTTTTCATCTCCTGGAAAACAATCCCAAAACCAGTTACATGGTTAGAGTACAACACCATGGATATGCTCCTTGCACTATTTCTTTACAAGAAACATTCTTTCCATCTGATTACAAAGAAATAAACGAACAAAAAAATACACACTGTTTCTTTCATTTTTGAAATAATCAGGGGTATATCAATGATTATACTCAAATATGTCTAGCCATTCCTGAAATCTGGATGAGGTTATTTGGCATTGAGCTACTAAAAATCAACCACAGTGATCTAATTGGAAATATTGTTTTCTGTGACTGGATCAAAATTAGACTCCTGTATTGGAACCAGACTGTCACTCTTCATATGTGCAATGGAAACTTACTCTCCTGTGATAATAGAAATTTACTTGTATCCCGACAGGAATATAGAATACTGTCAAAGCTTGCACTGAGTATAAAAAAGAACATACTGATTTATGCCGTTTAACTGTGGCAAGTAGAGACATTAACCTCTTCATACTTTGTGAACCAAATTTGGAACATTTCGTGAAGTATTCAGTGTTTTTCCCCCGAGAAGCATTTTTTCTACTTGCCTTTGACCATTTTAGGTCAGTTTAGCTTGCTCCAGAATTTTTGGACAGAGGAATTTATCTTTGACACCAACGGGTCTTCAGTCATTTTAAGATTATATTGTACTTTTCACAAGAAGGCTGTGTGGTTGATGCAGTTCACAGTATGTATCATATCATAAGTTTCACTTTACAAAATACTGCGAGCAGCTCATACTTACATACATTCTGAAAACTTCTAGGAGGGTCTGATGTATAGAATTCACTTACCAAAGCTAGTGAGAGCTGTCCTTAGCTCATTTCTGTCAATAGATCCAGAATTATCCCTGTCATACGAACGGAAGCAACCCTGCCAGTCAGTGACATACTTCCAGAGGGACATAAACTCCTGAAAGTTGATGGTGCCGGAGTTATCTCTATCAAACATGCCTGGAGGTAAGAAAACAAAAGGTACAATGAAACAGGTTTATAAGAATTATTTTTGATTTATAATTAAATTACTATGTAGAAAAAGTCCTACCCGAAGACCATCTAACTCGACACCATGCATCGATCACTGTAGGTCACAATTAATACGGTGACTATGTTAAGAATTTTGAAAACCAATCCCCTGATTGGCCATCCCCAATTTTCACCCAACCACCAATGTCAAATTCTGCCCCAGGAAAATCAACAAACACTGGTCGTAGCAAACTGTGAGGAAAGACTGAGCCACTGAGACTCATTTTCGACTATTTTATGTCACATCCAATGGTGGTCTGCACACTTGATTACCTTCTCATGGTTTCATTGAAAGATTTTAAGATTCTTTAAGAGATCTTTTAGCAAAATAAAACCAGCCCCTAGGACCTTGTTTCCGTTCTGGCATACCATATTTTACTTGTTAACATGAATCCTAAGATATCCAACTTCAGATATATATATTTACAAATAAAGATTTAAATTTGTGCCATTTAACTGTAGAGTGCAGTTATTAAAAACAAACCAGAGTTTCCGTTGGGTGTTAATTATGCAATTTCTTACCAATCATAAGCCGAACTGTTTCTGGGTTGAAGGGTTTCCATGTCCCTAAAGGCAGATGGAAAGTGGTATAAATTAGAAAGTGCAATACTGATGTTCTCTGACTAAAAAAAAAAAAAATGCAAGTGAATGATATACTATTAATTTCAGTTTCAAGAAATTGAAGATTATAATTTAAAATTGAACGAAAAGAGACCTGGAAATGTTTATAAAATATTAAACAGATTTAGATATGAGATAAACTAAACATTTCTTTTTTGTTCAGAATTTTATCTTTTCACTAACATAAAATTATAAAATTATGGTAAAATAAAGAAGTTTCACACTAGAACCCTTGTGCTCTCTAGTGGATTTTCATTCCTCTCGCAAATGTATTTTGATCTACGAGAGAAAAGTTGTTAACTCAAAATGCCAGTGTTCTGCTCACCATTTGACAAGGCCCCCTGTAACTCATTGGCAGATATTGACCCACTACGATCTGTATCAATTCTGAGAAAGAAATTTATAGTTTTAATTTATCAGAGGTGTCATTTTAAAGCTATGCTTTTTAGTTTGGTCAAGCCCACAAAAACTCAAGCCTTCAGTTTTCCGAGATATTCCAGGAAAATGTAACCAAGAGCACAAGGGTATCATGAAATCTGGCATGGAATCAACCTCTCACATATCTGTGCGGATATCTTGATGAATTTATAACTACAAATTATGAACAAAATTACTTTTGGGATGAGGAAAAAAATGATCTCAGGTTATATCAATGGTAGACAACGGTTAAACCGAAATTGGCGGGACCATGGGTTCGTTTTCGGTTCAGACAAGATTTTCGGTTCAGCGATAGGAGGCTTGAAAAATGCCAGTTTCAAGAGAGGCAGCCCAAATCACTATCATAGAGGACAAATAATGTAAGCGCACAGGCTAACGGATTCAATACGTCCTTGCTTGCTCTATCTTTTTGACTGAGAATGAGGGTGGGCAATTGCTCAGGCCTAGGCACACTCAAAGCATGGATATGCGGGTGAATGTGGACTAACTCTCAGAGCAGGGAGACATTGGTGTGGAAGGACAGTACAGAACTGCCGTCCTGCCTATCTCGTTACGCTACCGTACACAATGCTATGAAATGTGCTGCCCGCGATAACTAGTGTTGTCTCTCTGATGTCACACATTTTACATGAAAGATCAGTCGCGATGCCCCAAACGTAACATCTGCTGCCGTCTGATTTCAGACCCATGATTTTATGGGCCTCCCTCCCTCTCCCCCTATCCCTGTAGTGCTGCCACTTCCATGTAGGCCTAACTACCAGGCAGAAAACGAAGCATGCTCTGCCTTTATTTTTTGAGGGGGGAGGGGAAGTAGTGGGGTGATAAAGTGACATGACTCGATGTATGGGAAATCACAGTGGAATGGCCACTGAATCCGCAATTTTCTTTTTGGTTTAACCATAGGGTTATTTTGGTTTGGCGCTAGTTTGTTAACAAAGGTAAAGAGAAAAAAAATCGGTGATTCTTATTTTCTGTCGGTTTAGCGCTAGTTTCCGTTTAGCCATTTTCGGTTTAACCATTCTCTACTGTAAAAAGATTTTAACAGTTCCCCACAGACTAACTCATAGCTTAAGTATCTATATCAATGTTAAACTCCTTCCTGAGTCTCACCTGAAGAAAATTTGATTAATGCCAATTGTAATTATGTGTTTTGTTGAAGACATGGTATTTTTCTGGGCTTGCAAGGTTAGTAAAAAGCTTGGACAGAAAAAAAACAAAACAAAACTGAAACCACAGCAAGACCATCAGTCATAAATTCTCTCCTTTCCACTAAATACTGTTTTTTTTTGTTTTTTTTTTTGTTGTAAACAAAATTAGGTGTAATAATAATGGAAGATTTATTGAAAATAGGACTTGAAACTTCCATTAGGATGGCAAAAAGATAACCTTGCTGTAATTTCTAACACAGGTAAGTCACTGGCAAATTGGTCCACATTATAATATAAGCAAAACAGGAATTCAAAAACAAGGCAATGGATGCTGAGACGGGTAACCCCATCAGGACAAACAGGAGTAAACTAATGCTGCTCTAATCCTTTAAGCAGGGTGTGTGGTGTGAATCTTACCATTCCCCAATGCCTTCTGAAGCTCTGTTGCAGTAATCTGACCACTCCTGTCTGTGTCAACACTAGAACAATACCAATGTATCATGTCATAACAGAGCAATGTCATGGAATTTAATAGTTCTGCATGACATTACTTACAATTTCCTCGAATTTCGCCATTTACTGTTACTGTGTTTGTTTAACTCCTACCTGAAAATGAGTACCTAGTGTCAGGATAGTTTTTCATTTACAATACATTATTAAAATCAAATCAAGCTCTAGTCTCTATGTTCACACTTTCAAGAGACAAAAAAAAAATAAAAAAATTCTGGTTGACAGCAATAAACTGGACAAAATTCCTAAAGTACAATAGATCTAGATCTAAATGGTGTTTTGGGAATATATTAGAACTGTCGTCTGTTGGAACAATTTATAATTCATCATTTGAAATCATTCTTTTGCCGATCCAATTGATCTAGAGCTTGGCTTCGCAGCAATCACAGTTATCATAATAAATGATCATTTCACAATACACAAAGTACGCACATAGCCTACTGCTATGCTAGTAGTAGAGTCTAGTTACTTACTAGATCTAGTTCTAGTACTAGAGCTAGAAATGACAAAAAAACTCAGGCCTTCAAAATGTCCGTTTTCTTGTTGTGAAGGCTGGCCTATTAAGTGTACATCAATCCCATTATTCATCTTCAACATTTAACGTAATTCCATAAAGTAAGAACGATCACACCTGAAACAAGATCTATAATAATAGGGAAAATCGTTTGGTTTACCTTTGAAATATTCCTGACAGCCAGTTTGGATCCACGCCTTGTGGCGGTGCCGGTTGGCCATAGCCTCCTTGTCCATAACCGTACGACATTTTTGAGTTGCTTGATGCTTAAACTGCGATGGCAAACAACGCAAGAGACGATATTTTATAACACAAACCTGCTATACCAAATTTAGTTACTCAATTTCAAAGTCGACGTGGGCCTCGATGATTTGGCTTATCCTGAGGATTGAGCAATGATTTTGTTGATTAATCATCTAACTTCCTTCTTCTGCTAGAAAACTCACCACACTTAAAAATGTGCAAAACAAAATAAAAATAAACTAATACTTCCTAATATTCAAGTACATGTAAAGTAGAAATCTAACATAAAGTTCAATAAAAATTATTTTAACATTTTTTTTCTATTAATACTGAAAGAGTTCTATTGATCTATTTAATTTTTGTTTTGAAAACTGTATTTTTAGTTTTGAAAAAAAATAGCTTGTTACTATCCATGGTAAACAACATGGCCGCCTCTGTTGAAATAGTCGGGCCCACAAACAAAGGCTGAACCAAGGAAAGCTGATCAAATCAGTCGCTGATTTAAAACGTTCCGCAATTCTGTTTGAATAATACAACAAATGATTGATATCGCAATATTTAGTATAAAACCGTATATTTGTATGGTAGCTGTAGACTTGCATCGATCTAATATTCTAATTCATTACCGGCTCGACGCAGGCCCCTAGATCTACTTAGTCTAAGTGGAAGTAGATCTCTAGATCTAAATGACATTCGAATAATTTAGTGGAGCTAGTGAAAAATAACCACACACTATTTCACACTGAACTTAAGCCGCCACAGATACAGCAAAGTTGGACATGATGACCCAAGGGAATCCGTCGCTCCATGTTTCTGGTGCCAAAATGACACCTGACATCCAAATGGATGTAAATGCGACCAACGCTGTCCAGTATTTGAAACAAGAATTGATCTCAAGCCAGACAGAAAACAAAAAGCTGACAGATCAGCTTAACTGTCTTGTTTCCCTAATCAAAAGGTAACATTTGTGCGAGTTGAAAATGAGCGCAAAGTTGATTATATGTCACGTTATTGTTATGGAGGTTATAAATTTATTCCTTTACAGTCTCACTCAACAAAATTCTTTGTAGGAGCAGTGGGAAAGATCAATTCAGCATCTTCAGTTGCAAGTACATGGTTTGAGATGCAAACACTGAAAACTTAAATGCACCGAACTTAGTAATTGTAGAGAATGTTTAAATACTACTTGTTTCAAAAGTTTATATTTTAACTAGCCAAGGTCCCGGAATTGCAAGAGATAAATGTTTTTGTTGATTTCAGTTCTGGGTGATTATAACATATCTGCTTGACTTTGCGCATCACTTTGGGTTTATTTTGTTGAACATGTTTATCTGTTTGCTTTTAGGTAAATCTCACTGCATTCCCTTTGCGCGTCAATGCTTACGCGACCCCCCTGGTCAGCATTCGAGGCGAAAATTGTCGTGAAATTGCAGCAATTTGTGCAGTGGACAGTTTGTTTATGTAACTGCTCTGTTCTGTGAATGACAATATTATATAGACAAAATGCACCCCTTCAGACATAAGGGATCAGCACAAAAAGGCAGGTTTCGCCTCTAACTTTCTCTTGTCCGTCCCAACCCATACGAGCGATCAAGAAGAGGGGGGGGGGGGGGGGATTGATGGAATATTATCAGTCTCTAATAGAAAGTAGGTCCATTGATATAACACAGTACTGTGCGCCAATTGTCTCGTTCAAGGACAAAGGCTATAAAAAAGACCACATTCTATTTTCAGTTGCTGGTGCATTATTTACAACAAAATTTATTATTCATTATTAAATATTATTATTAATAAATATTCAAATATTATTTGAGTTGTGAGTTTGAACTGTTGTGAACTGCGCCTAACAGTGTAACAGGCTGCGTTACAATTTGCTCTGAGTAAGAGAGAGAGAGAGTGAGCAAGACAGGGAGAGAGAAAGAGGCAGTGTAGTGTGTTGGGCGCTTCACAGGTGCTTCATTCTGCTCTGTGGTTTACATGTTGCTTCTGTAAAGCCCATGGAGCATTTTAAATGGATATGCGCTATATAAATGCCATCCATTATTATTACTATTTATGGGATTCTGATTGGCTATATTAATGATCACTGATGAGGGTTGGGTTTGCGTGTCCCAAGTTCATGTATGAAAAAGAAAGAAATGCTGCGGTAGGAACATTTCTAGCGTCTATGTAACCCGAGTAGAGAAAAGTGGTGAGTTATGTTCTCTGTCCCCACTAAAACACTTAAAAAAAAATATTTCAAGCATTGACCTTCTTGTGTATTCAAATCAACCAGTAGTGAGTAATGAGGTCATGAGTCATGTGTCCATGGAAATGAAATGATTGTGGGACGAAATTAACAATACAATGCAAGCTCCCAATAATTTCAAAGGCTTCAGTTGTCAAGAAAGAAAAAGGGAACTCGTATTTGACGGCAAAAGCGATTAGTTCAAATTGTTTTTTATTTGACTAGGTATATTTGGGCCGAATACAGCCTAAATAGCACAAAACCCTGGTTCCGGGTTATTTGGGCCGATAGTGCGAGTTTGTAGTTTGCACTGTTCTGGCGTGTCTTTTTGAAAACACAGAATTTGTGTCAGTACAATATTGCCTAAAGGTAGCGTCAATTACCACCACATTTTCCGGTAGCCGGTAGTGTCAATTACCACTGCATTTTGCGGTGGCCATTGACGGTACGTTGATCGCCAATGGCTACTCCAGCCCTTTTTCACCTGATTAGTCAATCTGACCACTGCCCATTGATACAAACTGACTATACCCTCACGCCTTCAGGACCATGTGACCATTCCAATACACACTTGAATCGACAATGGACACCGTATTCCGCGTTGGCAATTGACACTCCCTTGCCTAAAATACCTTCAGCCCAAATAGCACAGCACTGGGTTGTATAGGCCGTATTTGGCCTAAATATACACTTCCTTTTTATTTTTGTCCAAAATTTCAGCAATATATGTTGCCAATTAAAGTCTGCAGGCTTGACTTAAGTTTGTATAAGCTGGCGCAAGTTTTCTTTATTATACTTCTTTTTCTTCAAATGCCGAATCTGGAACAGATAACGACGATCATGGTTCGCCACTCATTCTTCGGCTTGGATGCTCTCAAAAAGCCCGTATTTTCCTGGTTTTTCCCTGTCGCCCATCTGTTCAAACTCTCTAGATATGTTATTCTTTGTCTACATCTGTTATTATATTAGACTAGATGAGCTACCGGGCATTGCCCAGAATAAGCAATCATGTGATTCCCCTCCCCCCCCCCCCCCCCCCCCCCCCCTCTAGTATAATAAAAGCAATAAACTACAGTCTTGCTTCAGAACTCATGCGCACCAGAACACTTCGCAACAAACAAACTGAACGCTTGATATGGTTACTTTTTAAGACATGCACAGTACTATATATTATGAAACAAATATGCACAAATATAGATGTTACATAGCAATAAACATTGTTATTTTTTAAACATACATGCTTGAAGTAAACAACTTTTAATTATAGTCATCATCTTCCTTATCTCAATTGCCACCTTCCTGCCAAATTTAAGGCCTGAAGAGTGTATAGTTTGGTCAGTTAGTCATGCCAAAGGTTGCAAGTTACTGAAATATATAATAGATAAGTATAATATATAATGTCAGATCCGCCTCTTTGCATAAGATACATTGGGACTGCAAAGTCATATTGTGCCAAGAGATAGTATAGTTTCTTGAAACTTTTCTTTGTCTTTTTTGTTTTCATGGCTAAATGTTCATGTACTCCTCCTTTCAGATCTTGGAATGGTGATAGACATGCAACCATTCATTTGTCAAACATTGTGGGTGAGTCTGTCAGCAGATTTAGACCTAAGAATGGTTATTTAAGAAGTTGTTTGGCTGTATAATACACAAGGTTTCATCCATTGAAAAAGTAAAACTACACTCATGACCATGATCAGTCCATCAGTTTTTGGTTAACCCTTTCACTGCTACATGTTTTCCCATGATGTTTGCTGAACAGCACATGCTTACTGTTACTACAGATTTTAGGCCTGTACATTCACACCACACTACGGCTATCAGTTCTAGGACTTTCAATGTATATTCACAGCACAGAGAAGGGGTGAAAGAAATATTTTTAAAAAAAATAATGAGAAAGTAATGAAAGGGAGCAAAGGAGTGGTAGATGTTTTATTTACTCCCATGCTCATCACCATGTGAAGTAATGGATGTCATGCAGTGATGTAGTCCAGGTATTTCTAATAAATTCAGTAGCCTAAAGATTTGTTAATTTGTGATCACTCTCCTTGTCATTATTCTTTTGCACAAATATTGAAGCATGTCATCATCACCATTTCCTCAAATTGTTTGTCAAGGAATGGAGCTTCCTCAACAGTATGCAGTGCATGATGGGAGCATAGCACGTCCAAATTCCCAACTATATTCAACACCATCATCAAAGGTAGGCTACAAAATATGAAAAGTTACTCTTCTTTCCGACACTTGTCCACTGCTCTTTAACTCTTCACTTATCATTAATAAATGCCAAACTCATTCCAAAACCTATGTTTGTTACCATTTTATTAGGGAGACCAGACTGATTTTTACTTTTTATTGTATCTCACTAGTTATTGTCTGATCTGATGGAGCTTGCTTTTCTCAGAATTGTGACACCAAATGAACTATTTTAGCTCAAAGGCTTTGAAAGTTACTGCATTTTTGAAAGAGGAAAAAGCACCTTCAGTTGGCTACCTTTGTGAATTGCATGAATGCCCATAAAATGATAGTTTGCTGTGTCAAAAGGTTGAAAATTCTCATTTTCGTATCAAGAGGGTGTAAATCACTTTTTTTTGAGTGGTGCAAATAGATGGTTATCTCATTTTACTCGTCAGACTTATCTGAAGTCAATTTTTTGCGAATTCTTTTAAAGTAAACAAAAATAATAATTAGCAAATGAAAAGGGGGTCAACTTCTTGATCCGCCATTGGCTCAATGTTGAGCATTGAACAAAGGTGGCGAAATCAATCATAAGGTGGGTCTATAAAAACAATCGATGGTTTGCGTGGGAACATGCTCCATGTTTGATTTTGGCATACCATTGTGGTGCAAAGGCTTAAGTTCATTTGCGTATAATTTTTTATCTCATCTGTTAAGGTTTCCGCCAGTTTCTTGGTCAGCAAACTTTTGAACTAATGATTTTCGAAGGAATTTCAACCTAAAACATGATGAATAATATGTTGAATTAAACCTCATTCATTTGGCTTTCTCTGTGGGTTATTTTCAAACATGCACTTCATCAGCATGATGCTCTTTGATCCTTCATTATGAGGGGGTCAAAGCGACACCTGCGGCTCCGAGTGAAAATAGCAATATCATATTGATGGTGTCGGGTCCAAACCAGCCAAGTCCAAACATTTCATATTACTTTATAGAGTACCAGTTTATGAAGCCTGGAGTCCTGCATCATATGTAAAAGTAGCTGTTACCATTATCCAGTAGAAATACTCAAAATAAGCATGTCATCAAACTGGCTAGTTTCATTTCCCATTAGTTTTAGCGGCAGTTTTTTGTTTCTCCTGTAAAATTTGCTTATTTCAACTTGGCCGGTTCGCTCCCGACACCATTGATATCTTGTTCAAGCAATAAAAAGACACAATTACTCACATAAAATAGTGCAAATAGAAAGACTAGTATACTTTGATGGAGGAAGACTTGAACTTAATTTTGATTTAAGGTATATATATATGTAAATATATGCCATTTTACATAAATACACAGCGACGGTAGCTTTAATTTTGATGTGACCTAAATTTATGCCAAAGTGAGATTTCACCCCTTTAATGGGGCAGTTTGGACTACCTGATTTTATCAAACCAAAAAAATCGCTCATGTTTGTCAGTTGCGTCATTTTGTTTTAAACTATATCAACTGTTTTTGCTCTCAGTAATTTTACATTTTCAGCTCTTTCACTGTAACTTTTTTCTTTTGTGTCAAAGACAAGGTGTGAGCGAAACTGGGAGCGACTTGCAATGAGACTTCTGGATAGAGAGTACAGGGCAGTTGAAGAAGAGATCAGAGAGTATCAGCAGCGTTACATAGAAAACAGACAAGCTTACATGGATGCTGTGCTTCAAGATCATCAACAGAGTATGTCTAGGATTCCCCTTCATCGTAAGACAGATCCTGCCCAGGCCGTAGAAGACGTTGATACCAGATTTATTCGTCATAATAAGGTTGGGTGTCTCTGGCTTTGTCTTCTCCTTTCATGCATACTTCAGATATGAGGAATATTAACAGCTGCCAATAAATTTCTTAACTCGTTTTAAGTTATGGTAAGCCGAATATTCGACTTGCAGATTTTAGCTTCGCTACAGAAGAAAGCCAAATATTTGGCGCGAGTGAACGCCAATTTTCCAACACTAATATCTGAGCCAGCTTTCGAAATATTGAATCCCATCCTGGTTCATTGATTTTCCTTTATCTTAATGTCTAATGTGTTATGTCTTGTGTTTATACTGAGTGAAAGAAAAAACGTCTTTGAACTACGTGTAAATTTCAAACTGGATAGTGCTGAGAGTTCCCGTCCACACCCACAAAATTTACTGTAGGGAATGAATTAAAATCTCAAGATAAAATGTTATATACGAGGGGCAAACCAAAAGTTTTCAACCCGATATGAATGAGTAGAGATTGAGGATTGAAATTTTCTCACTCACATTAGTCTTTCTCTATACAGTTGCCCTGCCACCGATGGTTGACCTTGAGAAGACCTTGAGGATAGAAGACCCCCTGTCTGTCAGAAAACTAATCTTGTGCTGCTACCTTCACTGCATCATCACCTTCAAAATGTCTTCCCTTCAGGCGCTTTTTCAGTTTTGGGAACAAATAAGTCTGATGGAGCCAGATCTGGTGAATAAGGTGGACATGGTAAAATTTCAAAGCCTCAATCTCACGCAGTTTCTGCTGCTTTCCACATTGTGTGCTCTGGCCCATTGTCGTGAAGCAGTAACACACCTTTTCAGAAGATCAGCACACCTCCTTTCACTTTGAATGTTCTGTCCCCAAGATTAATGAATGGAAATTAAAAAATGTGCATCTGCTCTAGTAAGAAGTTGGTGTGCATCCACAGTAAGTTTCAAGACTTTGCCTCTATTCATTCATATTCAGGTTGAAAACATTTTGTTTGCCCCTCGTATATCACTTGCAGATTAATTAAGATCAATACTATTTTCTCATAAGCAGCTAGCCATATGTGGCACCCTGACATTATCGATTCTTCTGTTTTAGCCTCCTGTATTAATTCCTAATTGGAACAATGCACTTGAAGGAAATTGTTAAAGAACTAGGGCTGTATGACACTGATCTATGTTATTGTGTAACTGGCATTCAGTGAGAGACTGAGTTTGTTACATTGTGTCAGAGCTGCCTTTCTATTGTGTCATGATCTAGTGGTGAGAGAATTGAATGTGAATGTGTATTCCAAATTCTTGCGGTCTTGAAATGGAAATTTGGAGCAAGCAAAAGATCCTCAAAGTTAGTCTCTCCTGAAATTAAAGTTGCTTTACACTCCAGGCGTATTGTGGATGACAAAATAGGAAATTGGTAAACTAGGTTAGAATAGTAGAAAAAACTGAAAAGTAATTCGTATCTTTCACCAGTCATTGCAAAGAATGGGATCTAGTTTTGGAAAACACTACAGGAGAGTCCAGTCTGCAGGTGTCAGGAGGAGACCTTCACTGACTGAAACCGTGGAAAAGGCGGATGTTTCTCTCCGTGATTTGGTGGGAGAAACACCTTCAAGTGAACACTTTATTGCTGGCCAGGTAGCTCAGTTAATTTGTGATCTTAATGTTAATATTTTTTGTTTTGCAGTGATGTGTTGCATTGCAGTGAGACCTTAGTTATATCCACAGTACCTGTAGCACTCTGTGAAGTGTAGTGACATTTGAAGGAAGAAATAAACCTGAAGTACGGTAATTTCATATTTAGGAGTGAAACAGACCAAGGCTGATGCAGGTTCTGATGGAGGCACCGGACGTGTGACTTGTCGCCCATAGGTTTTGCTTTACACCAACACAATAGGCACTGCCTACATCGTGACCAAGTGGGACGCAGCAGGGCCATACCTATTGTGCTATT
Source organism: Onchidella celtica (assembly GCA_963931925.1). NCBI lineage: Eukaryota > Metazoa > Mollusca > Gastropoda > Systellommatophora > Onchidiidae > Onchidella > Onchidella celtica. The sequence continues at coordinate 55,883,889 of OZ007574.1, read as the reverse complement.
GTGAAGCAAAATTTATGGGTGGTCAGCCATTTGTGACTTGCTGCCCATAGGTTTTGCTTTACACCCACACAACAGGCACTGCCTACAACGCGACCAAGTGGGACGCAGCAGGGCCATACCTATTGTGCTATTGTGAAGCAAAATTTATGGGTGGTCAGCCATTTGTGACTTGCTGCCCACAGGTTTTGCTTTACACCAACACAATAGGCACCGCCTACACCACGACCCAGTGGGGCGCAGCAGGGCCATACCTATTGTGAAGCAAAATTTATGGGTGGTCAGCCACCGGTCTGGTGCCTACACCAGCGTTAGTCTGTTTCACCCCTTACTGATTGACATAAATCTGTGCTCAGCCCACACCACTACACCACAGGTATCAATCAGATCCTGTCTATTTTTAGACAGCATGCAAGGCACTGCATTTGAATGCTGAGACATCAACATTTATTTTTATATTTATTAAACTTGGCACGAAAGCCTGACCCACTGAAACTCATTTTTGCAGTTGTTGAGATTGCTGTCAGATTTCACCTCTTCAATCAATCCATGTGATGTGAATGGAGCATTTTCCTGTGTACATTTTGACAGTTATATTATTGATGAGTTCCTGTTGTTGTTAAGGTCATAATTCAACCATTGATTTAAAGCACTGATAAATACAGTTTACTCAGTGTGATAATCTGATCACTCAAGTTTATTTTATTTACGGCTCTCTGACCAAAGGATATTGATGTTGTACTATTTCTACTATCATTTCATTGAAACAAAAAGTTGTTGAGAAGTTATGGAATCTGCTATTTGGTTTGACTGCTTTTGGCCATGATGTCATGTTTCTTTTCTCCCTGTCCACTATTGATAAGATCATGATATCATGGTCCTCTCTTCCCAGACCCCGGTTGCTAAGCACATGAGATCATGATCACGTCTCCCTTGTACCAGTGATAAGACTACAAATTCATGTTACCACTTCCTCAAGGCCTAGTTGATTAGCCATGATATCGTGATTTGTGACATAGTCTTCTAATTTTAATGCTTAAGTTGAAGGGTTTTCCTAGAGTTTGTGTAGGCCTATCAACCGAGGGGCAACCTGAAGCAGATTTCTGTATCACTGCGAGGGTTAATAATGGTAATGTTTGCTGTGAAAACTAACATGTTGTTTCATTGTTTGTTTGTGTGCACTAGACACTGAGTGAACCTCACAGCATAACACCTTCAATCTATGGCAAGAGACGACCATTAACAGCTGCCATGCACCACCATCATCCACCACCTAATACGTACAATGATCCAGGGAGGTATACACAGGTAAGCTGTCAATGTTATATTGTAGAAAACCACAGAAAATCTGTGGGATAGTGGCCGGGCTTGGAGTGAAGTTAAAGTATGGCGAACATTGAGAAAAGATTATATGTTTCTCCCACTTTTGCCAGCTTATCTGCTTCACTCTTCATGTTTGAGTAAATGTAGATGATCTAGTCTTTTTACCTAGGTAAGGTCCAGAAAAAAAAAATGCATTAAAAATGATTGCGCCTGTCGTATTGCTATCACAATGCATTGAGACAAAAAGCTTAAAATCTGCACATTATGGAAGTCTAGGAGTTTGGAACATGCCACATTTCGGAGTGTTAGCAACTACAGATTATTTTCTCAACAGAACAACCTGTTCCAGCCTTCTGAGACAGACCGAATTAAGAGGTCTCGCCCAATCAGTGCGTCAAGTCTCAGAGAGGGAGATATTATCAGGTCCAGACCACGCAGTGGTCACAACATGACTGCTACCCAAGGAGATAAACCCGCAGAAAAGCCTGGTATGTGAGATGAGATAACAAAGGTCACTAACATTAGTAACAGTCAAGGAAATAAGATTTATTAAATACTATTGGTAAATGTATCCAGAAAGTAAACTACAGTAGACAGTGGTTAAACCGAAATCGGCGGGACCACGGGTTTGTTTTCGGTTTAGACAGAGTTTTGGTTTAGCGATAGGAAGCTTGAAAAACGCCAGGTTTTTAAGAGAGGTAGCCCAGATCATTATCAAAGAGGATAAATAATGTAAGTGCATAGCCTAAACAGACTCAACACATCCGTGCACGCTCCATGTTTTTGACTGCAGATGAGCGATTGCTCAGGCCAAGGCACACTCGAAGCATGGATGTGTGGGTGAATGTGGACTAACTCTCAGAACAGGGAGACATGCGTGTGGACGGACAGTACAGAACCGCCGTCCCACTGATCTCATTACCGTTACTGTACACGCGGCCATAAATGCGCTGTCCGCTTTGTCTCTCTGATGTCATACATTTTACATGCAAGGTCACTCGCGATGCACCAGACGTAACGTCTGCTGCCATCTGATTTCGGACCCATGAGGTTACAGGCCTCCCTCCCTCTCTCCCTATCCTTGTAGTGCTGCCGCTCCCATGTAGGCCTATACTAATGGGCAGAAGAAGCATGTTCTGCTTTTTTTTTTTTTTGAAGTGGTGACTTGACTGGATCTTTGGCAAATCACAGTGGACTGGCCTCTGAATCCAGCAGTTTTCTTTTCGGTTTAACCATGGGATTATTTCGGTTTAGCGCTAGTTTGCTAACAAAGATAAAGAGGAAAAAAATCGGGGATTCTTATTTTCCTTCGGTTTAGCCATTTTAACCATACGATTATTTCAGTTTAGCGCTAGTTTGCTAACAAAGATAAAGAGGAAAAAAATTGGGGATTCTTATTTTCCTTCGGTTTAGCGGTAGTTTCGGTTTATCCATTTGCAGTTTAACCGTTCTCCACTGTAGAACCTTTAATTTTATCAGTGTTAAACTGTTTTCCTGTCATCCAATTTTATCCTTTAACCCTGTAAGGCCCATGGTCCCAGATATATATGGAAAACATAACGTGGCTCAATGCTCTGGATTTGAAACACTTTCTAATTTACCAACAAATTCTTCTTTGGTGAAAAATATTAACACTTTCCCATTCAACAATGTTGAAATATTTTAGTAAGGTTTGGAATTTTTATTCACTATTTATTGTTTCGTTTTGTTTTAAAGTGACAGTAATTTTTGTCTGGGCAGTGGAGGGTTAAAAACCACATTATGAAATGGTCTTGTAGCAAATACAGCAATTCTTATCTTGGGTCTTACATTTTAGTTTGTGGATACATTATGTGTATATGATCCAGGAAAAAAAAAGCAGAGCCAGAAAATTTGTTAACATTAGAATCTTTGCATAAAGGATGAAGTGCTGTTAGAATACACCGCAGAGAACCATTAGTATTACCCTATGATCTGTTGACAAAAAAACTGTCATTCTGAAAGTGATTTTCCAAAATTCTTATTAACATCAGTAACTATGAACAGTTTCATCAAACATGAAAATCTGCTAAGTTTTAAGTTGACATTTGAAAAAAAAAGCAGTTGCTCTGTAGATCCAGGAATTTGATGGTGACTATGTGTCAGAACTTTTTTAAAAATTATAAATGTTTGCTTAACCTCCACCATACATCACCAAAAACTATGCGTGGTGTATACCTTGGTGTCGAATTGACACCGCAGTCCTAAAGAAAAGTACATGTATGGACAAAACAGTAAAATCCTCTATAGAACTGTAATGTGTCTGAGATCCCAGGATGCATGACCAAGTGCATGACAATAAAATCCTCGTTAAAAGTATGTCTGTGAGACCCCTGGACATATACGTAGGAAAAGTAAAAATGTGTGTGAATTGGTGAATATGCATGTGTATATTTTATAATGTCAAACTTAAAACCACGGGAACATGGGCAATGATATCACTGAGGAATTCCTGGAATTTCAAGAAAAATTCCCACAAATAAAATAATTGCAAATGTTTTAAATTGTTTTTGGGTGCATTGGACCCATGATTTACGGTTAAGGTTAATCAACATCAACAAAGATCATATTTCTTGTGGCAAAGAGTTCCTCAATCTTTCACATTAATCACTTGGAAACTGACCCTATCCATTTTAAATTAATTTTTCTGTTTCAGTATTCCTTACACAGAAACATGAGAGGCCACTGAAGTATGAAACAACCCGTCCAGTTAGCAGCAAAACCAAATCTTTAAAACAGCGCAGAAATTCAACGGGGAGTGCCATGAAAAAATCTGCGGATGGACAGAGAAAAACACTGCGAGCACAGACAGATGTCATCCATGCCACTAACAAGCCGATGACAATGACAGGGGCAGTCACGGAAGGGAATAATGCTGACCATGCGGTAGATCCAGAGGAAAATGCCCAAAATGGGATCAAGATGGGAGATAAATCCCATGAGTATGACCAGAGAGGGGACGAACATGAAACCTCAGATGATCATGACGATGATTTTGCACTTTCATCAAAACCTCCCGTGGCCGTTCGTGTGAAATCGGCATTCACACGTCGGCCAGCTTTCATTGACGAATTTGCAAATGAGGAGAAAGCGATGAAGTTAATGGAAGAAGACTTTAAAAAGACAGCACTGAGTTTGCAGAAAAAACTTGGGATTGGAGAGTCAGGTCTTGTGACTTATGACTGATTTACTTACTAATGAATGAAGTCAGGGTTGATAAAACTAAAAGCTTGTATTCGTCAAGTCGTCCCTTTAGAATGACAAGGTTCTTACTCCCTTCCGTCAACTTTCAAGAAATTGACATTTCAAGTTCCATGTGCTAATAGCTTTTGAAGATACAACTTTTTTTTCTTTTTGGTACTATTTACAAAGTACACACTGAATCTGCTGGATACTTTGATACACAATGGAGAAGAGGAGAAGACCTATAGGAGTAGTGTATAACTCAGTTCAGCCAAAAAGTGGAAATAGAACCTTGTCATTCTAAGGGGACAAATTACTGAGCCGGCATGGAGTTTACATTTTTATCAGGAAAATAGGATTATCCAAAGCAATTTTTCAAGAAAAAATGTTTGATGTACATAGGTATATAACATAGGGTAAAATTTAAAAAAGTGGAGATGCTGGGAGGGAGACTTGCAAACCACAATAAAGAAATATTCCTGATTGCATAAAACAAGATGTATTTTAGTGTCTATACTAGTGTTTGTATTCATTTTGTCATTGCCATACTTCTTTTGTCAAGAAATACCATTGCGCTCATGTAGCAATTTATCGTTCCATTTTATAATCTAGGCATTTGCCTGGAGAAAATAGGTAGAGAACAGAAGTTTGTCTTTCATTCTCATGCCAGGTGAGTTGTAAGTTGCAGGTCAAATTGGCAGTACTAGTGTGGCAGGTTGGTTCATAAAGAATGAAACTGCTTAATCTGTTGGTCACCTGCTGCACCATGATATATGGTTTGCAAAGAAAAGCAAGGGTTAGTGTACTGATTACTGCCTGCTGATTACCTGTGAAACAGTAGTTTAATTTATGTAAGTTATGACTAGCAATTCATGAAACATCAGTGTGACCATACATTAATACATGTAATTGGAATATTTTCAGATTCCTTGGTTCTTGTGCTATTTATAGGATTATTTTCCCTTTATATGCACATAAAATGTAACAGTAATAATTTTTGCTAATTTGATATCTGTTGTTGTTGTTTTTTAATGTTAGTAACATTGTTAAATGTACTTTAAATTTTGATGAGACCGCAAAAATTTGTGATTCATCTGGCCAAACTGGCAATTAAATCAGGTTTGACTGTATGGAGTTGTATTTAAACTGAGGCATTTTATTCATGAAAATCATTGTTTACACACACAAATGAAGTACTGAGGAATTATAATCAACCAAAGCCTCAGTTTTGGCTTAAATCATCCTTGGATGATAAAGTGCCTTTTCTCTGAGCTCAACCCTTTTTCTGTACAACTGACATCCAGCTCGAGAAACAGGGTCGAATTTGCTCATTTCTCTGTTTGAATCACCTTAGTTAGTGAAATTTTCAAATGGCCATGTGGGAAGATTCTTAATGTTTTTCCTTTTGTCTCATATTCTAACGTTGCCTTATTTGCTACTTTTTTTGGAAAAGGAAATGCATTTCATTTCCCTTTCTTCTTTTGCCATATTTCTTTTACAAATTGTATGGATACATGAATTCTAAGAAGTACTTGGTCCTGAGACAAATGATAGTCCATTCATCAGTAATCGGTGTGGTCTACAGGACAATAACATACACATGTACTTTTATGCTGCAGCGAATATGCATTGGGTGTGATAGATTGTGTAAAGGGTTGTAAATTGCCACTGAATTAGGGGAAGATTTAATGTTATATGCTTCACACAATTTGTACGAAAAATGAAATCCATACGAAAAATCCATAAACATTTAAAACATGCATTATTTTCCTTCTCTTAAGCAGATTAGCTTGTGCAATTTTATCTTTTTTGTACACTGATTCATCTTGTTATTGCATTTTGTATGCTTGTAGCTAGGATAATCTCGCAGTTTCAGATCCATTAAAAGTTTAGTGTAGATTCACGAAAGTAATTTTTCATTCTCAAAATTTTGAAAGCTACGCAATAAAATAAAGAATCATGAAGCAATATGAATTTGTAAAATGATTTGGCTCTCTGTGCCTTCGAAATGATCAAGTAGGACATACAACATAATTTAATAAGAAACTTCATAGTAACATACTATCTTTCTAAGATTTTACATTTTATACTGATGTTATATTCATTTACTTTGCATTACTGTAGATGTTTGTTAAATTAGGCAACTGCTGCGCTAGTTACTTAATAAACATTTGTTGGGGACAGTTTTTATTTTTAGCTATAATAAAATGAGTTATTCCTCTTGCCTTTTCTTTTTTCCCCCCTTCTAAACTGTGTTGAATGTAAAGACATGAAAATATCTGATGTGCCCAGAATTTTAGGAAATCTCATCAAGGAAGGTGAAAAACTTTTTCAATTTAAGTCGTAAATCACTGAGTTTGGACAATCAATTCCATAACTTTATATATATAAGACTGCTTGAAGTGATTTTCTTACTTTCCCAATTTATATACATGTATTAAGCAAAATTTGTGTTTTCGTCCAGTATTATTTTCTCGTCAATGATTTTAACATCTCAGGCCCTGCACTGAATTCAACCAGACACTTTCCCTGCTTGTCCACAGTACAACAGTCCAAATGAAACGGTCTCACATCACCATTTTACACGCCCTGCTCTAAGTGCCCTGTGAAGTACCTATATCTACCCATCTCACCAGATATCAGGAAAACTCTCTATGCAGACAAAACACTCTGGCTGAAAAGCTGCAAATTCTTTGCCATATCAAGAGGTCAAAGAGCTCAAGCTCACATGGCTGCTAGAATGAAAAAGTAAAAATAAAGTAACATCTCAGGCCAGATTTAATACAAAATACAACCATAAAACATGTCTGTGCTGGTCCTCACAGTAGGAAATTATGACATAATTATTCCTATAAATTCATTTCACTCGATGTCATACAAAAAAAATAATTAAAAGAAACACGTTATTTTAAAAAAAATCAAGCTGTCAGCTTGTTTGTCCATCCATCCATCTATTTGTTTGTCTCCTGTCTGCCTCCTGCCTGCCTGTCACAGGATTTGTCTGTACCTCTTTCTATTTGACATGGCCCCTGATTTTTCTGCTAGGAGACAGTGAAGTCAAGCACAGAATGTAGATGAAAATGTTTATTTATTTGGAAGAAGTGAGAAGGAAGATAATAGAACAATGAAACCTTGTATTATCTATCAAAACTACTGCCACATTTTCATGACTGAAGAAGGAGCCACGCACACATATGATCATATTTATAATGAAATTGATGGTAAATGTATACATCCATTCGGAGAGTGCTGCAGTTGAACTCAAAAAAAAAAAAAAAAAAAATTTAAAAATCGAAATACATGTACATTTCAATTTTGCATCGGTATGATTGCTGTTTTGACCAAAAGCTGTAGATGGGGAAGTAAATGGTACTACTGCTAGAGAACAGGTTGAAAACACATACACAATCATTTCTGTAGATTTATTCTGAAATCCAGAGGCTGGCTGTTGTCTGCTGCATTGAAGCTGATGTGACCCACTTTCATTGCCTGCCATTCACATTTCTACTGGAGATTTCAGAATTGTGTGAAATTTGTAAGTTTGATGTCAGGCATTAACTTATAACTGTGGTGAAACTGGTGATGATTCTGTGAATCTGCCACCTCCAACTGGTGCACTGAAACAATTATTTGTTGGGGGCTCTTCTCTTCTGAAGGTCTCCTATAGTCTTGCCTCCATGTTCTCGAAATCATAGAACCATGTGGTTTCAATTCATTTTCCTGAATACTGGACAGGAACAGAAATGGGGATCCATGTGGGATGTTTTTGAAATATCAACATATGGATTAATAATGGAAGTTCTTGGGTAAGATTATAAAAAAAAAATCAACCAACAAAAAAAATTTTTAAAATTCGTGCATTTGCAACGTCAGAGAAAATGGTTAGCAAAGGTCATAGGTGCTATAGGACATGGAAAACACGAAGAAGTACTAGCATGTTAAAAGATTATTTAACATATGACATCTCCTGATCAGGTATAACAATATACCACAAGGTTACTAATCACACTGAATCCTATTTCTCCTCTTAAGCGCGGACACGTGCAAAGAATGATGAGAAGGATGTGGGCCAGTGGACTAGTGACATTTTCTGTGGGATTTCGTCGGAATCTAAACTTTTCAGTTTCTCTGTTTGCGTAGTGATATTCCTATGATAAAATATATCATATTATATGCAAAATGAAGACAATAAAATGCATTTTGTACAAGTCACGTGAAACAGTTACCATTATATATACAAGAATTGCATCGTTATGATCGTGATCTGCAAACTGCTACATATATTTATGTTTCTATGTAAACATGTAATGAAATACTTAAGTTTAATAGACCTCCCAAATTACAAAGCGCATGCAGATCAGTTGTGCAGTAATTGGGGGGTTGAGAATTAGAATAGGTCTGAGTGCCAATAGCATCCCCTCTTATTTCAGGGGGTTTAGAATTAGAATAAGTCTAAGTGCCAATAGCAATCCCTCTTATTTCAGGGGTTTAGAATTGAAGGGATGTAAGTGCTGTTGGTACTAGACCCCTTCTAACATTCTCCATTGCGCACATGGTTGGCTGAAGTGAAGTTTGAACGACAAAATTATTTACACCAAATTGTGTTTTCAAGAACACAAAGAAAGTGCATTTACACAGTTATAAATTGAAACAAAAATGCCAGGTGGATTAGTTGTATAACCTGCTTGTCAATGGAGACAATATTGTAAATTTGATAAAAGTTAGCTTTAGCTAAAATTCTGTTACATTTATTTACTAAATTAGTGCAAGTAATTCATGAGAAACGAGCACAGAATTGTTATTCAATATGTAATGTGCTGGTTGCATTCAATGGTCAATATGTTATTAATTATGATAATCGTAATAATCATAAAAAAAATCCAAGCATCTGTTATAAAAATGTATTCCGGGTATGTAAAAGTGTGTGTATGTGTGCAGGGGGATAATATAAAATGTAAAGTCAATGCCTTCTGATGCACTGTAGCATTATTTTGTTGACAAACATCAAAGCTTGTTTACAAGAAACATATTGTAACTATGCAAATTAATGTACTGTATTTAGAAAAACTGTAATTCAGTGGTTCAATCTTGTTGTACGGAAAGAGAAAACATGCAAATGACATAATTATTGTACTGATTTCATCAAGGATACATCCATGGCATATGATTTACATGCACTATGATTTGTTTATCAGTTTCTGCTACAAATATTATGATCCAGGTGTGCCCCAGCCCTTGTAAGATGTAAGGAAATCAGGAGCCAAAACAAAGTGTTTGATGTGTGGGTTCTCTTCCTTTGAAGATCTTCTGTAGTTTAGTGTCCAAAGAGTTTTCTTCATAATATGCTCAGCATACTACACTTTCCAATGAAGGTAATGCCTGCCCCATTAAGTTTGTCTTTCGACAGTCTCAACTGTGTAGATTTAAATGAAAGTCATGGAATTCATGCAAATGTGTGCCAAGTCAAACCACACAAGCCTCAGCTGAGGCAGAGAGTATGGAAATCGACGTCCCCATGAAATTTGAAGAAAGAGGAAAAAAAAGCTTAATTCGGGCTTATTCAGATGTGGCCAGGGTTCTAGGAGATGTCAAGTAGTTAAAGACCGAAACATTTAATGAAGGAATCCACTCTTCCTCTGAAGATCGTCACCTGTCTCGCTCCACCTGAGGAGTTTCTAGTCACTGATTACCAGTACATACAACAAAAAATCGGGTCATTGTATATTGCTTAGCGAGTTACAGATCAGTTGTCGTTCATGCCACATCTAACTAATGTTGCCAGATGCAAATATGAGCTTGGGGTCTGATGCTGGGGCTCTGTATATGTAGATCAATTGCAGTAGAACCATAAAGTAGACAGTGAAAATCAAGAAGATTGGCAAGAAATAAACTGAGATCTTAGATTAAAAATCAGCACTGGTAGTACTCGTAGAATACACACAGCACATTAATGAACACACCTGCAGCAATCCTTGTGAAATTGTCTAATCCAGAAAACAAACTGGCAAACAAACAAATAAGAACAAAATTTAAAAAAATCACACGCAAACATACAGTAAGAAATAGATTATCACAGGTGGAAATATGAAACAATTAGTGATTACATTCACAATCAATGGCACAACACATTTATCACCATAGATTATAATGTGAACTTTTGAATTACAAAAAAATCAAACAAACTGGCAAAGTCCTGATACACAAAATTAAAAGAATACATTTTAATAGTTGTAAGCCCTTGGTTGGCAGCATAGAATTTCAAATTCTTAGTTTGATCAATGCTGAGTAACTGAAATGGTGTATTTTTTCATTGCCCGTTTTGGCGGGGTGTTTAGCCTTGGATTGTCTAAAATTTCAATCAAAATTTATTTGATACAGAATCAGCTAAAGGAATGCTTTTAGAGGATGTTACTGCAATCTCCATAGTGTCTATCCAGAAGGTAAAACAATAAAACCTGGAATTCTTCCGCAGTTTTTTTAAAATCAAGAATTTGAACAATACAGCTTTTTAATAATAGAGAACTTCTAATTTAGACTAATTCTTTGTAAGGATGACACGACGTATTGTCTAACACTCCTGCTCCTCTTTTTGTGTTGTGAGTTTCTCTCACTTAGCCCCCTTTATTACTTTGTTCACTAACGGGGTCGCTGACGAGGTTTGACCTGTACTGTTTGTGTGTAGTTTTTTCCATAACTCTCACGAACGAGTTGTTTATGCTAGATTGACCTTGGCGGGATGTTACGCAAAGACATGTTAATATCTTATTGGCTGAATTATGGGTCAGCTGAGAGGAGAATGGGATAGGTGGTCATGTATGTTCTGGAAAGTTCTAAGTGAATGTGTATATATATGAGAGGAGTGCAAATGTAAGGGAGCGTAGTTAATATCCTGAAGTAGCCGTGGCTGAAGACCTGGAAGTTCTGTGGATATCTTATTATCACTTGTAATAAAGATCTCGTTTCCACTATTCAATAGATCCCGTGTTTTACTTTATTGACAGCAGTTGTGCCAGTTGCGTTTTGTAGGGAGCGGCCGACTAAAATTGACGCATTCCCATCTATACAACATGCTGTAAAAACACTGCAACAGCTACACAGGAGTTGACCCATATGATTGATAGTCATTCGTCTCAACTTCAGCGTAACTCAATCTTCATAAATCTTCAATATTACCAACGCCATTGTATACACTCTTCAAATGCTCGTTTGTTGCATTGTAATGTCATTTTTATCTCTAAGGGGCATCCAATCTATGTGAAGTTAAGTATGTCATGCTTTTTCTGACACACAATGCATGAAGACATCTCTCAGGTGGCAAAATATATCATAAAGAAAATGTAAACATTAATAATTGACATGAAATTTCCTTTCAAAAGCTTTAAGAGCAAAGCCCATGAATAAGTGTCAGACATCTGCCTGATTGGCTATCGATAACTTGCTCTCCTTTCTCTTTTCAGATTTCATCTAAAACTACCCAATTACAATATCTTACAATGCTTGATTTGGGACATTTACTGATCCTGCAGTCTAAACATTTAGGCAGGTGGTACATTTTACCCCAAAAGTAAAATGTTAAAAAATTCACTAGAACACACTGGTAAAAAAATGGGTATTCTCGTTAAAAGTCAAAGGTTAACATTTATGAGTATGAATATACAAAACAGCGAACAGTATACGAACATCTCTGAACATTTCTCTAAATGACATCAACACAGAAAATTCTATCAAGATGAGTGAAAAATGATAAAATGATGGAACAAAGTTCCATGCTGCATTTTACAAATTTTGGTGACATTTTAAACGTTGCAAACAGAACATTTTACTGTAAAATGCCATGAGTTAAAATGAGTGGAAATGAAACAGAAAAAATGAATGTACGAGCCCACACGACAGTTTGGAGAATCTCTGCCCCTGGCATTTGCATCTCTCTTTTTCTTGTTTTTATTTCCTTCTTCTTGTGTCTTGATGTATTTATATTTGTATACTTATTTGATCAAATTTGGGGGGGGGGGGGGGTGCGGGGGAGAATTAGTTTTTTTAAATTGTTAATGAAACTGAAGAGTGTTTTATTTACAGGAGCTTTCATTTGTTTGGGCTGCCCCCCGTCGTAGTTCAGTTTACCCTTTCCATGTTGACATGGCAAGGCTTCTTGTCAGTGCAATCTAGCTAATATTGTACTGGGCTGAAGTACTGTAAAAGCCACACCTAGGTATGCAAGAGTGTCATCAATTGTACTGTCTTATTTGATAACTCTCATAATCTAACACTATAGAGGATCACGAGAAGTATTTGCTGATGCAAATTGTGAACTTAACAAATATTACATTGCTGTAGTAATGTTAGTAATGTGCATTTCCCTGTTCTTTCTCTTTACTGTTTTTACGGATGACCCTCGTATCTTCCAAAGTCCCCGCTATGGCCACTTTCTGTGTCCCCTTCCCTTTCTCTAGTTGGCAGATCCAGTGGTCCTTCCAGTACCTCTCCGGAATACTCCTCAGCTGACATGCGTTCTGGTGGACCCTGGTCACCTCGGAAACTGTGCAAGGACTCAGAGTCTGGGAAGAAGGCCATGGCTCCACGTGGACTTGCTTGTCTGCTGTCTGGATAACGTGGACTAAGTGACGTGGACAAATCACGAGTGGGAACCTCTCGACGACTGGTTCCTGATGCCACCAAACTCATTAGGTCAGGGTCACTGCCTTGGCGAGATCGTGATGGACTACGCTGGGTCTGGTCATAGCGTACAGGACTCAGACTGCGGACATATGGATCATCAGTCTCGTAGCGAGATGGACTGTGATGACCACGGCGATAGCGTGTGGATGTTGGTGGCTCGGCCTCAAATCGGCTTGGGCTCATGCTTCTGAAGGTTCGCTGCCTATCTAGACGGTCATAACGGGATGTGCTAGGTTGTCTATAGACTCCAATACCTGCCATGGAACAACATTAAAAACTAATGTCAACACATGGCTTTGCAAAGTCCAAGTACGAGCCCCTACTAGCAATCATTCTTTTTGGTCTAAAGTTATAGTCACATTGTACAGACATGCATCCAAACCTGTTGTCATGATTCAGGAATTATGGCTAATGTAAAATCCATTCATGGACTAGCCTCATTCTGAGCATTTATGTTGATTCTCCTCTCATAACAATGAATTGAATGAATGCATGCATAAATAATGCAAAGGCTTGATGAAATATGACAGAAGATTCGAATTTCATTAATATACATGCTGCAAAGAGCATACATAATACTTGCTTCAGTTTAAAGAGTTGACCTTACAGTTATGAGACCTTTTGCTGATAAATACTTTGTCAAGAGAAAGGGCAATTTCACATAAACATAGGAAATAGTAATCTCAGAAACTGACTTCACATTAAGTACTTTCATGAACAATTCAAAATACAGATAAATATATTTCCAGTGGCTTTTTTCTTCATTTTGATACAGAACTGAACTCATTGACAGTAAATTTAAGACTGATTCATTCACCAATTAGTCACTATAGATAAACAAAAAAAAAGTAGTTCATGCCCTATCATAAAATTGTCTAAGAAATGAGGGAAAAAAACAATTCAGTCTGTAACACTTTCAATAAAGCAGATTTGATGACCCTACCTTCCAGCCATATAATTAGGATTTGTATGTCTTCTTCATCTCGTCAGATATTTGCCATATTGTTGTATGTGCATTTTTGCCATTTTGAGAAAGTAAGGATTGAAATTTGGGTGGCAAATGGGTGAAAACGCATACAACATTATATCTTGAAAAATTTTTAAACCATTGGAATGACACTTGTGCATAATGAAATTAGGAGTGACAGAACCACTTTCATGACAAAACCTCAAAATCGGCAAAATGTCACATACAACAATATGGCAAATACCCCTCAATATACGCTAAAATACCAATAACTCTTTCTAGACATAAGTTTACCTGCATGATCTCCCAGACTAGATCTCCGACTGTCCAGATAGGCCAACCTGCCAGTATGGTCAGATAAACTTGGTCTGGCTCCAATATCACCCATACTTTGTCTACCACTCTGCTCAAGACGGCCATCAGTGATGCTCGGTCGTCTGATGGACTCGGTCACTCTTGCTGCCAGCTCTCCTGTGAGAAAAATTATAATATCATCACGGTCATTTCACAACTGCCTAAGTCATTTTTGGTGAGATGAAATGCTCACCTTCATCAGATAGTCACGTTGCACTGTTCAACAGTTACATTGTTTTGTTTCGTTGACTTATGAGTTTTTCAACAAAAACCCACATCCACCTAAACCACCATTTAGACTTTTGTTGGGGGAGCGTAGTCCAATGACAAAGCCAAATAGAGAAAATACAGAGTTGTGTTCACTGCTTAGCTACAGCTTTCTATATAAAATACCACGCTCCCCTAACAACAGCTACCACTATATTCAAAATAAACAAGTTTTCTCTGATTTTCAAAAAATACCAAAACATGACTTAGGCAATTGTCTTATGGCCGTGACGATATGAACTATTGAAATTAAAAAAGATACCTTTTATTCAAACAAATTTTTTCCTCATATATAAATACACTGTCACAGTGCATACTAATTTCAGCTCCACAGACGAAATGTTCTCAATTTTCAGTAGTAATCCATTCCTTTTACTTATCTTGATCAATGATGTTAAAAAATAAAAATTAAACTGTTTTGGGGAAAACAATTACAACTAAAACAAAAGTGTGAGTTTGCAAATTATGAAATCTTCTATGTCAGTCACGGTCTTTGGAGCTAAGTTCAACAGTTCTTTACATTATGAACTCTGTTGCAAAACTGGATGTTTTTGATAACATAGAATTACTGAGGTTTTTAACATTAAAGGTGACTACGCTTCGGCCTGTCTACATGATAAAACCTGAAACAGTGTAATCAACCCACCGATGGATGCTCTCGCCTGGCCACTGTAATCAAAACTTTGACGACGATGTGAATGGCCGAACTGAGGCAGGGGACTTAACTGCATCATTCTGGGATCGTCGGGAGCTAAGGCCCCAGAGGCTGCAAGCATTGTGGCATCAGGCTCTGCTGGGCCAGGAAGTCGCGCCCGACGTCGGAAAGAACCAAGGCGATATTTCTGTTCCCATTGTTTTTGCTTCAGTCGTTCTTCCCGCCGTTTCTTCTCAAGCTCCTGTAAATGAAGGACAAAATGATACAGTAGAGTATATTTATGATATCTTCAGCTCGGCAGATGAATTGCATGATCACTCCAAAAATTAAAATAAAAAAAAAAGAAAAAAAAAGGATGGAACAGAAATCTAGCTATTGTCAACTAAAGAATAAACTTATTATATATTTTGAATTCTTCCCAATTTCCCTGAATGGAAAGATGGATATTGTCCTCTGCCTACTGAAGTCAGCTTTACATGTAAATAACAAAACAGGAACAAAAGCAACAACGACAGAAAACAACAACAACAACAACAAACAAACTCCATTAACACAATGTTATTGTTAACCCCCTGTACTGCTACTGTTTTGATAACATTCACTTAGAAGTTGCTGTGCCCACAAGTTAATACCATGCCATGGTTCTATTTGCATCAACAGCAATTGACACTGAAAAGAAACAATAAAAACAGCAACATAATTAATAGGACATTTTTAGTAAAACAGTATCACTGATCACAGTGGCCGTGACATAATCAACCAAACATCTTACCTCCACTCTCTGTTTCTCTACAATACTGGTGACTTGTCCAAGCAAATCGTCCAGTTTGGTCTCCGTAGCATCTTTACCCATAGATGCCAGTGACAGGGCTCGATCCAAGGGGAAGAAGTCATAATTCTCTTTACCAAGCTGGGGGGATAATTCAATGTAGATCGCATACTATATGAAATACATTGGGGTCAGCTACAACAGGACTCAGGTTGACGTTCTGACAAAGGCCCGCCAGCAAAGCTGACAGAAAGTTACCAGTATAGTCATTTAGCTTTATGTACTCAAACATCATTATTACATGATACACCCACAGTTTCAATCCCTGGTCACCTAAACCAATGATATTATGTAGGATCACCTCCTGTCACCTGTCGGCTTCATCGTCATCGATGTTAGCTGCTACAGTGGATGTCACGACAAAATCTCCTCCACCCAATCCTGTCCTTAGCTTTCCTAGTTAGTTCACTTATTTCCAGCTGGCTGACTTTCTTGATGTTATCGTGATATGTAATGGGTGGTCTTCCTTGTTTTCTCTTTGTTTCTGTCTTTCCTTGAAGGATTGATATCATAAGGGCCGTGCTTTTGTTTCGGGCCGCGTGGCCGATGTATGCAAGTCTTCTTTTATTTATTTCAGGTGTTATTCTTCTGGTGGTGCCAAGCTGTTCTAAGATGCTTGTATTTGTTCTCCTTTCTGTCCAACTTATTCTGAGTAGCCTTCTGTAAAGCCACATTTCAGCTGCCTCCAATCTTGTTATGTCTGCCTTTTTGAGTGTCCAGGCTTCACAACCATATAGTAGGACTGGCCAGATCAAGCACTTAAGTATGTTCACTTTGAGGTCCGTTGGTGTGCCTCTATCCTTCCAAATGTTGTTTAGTTGAACCATTTTGTGTTTTGCCATTCCTATCCTTGTTTTTATGTCCTTTGAGCAGCTTCCATCTTGCGATTTATGTGATCCCAGGTATTTGAAATCAGTCACTTTTTCTAGTGCTGTTTTGTTTACTAGTATCTCCTGGTGTTCATGGTGCCCTGTTCCAGTATGCATGACTTTGGTTTTCTTAGCATTTAGGTGTAGGCCTGCTGTCTTGCCCGCTTCATCCACTCTGTGCAACACTCTTTTCATGCTGGTGATGTTATCTGACATAAGAGCTGTGTCATCAGCGTAGCGAAGGTTTGTGATGTTTCGGCCTCCGATCTTTATTCCCATATCTTCTATGTCTGCATTTCTCATGATCTGCTCAGTATAAATATTGAAAAGATGAGGTGAAAGTATGCAACCCTGTCTGACTCCTTTCTCGATGTTGAAATATGGACAGTTCTCATTGTTCCATCTAATCGTTGCCTTTTGTTCGTGGTATAGTGCAGCGATGAGGGTCACAAGGTGTTTCGGGAATCCCATCTTAATCATTATATCGAACAGGTGATGGTGCCTAACGCTGTCGAACGCTTTGCTGTAGTCTATGAACGTGATGAAGGCTTCGTTTCCATTGCTTCTTATCTGTTCAATCATTATTTGTAGTATGAAGAGCATGTAGGATAAGACGAGAGTATCCCCTTTTCATGCTTTGAAAAAAAGCGTGCACAGAGTTTGTACACTGACCGAGGGCAGGGCGGATAACATGAAAAGAGTGATTGGCATAATGATGAATTAATGATTATGATTTTGCTATCATGTTATCACAACTTAAAAAAAAAAATGGGCAGCATTTTCCTACAGCGACAGAAATTATAATTACAAAATAAGCAACTTCAGTCAGGCCTAAAGTGACAGCTGAACAGCGAATAAAATTTGGTAGTTTCTCTGAACTGGCTTTGTAATATACACCATTGTTTATGACTTCGGGGCATTTGCCCCAAAGATGGCGGTGTGAAATTTGTGTAGACAGAACGTGCCTCTTGTCCCATCTTATTGTATCTAATATCCTGGCCCAAACTAAAACCTTTCTTGTCTATATTACTTTTCACTTCCAATATTATGCTTTACGCATCCATCACAGTATGATTATGTACATACTCACCAACTTGTACACAAACATCTCCAGTGCTGTGTAATCATTGACTTTTGTCCCATTCAGATGGATGAAGAAAAATATATACGACCACATGTTGTGTTCATGACGGACATGGTGGTCGAAGCCCTGAGGAAGATAAATTTTGAAAGAAATCTCATATCAAACAAGAACATTTTGAATGTACTAACTTTTGTTTTTCATTTCACTGATTTGTCAATGGCATATAAAAAGAAAGAAAATATGCATTTATTTCTACTGACAGTTTGAATTAATACAAAAAACAACTCCACCTCCCCCTTTCCTGACTTTTGAACACAAAAAAATCTGCAAAATTCATGATCTGGCTGAAAGAAAAGTCCAAAGAGACACAGTGATCAGACACTTGGGATGCAGCAAAAATTGATCATCTTGTTCAGAAGAATTCTTATTAGTCATTATTATTATTATTATAAGACATTATAAAATTTTGAGTTTCAATTTGAAAACACATTATACCATCTCCTTTAAAAAGGACAGTGAAGCTTCACTGCATCATTATCCAAAAGTCTGATTAGTAAGGGTGAAGGAGAAGCTGAAAACATACGAAAAGCAAACAGAAAAACACAACAGAACATGAAGAAATCATATAATAAAGAAGGAATTAAATGACAATACTAGACTTTCGTAGCTCACTATATATAAACTTATCTTCAAGTATGTTTATCAATAGAATTGCTTTGGTAGGGACAGTTTCCCAGTGAAGCCACATAGAGAAGAAAATATAGCTGAACCATGAATGCACCTCAGTATTTTCTCTATTCTACTTCACTTACAAATTTTCCCTTTGGAAGCACTTCCTTTTGAAAATTCAAAACTTATTTCCCTGATTTTCTGCACAAATTGGTCCGACAACTCTGTGAATAATCTCTCTTTCACACATACATAATGGGGGACATGACAAGAACTGAAACACTTACCTTTCCATGATGTTCAAAGTCATAGGAGTTTCTGCTGCAGATGAAGCAAGTGTCCCTCATGTCTGACTCAGCTGTCCACTGCAAAGATATCAAATAGTTATTAATTTAGGTTAATGCGCTTGCAAATCTGCATGAAAACTCAAGTCAGAATTCCCTGTGCAGTATCTAATTCCCCACAATAATGTTTGCGGGTGTGAATGGGAACTTTCAACACCATCCAGTTTGAAATTTAGGGGTGGTTAAAAGATGTCGTTTCTTTCATTCTACAAGACATAACATCAAAATATAGGAAAATGAATGAACCTGGACAGGATTTGATATTTCAGAAAATCGGATTAGATATTAGTGTTGGAAAGTCAGAGTTCACTCAAGCCGAATACCCAAATATTTGGCCTTTCCTGAGCGAAGCAAAAACCCACAAGCTGAATATTCGGCTTACGGTAGCGAAAGAGTGTTCAACTGAAATTAATATGGTGATGTTCAATTCATACTTTTATTCACAAAACTCTACCCCAGGACCTCTCAGTTTGTAAATGATATACATTTATATGACAAACCATGAATTTACACTCTTCATTTCCCAAAGGCTTACCTTGAGATCTCTCAGCTCAGAGAAAGTGTCCACAATGATACCAAAGATGATGTTCAGGCCAATAGTGGTGATGAAGATGAAGAAGGAGACGTGGTAGAAAACTACAATGCCAAATTTCTCAAAGGTTTTCTCATTGTCATGGGGCTTCATCACCTGTTGAACGTTTAGCATAATTATATATAACAAGATCTGGTGACAAATCTAAGGAAGCAAGTTTTAGACTGTATTAGTGTGAGAGGATGAACGACTTTCTATTTTTAATGTGCTTTCATGGTAACTCTAGTGCGTGAGTGAGGGACGGCCACTCACAGTAGTTTATGGACACTTGGCAGAGTACCATTAATTGGATTATTTCCCTTGTAATACTAGCGCGGGACCCGTTATTCACATCACGAGAAAAGCGCGCATTTTGATTGGTCAGTTGGAAATGTTGACCACCGGGCTTCCAACTCTTATATCATGGCTTTAACTTAAGTTTCTTACAACTCGCTCCTTCGTTGTTATCCACCGACAGAAAGACGGGAACCCGAATTCATTTTTGAGAGTAGACAATACCCTATCGGTACAAAATAGGTACTCATGATAACGTTTGTTATCAATGGAGATACGTCGTATTAATGGACGAAAGTATCCCGCACAAAATTGTCGAATGTTGTTAGTCCTGACACTTTGAAAATTTATATTAAAACTATTACCGGGTTTCTGGTATAAGTAGTCAGTTAGAATTGTAGCAGCAAGTTTCTACTTTATAATGGTACCAATTTCGTGGTGCTTTGATGCACAGGTCCTATTGAAATAATTAATAAGAGGATCTCGGATTTAAAGTAAACCACGAGTTAGACGCATGTTATCCCCGATAAATCCAACCTGGGTCAAATTTATTCAATTATTGCTGGGGGGGTCGTTAGAGTAATTTCTACCGTTTACTGGGATACCTAATTGACTTTTGTGTGCACCCTTTTTACCGTACTGTAAATTCGATTGTGTTAGGACCCTAACCAGTTTTATTGTCGGGCTGGACTCCACGTCCGAGCCTTTCACTCGTCCAAATACTGGCTACGTAACAGCTCTCTGGGACGTCCGCGCTGGCTCATAAATAAGATGCGAGTTCGAGTGGTCAACACACTCCATCATAGACGCAGAGACAAGAGCCGACAGCACAGTGAACCCAGACCAGCAACCCGGGCCCGTAGCAGCTCAGAGGCTTGCCGACGCTTGCCATCGCCACCCCGCCCCATAAGGCATGAAGCGGTAGCGCAGGACCCGGAGAGACTTTGGGTAAGTTGGAGACTATTATATTAGAAGTGACTTTAATTTGCGCACCCCCCCCCCCTTTCTTGGATGCCGCGTAGAGAATGCTGATCTACAGAGACCATTATGAGTCCGGCTCAACGGTAATTGCCATTGTCATTAGACGTGTAAGATGCGCGATGCAGTGCAGTGTCTTGATATTGTGACTTTATTGTCAAAGTTAACGTTTGCGGTGCTAGATGATAATGATGGCTCGCTAACCAAGCTGTCACGATTTGCTTGTGTGCAAATATATAGTGTATGTGTAGCATTGCCTTGTTGTGGTAGGCAGTGAGGATTTCCTGACATGTTGATGTGGATGGCTTATGTTATAGCGAGCGGCACTACACACTTGATTGTATTACGGGTATTTGTGTACCTTGCCAGTACCACTATGCTATAGAGAGCAGCGTGATTGTGATTGTGTGTTTAATGTTTAAGATGTGTAATTAATTACATGTAGGCCTATTGGAGATGTATAATATTAGTTGGGCCTCACATGGGTGAGCCCCAGGATTGTTCTATGTGCGGCGGTGGATGAACAATGTTTCAGTGAGTCTACACATGTTGCAATGAGTCTCGCCGACATATATATATATATCATGTGCATGTATTATAGTTACCCAGATGTATTATGCTTCTATGAGTTTCGTAAGTGTGGGAAGGACAGTTTCATTTTAAGGAATGTACACATTACTTTATGTATCTAGTGGTGTGTCATACACATGTTAGCCTGGCGGCATAGCTCCGCGGCTAAGGTCGAAGGGCATGACCCTTCAGTATCGATTGGGAAGGGAGGTAACCAATACAATAGCCCTGGGGCGGGTTAGTACTAATAATGGGAGTGGGCCTATGAGGATGGCCTGCATTGGGATGCAGCGTCTGTGTTATGGACGGTCAGTGGGCCATGTTGGCCACTGCGTTATTAAATGGAATGGCCACTCTGGATGTGCTGTACACCGGCTCAGTGGAGCGAAACTATTGTGTTCTTGCCCCTTCATTTGTTATGTCCTTCATACTTTGATTAGTACATTAATTAGTTTATGTTGCCAGTGTACTAGGAAACTCCTTGTGTATATGATATAGCCACTTGTAGTTGTTATTCATTAACCTTAGCGCTATTTTATTCCATGCATACATATCCAGTTGGTTATTGCTTAAATTCTATATTATGTTGTTGTTGTTTGATTTAATGCTTAATACTATTACCATGTATGTCCACCACTGATTGCCTGATTAATGTTGTCATTATATTATATCTTAACCATATTTTCGTCTTTTTCTCTTGTTCCAGCTTATGGCTGGTTGGGCTTCTTTTTTTGGGCTTCTTTTTCTGGGTTTCTTTTCTTTTTCTGGGTTTCTTTTCCTTTTCTTGGTAGGGTTTTCCCTATGCCTTTTGGTAGCGATACCTTTGTTAGGCTTTTGAATAAATAAGATTGCCAGCAGAACCCTGTGTTTGTTAATCCTGTGTATCCTTAAGGGAGTTACTATTGAACCCACGCAGTAACCATATTAGCCACATGTAGTTCACCCAACATTGGTAACAGAATGAAGTCAGTAAAACCAGACTGAAATCCACAGTATTATCCAGGACACTCTGCTCTATAGGCCCATTGCAAATGACATCACAGAGTGTTTTTGTTTTGTTCTTCCAACACCCAAGATGGTCGGTGGACCAGCTGATGAGTGTAACTTCGAGATAAGTCTAAGTGGTTAAATTGCTGCTGGTTGCATTGCAGTTGATTGTTGTGACAGGGGGTGGAAAGGATGAATCCAAACTGGTCAGATTCCCTACCATCCGTGTAAACAAGAGAAAGGAAGTGAAGAATTGACTGAACGTCTCCTATGTGCATGTACTTTAAGCACGCCGCCGATTGGTTCGCAATGCCTGAAGTGCTTGCAGTGCAAATCAGCTAATGAATCAAAATCAATACCACAATCGCCACGGTGATGCGTCGGTCCTTACCTAAAAGATGGCAGATATGCGCAATGGGTCTACAGTGGAAATTTAGGAATCAATGTCCTAAATTATCAAGTTACCAAAAGCGCCATTATGATAGGGACAGAACCCCCACAGACCCAAATTCACATAGGACTGATAGTGTCATTTTAACACTGTCACACTTTCTATATCACAGGAGATATTTTACAAATCATCACAGCGTCAAACAGTACAAAATCATACATTTTATTTGGTCAGTGCCATATCATCCTTTGCATTGATAGATGTTATTCTTTACATGGAGCTATACCTTATATCACTAAAGAGAAGTTATTGATTCCTCCCCCCGGAATAGAATCAATTGTAATAAATAACTTTTGGCAACATTGCAGAATGCTGTTTTCATTTCTTTGTTCAACGTATAACCTTCAAATTTTTACACACTTCTTACAGATGTTTGCCATCACATAAACTTTACTCAAACATTAAAAACCATGACACTTTCCTACAAATATTATCCTCCATTTAAGACAGATAGAGAATACATGAATAGCACTGTGTTCAATGAATTATGTGAGTGTGTGCACTGAATAAAATGGCTTGTGCACACATTCACTTGCTTGCTTTTTTAAATCCCTGAGATAGTAAGGATGGGCAAGTGTGACGTTGTTATGGTATGGAATGGGATGAGGTTCGTGTACCAGCCGCTTAATTGGTTCAAAGACAGTACGATATTCTTATCTTGTATGTGTGAGCTACATAATTTACGATTCTTAGTGAACTCCAGCAGTGACTTTTAATTAACCCCTTGCCTGCCGCACAGATTTCCCAATGCCGGGTGCAAAAAGGGGACAAAACAAGCAAATTAAAAAAATTACACACCATAAAGCTCATACTTTCAATATACATGCAAATAACGCATAGAGGAACTAACTTCAAAATACAAAACAATCATAAGTTGGGAATTGTCTCCACATGATCAGTCAAGAAATGCATATGAACTAGGCCTGGAACAGTATCTGGGCACATGGCAGTATAGTGAGATTAGACAGCCTGGAACAGTTGCGGGCAAAAAAGAGGAAGGGGTTAAGGTCTCTTTTGCTTGTTGCGAGATTCCTGTATATTAAAATAAAAGCCATCTACTTACCTCAAACAAATCACCTATCAGACCGTAGCGAATGACTGTAATGGTACACTGCCATAGGGTGCTGCAGTACAGATATTCCCCTGGGTCAAACATACTCCTCATCAGAGCAAATCCGATCATGCCATACAGGTAGAAGACTACGAGACCCAAAACACCGACCCACAGCAGGGATTTGCCTGAAAATCGGGTATAGTGACATAAGATGAACAGACTGGCGCGGACAAAACCCAGCCAGCAACTCTACATCAATCTGAAGTCCTTTTTAGGGCTTCCAGAACAACAAAGTAAACAAAAATAAAACAAGGCCAGATAGAAAGAAAGCAGCCCTCCCGAGGACTAAGAAAACACCTACGATGACAGAAACAAGAGAAAGAAGAAAAACAGCAATGAGAAAAAAGGTGAAAATGCTATCAGTGAAGATCCTCTTGTTACAAGGATCTCCAAACATTGACCTCTCTGAAAGTCAGTGATCAGCAATACTAATAAGGTTGTGTGAGAGCTTGAGAAACATAGAAATATTCCAAACTATTGGAATTTAACAAAGAACATTTCTCTTAGTGTGATTTTCATGTGTTATTTGAATTGAGTTGTTTTGGGACAAACCGCTCAGAGCCGCTTTCGGGAATGAATCTGTTAAACAAAGTTGATAACAACAACTCACAATGATTATACAAAACCAACAAGTGAAAGTAAGAAAAACCAGCTAACCGTTCTGTGTGACTGCCTTGATGACCCCACTGAGGAGCTGGTTGTTGTTGACGATGTTGAGGAGGTGAAAGGCGAAGAAGTAGCCATTGGAAAATGTTCCACCCACAGACAATGCCAGAAACACCTGGAAATCAAATGATAAATCACATCTAAAGTAAATTATGAAACTAATTATCAATTTTTTGTAATGATGAGAAAAACAAGACTTGGGGCAAGGGGTAAACCAAAAATGCAAATAATCTGAATAATTTTTATGCACTCATCATTTTCTAGCTAAGATGTATGTATCTTGTGATATTGGGGGTAAGCGGGTTGTCACCAACTTTACCATTACTTCAACAACACACCCATTACCAACATCCCAAATACCTCTACTACACCAGATCTGCCAACTACATGACCACAGGGCCACGAAACATCCATTTTGTATAAAGGCAAACTCAAACTGTCAGTGAGTTATGACTTCCACAGAATGCAACATGCTGACACATGTTACTCTGTGTATATTAGTATCATATATATACTGTCACCATCGTCTTGCACTTTACTGCACTGACCTTTGTCCTCAATCCTTTACAGGAATTGTCTTTTTTTGTTTTGTAAACAAAATACAATAATTCTCATGTTCTGCCAACTTTCTAAATACAGAACAGTCCTATAAAATCATGACAGTTGGCAGGTCTTCCATTATATCTCCCCAATACCCAGTCACTTTTGCCTCTCACTCCATTAGGGATCATCCACAGCGTATGTACATTTGATTCTGGTGATTTTTGACCCCCACTCTCCCCATGCGTGCTTTTTATATGCTTGGCTTCAATTCCAACCCCTCCCCATGTGCAAACATATACAACCATTTGAATGGTGAATTATTATGCATGGATTATCTGACTTGTTTCATTAGATACATGGCCTTTACTTGGTTTTTATATAATCATACAACTGCCCCCCAAGCTTCTCTATTTCATGCCAAGCTTCTCTATTTCATGGATGGCCCCTTTTGACACTGATTAAGACTATCACCATCGTCACTATCAACAACAAAAAAAACACATCCATACAACACCTACAGCATAGTAAAACGTTGTCACGCTGAAGAATCTGGCATCCAGTTTGGAGACATGTTTCCTTTTCTTGTCCTCTTCCTCTTCATCGTCCTGTTTCCTTCTCAGTGACATTTTCCTGGGCACACAAATAATTCATTCAATTACATACATGGATGTTGCACCAGTTTCAATGGCCGTTTACTCTTCAGGGGTTTAGAAATAGCAAGTGCTTTGGTAGTGATGGTTTGTGACTTTAGTTTTTGTTTCCTCTATCTCCACTTTCTGAAAAACTGGAGATCTTTTAGTAATGTAGAAAAGGTATGACAAATGCATACTTTGATACTTGTTTAAAATGTACTATGGCACTTATCAAGCTGTTTCACAGTTCCGATTTGTTCTAGCTCCTCATCATAATATCAAAGCTGCAATTCGCAAATGTTTAATGTCAAATTTCTCCAAAAAGTGCAAAAAAATAGAGCTGGAAACAAGCAAGAGCTAAGGTTGCGACTTGTCCCTGTTGGTTTGTTTATTTCTGTGGGTTAAGGTTGAGGTTGGGCTTGTGCTCTCTCGGTTGATACCTGTAAATAACTTTTTTTTTGTGTTCTTTCTGGAGAAGGGAGCTGGGTGTGCTTTGGTGGGCATATCACAGTTTGGCTTTTTCCTAAAGCATGAACTTGGATAGCATTGCCCTGACCCTGACAGTGATTCTGACCCTTATTTTGGTCCTAGCCCTGGCCTGTAGGAATATCTGTGCCTGTCAAAGTATTTTCTTACAAATAAACATTTCAAATAGATATCAGTGGAGCCAACCTCTCAAAAGCTGGAACGGAACAATTTTGTCTTTTCACGAATGTTTTCCTGAACCAACATAATGTGCTCGTCTTTTTTAAAAATATTTTTTTACTAATAACGAATCATAACGTTGTGCTTTATTGATCTTTCAAACATGGAACACAGAAATCCTGAAAAATTTATAATTTATAATTATGTATTTTATGTCATATGATACATAATAGTTTATATTGTATATTACATGTATTCAAATAAAACAGAACAAATCTCATTGAACTGAAATTTTATAGAAGTTTTACAATGTGTTCATTAAATATACAATCTCTTAACAACAAGAAAAACTGAAGTCTGATGCAACCGACAGTGTCTTTGAAACAATGATCTGAATAGCGGCTCTTGGCAGTTGGAAATTTGAAATCAAGATGGACAAAAGAGTCTGTACACATTTCTAAATGTAAAATCCCTTGTCACTCTTTGATGATAACACTCATTTTAAATAGAAATTTGATACTCACTTGCAGGTGTTTATACCATTGCGTATACTCGGCCATCGTGGGTGGTTACACACAAAATAACTGACAAACACCAGTAGGGACAGGAAGTTGTGGGTACCGCCCATCACTAAGAGGGAAATGTAGTAGTTGTTGGCTGTCAAGGTCGAGATGGAGGGCACAGGGCTGAAACAATCGGAATATTTATGAATTGAATATCAAATGACACTTACTGACATCCATTTCACAGGGAAAAAAAACATAGTTGCATATTGCCCTATTTAATGTGTCCAAATAGGGCAAAAAGAAAAAGTTGTATGTAGTGAAACTTTTTCTTTTTGCCCAATTTTGACTTTGCTTATAGCCCTGCTGCGACCCCACAGTTTTTCTGTGGTTTTTATGATATTTCGCCTATTTAATGTGGCAGGACTTCAGCATTGTTAACCTTTCATAACCCAAAAAGCCATATGAGAAACACTATTTAGGCACAGAAATATGGCATTTTGATACAAAAATCAATGCCTCACAGGGTCACAGAGTTAATTGGGCCAATATAATCTTTTAAGTGCAAATAGAACAGTATGGAGGAACACTGTAGCATTGAAACGGACATTCAAACATGCTTATTTTTGGCACATTACAAAGTGTATCTTTCTTCCATTCTGGATTTAGGCATGCTACAAAATGAAAAGGCTGGTGAAGCTTTCAACGTTCATCCTTGTCTTGATTTCTCAGGATCTGAGAGGAAAATCTTTGGTGATTAAAAAATAAAACAAGAACAAAAAATCCCCCCTCCCCCCCCTCAAATTGCTGACCATTGCTGCACTGTGGTGACGATGTGTTTGCTACAGTTAAATAACTGGCTGCAATAAGAGTAAGGCAAACTTCCCAAATCTTTTTTTAAAAAAAATAGTGGCGGGAATAATTCATTTTGTATCAACCGATTGTGTTGATTCAAGTTTCAGGTATTTTTAAATAAAAAGTTGTAAAAATGTAAAATACAATGATCTTTGTTTTGGCTCCCTGTAGTAAGCCCACTGCAGCAGAAAACGATATTAATATGTGTTCAATTCCGTGCCCGCAACTTTGCTACAAGAAATGAGTGCAAAGTGCTCTGGTGGGCATAAAATCTGTAGTAAGACTGTAGAATATGGGAAGCTTTGTAGACCAAAAAGAGAGAGAGAGATGGAATGGTGCGTTCACAGGTTTACCCCGGATAATGCCGGGTACTTCATCCTGTGGGATGAAAGAAATGTACAAACACAAAATACAAAAATACGAATACAAATTTTTCAAAATACAAAATACAAATACAAAGTATGTGCAGCTTTTCCTGTGTGGTTGCTCACAGGTGACACAATACAACACTTACTCGCTGAGAAGTGGAGGTATTCCTGTTGTATTGTCCATGATGCCTGGTGTTGATAGTGAGGCTTTAGCTGTCCACGTGACCAACATCAGAATGTTGATGGCAAAACTTAGGATCGTGACCAGGTGGTTCCATACAAGCCTGAAGTGAACAAAAAGTCAACAGCAAGTCAACAGTGTTTTCAAACAACTGAAATCTAAGGTATGAGTATCTATGTAGCCTGCCACTTTTTTTTTCACATATGTGAGGACACAGGCCTTCCCATCCTGACAACCGAATGCCTTCCTCAGAACTGAGCTGCATGGAGTCACCGATTTTGTAGTATGCAAAGGGACAACACGGCTTACGTGGTAAGTCAGTAAGTCAGTGACATTATTGGAGAGATGAAATAGAAAAAAAAAAGCATTAATCCTTTTGGAATTTGTCATGTAACCTATTGTTTGTTTTCAACATGCAGTTTTACAATATACAATCTAAATCTAGCCATGTGATCCCTCAGTCTTTTTTGGTTGAGAAATAATTCGCTTCCTCCCTCTCTCATTCACTCACTAACTCACATTTTCATCCCCCCTCTCTCTCCTTCCCTCCCTCCCTCTGTGTGTGTGTGTGTGGGTGTGTAGATAATTATACTTCATTCACTCTACCTTCTTGAGAAGATTCAATTCCTCATCTTTTCATTTTCGAGTTAAATGAGGGGACATGTTATCCTCTATTATTCAAGGAGAGCTATTCTGAAGATGTAAGGTAGTTATGTGGTCAAGCAGTTTCAACAGTTGCCAGTACTGCGAAGTATGACAAACACCTACAAATAGAAAGCTGCAATATAACTGCTGATCTATGTAAACAGTGTTTCCCTTTGCTTCCTAATAAAATTAACCCTTCAAATTCCGGATCTAGTCTTTGCATCTGGGTGACTGTATACTGCCCATTTTCTGCTGACTGTGTTTACAATGCATTATTAAGTTAATTCACATATTCTATATGAAAAAGTTACAGCTTTCACATCTACAAGTAACCAAAACTCTAAAAATCATAAAATTACAACTGGCAATATCAGGGTTAAGAAAAATCCTCTATGGGTCACACATAGCCTTTAGCAATGTTCTGTGTCTCTGACTGCACAACTAGAAGATGAGAAGTCCAATGATCGGCCCAATTATTTTACAGTTGAAAAGATGATGGGGCTCAGTATTGGCCCAGCCGTATTGTAGTGAGAAAGATGAACGGACCGATTATCGGCCCAATAAGAAAGCACTTCTGATTATTCCTGTCATGGTCTTGTAGCCAATCAGAATGCTTGTTTCATAAAATCTACAAGTTTGTACATATCAATGGCGGATCTTCCTGCTGTTTTAAATACATTATCATTTTTCATCCTGTGAACCCCAGTCTTTCTGGATGGGTAACATCCCAAACACTCCTACCTCTAAAGGGTTAAACTTAGCCACTCACCATCCCTTTGTCATCAGAACAGCTACGGGATTCTTCAGGATCTTTTGCTGATAAGCGATGTCTTTCATGATGTCTTTGGTCCAGCCCATCAAGTCTCGGATCTTGTTGCTAGGTGACGACCTGTCAACACCCCACTTGAGTTTCTCTTTCACTTCTTCTCGTAGCACTCGCTGTAGAAAAACACCCAAAATAGAATCAGAATTAGAGTCTTTATTCATCTCAAACTAGATTAGGTGCCCAGCACTGCCCGGGATAATCTGTTTTTCAAGTTTTCAATACTGGGCGATTATAATGGACCTGCTTCACCTTGCTTGTTTCTTTAAATTTATTTTACAGTTCTTTGTTTGTTTATTATTAGACTGTCTCATCTTATTGTTTCTAGTATCTTTGGTCTTACTCATGTGCTCTCTTTACGCGGCAAAACCCAACGCATCTCGTTGGCAGCCATGAAAAATGACAGCGAGCTGCGCACTCGGTAGTTTGTTTAATAGTGAATACATCTGAAGGCAACGATGACATCACAGGGTCATGCATTTGTGAAAAGGAGAAGTGGTGGCAAGCAGTCAGCAACACAAAGCAAACTCAAAAAAAAAAAAAAAAACCAACTTCCCCACTATATGGAGCCTTTAAATGTAAAAAAGAAGCTTCAACACGGCGAAAGAAGGCATTTTCAAAATTTAATGCGAATTTGACCTGTATGAGCCATTACTTTTTTTTTCTTACGTAAACACACGCTGTTTTTGTCTGTATGTCAGGAGGTTCCGCTGCCCTTGGCATTTACACCTCACTTTTTCTTCTTTTTATTTTTCTTGTTGTGCTAGGTGTTTTTTTGTTGTTTTTTTTAGAATTTTGCCTGGGCAGCGGCCTTGAACTGCCTGCTCTTCACGATTTCCAACTGCCAAGGTATCTTTAACCAGCGCAACGTGCACATGGGCCCTCTGAATTTTTCGTCCTTACCTGAGAAGGCTAGGTGCTCGATCCTACCTACCATAGGATCAGGGACAGGAAAATATGAGAAAAATCCCAAAATTCCAACATGCCTGCACCGACCGGGATTTGAACTTGGCACCTTTGGCATGAGAGGCGAGCACCTTGCCTCTAGACCACTGTGTACCCATATTTACAAAACACACACACACATATACACTTTTATTTATATAAATTAGAAATTTGCCTTGGTCGTGCAAAAAACTAGGACAGTACAGCACCAATGACGTTGGCATCAACAGTACACGGGTCAACACTTCTCTCTATCTATCTCAAGTAATCCATTCCTACTCTGGTTTACTCTTGTTTTTATTTGTCACAGCAAAATTTTTCTGATATTAGCAGCTGCAAAGCAAGTGTGTGTTTGAACTCAAACTTACCGAGGTTGAACGTACATTAAGCATGCATTCTCAACATATTATAACCATAAAATTGATTGACACATTTATAAAAATGTTTAATGATTATGGCTCTGTTTTTTTTTGTTTTGTTTTGCATTCACTTTTTTTTGCCATAAATTTGACTCTGCCATCATACAAGTAATGTAACAAGGGCAGATGATACAAAGTACTGATAATATAACAAAAGGAGCTATTCAAAACCTAGGCTCAGATTCTTCAACAAGAAATGTTTGACAATGACACTGGTATCTGAAAATGATGAAAGCAAGACTTACTCTGTTCTTGACACGGAAGTTGACCTTCTGAAGATAGGTGTCCTTTACAATTTCGATGGACATGCAATTCTTCTTGTAAAAGCTGAATGCCTTGGCCTGTAGTGGTGTCATCCGCACTGGGAAAGAAAAAAAAAAGAATAAAAATTTCACTATATTGCCATGATAATCCCCCCCTAGCAAAATGATTGGCAAAAGCTTTCAGAATACTGGTAAATCACAGTAGGCCTACTGTCAGTGGCGGATGTACTATGAAACTAATGAAGCTTAAGCTTCAGGCTCCTCTAAACCTGGAAGTGCTGTGAAGAAACTTTTTTACAAACGAATTTTGGATGTTGCCCTATTGTTGCTGGTTGCGATTTGGCCCCATAACAGTTCAAGCTTCAGGGTCCCAAAAATGTATGACCGTCACTGCCTTCACTCATCCAAACATAGTATAAATCAAGAGCACTCAGACAGATCTACTGCTGAAATAGATTCTTGACCCCCCCCCATGTTTTATTCTTTATATCCAAACTTTACCAAAGACATAAATATATAGATCAAATGCCCATATAACTCACAGAACTCAAATAGCTTTGGATCTGTGTCGCACATGCGAGCCAAAATGAGGTATAGACCAAACCCTACTTCCATGTAGTCTTCTGCATACTCGTCTTTCTGCTTTTTCTGAAAGAGGAAACAATGAAAAACATTTGATGACTGACAGCCTTGGCTAATGAGGATCAGTGCAGTTCATGCAGTTTACGATTCAGCTAGTTTACAGCCCATCTATACCTTGCTGCTCTATGCACAGTGTTAAAAAATATAAGTACCATAATCGCAGCCTGATTTGATTACCTATATTGGGGTGGTTGTATATTTGTAACCAAAAAAGGTACATGGTTTATTCTTTCAAAACAAAACTTACAAAAAGTTACAAGTGCATCTACAAGCATATTCTTTCACTCTCTCTTTTTCTCCAATTTCTAAAAAAATGATCATTTCGATCAATTTTTCTCCAACCTTCTTTTGTCCCACGTCCCATTTCAATTTTCCTAAAAATGTGTGCGACACCATGATCAGACAATATTAGTGTGCCGCATACATCCTCATACCCATTCAGAAGTCCCAAGTCCCACCAAAATCTTGCCATCCGCCACTGGTAGGGCATGCGCCTCATCTTAAGAAACACTAACATAGATATTTACCTCCCCTTCATGCATTACAGGCTGGCTGCCCTCACAAAATTAAAAAGAACAACAAAAAACCACTCCCCCCCCCCCCCCCAAAAAAAATTACTGACTAGATGTGTTTGCTCCAGTTGCAACTGGGCTGCAATGACACTAAGACAAATTTCTCAGATGGGACCCAGGAATACACAATTTTTTCATACCATAACTCCTAAGAGTTTCTTGCCCTTGGCCAGATTCTTGGTAGCTGCCAGTTTGGACTGAGATCCCAGTGGATCATTCAGAGCTTCCTCCAGAGCTTTCAGTTCCATGACCTTTGTCTTGTCTGTCTGATGGCGTTCATAGCAGGTGGCCATCAGAGCCAACACAGCCTTCTTGTCCAGGGTGTCCTTGACCTCCTGTTGATGGAAAGCAGTTTCAATAATAATTTTAGGGCTTGAAGTTGATTTCCTGATGACACAAAGTATCTAGCTGTCATTTTCTACTATAGGGACGGAAGCACTGAGTTGAAAATGCACATCCCTCCCACACACACATAAAAAGAACCTCTTCCCTAAAAACAAAAAAAAAGGCACCGAAGAAACATCAGAAATATGCAATCCTTTTCACATGTAGCAAATTTAACTAACCAAGCCATACTTTTACAAAATTTTCAGTTGTTGTAGAATGGTAGACAAATTGGATGTTTGACCTTGAACTAGTGGGTTATTCTTTCTCATCTCATACGAAAGCAGTAGAGGAACACTGCAGAAATGTTAGATAGACTGAAATATTCAAAGAACAAAAAAAAAACAAAAAAAACCTGCAACCTTTTAGAGCAAACAAATCTTTACCCTGGAAAATATTTTGCAAACATATTTTCTAAGAATTAATCTTGCATGGTCTCATATAAGGATTGAAGAAAAACAAAATAACAACCATGTCCAAGCAGAGAGAATCCCAGTTCTTACCAGTGCAACTTCTGTGGCTCCAGGTCCATTCTCTTCTATCAGACTCATAATCAGGTTGGAGATGCTCTGTCTCAGTTGCAGAGTCTAAGCCAAAACCAGAAACAAAAGTTTTTTTTATTTTTTTGTTTTTGAAATTGACAACGATGATGAAACATAATAAGACATCATGGACATTTGATTCTCTGAAAATGTCAAGGGTGAAAAATCCAATCAAATTTCAGATAGTTTTCAAATTTTGGTTCTGCAAACTCTAGAAATGTCTCCTCAAATTTTAAGGTGGATTTATTTAATTTTTTTCCTAATTTTTTGTTTTGTTTTCCCCAGCTGCACATGTGAAGCTTTTTTTTCCTTTTCTTGAGATTACCTTCTTAGCTTATTTTAGACTCCCCACACTGTATATTTTTGTCACTGTCAATGTTTGTATCAGAACTTGTTTGGAAAGTGCATCTGAGTTACTGTTATTGTTTGGAAGAACAAAAAATTTACTTTTATTTCAGAAAAAAAAAAGAAAAAGGAATTGACAAATTCCTACAAAAATATTACCTGAGTATTTGTAGGTAATCATTTGAACAATGGCACTGAATGCAGATTTGGGACCATTATACCTCGTGAGAGTTCAGAAAGAATGGCAAAGGTAACTAACAAAAACGCTTTATTGAACTCACTCTTTCTGTAGAGCAGTCAGCAAATTCTCCAGATCTCAGGATGAAGTTGATGTAGTCAATGATTTTGTTGTCATAGATGACTACTCTGTTGTCTTGATTTCCCTGTACACAGATTTAAAGAAAGACAAACTTAATTTCAGTCCCAACAAATGCTTAAATTGTTATCATAATATGACCCCAAGTCAATAAATGAGGGGTTCCCAACCGAGGGGTGCGAGACGATATTTCAGGGGCTGTGAAAACTTGGATTTGGAAATTTTAAAATTGCAGTGTACACATATAATTTGTTACAAGGTATTACTTTTGCAGGGGTGCGAGAATATATCAGAAGTTTTCTAGAGATGCGGGATATGGAAAAGGTTGGGAACCACTGAAGTAAATCATGCATGATCTTATAAGTAAGACAAAGCATATTTCAGGTCAATGGTTTTGTAATAGAATTTCTTGTGGGAATTATCTAAAACGATTCTGGCATCGGTCTTTCTGGATAATTTAAGATTTTCATCTCACATGCAAAAATGCACGTAGTTTATAAAGAAAATTGTTTTTTCTGAAGAACACAAATATCTACATTACATTTCCAATGCAATTAAGATAATTCAGTCAATGCCAGATTACTGATAGTCTGAGGTACAAACAGTCCAAAACTGAAATTTTCCAATTTTATCTATCCTTCATGGAAAGAGAAGATGGTGTCATTTCAAATCAGAAGTAAAAATATGTTACCACAGAAAACAACACAAATACAAAAAAATACACTGTAATCAAACTTTCTATCTCAGTTCACTCTACCTAATGAGTGTTTCTTCCACCTGTAAAGTTGACTTTTCTACATTTCGGTGGTTTTATGCCCAAGACAATCCATATAATATACTCACTGCTGTGAATTCATTCATTGTCTCAAATAGCTGGATAACAAGGTCAATATTTTTACTGTTGATGTTGGAGTAGACAACGTTCAGAAAACGTGTGACCTCGGCGATGATGTCAAAGGATTTCACATTGTCTGGTTGTTCTCGAAGGTAGTCCTAGAAGAGTATGTGGTTAGAAATGAACTAATGAAATCTCTCTTCTTGCAAATTTATAATTAACATCCCAAAAACAAGATGTCATTAAGTCATGGTCTTATACTTATTAAGTACGTCTACCACAATCAATGATTATGAAATCAGGAAAGATTTAAAAATGAATGCAAATCACATGATATCTATTGACAGGGTACATAACTCTTGACCCAATATTAAGATCACCATGACAATTGTAATCATTCTTTCCTCAACCATCAGTTCCTTACCATTGTCAGCAATGCATACATTTGTCATATGATCTTTAACAGTGTTGTTATACCACCACCAAAGCCTTAAGGCAGATACTACCATATAACATTAGAGTTTCATACATTCCAACCAACCACGACAACTCTTATAACTAAGGTTAAGGGTAAGAACAGGATTGTGGATGGATTTAGGGATAGGAACATAATTAGAGATC
The DNA here is from genome assembly GCA_963931925.1 of Onchidella celtica. Lineage (NCBI taxonomy): Eukaryota > Metazoa > Mollusca > Gastropoda > Systellommatophora > Onchidiidae > Onchidella > Onchidella celtica. Next base: position 55,847,944 of record OZ007574.1, on the reverse strand, counting down.
AGAAAATCCCCTTTTTTACCATCTTGAGAGGGTAGTCAGGGCATACTCTTCTCTTATCACTGTCCCAAAAAGTATTCAAAACAAAACAGTCATCACTCGTCACCGTTCATGGTCAATGGAGTTTTTACAAAACTTTGACAAACCTCAAGTAACCATCACCAGTGACCTAGTGTGTGGTTGTCTGCTGATTCAAGAATTGCTGTAGAGTCCAGAACTGTGAGCAGACTAGGTAACAAAAACTAACATCCAAATCTCCTGAACTATATTTTTCCTAACTGGCATCATGATACCCTACTATGTTCTCACCTGTAAATGCTTGTTCTGTCCATCACACATGCGTGCCATGACCTTGAGGACCAACTCAATGTAGCCATCATTGCGATATTCAAATGCTGACGTGTCTGCTTGGATGTGGTCTGCTTCTTGCTCCTGGCAAGTCAAAATCCATTGTTAGATGGGAAAAAAAGGAACAGAAACAACGTTTAAATAATACTAATTATTCTTTATTTGTGACCTTCTTGCTTTTGCTTGAACAAATAAACTCTGTCACAATATCAAAAGTTACTTTGTCTCTATTAATTGTAACATTATTCAGATAATGACGTTCAGTCATAATAAATGTATGTACATGGCCATTGTTATCCATCCATTCAAAAAGTCTGCATCAACAAATATAATGAAAGCATAATTAAATTATTTATAATAAATGATTATTAGGTGATAAACTAGACAAGATCCAAATTAGAACACTTTGTTTCAAGTAATATTTCAAATGTAGAACACTGAGGAGCAGAGGGTTAAGAAAGCACAAGCTACCTCAATCTTGATGGCTATCTCTGTTTCAGTAGCTTCCTGCATGAGTGCTTCGTTTTCGATTGCTTTGGGATTGACAAACGACACTTCTTTTTCCTTCTTCAGAATTCCTCCATTGTTTGACCCTTCTTTTTTCTCTCCATTCTTCTTGCCTTTAGTCTTGGCCGTCTTTTCTTTTGTTGCTGTGTCTTTCTGCTCTGGCGTTTTTGCTGGTTCCTTCTGTTTTTTCTTCTTAGTCTTGGCTGGTGGCTTCACGCAAGATTTGACAGTTCGTCTTGTCTGTATGGAGAATAATTATAGTCACTTAGTTCTGATTCTTTGTGGCATGAGAGTAACTGGACATCATGGTTACGAGGGAAAAGGGATACCTGATTGGCTGACACTGTTCTTAACCGAATCACAAACTCTCATCCCAACACTAACCCCTAAACCTACGTCCCAGAGATGAGCTGCGCTTTTTCAAAAGTACTGGTTTTACATGTGGTCCTTTATCTGGCTTGCTAGGCTAGATCCTACAAAAGGACCGTTGCGAAAAAAAAAAAAAAAGTTGGAACTCCTGGGAGGATGAGACTATAGAGCTTTCCAGAAAAAGACAACAACAACAAGAAATCTCCCTCTAACTCTTATGTTTTAATGGATATAGAAAAAGATTGAGAATGTGACAAATTACAATGGACTAGACAGGAGCACAGAGCAGGGTGACAAGAATGTCACAGTGTATTAAATAAATCAACAGTTATCAACCAGATTGTGAGTTCGTCCCATTTTTAAATAGAGTTCTTGGTAAAGCTTCCTTTGTCCTAGTGTGTCCTGCAATACCATGTGTGTGATAAATGTACAGTTTGGACAGCTGTTGTGTAGTAAGGCAATCTTCATTTACAAATGCACACTACGGTATGGTGTGTAAACCCCGGCGGTGCTCCATCCAGACGTGGGATGCTGGCCCATAGGGAAAGAGTTAAATGCCTGTAGATATCCAAGACAAAAGATATGTAACTTTATTTCATGACCCAATAAACCTATTCATGTGACCGTGTTGAAGTTATTGGAATTATGATAATGAATTTTAATCAGGCCTACAAAGTTCAAACCCATTTTCTTCAGGTCAACTATTTTGGACATCTGGTTGCCAATCCTAGAAATATTTTTGAATATCATTCTTAGACTAAATAACTTACCCAGCCAGCCAGTCTCTGTTGTCTCATTGCATCCTCGTATGCCTGGATTTGCTGTAAAACAACAAATGAAAAAACAAAATGATAACCGTGGGGGGGTTGCAATGTCAGCCACACACAGGTGAAAGTCATTATTTTCTATGAACATGACAAACTTCATAAAAATTTGAAACACATGCAAGAAATCATATATTTGGTTGGTTGGGTAGACAATGATTTTGTTACACATGAAAATATCCTAACAATGTATTTGATAAAAATTTACATTGAACGAGTCAATTTGATGTGAACCATGACTAAATTGCCTGTGTGTAGTGGCACTACCAGTAGAAAATTAAGGCATAAAATGGGCAACACATATTTAAAAAAAAACAACAAACTATAAATCCTTTATGGGAACATATTCGTTGTTCACCTACGCGATTATCAACTTTTTACTTCTTGATTACTATATGGCAGCAAGGGTAAGGGGGGATGGGGGTTGGGAGAAATTAAGAACAAAAAATTAATTCATTACAATAAAATTTTTGAAATTTCATTTGAGGCTCAAGCTCTGACCAAACATTGTGCAAACGACCCACAATCCCCTTTAAATTTACTTTTCATTGCGCACGTATCTCCAAGATTTTTATGATCACTGCATTTGTTTGTTATTATCCTGAAAGAGGTGCAGGTGAAGGTGGTACTCAATGGGAGGGAGGGAGGGAAGGGAGGCGGAGTGCAGGGATATAAGGGCAAAGGGAAGGGGTCAGACTTATGCCAAAAGGCAAATGATGGTTCATTGCATTCCTGAGCATGACGGCTATCAGATAATATTATAGAAAAAGAGATGCCCCAACAGGAAAATGAAATAAGTCACCAATTGACAGGAAAAAAGAAACAGAAAAAGAAATCTTAATATCTCAAGTGTCAAAAATGATTTATGCCTTTTGGGTAAAGCAGAGATGATATATATTCTTTACACAGTAAAAGAGTAAAATGTTGTCTGAGATATTGATTATAACACAGTTTTCCAAACCTACCCTCAGAGCCATCAGTGTGACCATAAACATGTTCTTTGTTTTCTTGCTGTCAGAGGACTCCTTCAGTTTTGCCTCATGCTGGGTCTGCAGTGATCGTCTAGCAAAAAGAAATAAAAAAAGTAATATATTTAGCCTCTAGAGCCAGATGTATGTGAAAACTGTATTTTGGCACAGAAATACCTGATTTTAAACAGAAAAATATCAATACGAATATGTGGTTGAGACATTTAACACAATTTGTAATTACCTCAGTTCTGGGACCCAAAGAGTTAATATTACTGCAAGATGACATTACTTACATTTATAGCTGAAACTATATTTAGCAGCCATTATACGTACAAGAAAGTGAAAGTGCCACAATTCTCTACAAAATCATTATATCACTGTTTCACTTTTCCATGTTCGCTGGTGTACCATGTAAAATTTGAATCACCACATTTCTATTGTAAATTCCAATGCTTTCCACTACAGTCTGTGTCATTAGAATATATATTCTCCTGTGTGACCCATTTTCTCAAGCCAGTACTTAAGTTGCAGGAGCCATGTGAAGAAAACAGTACTTTAATCACCAGACAAAAGGGAATATCCATCGTAACTGAGGTTTTCATTGATCATCATTCCCCACTTTCGCTTCTTTGTGTGTACAAACTGTCTTATATGAACAATATTGTGCAAATGGCTTAAATGAGAATGGATCTGGTAAAATTGGGCTGAAGGTGAACGACAAAATACCTGTGAAAACCCCTCAAGAGGGAGGAAAATGTATCTACGGAAACTGAAAGATGCTATGAAAAATTAGCCATTTTTCTACATTCAGTTAAAATATTGTGCTTGAAATCATCTTTACAAATATATTTTGTTTTGATTTTTCAAACAGGTTTAATAATTTCACCTCATGCCTGAATTTGCCAGGTTCACCCACGAATGTGACCAAATCAAAATAGAACTATCGATTTGATCTTGTGAGTCATATTATTATATTAACTGAGAATAGATTCAGCTGAAATTACAGAAATGATAGAAATGAAACGGGTGGTATGCAGACAAACTTCTTGAGAAAGTTCTTTCTCATCAATAAAATCTCAGCCTTTTAACCTGACTTACTTTTCTTTGATGGAGTTGGTTGAGAGTGCCATTCTGTCCCTCACAGCCATGAAGAAGACCTCTTCTCTTGTAGAGAAAAAGTAGGTCAGCATGGATTGCTAGGGATACGAAAAAGATTACAATGAATGATGTCATCATAAAAAATTTCAAGATTTCACTTACAAAACATTTCACAACCAAAGTATGGTATGAACTGAATCTATGAAAACCGCACACGAAAAACTATGAGTAGATTATTATAAAAGGCATCTTTCGAAAACAATTAGTGACTGTGCTATAAACATCGATTCTTCTATACTTAGCAACTGTCATGCAGAGATTTTTGTGTTAAAGAAAAAATTATTCATGCTGACACTTCCTACAGCAAAATCTAGTTTTATAACAACATAGAACCTCAAGCAAGTTGAATGTAAATTTTAACTTGCATATTCATGAATTAGCTGTAGTTTGCCAACACATATCTTTCTAATATTTTATGTTTACCCTTGTTCTAAAAGCTTGATGAAAGTCTTTAGTGACCAAAAGCTTGCATAGTTTTTTTAGCTTTTGTTTTTTAGAATTTGTCACCGGTCCCTAAAACTGTAGTAAACGGTTTTGACTACTTTTCAGGAGAAGCAAAACACTGTTTAATTTTATCACAATTGGTCTAGTGACGACGACTTTGAAAGTTTATAATTCGATTATTTTTCGGGGTAGGGGTCTTGGACCAAGATAATTTGATGCCGCTTTGAATGTAGTTAATCCAATTTTTGAATTACAGCAGTCTAAGAGAATGGTAATGCTTTATTGTCTAGTTTTCTTGTTGTGTTTGTAACAAATGACTTTGGTAAACATCTTCCCCCCCCCCCCTTTTTTTTTAAAATTTGCCACAATTTAATTAAATCAAAGGCAGTGGGGTATGACCAACATTGGCACTTTAAGGAAAATCTATCTAGCTTTGCAATAGACTGTGAAAAGCGCAAAGTGGCCACCATTGTGTTGAAGCGCCATAAAACACGAACTCAAACTCAAACTGAAATCTAGCTTCATCTTACCTGGACCGAACTATTGGCGTTGAACAACATGATACATAAAAAGGCCAAAACTTCCTTGGCGATCAAGTCATTCCTTGTAGCCAGATGTGGCAGAGATTTCCGCATTGCTCCTTTCTGATCGTACAGATTCTGGATAGCTGCTATGAATTTCAGGCTCCTGTTTTGGGAAAGTGTAAACTTTTTTTTTAACCCGATCAGATTAATCTATACACATACTTTATAACTGAAAGGGCATTGGCAGACAAATTATGCCTAAAAGTTTAAGCTTTGTCAATTGAAGAGGTTAGTTGAAAACGACCAGAGTTAAGTCACATTTGAGTCATTTTTAAAAAAACGCCGAAAAAAACTTTGGACTCAACCAATTTCTTGCATTGGTGTGGCCCACTTTCAAATCAAACTTTCTCAGCGCTGGTTATGTTACTATAAATGGCTAGCCCTTTTATCTGGTTTCTGAGACTCAATATACTGAGAAGAAACCTTTTCAATTATAATCCTGAAATAAAATTTACATTTCTATGCAAGCAGAAGCAATGTACAATATCAGTGTATGAAATAACCCGTTCTTTGACATCTATAATCCATACCAGAAATTTTGAGGGCAACAGGAAAAGGCTTAATGCAGATCTTTACTTGAACAGTTTTAAGGATAGTCATTATCATAATTCGATGTCTATGTTTTTAGGAGTCACTCATAAAGCATATATATGCACTTGGAAGAAAGGGGATGCTCCTCCAGCAATGGGGGATGGAGTGGGGGTGGGGGTGGGGACCTGGGGCGCATGTTGAGGGGTAAATGCTGTATTACTGTATGTGACATTTGAGACAAGACTCAATATAGACCCTTTCAACTTCCGCGTTACGGTTGTATGTGACATTTTGCCCATTTTGAGGTTTTGGCATGAAAGTGGTTCTTTCACTCATAATTTCATTTTGTATAAGTGTCATTCCATGATCCAATCAGTTAAAAACTTTCTGAGTTTTTGTTTGTGACATAATGTTTTATGCGTTTTAGCAATTTTGCCGACCAAACTTCAATCCTCATTTTCTCAAAAAGGCAAAAATACACATACAAGAATAATTTTAATTACGGTAATAAATTAAAAAGTTTCGTTTTATTTATGATTGTTCTTTTTCAACAAAATGAAGTCCCAGGATTATATAAAAAGCTAATATAGGCTATGGATCAATTGAATCGTTCAGACAAAAATGGCACTTCATAGCGTTTATAATGAACATTCAAGCGTTTATAATGAACATTCAAGCTATTCTGTACAAGTGTACAAAGGGTAAAAAAAATTGCCAAAATGGAGCATACGCACATTATGTATGGACGGTTCCTTTGCAAATTTGGCAGCAGTGACGATGTTACTATGAAACTAATGAAGCTGAAGCCTCAGGGCCTCTAAAATCCCAGAGAGGCCCTGAAGAAACTTTGTAAATGAGTGAATTTTGGATGCTGCCCTATTGTTTCTGGTTGTGAAGGGGCTCCATAACAGTTCAAGCTTCAGGGCCCTACAAATGTGGGCCCCTGCCACTGTTTGCCAACTCACTTTTCAATCTTGTGTTCTGTAGTTCTTGTTTCCCAATCTTCCGGCTGTTTCCTCTCTTCATTGTGTATGATTGCACGCAGCACTTGGAAACATTTGATGTTGAGTTCGTCCAGCTCCATGCGGGCTGATTCTGTGAGTCGCTTGTATTCCAGGGATATCCTATGCACAAAAAACATCATAGATATATCTTATATATAAGTTAGAGATAGAAAGAAGGCATGTGAGATAGAAAGAAGGCATGTCTACATGATAATGGTTATTACACGAGGAAAAAGTAAGACGATAGATTTAACAGAATAATAGACAGAAGGAGCCACTAACCAGAAGCACCTGCCGACCACCCACCAAGACCGACAGTCAAATGTGTTGGAAAGAGACAGAAAAGGTTGTATGTTGCAAAACACAAACAAACAAACAAAAAACGATTCAGTAAATTACTTCTTTTTTCCAAATGATATTTGATCAGTTATGAGCAATAGTGTATTGTTGACCTTGAAGATGAAGGGATGGATGAATACACAGACCTAGTGGAGACAAAGGGATGAATTTCTATGTGGGCAAATGATATATACTGACTTGACTGAAAGATGTATTACTTCATACTGAAATACTCACCCCCCCCCCCCCCCGATTGTGGCACCCATGGCACGTGCCCCCCCCCCTGTATTATTATAATAAACCACAGAAAATATGTGGGGTCACAGCCAGGCTTGAAGCAAAGTCAAAATATGGTGAAAAGAAAATGTTGTAGGTAGCAAAGCCTCGCCTTAAAAATAATATTCCCTTTTCCTTCGTGTTTTATTGTTTTATTGTATCGCTTTAGTAGGCTACAATTACTAACATGAGGCTTTGCTACCTTCAACTTCTTGTTTTTGCCATATTTTGACTTTGTGCCACCCCTACTTAAGCCACTGATTTGAATACGAATTTACATGCACCCTAGGCGTTTTGTGCTAGGGGCACGTACGTATACATACCTATACCCCTAACCCCGTCCTTATCCTCAACCCTAAATCTTATCGAAACCCTAAGCCTGCCCCCTACCCTTTCAACCAAAACACAGGAGGAAAACAAAAAAGAAAATCTGATTGAATATCAAGGCTGTTAGGAGTATTTTGTGAGGTCTCCAGCTCTGGAGGCACAAAAGGTTTCAAAATACCTGTACACCCCTGTGCAAAAAAACCTTGGGGGACGTACATACTTGTAACAACATTCATATGTTAATGAACAGTGTAGCTGTAAGATTACTGCACTCACGCCAATTGCTCGATCAGTCTGGCTGCAGGCAAAAATCTTTTCTCCGGTTTTTTCTCGTGTGTGTCCACAAAACATTTGACCAAACTCTGAAATTCTTCACCCAGAGGGAGCTCTTCATCTCCACCTATCACAGTGTAAGCTGGGAGAAAACAAGAAGGCTCTATACTACACACGAATAACTGAATTATCAACTTCAAATCTGCTACTCGTATTTGGTTAATTGGTAACTTGAAATCTATGTTCCCACTTTTTGAAAAACAAAACAAAACAAACAACACAATAAAATAGCTGAATGGACAATCATAAACTTTCAAAGATTAAATGGAATATGCCAGGTTTTGAAGGAGCCAATTTGTGAATAAATTGTTATGCTTATTTTAGATAGAAAACGAAATATTGATTGAAAAGCTGTTGATAATACAATAGCAGTCGCATTAACTTTCCTAAATGTTATTATCTTGATGACAGTTAAAATATATGCATAAAAGTTTAAAAGCATCGACATTTGAACTAATCGATTAATCAACAGCAGATAACAGGGAGCATACATTTAAAAAACAATGTAAAATCAAAATATTTATTGGGCAGGCATGAACTGTCACATTATTGCACCACTCCTAAAAAATAACAACAACAGCAAAACTCACAAATAACAACAACAACAAACAAACAAATAGCAGTGTGATAAAAATCATTTTGAGTTTTATAATGCATAATTTTTCTTGTCGACAATGCTGCATCACTGAAAAAAATGTTTCAGTAAAAAATGCACTGCAATATAAAAAAATAAACCATATTCTTATTAGGAGAGAGATTAATTATTAATGCCGCCACAGTACTATAGGATTAAAACATGGACAAAACTTCATTTACCCCACAATTTTCACAGCTAAATAGGAGAAAAAAAAAGGTAAATTAGTAAATAATAATATCTCCAATATGCTCATATAGTTCTCGAAAGAAACATTCAACACTGACATTGATCTGTGTCGAAATACGAAAAAAAAACTTGAAATCAGTTATCGATACATATAATGACTACATTCGTCCCTCTGTCTGTCTGTTTGCCTGCCTGTCACTCTAATCCCTCTTAGACTTGTCACCCTTTGTGTCTGCCTATTACCATTCTGTCTGTCTATTGGTGAGCATGCACTACTCACCTCTGGATGACTTGATTCTCAGCTGTGCGGCCACTGTGTTGTGTCCAGCGAACACCGCAGCGCAGTTTTTGGCGTACAGCTTGAACTTAGCATTAAGCTCCACCTCGGCTGCGTAATACTCAATGTTACCCTGGGAGATGTGAAGAAGAGTAATATTTTTGTCTCAGAAACAAGGTCTTTAATGTTCTTCATGTTTAGGTATCGGATAGTTCCTGACTGAAAAGACAGAATGTAGTAATTTTTTGCTTGAGTGGATCCCTATATCTTGGTGGTCATTGCAGTATCGTTAGGCACTGTATAACTCATTATATTACACTTTATGGGCACCAATGCAACTGGTAGTTTGTTTTTGCAATTTAAAAAGACCAATGATCTACAGCAAAATTGATTCACTTTGGACAAAGTTTAATGTTGAACATATATTTTAAAAAAAGGGTGCAGAGGGGAGCTTGTTTTATCTCTGCGGCCTTAGGAACTTCTCACATAAGAGATAGAAACGGAACTGAAGATCTTAAGTGGGAGATTATGCCCGCATGACAAGTCTGGCCTGTTACTTCCCACACATGTATGAACAAGAGGCTGAGTTACACTACTGAAGCTAGAACTCGTGAAGCTGTTATAAAGACACCTCCCCTCCCCCCGATTAGTCCATGGTGGCTGTAGGATCACCTCGAAAGATCTCGGAAGACAAATAGAAAAGAACAGAAAAGGTACCCCGGAGGGTTATCAAAAATATTATAACGGAAATGTCAAAAGCCCTTCAAGTAGTGGAATAAAAAGAATGTTTTCATGTGCCACAAAACGCCGTTTCCGTGCATTTTGGAAACTTTTTACTACTTGATCGAATTTTGACTTTCCTGTTTCCGTACATGGCTTAAATGTGTTTGTTCCAACTGGAAAGATAATAATAATTATTTGGGACTTGCCGTCTTTGACACAGGGTGCACTGCATCAATATTTCAACACAATAATGTACGTACTACATATTACTTTTCCTTCAATTTCCTCAGAGGTTATGAGATTGTTGGCCACGTACTCCCCACCAGAAAACATAATATTGTATAGCACACACATACATAAAGCATAATCATAATAGTCGATTCAGAATACCGTTTTACAGTCTTAGGTAAACAGGTTACGACGTAATCCAGCTGTGGTCTGAAACGACCAAATAAATTGCCTTACTCTTCTGATAGCGCTTGATGTGTCCTCAACCGTGATCCCAGAGGCAAAGCGTTCCATGACACTCTCCAGATTCTGAGGAAACAATGTATACAGTATTCATCTGGTTTCGCACACATACCCTGCACATATCCAACCAGTTTTTCTTTGCAGATACGCGTTTTCCAACCTCACATCTTGTTTTTTTTCCTTCTGTTTATTGGTGTTTTATGTGTGGTCACACATTGACGGAGGGAAAACATACATTCCCTTTGACATATCGACAGCGGTTAATATGTCACATTATTGCTTACTGTTTCTCCTTTTCACTTAACAACAACAACAACAACAAAAAGCAATGGAAACATTACTGGTACATTTCATGTGTAATAAAATACATTTCCTGAGTTGTTTACGCACATAACACACAAGAAGCCACTAAGAATGAAAGATACAGAGGATCATTTTTATCCTCCGCAATTCGCCTCCACAAGACACTTTAGCTAGATGTGTGCAATATTTCACGAGGGTTTTCAGTTACACTTCACTTCATGTGTGCCTGTTATTGAGTTTGAATTGTAATACAATATAAGGAATATTGTGTGAGTTGTGTGTACCACATGTGCGCTCTTATATGCTCTGTGAAAGACAATTTCCCTCACGGATAATAAAGTGATTCTTATCTTTTTTAAAATCATTTAACAAGATAAAATAACCTGTTGTTGAACCGAAAAGAATAATTGGTTTGGTTGCTGAATTGTGCACTGCAACTTACCGAGTTCGGCATGTTAGAAATAGGAACGATAACTGCCAAACAGTTCACCAGGTTCTTCATGTGGTGAGGTTTGAACAGCAGTGGGCCTGCGATTTCTCCAAACATCTGAATGAAAGATCATAAAATAATAACGTGAAAACTCCTGAATGTGATAATTATATAACATAACATGATATATATAATATAGCCAAATGGGAAGGATCTTTGAAAAGACCAACGTTACAGAACCCGGTTCACGACTTTAACGTTCCCTGTAATTTGTCCAAACCACTGATTGGAACTTCTGATGCTTTGAGCAAAAACATTGTAAATTCAAAGTTGGTTTGTGACATTCAGACTTTTGATGTGCGCGACGGCGTTCAGATGTCCATGGCACCATTACAGCGACTATGCAGCCGCGCAGCTTAGAGGGAACATTGATTCACGATGTCAGTAATAGGATGCAGCAATCTTGTGGACACCTCTTTGAAAATCTATCTATCTTGATACACCAGGAACTTTTGATGTTTTATTATAACCAGAAAACTTAAACATATAACACAATTTTATTTTTTTTATTTAATGGGTTTATTAGCCGTTCCAAGTTTTTATTTCGCCACTTAAATCCTATTGTTTAACACATAGCCCTCTAGGCCCGATGTAGCACTGGTGATCCACAGGAATTTAACACTCGGCTGCACGAGCCGAGGGCGAGAAAAGTTATTTTTTAGTAATTTCTACAATGCTCGCTAAATCAACCAAATGAATACGAAAACGCCTTAGTTATGCCCCTAGGAACAAATTCTCACCAATCAAGTGGGGCCTAGATAGTTAATCCTACATTATTATTCCCCTTTGCCCTATACACATTTGAAAAGCCTGTTTCCAAAACTAGGTAAGTCAAATTTTGCAAGGGTTATGGCCCCTTTCAGATAGTCATTCAAATTTACTGTATGATGCGGTGTAAGCGTTCAGTTAAAACGTGCTATATCCCGCCTTTACCCGAAGATACAGACGGGCCATATCGAGTATCAAATGAACACTTACACCGCGTCTTACACCAATTTTGAATGAATATCTGAAAGGGGCCACAACCTTTGGAAAAGTTGACTTACCTAGTTTTGGAAAAAAGCTCTTCAATTGTGAAAAGTTTGTAAAAACTTAGATCTGGCATGGCTTTTGTGATGTGAATAAATGCTACTTTTTTGGCAACTGCAACTGCTCACCACACATGCTTTGGCCAGGTGATCAGTCTCATCTGCCTCGTTGGAGTGAAGGTGCTGATCAGGCAAATAGAAATCTCGGTAGAAGGTCTCCAGGAAAGGCAAGACGCCTTCCACGATGTACAGACACGTACCATAGGTGGAACTCTCAAAGTCTGGAGCACTGGCTGAACCACTAAGAAAATAGGGTACAGAAAGGGTTGAAATAGCATTAAAAAGTCCACATTTTAATAAAACAAAAGCTATTTGGCACCTTTTTGCTTTTTCATGGTATTTATGCTGAAAATGTGACATCTGAAACAAGATAGTTAACATTTGATAAGCGTGGAATACGTTTTGTTTAGCTCTTGTCATTTTGGGTCGTGTGAAGACTTTTCATATGAAGAGCAATCTCTTTCTACACAAGTATCTCATAAAAACACTTGATCATTTTCGATTAGCTCTCTACCAGTACTAGATCTATTTGCTGTCTGAGTTCTTAAACATGTCACCATGTGTGAAATGATTATTCCATATAAAAATTAGGACATGCAATTTATCAGTAAATAAATTCAACTGATAAACTATTATTAATATATATATGTTTTGCATTTATTTGACTATTCTAAAAATTAGTTCCGAAGTTTTTGAATTTTTGGACAACGCACACTTTGTTGAGGGTTAAAATTAGAAATTACCTCTTTTCCGGTGCAGTTTTCAAGTGGATGCCCAACTTTTCTGGATCGTCTCGAATACTGTCTGTCAGTCTGTTGATCTCAATGGACAAGGACGATAGGTATTCCCACAGCTCGCTGGATCACAAGAAGAGGGCACAAATTATACTGTTATAGTAATTAAACTGGGAGTGGATTATACTGTCACTAATTCATAATCATTTATGATAACACACCATTGTTAGACCAGAAATAAGGTTGTGAATCGATTACAGTACAGCATTTGGTAACTACAATATACTGAATTATATATAACATATAATAATAATGGCGATAAGTAGTGAATATATCACATTTATACACTCTTGACATAAAATGCCTTTAGTCATAGTTTAAATATAGGTGGAACAATTTTTAACCATTTGATATTTGATTAAAACCGTCTTTACCAGTCAGTACCACAGTTCCCGAGATAGCTTTTTGATGATGAAATTAAAGTGGTATGTACAACATTTGCTTTAGGGATGTAAGCTTGGAGGGCCATGGGGGAGATCCTTGAGCTGAATATTACACATATCTGAATTTACATTGCTTTCACTATACGGATTCTAATATTAACAGTAATAATAATAATCGTGAAAGCGAAAATAACATCATAATAAAGATAACTTTAGGATTCTTATAAAATCGTATTAACAGCACAAAATAATGTCGTAATAGTGAGATAATCATACGAGAGAGAGAGAGAGAAAGAGAGAGAGAGAGAGAGAGAGAGAGAGAGAGAGAGAGAGAGAGAGAGAGAAAGAGAGAGAGAGAGAGAGAGAGAGAGAGAGAGAGAGAGAGAAACACAAACGAGAAAACAACATTTGCTGCAGCAGAAACATCTTCCAGCCTCCACACAGACATTCAATGCAACAACGACAACAACAACAACGACAGATCTGAAAGCGTCGAGCACTGCTAAATCTGGGCACTGGGTGCTATCTTTGAGCTGACAGGAGTTCACAAATCTATCGAAAAGGTTACGTACATCATGCAATATTGATCACATGCTGAAGCGTCCAGCCAACAGAACACAAGTACAAACACAATGTTAAACAAACGATCAGACAAAGTCCAGAGTAACATTTTACCCTCAACAACTGTTGCAGAATCATACTGTAACAGAACTTTACGAATGCTTGTCATTTACAGTGGAACTAATCACATGTCATGCGTCCTCAGTAACTGCAAACCTTTCGGTGTCAGAAGACAAAAAGACGATTCCTTGAGAACCGACCATTTAAGTGTCATTAAATCAGTTGCAATTATTCTCCAGAGGCAATCAATGTAACCAACTTTATAAGCCCTAGTTAAGTATGAGATATCACTCACAAGTTCCTAACCTCGGAAAGTAAATAATACATAAAATGAAAGTGAACAGAAAAGCTATTGGTGTGCAAAAACGCCCTGTTATTTCTACCATCAGTTAGACACGTCATCATGAGCATCATTAGACAATAGCAGTACAAACAGGACGCCACAAACATGACTGTGCTCGCTTTTTGCCACAACTACGGTAATGCTGCAGCTGCTGATAATTATCTGAATACCAACAAAACTTGTTTGGACGAACAGAAAACATTAGTAGCTGCTACAAGCACATTTGGTTTATCGCGGGCCTGCCTGGCCTCTAAAAGCACAATATCATTCTGCAGAATGCTAACGTTCAACGTACGAGACTAGATACATGACGATCCCCGTTTACTTCGTCCACGGACGCTGTTTGGATACAGAATTTATTCCATGAATGCAGTCAAAGCCGGATTCATGACAGTGGACGCTCAGAGATTCAATGCTGATGTGGGGGCCTTCGAAAAATTCTGAAGCAGAAGGATGAGTTTGAGTTTAAGGCACGTCGGCACGATAACGGTCACTTTGGGCCATCACGGCCTATATCTATAGGCATTTTATGTTTTGTATTCAGAACTTCGCCAATTTGAATTTCACGAGTGCAGCTCAATAGTTCCGTATAAATTTAATTACATTGACAAAAATTCTCCAAAGTTGTTTTGTATTGATCTGAAAAGAGTTTTGTAAATGAGTACAAAAGTTCTTAAATCAAGTTGTAGATCTCAGCCTCTTTCAGAACGGAAAAGGCGCACTGTGGGTCCGCGTCAGAAAATAAGTCTTTCAATACTTCCATGGATCCGCAGGCAAAGCGCCTTCCGATGGGCGACATTCTTGGAGTGCAAGGAGAAGCAAAAAGACACGGTCTTTGCAATCAGGGGCGGATTCCAGGGTGATGGAGGCTCTGGAATCCGTGATAAGTGTGGCTAAAGCTTTCTGGGAAATCTAAAGGAAAGGGCTGCAGACGCAGCAGTGGCGGATCTACATATTTGGGATCCTGAAGCTTGAACTGTTATGGGGGCCCTTCGCAACCTACAACAATAGGGCAATATCCAAAATTCATTCATTAAAAGATTTCCCCAGAATCCCTCCGGGATTCCGGGCCCTGAAAGTTGCCTAAGCTTCATTAGTTTCATAGTAGATCCACCACTGTGGCGCAGGGAGAGAGAGCTATGAATGGAGTCGTTCTGGGGGTGATAATGGCTATGTCTGAGAATCAAATGACTGGTGATGGTCAGGGATACTGACTCAGGGAGAATCGGCTCCTCTAGCACAGTCTTAAATCCGGCCCTGACTACAGCCTAAACTACTTCTGATATTTCACCAAAGCGAACGCAGAACGTGTCATTTACCCAAGGACTCACCTTTCTCTCTAAGATCACGACTCTGTATATCAAGGATCATGCCATGCATTAACCTGTCTTCATGGTAAAGAAATTTGAGCAGCCATGCAAATTTTAAGAGCTTTCTCCAAGCTTAATTCCTGATTCAAGTCTATTTTCACACAAGCGAGTACAATCATATTGTTTGGATAACTTTTCTGTCATTTCTTGTATTCCGGCAAAAACGGTAGGAACAAATGCGACAGAATTGTTTATCTGTCCACGCC
The DNA here is from genome assembly GCA_963931925.1 of Onchidella celtica. Taxonomy (NCBI): domain Eukaryota; kingdom Metazoa; phylum Mollusca; class Gastropoda; order Systellommatophora; family Onchidiidae; genus Onchidella; species Onchidella celtica. The sequence goes on along the minus strand of OZ007574.1, from coordinate 55,832,040 downwards.
AAAAACTTCCTCAATTCAGTTGGCGTTAGCGTGGATGTTAGCTTTGGAAAGTAGATTTTCTGGTACAAGCAAACTGGGCCTGAGTAACACTTGCTTACTGATAAAGCGCAGTCTTCGGGAATTCTAAATGAGACAGTTAAGTTGTCTTTACAGAGACGCCAGCGATTTTGCAATAGAATCATCACAACATCGCAATCCATAGATCTACACACATGATTGTGTTACGATAACTGATTTGCCATGCATCTAACAAGGCACTTCCATAGGTAGGTGTTACCCATGATAAACATCGTGTTGAGGTCTTTCAAAGTGAAATCTGGAAGTCATGATCAGAAACATTGAAAATAGTGATAAGTCCATTTGAACATTGACGCTACAGCTTTGACTCTGAATTCCTAAAGCTAAGGTTTGCTGTCTTTATTCAAGGAGGCTCGCTGCTCTTGGCATTTACACCTCCCCTAAAGCTCAAAATTGGTGTTTCAGAACAATATCCTGCGATTTTTTCCCCCAGCACTAGCAATAGCAGATCTACACGGGTAGGTGACAACTACAAAACATTGCGTTAAACTTCGAGGTGAAGGTTTTATGGGCAAGACAAACAAAAAGTTGGCACACATGAAAAAACGAAACAAAACAAACAGAACCACACAGAGCTGGGGACTGGTTAGGCTGAAAGTATCAAAGTGGCCTAATTCTGAAAGAAATAACCTGCAGCTATTTATCATCTCGGATTCGTTATCAGCATATCTGCAAGAAGACACAGGGTAGAAACATCCAATTTACAGACATTTAACTTGACAAATTTACTACCAGCCTCTTTGCCTTTCTTCCTTTCCTTCATATTACAGTTTGCTACTTTCAAAACAATTATGTATTGCCATGGAAATGGGAGCTCAGTTCCATTTCGTTTGTACAGTACAAAGTTTAAGTTTTCATACAAAGAAGAATTTCACGATTATATACAAAAAAAAAAAAAAAAAATCACATACAAAATTGTCAATTCAGTGACATTTCCAACATTTATATAGATTGATATAATGCGACGGGCACAAAACACATCAACCAATTATGAGACAGGCAGAGGATATGTCAAACAATCATGAGATAGGCAGAAAACATATCAGCCAATCAGTATACACTGCTCAATAACATCACATCCAGATGGTCTGGAAAAGAACGCAGTGTCAGGTTATTTGAACATAGAACATTAAGCATAGCATCATTTGGTTTCTTTGAATAGCAAATATAAAACAGGTCAATACAATAGCCCCAAATCTTGAGATAAATTTTCTGTTATGTCAAAGGATGCTCCGATGTACACTACAGAGCCAGCCAAATGTTTATGTACAGAACATATATATAACATTACATTCTTTATACGAGCCGTTTTATGTGGTTCCATTCATCTGGGCTAATCAGCTCTCTCTACTCACATCACGCAGAACGTCAGAAAAGAGCGTTCGCTCTAGTCGTGATGATCGCACAAACGGAAAATCCCCATGAGAAACCTTCGTTATTTGATGTACGTCTACCACCATAAAGTTGACCACATCCTATTTCTATACGCCAAGAGATATTATATTATGTAGTGCTGGCAGATAGTCTCACACTACCCCCAGTGTGTAAACTTGCTTAATTTTCAATTCTCTTGCTGCCACAGGGCCGATATATCGACCGTGCAGCAGTCTTCTGCAACTTGTGATGGGCCGATATACCGGCCTCGTGGCAGTTAAAAAGGTTAAATGGAATAACTTCCACAGGTTATGTAAGTGCTAAAACTGGGCGTGGTAGATAAGAAACAGGCAGTTTGGGGCATTACAAGAACAACTACCACTTATTTCGCTGCTTGGTATTTGCAAGCTATGATATAAGAGAATAACCCAAACAAAATAAACCCACCCGTTTCTCTTCAATAGAACTACCCAGGGCTAGAGGTAATGATATGGTAAAGTCGAAATAATTGCGTGTCAAGAACATTGTATAGAATGAAACGTCACATTCTGGGATAAGATTGTCAAAGGGAACATAATTTCAAAGCCAGGCAGAAAGAGAGAGAACGAGTAGAGGTCCATGGTCGCATTCCGAATTAAGAAAAACAAAGTCCACTCATGTTCCATACAATTGCAGGAAAGCCGTTTCTGAAGTCAGGCAGGGTTAAAGTTGATTAAACGAGGAGATAGTTCAAAGACCATCATTCTTGGTATTTGCATTCATTCGTGCATGGGTTTCCACAGTTGAAGAGACACACTTTGAGGAATATGCATATTCAATGATTCATGTACAGAACTGGGGTTTACCACCACAGGATATCATGACACGTACAAAATTATTGTATTTGAAAGGCAGTTTGAGATATCAAAACATGGTAATATTGATAATGTTAGTATAAACATTCCCATTCATTTACAGAATGATAATAATATACATCAGGCCAGGGGGTGACATCCAAGAGATCAGAAACAAGGATCAAAAACCTCAGAGCGAGCAATTCATTCACACTTGGAATTAAAGAACACCAGGGCGAGGAACAAGGGTTAATAATGAATTTTTGTCCTGTGGGTTCAAGTTCAGTAATCTTTCTCTTACCCCAAATGTTCACAAACAATCTCTGCTATGTATTGGAAAAGTCCTCTAGCTTCAAAGCCCAGCCTATTCAAATAGCAGAAACAACAACGGAAGAAAGACAAAATATTTACAGCAAAAACAACAAGAAAAACGCCCAACCTTCCCCAAACAAACCACGGACCAAGTTGTCACTACAAAAATGTTTTCTTACATGAAGTTAATACAATTCGCAACACCCGTATCGCGTTCAGCAAAATGAGCTATACTGCTACGCTGTCTCTGTACGTTCTAGGTATGGTCAAAGATACTGGATGCAAAAAGATGAGACACCGGAGCTCCCTTCTTCGCGGCTCTAAAAAAAAATCGTGCGAAGTTTGCGCGCTAATCTGGCGCGGGGCGCATGGCACAGAAGAATGCTTGTTACAATGATAAATTAACGATGCCAATTTACCAGTTTTCCTACAGCGATTGAAGTTATAGTTTCAAAATAAGTGACTTCCATGAAGGCCCACAGTGACAGCTGAACAGGGAACAAAATTCAATATTTTTGCTCTATTGCCTTTTTGCAAAATATGGCATTGTTCATGACTTCGGCGCGTTCGCCGCTAGGTGGGGTTGCCAAATCTGTGCACGCCAAAAACGCTAGCTGCCTCACCCTATTGTATCTAGCATCTTTGGTATGGTTACAGTTTCGTCTTCATGCATAATATATATTGTCACACAGCCTCTATAATAACAGTGACCATCTCATCGAAAGTGAAATTTCGCCCGCGGGCGACTTTTAAGAAGCCAGAGTTTCATTCCTTGAAAGGTGGCATGCACTCATGCAAGTCTCTTCAGTCGTATTATAATGAAGCCAGGGGGCGCTGTCTCAAGACGTCTCTGCGTTTAAATAAGCTAAGTGAAACCTTCTAGAGTATCCGGAATATGAAAACTGGGGACATCATTCCTATTATTCCTTTCAAAATTCATACGATGAGATCAAATGGTTTCTCACCAGCAGAGATACTTCCAGGGTCGGATTTAGCTCAGAAGCTAAATAAGCTACAGTTTAGGGTCTCACAAAATTTCAGGAAAAACAATTCCATTAATTTGAAAAGAGTTTTGATTTTTCACTTTAAACATCTTGCCATTAAATGATGCAAAGGCATAGTTTTTTTTTTTGTTTTTGTGGCGACCAAAGGTCTTGTTTAGGCACGAACATTCCTGAGGCCCACAGATCTAACTTTTCAACACAGTGCCTCTAAACTTGATCTAGCTTACGGCCTCGCCAAGTCTATGTCTGGCACTGAATTCTTTACTTCAAATGTCGAGTACGCCACTTGCCCGAGATTGAAGAAAAGCCGAGCCTTATATTTCGCCCATGATGATTTAAGAAATGTCACTATATAGGGCGCTTTATGAAGGGACACAGGATTCTCCTTTCGTATTTCTGACGTCAACCTGACTATCCCTGTTATGTTTCTTTTAATAATAACCTCTCGAATCTGAAGATCAGTCAACATGCATGCGATAGAATTAGACCAGTGGTTCTCAGACGGGATGTTTTTGACTCCCTGAGAAGAAATTTCAAATCTAGGGAGGAGGAATGGGGGGGGGGGGGGGAGTTCAGTCAGAGCAGGAATAGCAAACTTGGAAAGAAGGCATTTTGCATACTATGTATATGAATATATCAAATGAAATTATAGCTAAAGATTTATTACGTACAATTTCATTTGATCGTAATCATTTAAAAAAAAAAATTAGTTTTATAATTTGTTTCAGTAATTACCAATGTAAAATAATAATAATGGTAAAAAAAATAAGTTGACAATTCAATGTGGGTTCGTAAAGGAGAGGGGGGGGGGTGTGGGCTGGGATTCTGAGAATCACTGGGTCAGACAAGTCCACTTCACTCATTTTGACTATTCAGAACGACAAGATTACACACATACAAATCGAACATAATAATCCAGTCACATGATGTAAAAAAAATAAATAAATCTTTACTCTGTAACATATCCTGGACCACATCGAGGCCTCGAATAGTAACTGTGAACAAAATCTTGATTAATTAAAGAGAATTCATTAGGAAAAGAGCCTCGTACCTGGAGCCGCAAATAATATGAAAGAATGGTACTTTTCAACAGATCTAAAAGATGGACTCAGTCAGAGAGGGCTTAAAGTTGTTGACAGTCTGCGTTCGGGAACGATAACAATGGCAAATGGTAATTTTTTTACCAGTTTCTCTAACATTTAATGTTCTCTTCAAATCAAATGATAATTTAAAAAAATGATCAAGTTTCACAAAGATTTTGGCACAAATTTTGTAGTTCTCAAAATTTTAACAAAATCATGCATTTTTGAACCCCGTCTGCCTTAAATCTCTTTTTTTTTTTCAATCATGCTGAAAGAACAAATATTTGCGTGAAAATCAAAATATTGCACAATAAGGAGGAAAGAATGAAACTGCCCACTGTGCTACCAATGTGCGTGGAATAATATAATCAAGATGCAATTGAAATTGCATATAGCCCATAATGTTGTTATCAAGCGAAATCTCTGAAACTGCACGCTTAAGCAAGTGAACGTAAAATGCCTTTAAGGATAACCACAAACTGTACTTAAGACTGTAGGTGCTCTTAAGGTGACTTAAAGAATTTTCATTCCATGATTATCATGCGATTATTAAGAGATTAAACAATATTTTTATGGTCATCATTCCCAGCAAGATTCATATTTTGATTCAACCGTAAGAAAAGACATACAAAAAATCTGGAAAGAAGAGACTCACAACGTCCTTGAGCCATAAAGTTCCGTTAGATTTGACAGGAAAGAGACATTATAAGAAAGGACAAGCAGCGGGTTGCCAGAATGGACTTTAAGTGCAAAGTTTTTTTGTTTTTTTTTGAAAGAATTAAATAGAATAAATCGCCGCCCATCTCTCGTACTTGGGCATCAAAATTTTCTCATTTTGCAGGAGAGATTGCGAAAGTTTTGGTCATATTTTTGGGGACCCTGAAGCTTGAACTGTCATGGCGCCCCTTCACAACCAGCTACAATAGAGCAACATCCAAAATTCACCTATAAAAAACAGTTTCTTTAGGGCCCGTCCGGGGTTAGGGGCCCTGAAGCATATCAAGCTTCATTAGTTTTATAGTAGATCGGCCACTGCTTTTGTTATTCTAAGAGGTGATATCAACGTTTCTGCTTATAACTTCAAAACCTATTAAAGATATCGATGTGCCACGTTCTGAGAATATAATATGCTGCTCACCATAAGCAATAATACACTAGCCATAACTGGAGGGGTCTAACCGCTAACTGCACATAGATCTCTTCTAATTCTAAACCCCTCAGTTTCAGGTGGGGTATAAAATTGGACGTGATTTAAGTGCAACTGGCACTTAGACACCTTCTAATTCTAACCCCAACCCTCAAATCAAAACCACCCAAAGCATACGTATGCCAGATCATGAGATGGAGAACGAAATATTCAGAGTACAAAATTTCTAACTGTTATAAATAGTCTACTGCTCTCTAGAAAGAAAAAGGAAGAATGTAGTATTGATTACATGTGTGATGGATTACAAGTGTTTTACAGGAATTAGGTGAATGTGATAAAAATGTCAAGGACAGAAGAAAGAGTAGGTAAAACAATTTAATAGATAATTTCGGTATCGTAACCTGACCTCAGTTCTTGCTTGTTCCAACTCCACTTTTTGCACAACTGAGAAATTCGACGTTAAACGTTTGATGCTTTGATACCATGATAAATAATAAATCGGAACTGTGCAACAGGTTGATAAGTCTCACAATGCATTTTAACAAGTGTCAAAGTGTGCATTTGTTATACCTCTTCTACATACTAGAAGATCTCCAGTTTTTCAGAAAATGGAGATAGAACAAACAAGAACTAAAGTCGCGATTATAAATGCACAACATTCGATTAAATGACAATACAGGTGCATAGATTTATTGAAGCTCTGTACGAATCAGCATTTAGCAATTCTGCACGAATAGCATGTTTTGTTTCGACATGTCTAGCAACAATGAGTCTTTTTAAAAAAGAGAAATTAAGAAAAGAATTACCTATGATGTAAATTAAAATTAGTTGCTTTGTCAAAATCAGTTAACTACGATACCTGTTTGATTTGTGAGTCAGATTGTTTGCTTCTGACTACACAGCTAACAGAGCAAATAGCATCTTCATTTCTTTTATTTAAAAATCAACCCTCAATAAGATATATAAATAAAAATAATAATTTTAAAAAATGATGCCAGTTTCCTGGCCCGCCGGACGTTGGTACAGCTGCTTTGCCTTCGAGACCTACATTTACAGTTAGCTTAAAGGTTATTTCTCCCTCAAAAAGAATACCTCACATTCTGGAAATCAGTTCTGAAATGACACCCCCCCCCCCTGCACATCCTGCCAATATTCAGAAAGGACGAAGTGGTGATCGATACTGCATTCAATTGGCATGAAACTGAACGTTATTCTAACACTCAAATTTAGCCTCTTCAAAGATTGGGTGTTGAGCTGTGTAGGCTACTGTGCCATATCTCCAGAAGCCAAGATCAGAGCACATTTGGACAGCAATGTTTTCAATTCCTTGCTGCTCGAATCGTGTTAAAGTATCAGCCTTGTCACACAGTCTTCGGGCCATATACAAAAAGCGCTGTTGAAGTAGTAACCTGCTTATCCTGGTATAAGGGAGTGAACAGTTTTGTAAAGTGACGTCATTATTTTTTGGGCAAGGTTGACATCATACTAATCTGGGAATTTTTTTTGTTTGTATAGGGCCAAGTGAAAAGAAAAAAAAAAGTCTGTCTTGGAAATGGAATCCGGTATTAGAATAATAAAATTGAGGTTATCCAAAGAGTGTGATTACAATAGAAAATAACAAAAAAGTTCAAAATTATTCAAATGCAAATCCTGAATTACAAAAGTAAAAAAATATAATTAAAAAAAATCGCGAAAGAAAACGAAACAAATGTAAATGGAAACAACTTACGTATCGTGAGGGATTTCACTAGTCTGCATGTCGACAACGTTGCCCGTGCTTTTCATGTAGACGTGATGCAGACATCTCAGGAAGGGCTTCTTCATGACGTTCTCAATGCTGGGGTTGTTCAAGACGTTCAGGAGCTCCTCCATGGGCAGGATGGTTTGACACAGTGATTCGATGAACAGGTTTTCTCCCTTCAAGGAATAGAATAACCGACGTAAGAGTGGATACAAGGACAACAAGTTTTATTCAGCTAAACCAAATCTCTAAAATTTCGGTTTCATTCTTTCTTCTTTCGTTTCCTCTGGTTCGGGAAAAAAAACAACTCCAAAAGTACCCACTCTACTACGAGAATGTTGTAATGACCAGGACCAGCCATAAACTGTACTGTACAGTGGTGTCACAATGGCAGAGATCGTCCAAATTCGGTCAGAATTGATATCTTCTTAACTATAAGTGACAGTTCTCATATGAAAAATAAAGAAAGAGGAAATAAGACAAGAAACAGGAAATTATGGGAGAAAAGGGTTACAGTTCAAAGAAAAAAAGGGTTAAGAAATCCTGATAAAAATTGGACAAAACACGCCGGAGGTATTTACAGTTTATATTGTTGGTTTTTACTGTCCAAGTGGCAAAAATCTGGCACCTACCTCAGCACAGGCGGCCAGCAGATCCAGCAAGCTAATGTAGTACCTCAGCCTTGACATTCTGTCTGAGTGCAGCAAAATAGCCTCTCTGGAGCAAAAGAGAAAGTGCAGTTTAATTTTAATCATTCATATAAAATGCAATGAGGAACTTGCAAAATGACATCACAAATCAAAGTTGTCTGCTTCTTTCAGTAAGTAAAATCATGTTTCACAGATTCCATTTCCTGCATTCACCAGAGAAACAGCCGTACAGAAAATACAATTTTTAAGTATACGGTGGTTGGATGGAACAAAGGTGACAGGAGCGATTGCAATAACTATCGCGGCATATCCCTCCTTAGCATTGTTGGGAAAGTCTTTGCATGAGTCGTACTGGGGAGGCTCCAGACACTTGCAGAGCGAGTCTACCCTGAATCACAGTGCGGTTTCCATGCCAACAGATCCACCATAGATATGATATTCTCCCTCAAACAACTCCAGGAGAAATGTAGGGAGCAGAGACAGCCACTCTTCATTGCCTTCATAGACCTCACAAAGGCCTTCGATCTGGTCAATAGGGACGGCCTCTTCAAGATACTTCCCAAGATCGGATGTCCACCCACACTTCTCAGCATCATCAGATCTTTCCACGAAGACATGAAAGGCGCCATCATCTTCGACGGCTCAACATCAGCGGCCTTCAATATAAGGAGTGGAGTAAAACAGGGTTGCGTCCTGGCTCCAACCCTGTTTGGAATCTTCTTTGCTGTGATGCTGAAACACGCATTTGGTTCTGCAACTGAAGGCATCTACCTCCGAACCAGGTCAGACGGAAAGCTCTTCAACCTCACCAGGCTAAGAGCCAAGACCAAAGTCCAGCTGAGGTGCCTGTGTGACTTCCTCTTTGCAGACGACGCTGCGGTAACTGCCCACTCAGCTGAGGATCTACAGCAGCTCATGACTCGCTTCAGCGATGCCTGCCAAGACTTCGGGCTTACCATTAGCTTGAAAAAAAACCCCAGATGTCATGGGACAGGACGTCGACTGTCCTCCAGTCATCAGCATTAATGACCACGAGCTGAATGTCGTCCATGATTTCGTATATCTGGGCACAACCGTCTCAAATACCCTCTCACACGACACCGAGCTCAACAGGCGCATCGGCAAAGCAGCTACCACCATGACCCGACCAGCAAAGAAAGCATGGAACAACAGAAAGCTGACAGAACACACAAAGATGCAAATCTACAAAGCCTGTGTCGTGAGCACCCTTCTGGACGGCAGTGAGTCCTGGACCTTGCGTGCGCGACAAGAGCGAAAGCTAAATGCTTTCCACATGCGTTGCCTCCGACACATTCTGAACATCACCTGGCAGGACAAGGTCCCAAACAGCACTGTCCCGGAAAGAGCTGGATGCGCCAGCATGCATACGCTGCTGAAACAGAGACGCATGCGCTGGCTCGGCCATGTCATGCGCATGGACGACGGACGGATCCCCAAAGATCTCTACGGAGAACTCGCGTAGGGAAAACGTCCCACCGGTAGACCACAGCTGCGATTCAAAGACGTATGCAAGAGGGACCTAAAAGCTTTGAGCATCGACCAGAACAACTGCGAAGCAACAGCCCTCGAACGGTCAGCCTGGAGACAGACTGTGCAGAAAGGTCTCTCCAACTTCGAAGAAACACTTGATCAGCAGCAAGAGGCAAAGAGGAGAGGAAGAAAACCCGCATTCCAGGCAGTAAGATCAGCCTCAGACTTCATCTGTGCCCTCTGCCACAGAGACTGCCATTCCCGCATCGGACTGGCCAGTCACACCAGACGTTGTACCAGGAAAAACGCAGAGCGTAACCCCATAGTCTTCCGAGACTGAAGGATGCCTACCGACCGGTTGGATGGATCAGAATGGTTATCAGTACACACAATTTCTATTTCCTTTGTTTGTTCCTAATTGTTCTCTCGCAGGTTGTCTCCTTTTTACGTTGAAGGTATTAAGTTTAGCGCTAGATTACTTGATAGATTACTTGGAGAAATGTGTCAGATTTCAGGTTGACAATATAGCCACATCTTCAGGCTCCTCAACAATACATCATCAATCACATCAAAGAGTACGTAGGTATTGAGAAAAATCACTATTGATCGATTTGCATCGCAAGACACGGGAGGCTCTGTGAAACCACTGCGGAAAGTAGGTAGCAGCGGTAAACAATGCCCGTTTGTACATTTTTCATGTAAAGTAAAGGCCTACAAACGGCTCTAAATAGTTTCAATCAACCCCAAAAATACGAACAAAACCAACTGTCTTTGGTAAATATGGCCCCCTCCAATTCTTGTTACCGTCGCGTCCTAGTTTTGCCATTTGGCAAAAGTGATTTCTCTCTATAAATACATACTCTCTGATCACACATTCTCCCTTCTCCTCCCCCTCTCCCCCCCCCCCCTCGCCAGCCAGATAACCCACCTCTCCTCTTTCGGAAGATCCAACACAAAAGCCACCTTCTTGTAGTTTTGCATGATGTACTTCATGACGTAAGCCTGGTTTCGCTTCAAGGTCAAGTCCGTGCCGGCAACCTTGACAATCATGGAAAGTAGGTCAAGAAATTCTGGACCTTTCTCCTGGAGGTCAGCTGCCCTGTTGACAATCTTCTGGATTTGCCTGGGGTTAATCTTTAGGCAGGTGTTTTGGTTCCCGTAGAAAACCTGAAGATTTCCATTTGGACCAAAGATTATTAAGCTTATATCGGAATTCTCAGCAGAGCTGAGTTTTATAATCATGAAAAAAGAAAAGTCAAAACACGGCAAAAAGAAAAAGTTGCATGTAGCAAAGAAATGGCGCCCAAACGATACAATAAAACTTTTTGGGTATTATTTCTTACTCGAGACTTTGCTACACACATCTTTTTCTCTTTGCCCAATTTTTGTCTTTGGTTCAAGCCTTATCGCCACTCCATAGTTTTCTGGGGTTTTATAATATTTCATGAAAAAGAACCAATGTTTTGAAATACGTGCACAGAATCTCCAAAACCATTACAAAATGGTTATAGGACTAATGTCAGAGCCATATCAACATAATAACGTATACAATGGTCGTGGGCACAAACAGCCAAATTCTAGAACATTACAGGAGGAAGAGAAAATTGATAAATTAATGTGGAAAGGATCAACAGGCGATTGATCACGTTTATTTACCTATCACTTCATTCATTCGTGCATTTATCTCCACAATATTTGATTGTTTTTCGCATGTCTCTTATGTTGTATGGGAAACCACGTGGTGTCCACTGAGTTTCTTTTCTGATTCTTCTCCTCCCCTCCCCAAAAGAAGAAAAAAAGAAGACTTGAAAAAACTTCGGAGTTCAGTGCTTTGTGTCTCCAAATTAATGTCCTGTATTTCCATGGTAATTCTATGGTAATGACGACCCATACACACATAAAATTCAGTATAACATTTCGACCTATCACAGACATATCCACTGACCTCTCTTAGAGCAATGGCTAGTTCATTCTCCACTACCCGGACGTCCAGCAAAATGTCCAGTCTCTCAAAGATGTGCAGCTGGACTGTTTCATTCTCTCTAGCCAGAAGTTTTAGAAGGTATAAAGTCTTCCTGAACACTGAGGTCATGCCACCGTATTGTTCCTGCAAGAAGATGACAGTTTGTGAGTTAAATGTTATATTTTCCAGAGTTAGAACGCGACTTTATAAATTCACCGATTAATATCCCGGTAGAGTAGAAACGTAGAAGCAACAGCAATGTGGTTCCTAAGGAGGATGCTGAAAATATCATGGACACAAAAGAAGTCCAACCAAGAAGTGCTGGAAATGGCAAACATGAAAAGATCACTCGTCAAGACACTAAGGAGGCGACAGATGAAATTCATGGGGGCATGTTTACAGAAAAGGAGGGGTGGAACAACTTGGTATGACAGGAAAAATCGAAGGGAAGAGAAGACGAGGTCGCCAACGTGCAGCATTCATAAATAGCCCGAACACATGGACAACCAACAACACAATGGACAACAACTCATTCATGGCGGACTCGAGTGAAAAAGTGGGATGGAAAACCATAACCGCCAATGCCTGCTCCAGACAAGACCCTTGTTAATCATGAGAATAGAACAGACAGAATAAAACAGAATGGGATAGAACACATTTATTTAGTGTGGAGGCAATTTGCTTCTGAAACGTGCACAAACAAACAAAAACATGCAAATAAATTCAAAGTCAGTAGAATACAATGACGCGAAAAACAGTGAATTTAAAAAGCCACAGCTCCATTATCTCTCCTCTTCCATTCAATACCCTCGACACACTATAGGTAGAATGCGCATGACGTCACAGAGTTTGTGTTTTGTACTTCCGCCAAACAAGATGGCCGGTGGATCAGCTGATGAGTGTAACTTCGAGATGTGTCTAAGCGGTTAAAATGCCTGCTGGTTGCATTGCAGTTGACTGTTGTGACAGGGGTGGAAAGGATGTATCCAAGCTGGTCCGATTCCCTACCATCCGTGTAAACAAGAGAAAGGAAGTGAAAGAATTGACCGAACGTCTCCCATGTGCGTATACACACGTGTCATTGTTTATAGTAGTGAACTTTTTAAAAACTCGCCGCCGATTGGTTCGCGACGCCTTAAGTGGGTCCGGACAGACAAGATGCTGGACATGCGCATTCTACCTATTGCGATAAAATTGTTCGTTGTGTTTTGAGGATTTGGTGACAGATTTATGCGGGCAAAAACAAATACACAAACGGCTACCTCCTCCGACAGGAACAAAATGGTTTCCCACATTACCAGCCCTATGGTACTCCAAACAACAACATCTACACCATTATTATCATCATCATCATGAACAACAGCAACAACAACAATAACAACTACAACAACATGGTTAAAAGTGAAAGAAAAGGCACTGACGAGTAGGACATACAAGAGAACCACATAACAATGGCCTTACAAATAGTTTGATGTCAACTTCTTGTACCAAAATATCAAACAGGATGATCAGGATACCTGCAGAGGTGAGAGACACAGCAGTTTATTTCATCTTCATCTGTTATCACATGCATGTCAAAGATTAAGGCGAATCTATGCAGGGAGCGCTGTTCAGTAGGTGTTAAGTTTAGCCCAAATAAGCTAAGATACCCACGTCCATCATGCAAGATTTCTTATCTTCAAAGCGATTAGGCAAACTGCAAAAAAAGCAGTTGGTTGCCATGGTACTTTTAACGTGCGCAACGTGCACACAGACCCTCCGAATTTTCGTCCTTATCCGAGAAGACTAGGTGCTCGATCCTACCTCACCTAGGATCAGGGACATGAAAATATGAAAAAAATCCTAGAATTCCAACATGCCTGCACCGACCGTGATTCGAACCCGGTAGCTTTGGCACGAGAGGCGAGCACCCTGCCTCTTGACCACGGTGAACACTTTTATTGCAGTTTTGACAGAAATCAAAGATTTTTCAAAAGGACACTAAAGTCCTCTTAAAGTCCCTTAAACACTGGACGCTTGTACCGTGGTTCGCTTTGTTCTGGTCTTATTAACTAATCTGAAAATTCCTATTCTATCTCCTACGTTGAACAACATCCGAACCCTGCCAGGCTGTGTTTTAGCATCAATATCAAACCCCTGTGCAACAGGGCCGTTTTCTTTGTTTTGTTCATAATAAATTACTCAACTCTTGCCTGAGATACCCAAGCTTTGGCTAATTTGTTTCGTTTTCCTGTTTGATATTTTTAATATGTAAATATTAAGTGAGGCAGGGGTATTTTTTTAAATTAATCACATCACAGAAATCCATGATCTTATAAGTTAACAAGGCGTGAGAAGAAGTTAACATTTCTGGGGACACCGTGGTCAAGAGGCAGGGTGCTCGCCTCTCGTGCCAAAGCTACCGGGTTCGAATCATGGTCGGTGCAGGCATATTGGAATTGTGGGATTTTTTTCATATTTTCATGTCCCTGATCCTAGGTGAGGTAGGATCGAGCACCTAGTCTTCTCGGATAAGGACGAAAATTCGGAGGGTCTGTGTGCACGTTGCGCACGTTAAAGGTACCATGGCAGTTGGAAACCGTGTAGAGCAGGCCGAAAAGGCCACTGCCCGGGCAATAATTTTTATGATAAAACACAAAACAAAACAAAACTAATCCCTACCACGACAAGAAAAATAAAGCAAGAAAAAGTGAGGCGTAAATGCCAAGGGCAGCCAAGCTCCTAAAATAAAAACCTAAATACGGAAGAAAACATTTCACTTTTATGCGAAAGTTAGTGAATTAGGAGAAGTTTTCTATTCATGTGTTATTTAGTATTGCGTACAGTACACCTGGTACCTGCAGGTGTGAAAAACAAAACAAAACAAACAGAACAACGTGATTTGATGATACAAAAAAAAAAGAAAAAAAGGAGCGGTAACTTACCATTGCTGATGAGAATGTTTTGATTCATTGGATGGGGCTCGTCAGGTGTCATTGGCAAGTGGCAAAACCTGGATATCAAGGATGGAATGAAACACGCAATATTGGTCAAACGTGAGAAACTAGTAAATTAACCCTTTTCTGTTTTTCTTTATATCTGAATGATCAGTACACATGGAAGCAATAGTGAAGGCCTGAAAAATCAAAATCATAATTTATGTGTAGTCTGTGTGTTGTGGGTGCATGTTGGGGGGGGGGGTGGTGGAGGTGAGGGGGGGGGGCGATGAAAAAATAATTTGAGGCCCCCTGAGAGGGACAATTGCCTGAAAAAGGTTGAAAAACCTTTGCTCTAATGGTAGCTGACTAACTAATCATTGCCTGCAACTAATAACTGCCAGTTTATACATCAGCGAAACCCCCAGCCCTCCAACAATAATAATTTTAAGTTATAGGCTCCAATAGGAAAAGACAGAAAGACCTCAAGACTGGACTTACTCAGCAAGGTCATCAAGTATACTGCCCATCAGCTTGACCTGTTCATTGTCCAGCTTAGCTCTGGCCAAACGTCTCAACATTGGCATGTTTTTCAGGACTTCTCTGTGCACGCGCGAGGAATCTTGAGTGAGCAGAACCTGAAACACAAAAATAACTTTCAGTAGAAATGCATCAGTAGAACATCAACAGAATAGTTTCATCAACGCAAATGCAGTGTCTTATCAGCTAGCCTCTCTGTTATCACACCCACACATACCTTTGGATACAAAGCGACAACTGATAAACTCTATTTTTATACCAACGCTTTGTTATCAGTGCCAGACATGGACACTTTACCAAAGGCAATACCAGCTTGAGGAGATAAGCGTTTCAGACAGACGATGAACGTCACGCGTGAGACAAGATCAGAAACGCAGTCATCAGGGACAACGTGGGGACTTTGCCAAGTCTAGAACAAAATTATAGAGAAACAAAGGCTGAAGTGGTTTTTGTTCAGGAAAATATCGATAGAAGATATCAAAGAAACAATTGAAAGAACCTTACCAGGGCAGACGCTACCCATCATTGCTAAGCCCGAAAGCTGCATGTCCTCCCCCACGCTTAGAGGCACATGAGGGTAGACAAAGGAAAGGAAGAAAGTTTAATGATCAGGGCTTCTGTGTTTTCCAAAGCTATGAAAAAAAGACCCCCCCCCCCGGCCCCTTTCACAGCCCCTCCCCCACCTCAAGCATTCAGTAAGAATCAGCATTCTCTATCACTGGGCGGATGTTGGTTTGTGGACACTGCAATAAAGATGTTTTGTTCTTCTATACCGTGTGTCTAATGTCTAAAGATTTTCATGACACTAATTGACTGTCACTGCGTTCAAGTGTTGTACAAAAGCCAGTTCAATCCCACACCTCATCACCATGCTTCCGCTTCAGCCAAATGCTCAGGACAAGAAAAAACACAAGAAGAAAAAGAAGGCTGCAGCCGCCCACTTGAAGCCCTTTTGAGGGCTAAGAAGGCTAGAAAAAAGGGGGGCGGGGACAAGACGAGGATAACAATAAGGCAACTCTATAGAGCCCTTTTGAGGGCTAAGAAAGAGGGAAAAGAAGGCCAAGATGAGGACAAGAACAAGACAACCATTAGGGAGCCTTTTGGGGGGGCTAAGGAAGCCACGAGAACAACAGAAACAACAACAAGAAAACCAACAACTAGAAGAATAAAAACAAGAAAACGGCCAGGTGTACATGCCAAGAGCAGAGACATCAACACAAATACCCATCAACACAAATACCCATCAACACAAATACCCATCAACACAAATACCCATCAACACAAATACCCATCAACACAAATACCCATCAACACAAATACCCATCAACACAAATACCCATCAACACAAATACCCATCAACACAAATACCCATCAACACAAATACCCATCAACACAAATACCCATCAACACAAATACCCATCAACACAAATACCCATCAACACAAATACCCATCAACACAAATACCCATCAACACAAATACCCATCAACACAAATACCCATCAACACAAATACCCATCAACACAAATACCCATCAACACAAATACCCATCAACACAAATACCCATCAACACAAATACCCATCAACACAAATACCCATCAACACAAATACCCATCAACACAAATACCCATCAACACAAATACCCATCAACACAAATACCCAGGACATTAAATCTCAAGCTAAAATACTGTGTCATTCTGAAAAGTGAGCTTTTCTTGAAGAACGTTAGTGAAGCCAAACCTTTGACTGTTGCTCACAAAAACTCTTTCATTGACTTCCGCTCTCTTTGGCAATTCTTAGCATTCATTTCATAAATTATCTGTAAATGTTGTAACCAACTCTAGGTAGCGGATGTACCCTCAACCATCTGAACAACACTATATCCAGTCAAGCTACTCGTCTGCGATTGGTTGAAAGCTGTCACTAATTCGACAAACGAATGAATTTCATTGTTGACTGACACGAATTTAGCCGATCTACATGTACTTGCCGACAATGTTGCTGTCCGGGGTGACCTTCAGCTTGACAGGAAAGAGCTCATGCAGATGATCACCCACCGACTGCAAACGGAAGAAGACACCCCCTCCCACCCCCCGTCCCCAACCAGAATGATTGAAGTGGGTACAGACAGGACGGGGGGAGGATGTGCAACAAGGCCGGACGAAATATAGAACCAGCTGGCCACTGGGACCCTAAGTAGGAAAACTCTCGAATGTAGAAGGGAGAGTAGCACTTGTGGGGATGCCCGGTGTGCTAGGATTCTGGTTCCTGTCATCAAATCAAATCAAAATCAAATCATGACACGAATCACATCTATCACCTCACCTGAGCTCTGAAGGAAAGGTTGAACATGTTGGTTTTGGATGAGTACACTTTGTTGAGAATGTTGAGAGACTTGGTGATGACTTTGTTGTAACTGTACTTGGTCAGATCCTGAAATATACACATACCGGCGTTACTCGTCACGGACATTCGGTAACAAGTTTACTTTCGTCACCGTTCTTTTTGGCGGTAGTAACTCAAATTCCAAAAATCGTTTTCTATAATTATTCAGCCACATTCACAGCCGCATTGATAGATCTTGGTTCTAGAATTTTAAGTCGAAAAATAGTCAAATAGCAAACTTTTAAAGAAAGTCATCGTCTCTAGACCAGTTGCGCTAAAATAAAACAGTTTTTTGGTTCTCTTGATAAGTTGCCAAAACCAGCTACTCCAGCTTTAGGGAACGGTGATTTTTTTTTGATTTTTGTTTTCTTTAATCAAAAGGTGGCAGCGTGGTCAATTTGAGTTTGAATTTGGAGAATGCAGGTCGACACGATAACGGTCATATTGTGCTAGGTAGCAGCAAGACGGTAGACAGAATAGAACAGTGTGATAGGACAGATGGGGACACACCTAGAAGCATCCACCAAGCACCCACAACAGTACTGACAACTGCAAACAAGGAATGGGAAACCAAAATCTTACAAAAAGTTGTTGAAAGGACCCAAAAGTCTCACTAATCTAAAAAAAATAAAATAAAAATCCTCTACACCATGTACACCTGATAGGCGCGTGTACAAAATACTGGACTCTGTGCAGTACACAGAAACAGGCATGCGCTCAGGTATACGCCCCCCCCCCCGCCCGCCCACAACTTCCACAAACACATATTCAAACATAAACACCGGATATTATAATAATATCGGGAGTTGGCAACCAGAATGTTTTACGTCCAAAAGTCCAATTGACGAGAAAGACGAGTTTGAAATTTGTAACCATCGTGAAAATTTAAATAATTGCAATAACTTCAACACGGTCACATGAATAGTTTTGTTGGGTTAAGAAATAAAATCACACACTTGTATCTTGGGTATCCACAGGCATTCATGAACAATGAATAAACTTGGACAAAACACATTTAGGTTGATAGCGATCGATATGTAGTTTTACCGTGAGTATTTTGGTGATCAGCTCGATGTCAAAAATAGCCGAGCCGCTAAACATTTCTCGCAGTTCTTTGTTGACTTGGCGTTGTTTTCTCAGGCATTTCCTGGACAGGAGAACAAAAGAAAACATTTTTGTTTACCTTGTACAAAGTGCCGAATCCAGTGGTTCTCTACCTTTTTCAGGCAACAGCCCCGCTAGGCTCTTTATTCCCCCCCCTCCCCTTCCACGAAATCCCTACTCCAACCCAACGGACACATTTCACCAGAAGACAAACCGTACACAAATTATGACGTTAAATTTTTCAAAGCCTTATTATGACAATAGGCGTGATGATTATTCGTTACAAAACGGAAATCGTTGTCTGTCAAATGTACTTAAAAAAAAGATGAGCCTTTGCAATTCTTAAAACCCATCTACGTATGCTTTTGAACTAGACCGTAGCTGCCTTGTATTTGCCTCCAAATCGCCACCTTGTCTCCCTTTTCTTTGTTTTTGGCCCCCCCCCCCCTAGGGAGATATCCCCCACGTTGAGAACCACTGGCCTAATCCAAATCGCTTGAGACACTATCGTCAGTTAATTTTCAGGATAAGCGGATCAACATAATAATAAGAAGAAATATTAACCGAAAATTGCCTTTTCCATTAATTTTATGAAGACCCTAAGGTCAAAGGTATTTCGCAGAGTCAAAAAGAAACATGGCGTGAGTACTGACATAACGCGATCTTAGTTCTTGTTTGTTCTATCCCCATTTTCTGAAAAACTGGAGATCTTTTAGTGTGTAGTAAGCACACTTTGATACTTGTTTAAAAGGCGTTGTGGCACTTATCAAGCTATTTCACGGTGCCGATTTATTCCAACTTCTTATCATAATACCAAAGCCACAAACGTTTAACGACGAATTTCTCAGGCGTGCAAAAAGTGGAGTTGGAACAAAGGCGCACTAAGGTCGTGATAAATAGAAATGTACAAAATACCACGAAATGTCAGTTGTCACTAATCTGACGCATACTACTGGACGTTCCCCAAAGACACTGATAATTTCTTAAAATTTGTTTCGGAGGAAAATATTGTCCGGAAAATCACAGAAGAAATACATGAAGATATATCTAAGATATTCAAAGTGTTTTTTTCTCCCCGTCTCTCACTTACTTGCTTTGGTCATGCGGGTTGAAGGTATCATACAGCAGGGGACTCAAAACGTTTTGCTGTTTCCGGAGAGCTACTGATTGTTCTGCCACCTTGAACTTACCCACGAAGCTCTGTGACGACATTATAAGAAACCATAATAGTAATCTTAATAATATGAGTTTGAAACAAGAGCCTCTCAATTGCTGATTGCAATTCAAAGTACACCTCTACTTCCCCAAAACTTTGGAACACTGTCAGCAAATATAGGACAAAAGTACTTTAGATGCTGCTTTTCTTAGTAATAGTAGCATATATGAATGACGTAGTTACTAGGTCACATTTAGACATGCAGTACTTGAATTCGTGCATTCTTCAGAACACCTGCTAATAAAATATATGTATTAAGATACTAGTCGTCTTGCCCGTGGCAGACATTACTTGATAGCACTGAATCAGTCCACGTATTTCAAAACAAATTGATTTCTTCAAAGAGAGCAAAATGCTATTAATTAATTTTTTTAAAAAGGCGCTACCACAGAAGTTGAAAATAATGTCCATTATTTCTAAGCTTATTTGAACATAATCATGTAAGTGGTGTGAAACTGACCTGAAGACGAGAGTTCCTCTGGTAGGTGAGAAGAAGATCCAGAACCTCCAATGCCCTGTCAGACAAGATTTACATTATTATGTATATCTGACGTACATCAAACATAAAATAGCCAGTCGCAGCAGGCCGCTTAAGATGACATTCAAGGGTTTCTCGTTGCCTTGGTTACATGATCCGTAACTGGCATGATGGGCTTACAACATCAAACAAAAAACAAACAAACAAACAAAACAACAAATTTAGCAATGATTACTCCACCAGACAATATGGCTGACAAACGCGGAGTGTGCAGTAAGATGAACAAAAAAGAGCTAGCTATCGTTCAAATACCAATAACTATTGATATATCTTCAAATAATTAGTTGCCCCTTAGTATGACAAGGTTCCATATCCACTTTTTGGCTGAACTGAGCCACACATTACACACTACTTCTACAAGCCTTCTCCATTGTGTGTCAAATAATAAAGCAGATTCGGTGTGTAATTTGTAAGTATTACGAAAAAAGCAAAATATTCTTTAGTATAAGCTATCATCAGATGAAACTTCAATCCTGGATTTCTAAGAAAGTTGACGGAAGGGAGTTAGGACCTTGTCATTCTACGGGGAAGTAATGGTAAACAAAGAGTAAACCAAACTCATTTATTGTTTCGGTTTATGTCCCTTGAAACGTTGCTGGCAACTCGACATCGGGTTGCTGTTTTGTTTTGTTTTCTTTTTGCAACAATAATGTCACAACTCGTGTCACAACTCTATAAACAGCAGTGCATTTTTTTTTGGCCAACAGAAAAGGTGTGAAGATTCCACTCCTCATATGTGTAAAATTTTGACGCCACTGTTGGTTATATAATCATGTTACTGGAGGCACGGCCGCCTTAACAGCGTTATGGTCCCCTGGGTAAAGCAAGGGGATTTTCTTCCCACTTTCAAAAAGCAGTGTAAATTTGCATGCATGAGCCCCTCTAAACACCTGGGGCCCCTAGGCAACTGTCCAGTGTGCCCATGCGTAAAGACGTGTCCGATTGTAGTTATTAAAGTCGTGCAGCTTTTCATTTAATGGTTTCACTGATGGCTATAATTTTTGTTTCCAGTGATGTGTCCACCTTCCTCCGATCCTCATCTGCCCACCTGTCAGCCATCCAGGCATTCATGTGTCCATCCATCCACCCATCCATTAATCCATCCATCCGCCCACCCTCCCTCCCTATCCACCCATCCATCCATCGTCCAGTAACAAAGTGTTGTACTCACTGATATTTAGCATTGACAATGGCCGACGTCTCTGCAGATTTTTGGTATCTGTCTGCCATCTGAAACTGCAGCACTTGCTTCATGGCTTCCTTGGAATAACCTAAATACACGAGAGAGGGACAGGCAGTGACCAAAAACTGAGATCACAAAAATGTTCTATATTAATTATTATCACATTTAAAAGATTAAAAAATTTCTCTTGGCTATAACTAGGTAAAGGAATTAATTGTTTTGAGGATACTTCCATCAATCATTGTTTCTCTCAGATGTGGCGCCAATGTTCCCTCTACTTTTTTTTAAACCACTGGGCGGAACTTTTGATTCTTTGTGCAAAAATCTTTAAAATTTTTAAGCTTGACATTCAAATGCTTGTGCAACATTGTGATGTGAGTGGCACCAATACAGCGTCTGCGCGATGCGCAGCTTAGAGGGAACATTGGCAGACCATGGAATATTTTGGTCGTGGTTTTCCGCCCCAAGTTTTTGATGACAAGCAAATGTGTGATCCTTTCATATTTCAAACAATGAAGCAGCCTTTCACGTATGTAATACAACTCTTGTTTAATGTTCTGTGTTTGGCTGGGTGGTTAGCCCAACTAAAATAACGTAACAGCTGGGCAGGGCAAGGTACTGAGGTGTGGATCTGGGGAAAAACGTCAAGCAAAGGTGAAGATCTGCTGTGGAAAACTAAAAAAAAAAAATAAATATCATAACTTCAGCTATTATAAGCTCCTCGTGTATAACTTGATGTGTTCAGTTCATGTACCCCTCAGCTGTGACTTTGGAAGCTTCTCGGTTAATTCTCCAATGCAGAGGGGTCCATATTGCCCGAAACCAGTCACTTAATGCCCATACCCCACCCCTCCTCTCTAGTTTTTGGTAAAAACTTTCTAATTGATCGATCTAAATTGTTTTCATGACAAATATTAGTAGATTCCCAAACTTATTTGTGCATTTAAGTAAGATTTTCATGTGCACATTTGAGAAGCCTGTATCTTGCTCGGTACAGAAAACAAGACCCCCCCCCCCCTCCACGCATCATCTGAACTGTCTACTCTTTATGTCCGGGACAGACCAATCAGATCAGACTGGACATGGGGCAAGAGGGAGGTTTTTGTGGCACGAAAACACTGTTTCAATTTCCAAGATTTCAGTGTTTAATTTGTCACAAATTATAAGAGGTCACCTCTTACAGGATAAAATCATAACCTTTAGGATGACAGACGGCCCAAATGTGTTTTTTACACTATTCATGTTCATCTCACAAGACGAACAGTCCAGCTTATAAAGTCACAATTGTTATTGTTGATTACTAATGTTGGAATGATCTTTCAGTTCTCTATAACGCTCTACGACTTTCACTACAAACACCATAATGATTTAAGGATAACAATAGACAATAATGGGAAAGTGGAAGATATATGAGACGACGAAAGCGTACAAGCGCGGGTCTTGTGGTGCCTGGAATTAAGGAAAGCTAAAAAAAAAGACCTAGTTGGACAAATTACAGGTCCCGAACGAACTTCGGAGAGTATCATGAGGGAGAGAAATTTTTAATTCTGTATTCACTTTCTAGGAACGTGTCCAAGAAAGGGAGAAAGGAGTAACGTAAATAATAACCATCAGACTATAGTGGAGCTAGACAGTGAACATGAAAGCAGCTAAAACTTGGCGACTACGTGTCAAAATATTATGAACTTTGTGTACTACCTAAATTTTGGACAATAAATTACCTGGACACATCCGTTTTGGACAAACTTCGGTCTTTCATATACTATCTATTTACAATTTCTTTGAGCCGCAAAAAAGAGACTCATTTTCATCGAGTAAAATGAAAAAGTATGATTGCTAATTTTATTGTGACTATGTGACCACCGTTCTACGAAAGGCACTTTAGCTAATTTTAATAATAATAATAATAATAATAAAAATATAATAATAACAATAACAACAATAACAATGTACCTCCACTCAGCGTGCACTTTCCATTTAAAACAGGCCCTGGGCTCTCTACAGTTTGAAGTACTTAAATTATAAATATTCATGGCGAAAAGACAACTAGCTAAGAAGATAATTCTGTCAAAGAATTTTAAAGTATACCATTTAATAAGATGTTTCTCGCTTCGATTTGAATGTTTCACTGCTAGAAATATGTTTTTTATATAGGTCAACAACTTAAATTGTAGGAAAACAACAACAACAGCAACAACACAAACGTAAATAAAGCCAAATTTTTGATTCCGTTATCCTAGTTCAAAAGCGTTTGTAGGCTCCCCAGACCCCCTCCCACTTACCACCGAAGATCAGTGCTCTACGCATGGCCCCAGAACAGTACCGGATTTACCATTGGGCTAGGTAGGCTGAAGCCTAGGGCCTCATAATCTAAAGGGAGGGGACGGGGGGGGGGTGTCGCTGGCCGCCTCAGGCCAGTCTGCATAACATTTTGTGACATGTGTAGCCTTTTCTATAGAGCAAAATTGTTGTATCTCCAGGTTTATGAATTGGGGTTCATAATGGCAATACTGTAGTAATGACAAAACCGCTTCTGGCAATTTTTTTTGTTATTCCGCTATCTTTAACCAGTTCCAAGTTACAGAGAAGCAGTGTTGTTGCATCTCCCTTAAAAATGAGATCATTGAGAGCAATATTGTGGTATTTCCGAGTAAGCTCCCATTATTCCTATCACTGGAGATACAACAGTTTTGCTCTTTACCCGCGATTGTTACAACGCACTGTTGTTTCTGAACAAATCTTTTGTAACTTCCCCCAGCTTACGTCTTTTCGAGAAGCAATTGCCAGGAGCTGAAGTTTAAACACCTATCATCATTATTGGCGTTACTCAAATTATTTAAACCACTTCCATCTTCTTCTAGGTGTGAAGGTGGGGGACTGGGTGGGGCCTCACAGCTAGAATGGCCTTGGTCGTCTACGTCCGGCCCTGCCCCCAAAAGACAAATAACGCAGGCTCAGTTCCGTTATCTCTGGGAAAAAATGCGAGCCTTGTCCACAGTAACGTGTATGGAAGATATTTAGACAAAAATACTGTACAACAAATGGGGAAGAGGGGTAGTGGAAGACAGCTGTGGGTGGGAGGGGAAACGGACTATGTGGTGATGATAGGGACATTGGTACTACATTCACTACGTGGCATCCTGAATGGTAGGTGGTTGGATGGATCGGGGAAGGGGTGAAATTGGGGGGTAGGTGTGAGGTGAAGGGAGTTACTAACTTTATTTGGTAGGGCTGGGTGGATGGATGAAGTAATGACTTCAGATTGAAGCCGTGGCAGCTGCTAGGATATGACAAAGAAGGAACTAATCTAAGGAACTGATACTATTGGACATCATAATGATATGTTTTTTGTTTTTGTTTTGTATTCTGCCCAGTTACAATTACAAAACTTGGACTGCGGACACATTGCAGCTAGAACGTGTACAGAGCTATTGTGCACTTTGTTTTTTTTTTTTTACTTTGGGCTTAATAATTATGAACATCTTGACATGAAATTTTTTTTTTTACTTTGGGCTTAATAATTATGAACATCTTGACATGAAATTTTTTTTTACTTTGGGCTTAATATCAACATCTTGACATGATTTTTCTTTCACTATGGGCTTAATATCAACATCTTGACATGATTTTTCTTTTACTATGGGCTTAGTATCAACATCTTGACATGATTTTTCTTTTACTATGGGCTTAATATCAACATCTTGACATGATTTTTCTTTTACTATGGGCTTAATATCAACATCTTGACATGCTTTTTCTTTTACTATGGGCTTAATATTAACATCTTGACATAATTTTTTTTATTACTATGGACTTAATATTAACATCTTAACAAGGGTGTTCACTGCCTGAAGTGGGTGTTTGACAGATAAGACAATTCAGTATAAAGTAAATGTATAGCTTTTTTTTTACTATGGGCTTAATGTTAACATCTTGACATCGGGTTCACTGCCTAAAGGGGTACTTGACAAAGTAGACAAATCGGGGATAAAGTAAATGTGTTGCTTACCCGAGGTATCGATAATGTATCCATGGCGAGGATCAAAGCCTTTTGTCTTTGTTGGGCCAGGGCGCCCTAAATGTGTATGTAATCATGCTGTCATGGGTGTTGGTCAGTAACGATATCGTGCTTGTTTTGTCATAATCATGGGAAGTACGTATTCACACTGTCCGGGGCATTTTCGAGTAAAGATAATTGGCGTAGCAGTTGGGAGATATACTGCGACCTTAGTTCTTGTTTGTTCCAACTCCACTTCTTGCACAACCGAGAAATTTGACGTTAAACGTGTGAGGCTTTAGTTTTATGATAAGGAGTTAGTGTAGCATCTGCGGGCTACCCCTTGCCCTCCCCCGGTTTTGTTGTTGTGCTGGTGGCTGAGCATGTGTCCACTACTTTTTTCATTTTATTGTTGACAACCGCCAGAGTGTACTGTACTCCGTGACCTGACCTTCTTTTCTAGTGAGTAGTTTTTTTCCTCGCTCGCTTGTTGTCAGGTGTTTTGACTCGTTCAGTAAATATTAGTATGTTCCCGAATATTCGATAACGTTGTGGATACGAATGTTTACGCCAGATTTGGCCTTGAGTGATGTAACCTGATGACGTATTGATGCGTGATTGGTTAGTTTGTGCGAGGGCAAAGGTAACGTTTATTTCGGGAACTTTCTGTAGGAATGTTTATATATATAGACCTGTGTGAGTGGTTGGTCGGTGAGTAAGTGAGTTTCCTTTTGTGTGGCGTAGATATTTAGTTTCGCTGGTGCCTTCCTAGTAATTTATTGTTCACTATACAGTTATTAAACTTCAGTATTATTTAATCTATCGTCGGATCTCGTGTATTTATTTTACAGCTGTAATAGTTTCGTTTTCTAAAGGGTTGTAGTTAGATCAATTAACTCCCCCCTACTATAACGTGCTAGAACAACCTCAGCTGTTACATATTGGGGGCTCGTCCGGGATCCGACCATATTCGAGCGGACCAGATCAAAATTACTAGATTTATTTACATAGTTTATTGTAGAATATCATCGACAAGCTATCTACAACATGTCGGAGGTTATTGGAAGGCTTAGCCAGGAAGCGGACGCTATGGAGCTCACTGGGCAGTGAGAGACGGGACTACCTCCGTGAAGGCCTAGAAAGAGAAAGACAGCTGGAGGCTGAACGACAGGCTCGGGAGAAGGAGGCTGAACGACAGGAGAAGGAGGCTGAACGACAGCTGGAAAGGGAAAAGATGAACCACGAGTTGGAGATAGAGAGGATGCGCCAGCAACGTGGAGGCAACGACTCAGCGCAGAAGACCGACGACCACGCCAGTTCTAAGAGACCCAAGCTACCGGCATTTCAGGACAAGAAGGACGATCTGGATAGCTGGTTGCTGCGGTTTGAGAGGTTTGCCGAGACAGCTGAATGGCCCAGATCCACCTGGACGACATCACTGTCTGCCCTGCTGACCGGGAGAGCTTTGGAGTGCTTCTGCAGACTACCGATCGACGAAGCCAAGGACTACGACAAGGTCAAGGAAGCGTTGCAGAAGAGGTACAACCTGTCAGAGGACGGATACAGACTCATGTTCAGACAAGGTAAGCCTGAAGATGGAGAAGATGTTGGAATGTTTTTGACCAGGATCAAGACCTATCTAGAGAGGTGGATAAAGCTGTCGAAGACGGAGGAGACCTACGAAGGAGTGAGAGATCTGTTCGTCAGAGAGCAATTCATGGGTGCCTGCCCACCAGACCTTGCAACCCATGTGAGGGAGAGGAAACCAAAGACGCTACAGGACATCGCAGATTCAGCGGAGGCGTACCTGGTAGCGAGGAACCGGACGCTCAGCGGGAGCGCCAGACTGCAGAGCCGGCCAGTGCGACAGAGGCCCAACGGAGACAGAAGCCCACAGGTCTGCCATAGGTGCCAGAGGCCGGGACACAAGGCGACGGAGTGTCGTGCAAAGTTAAACGACAAAGGTGAGTTGAAATGTTACCTTTGTGGAAAGCCAGGCCACGTTCGGAGGATGTGTCCAGCCCAGAAGGATATGGGACGAGGCAAGCCGAACAAGGCGGCGGCGGCCGTAGTGATAGCGGCGGACGAGTCGTCGAGACAGGATGCGACGACGGCTGACACCAGCATCAACGTTCAAGCGGTAATGAAGGACGGGAAGCTACAGTTAGCGGTGCCTGTTACTTGCGGAGGATGCAGTGACGGAAGGACCGTGGAGAAACTGAAGTTACCAGTGATGAAGGGCTTGATTGGAAATCGAGCGGTAGATGTCCTAAGAGATACCGGCTGTGAAGGTGTAGTGGTGCGGCGAGCACTGGTGGACGACGGACAGCTCACCGGTGGGAAGAAACTTATCGCGAGGATCGATAACTCCTTGCTAGCGGCGGAGGAAGCCGTTATCGACGTGAAGACGCCTTACCTGACGGGCAAAGTGACGGCGCTGTGTCTCCCGGAGACCATCTGCGACCTAGTAGTCGGGAACGTGGACCCAGCGAAGGATCCGTACGACCCTGATACTGAGGTGATGGTAGGAGCGGTGACCACGAGGGCCCAGGAGAAGAGGAAGGACCGGTCTACGTCGCTGAAGGTGCCGAGGGCAGAACGGCACGCGGGAGTGGATAGAGAGGAACTTATCCGACTCCAAGAAGAAGACGAAGTCATTAGGAAGTTAGAGCAGAAGATCTCAACTAACAGAGGCAATAAGTCTGTTCATTTTGAGAAACATGGAGGAGTACTGTACCGGATCTACAAGGACCTGAGACAGGCGACGGTTATAAGGCAAGTGGTACTACCCGAGAAACTGAGAGAGTATGTACTGAGTGTAGCCCACGACTCGATCGTCGGAGGACACCTCGGCGTGAAGAAAACCAAAGACAGAGTTATGAGCAATTTTTATTGGCCTGGAATTGAAGGTGACGTCGCGAGATACTGCCGCTCATGCGACATATGCCAGAGGACGGTGAACAAAGGAGCGACCCCAAAGGTGCACCTGCAGAGTATGCCAGTAGTGGACGTACCATTTAGGCGAGTGGCCGTGGACTTAGTAGGACCTATCGACCCCCCAAGTGAAGGTGGACATCGGTATATCCTGGTGTACATAGACTACGCTACTCGTTACCCCGAAGCCACACCCTTGAAGAAGATCGACGCAGAAACGGTAGCAGAAGCCTTAGTGAACATCTACAGCCGTTTGGGTGTGCCCGAAGAGATCTTGTCGGACCAAGGGACCCAGTTTATGTCAGATGTCATGAAGGAAACGAATAGACTACTGGGAATTCGACAGTCGACCACTACAGTCTACCACCCTATGTGCAACGGGTTGGTGGAGCGATTTAACGGCACACTGAAGAAGACCTTAAGGCGACTGTGCGCAGAGCAACCCAAGCAGTGGCACAGATACATCAACCCGCTGCTCTTCGCATATCGTGAAGTTCCCCAAGAGTCGACCAAGTTTGCCCCATTCGAGTTGCTGTATGGGAGAACTGTGAGAGGAACAATGCACATCTTACGACAACTATGGACCAAGGACGTAGAGGAGCCGGAAACGAAGACCAGTTACCAGTACGTCATGGAACTACGTGAGAGGCTGGAGGACACATGGAAGTTAGCGACGGAAGAACTCTCCAAGGCTCAAGGTAGACAGAAGACCTACTACGACCGGAAGGCGCGAGAGAGGAAGTTCCGCCCCGGAGATGAAGTGTTGGTGCTACTGCCGACGAACACTAACAAGCTCCTAGTCCAATGGAAGGGACCATATAAGGTAGTCTCAGTTGTCGGTGTTAACGACTATAGAGTCAAGATGGGTGCAAAAGAAAAGACCTTGCACGCCAACCTCCTCAAGAGATACATTCCAAGGACGTCAAAAGCAGCAGCAGTGGCAATGGAACCGAGACCTATTGTGACCGAGATGTGTGGGATGGACAACAGTAGGAGAGATACCACGCCTGAACATGTCAACGCCATAAAGGACGGCGGCGGTGATAGTGCTGAGACTGTACTGGCAGAGGACGACATGATGGACAAGAGTCAACCCGTGGAGTCAGCTGGCATGACAATCATCGAGGACTGCGACCTGGAAGGCGACAACGGTGGAACGACGGAGGACCTTGCCGACCTAGGAAGCTGGAACCAGAATGAAGGCTACAGAGATGTCCAGTATGGAACGCAACTGACATCGGAACAACGTCAAGAACTCTGCGATGTGGTGAAGAATTACCAGAACGTCTTCACCAATCTCCCTAGATGCTGTCAGTTGGGTGAACATCGCATCGACCTGACGACAGAAGTACCAGTTCGTCAACGACCATACCCGGCGCCCTACGCTATGCGCGACTCATTCAAGGAGGAGCTTAGCACCATGGAACGGCTGGGCATCATTTGAAGGAGCTCATCAGCTTATGCTTCACCTATTGTTGTCGTCAAGAAGAAGGACGGATCCAACCGAGTCTGCATCGACTACATGAGGTTAAACAAGATCACAGTATTCGACCCTCATCCGACAGCAGCGCCATTAGAAGTGTTTCAGAGTCTCTAGAGAGGAAAATTATTCTCTCGGATTGACCTGAGCAAGGGATACTGGCAAGTGAAAGTTCGAGAGCAAGACATTCCCAAGACGGCGTTCGTCACCATGAATTCATTCGGATGCCTTTTGGGATGATGAACTCAGGAGCCACGCTGAACAGGATCGTAAAGCCATTGATCCGTGGAATGAACAATGTGACAGCATATGTGGACGACCTGCTGATTCATACAGAGACATTCGACGAGCATGTGAAGACTCTCAAGGACTTACTGCAGAGGATGGACCAAGCTGGATTAACTGCAAGACCATCGAAGTGTCTGATTGGAACGTCTGAAGTAGACTTTGTTGGACACTTAGTGGGAGAAGGTATGATTGGCCTGTTAGAAGAGAATGTATGTAAGGTACGAGACGCACCCAGACCCACCACTAAGAAGGAAGTGAAAGCATTCTTAGGATTAGTGGGATATTACCATGAATTTATTCCTAACTTTTCAGCGATTGCATCACCATTGTCTGATTTACTTAGAAAGGGTCAGCCCAATATAGTTCAGTGGGATGAAACGCAGGAGAAAGCGTACACCTCTTTGAAGAATGTCATTATCTCCAAACCCGTGTTATGTTTGCCAGATTTTTCCAAAGAGTTTGTCTTAGCAACTGATGCATCAGATCGCGGATTAGGCGCTAGTCTTATGCAGGAACACGAGGGAAAGTTGTACCCTGTGGCATATGCTAGTCGTAAGCTATTGCCTCGTGAGACAAAATATTCGGTCTCAGAGCGCGAATGTTTAGCTATTGTTTGGGCTGTAAAAAAGTTTACTTTGTATTTGTATGGAAAGGAGTTTGTGCTCCAAACTGACCATCGGTCATTAGAGTTTTTGAACTCTGCCAAGTTTGACAGTCCAAAGTTATTACGATGGAGTTTATTTTTACAGTCTTATCGATTCAGGATTCACTACGTAAAAGGCAGAGAAAATGTCTGTGCCGATTTGCTGAGCAGGGTATTTTAAAGTAGTACACTATCAGTGAAATGCATTGTAACCCATACTTTTGCCTACTAGATGAATTTCTAGGACGGCAGTATTGTACTGTAATTGGGGACATAGTTCATCTGTGACTGAATATTGAATTGATGGCTGATAGAGAGTCATGATGTGTTAGTCACGTTTTGATTTTATGCTATGTCATATTAGTTACCAATGGAACTTGGTGTAATTTTTGGAAAATGTAACCCAAATGGGGACTGCGAGCAAGCAGTGTTTGTGTTATATTGCAATGTTGTAACTTGTTTTGACCTAATATGATGAAGAAAGACCCTGATCAGTGGTCGGTATGTATTGGTATTTTTGCCATTGTACGTATGAGTTATACATTTTGGAGATAACCATGTTAT
Organism: Onchidella celtica; assembly: GCA_963931925.1. Taxonomy (NCBI): domain Eukaryota; kingdom Metazoa; phylum Mollusca; class Gastropoda; order Systellommatophora; family Onchidiidae; genus Onchidella; species Onchidella celtica. The sequence goes on along the minus strand of OZ007574.1, from coordinate 55,800,581 downwards.
GTACAACAAGTTATATGCTATGATTCGTGCACGAAGCATTATGTAAACGATGGGCCATCGTTTCACCTTATATGATTTGTAATATCATTGACCATTGTTTCACCACAGTGGTGGCGTTGTGTTATTTTGACTAGTAGGCCTACTGTTTACTATTGGGAAGCAATGACGGTATTGTATTAGTTATGGTATTAGTGATGCAAAGTACACTGCATTGTATTGTATTTGTGATGACATTCGGGAAGACACTGAAATTGTTATTAATTGTAAAAGAATTAGCAACTACCTTTGTGAGATTGGGAGTGCTGTAAGATTATTTCACGATAGTGCAGACGCTGTATAATGTTTTTGGAGTTGAAAGATATTCAACTTAAATTGGGGAGTTGTGTAGCATCTGCGGGCTACCCCTTGCCCTCCCCCGGTTTTGTTGTTGTGCTGGTGGCTGAGCATGTGTCCACTACTTTTTTCATTTTATTGTTGACAACCGCCAGAGTGTACTGTACTCCGTGACCTGACCTTCTTTTCTAGTGAGTAGTTTTTTTCCTCGCTCGCTTGTTGTCAGGTGTTTTGACTCGTTCAGTAAATATTAGTATGTTCCCGAATATTCGATAACGTTGTGGATACGAATGTTTACGCCAGATTTGGCCTTGAGTGATGTAACCTGATGACGTATTGATGCGTGATTGGTTAGTTTGTGCGAGGGCAAAGGTAACGTTTATTTCGGGAACTTTCTGTAGGAATGTTTATATATATAGACCTGTGTGAGTGGTTGGTCGGTGAGTAAGTGAGTTTCCTTTTGTGTGGCGTAGATATTTAGTTTCGCTGGTGCCTTCCTAGTAATTTATTGTTCACTATACAGTTATTAAACTTCAGTATTATTTAATCTATCGTCGGATCTCGTGTATTTATTTTACAGCTGTAATAGTTTCGTTTTCTAAAGGGTTGTAGTTAGATCAACTAACTCCCCCCTACTATAACGTGCTAGAACAACCTCAGCTGTTACAGTTAGAATAAATCGGAACTGTGAAACAGCATGATAAGTGCCACGACGCATTTTAAACAAGAGTCAAAGTGTGCATTGGTTATACCTCTTCTACATAATGAAACATCTCCAGTTTTCCAGAGAATGAACGAAGAACAAACAAGAACTAAGGTCAGAACGTACTAAAAGATCTCGTTTTTCAGAAAATCGCCATTTGCTGTGTTAATTGGAAGATGTGCAGTCACACTGTCATGAGCGTCAAAGTGCAAGGCTATTTACCGTGCCACACAGAATATCATATAATTATTGTATTCAAAGTGTCACGGATATCGTGAAATATTACAGACATTTTTGCTGTGTCATGTTTTTCGGAAATTGACCACAAAATTGGTAAAGGAAAAAAAATCACTGCATAATCCCCCAAAAATAAATCTGTATTTTCTTGTTGAAACTGTTTGGAGACGCTGCAACATTCAATCCAGACAGAAAGTCATCACATGTTCAATATATTATTACAACTTTCCTTTACTGTCTACGTGGAGCTCAGACTGCTTTCAGTATATTATTACAATCTCTCACTGTTTATGTAGAACTCAAATTGCCTTCAGTATATTATTACAGTCTTTCACTATTTATGTAGAACTCAAATTGCGTTCGGTATATTATTACAATCTCTCACTGTTTATGTAGAACTCAAATTGCCTTCAGTATATTATTACAATCTTTCACTATTTATGTAGAACTCAAATTGCGTTCAGTGTATTATTACAATCTCTCACTGTTTATGTAGAACTCAGAATACGGTCAGTATATTATTATTACAATCTCTCACTGTTTATGAAGAACTCAAATTGCGTTCAGTATATTATTACAATCTCTCACTATTTATGTAGAACTCAGAATACGGTCAGTGTATTATTACAATCTCTCACTGTTTATGTAGAACTCAGAATACGGTCAGTATATTATTACAATCTCTCACTGTTTATGTAAAATTCAGAATGAGTTCAGCATATTATTACAATCTCTCACTATTTATGTAGAACTCAAATTGCGTGCAGTATAATTATTATTACAATCTCTCACTGTTTATGTAAAATTCAGAATGAGTTCAGTATATTACTACATTCGCTTGCTGGTTACGTAGATCTCGGATTGCGGATTTTTTTCTTCTAAAGGCCATTTTATCAAAGGCCATCTTTTAGGGATTTTTAGATTGTACAAAACTGACACCTGAATTTATCGAACGCAAATTTCAGGATCTGTTTAAAGACGTCGGACTGTTCAGATATTGAGTTATAGCAGAGAGTATAGATGTATAGAGAGATCCCACTTCCGCCAAAATCGAGAACTAGGTCGCTGCGGTAAACTAGAAATTGAAGAATTGAAAGACACCACCTTCACCAAAGATAGTGTCATATCTGTTTACTGTGTTTTTTTTCTCATATTTTTGGGCTGATTGAAACTATTTAGAATCGTTTGTAAGCTCTTACTCCTCGTGGAAATGCACAAACGGATATTGTTTACCGCAGCGACCTACTTTCCGCTCCATGCTAACAGTGGTTTCGCGGAGCCTCCCGTGTCTCGCATTGCAAGTCGACCAATAGTGAAACCTCTCTATACATACGTACTCTCTGGTTATAAGCCAGGTGTTTGCCTGGGAGTTTATTTTGTTATATTTTTGGGAGATGTTTACCTTTGTCTCGGTCTTTCGGGTAAGGGAAGTCATGCCGTCCGTCCAAAAGACTCAACATAGGAGGTAACAACTGCCCGACATCCTCGTGGTCCATGTAGTAGCCGAACTTGACCAGATGGTACAGAAGGCGCAGAACCTGAAGGTCAAAGGTGGGAGGTGAAGGTCAGAGAATAGCCGTTATTGGCAAGGTTACAAGGATTGATGAATTATTCGTCTCAGTTATACACGGATTATTCAGCTTGATTGATAACAGTGAAACAACAACAGAATGAAGTTCTTCAAAAATAGGGTTTTGTCTTGAATTCAAAAAGAAATGAAGCAAAACAAAATATAAAGTAAGCTCTCAGGGAGAAAGAGAAAGAGAGAGAGAGAGAGAGAGAGAGAGAGAGAGAGAGAGAGAGAGAGAGAGAGAGAGAGAGAGAGAGAGAGAGAGAGAGAGACGGATGGACAGATGGGACAGCAGACAGAGAGATGGACTATCAGAAAGAGAGGGGGAGGGGGCAGACAGTCAAGAGAGAGAGAGAGAGAGGTGAAGAGAGAAGAGAGAGAGAGAGAGAGAGAGAGAGAGAGAGAGAGAGAGAGAGAGAGAGAGAGAGAGAGAGACGGATGGACAGATGGGACAGCAGACAGAGAGATGGACTATCAGAAAGAGAGGGGGAGGGGGCAGACAGTCAAGAGAGAGAGAGAGAGGTGAAGAGAGAAAGAGAGAGAGAGAGAAGGGAGAGGGAAAGAGATGGGCGGATAGGCGGGAAAGACAGACACAGAGATGGACTGACAGAGAGAGACAGACATACCAGAAAGAGAGAGAGAGAGAGAGAGAGAGAGAGAGAGAGAGAGAGAGGGAGAGAGACAGAGAGAGAGACACTGAGAAAAACAGAGAGAAAGAGAGAGAAAAAAAAAAGAGAGAGAGAGAGAGAGAGAGAGAGAGAAAGAGGGAGAGAAAGAGAGAGGGGGAGAAAATGTGCGGTGAAAGAAAGGGAGAGGATATTACAGTGATCAATATTCAGAGACTCAACCAATGTGACAAATGACGCATTGAAGTCTAAGCAAATGAACCACTGCACGAACACGTATCTGTATTTATACATGAATGAACAATAAATGGTCAGTTCAATGTATGAAGTGTCTGCCCCCCCCCCCCCCTCTTCTTTTGTAAACATGGACATTCAATATTGAACAGACAAAATGACATCCAGTTATTCCACAAGGGAAATGTTTCTAATCATGGGGAGATAACCATAAAATTATGCTTAGCCTCTAAATGCAATGGCAAGTTATTTCCCTTCCATGTTCCCAGTCAGTTTGAGAAAGTATGATGATGGCCGAAGATGATGGATTGGGGATTACACAGGACTATTTCTATTCTTTTCTGAAGATGAAGACGGTGGAATGTTCTTCAGTATTCTATGGTTTAAACCAGACAAGGGCAACCTAAGACCCGTGGGGCGATCCAGTCCGTCAACCAGTTTTTTCCGGCCCCTGAGGTTGATTGAAAAACGCATCCCAGTCCAAGTCAACCAAGAAATCTTTCTTTAAAAATCAACATCCAAATAAATAACATTTTGTCGTTCATAGAAAGACTTAAATATGCGATGAGAGTACCCGGTCCTCTGAATTCTCACACGGTTCAAGTCTGGCCATTGCTATTTGAAAGGTTGCTCATGCTTGATTTAATAATAGTTCGTCCATCAGGTATGATGATGACCTTAACAACACCAGAGGAATAAAGAACAGAAATTGTTGAGAATTCCAACACATGGACAATAAAGAGAACTAAAGGACACAGAGGACAGAATGGAAAGACTGTTCTTTCATGACTTATGGCTTCTCATGTGACTGATAAGTCCTATTTTTGCCCTGCAGACCCTTCCGCATAAATGACAAGAGTGCTCCGTTGGTTCAGTACCACTGGGCCTTTTCTTGCGCCGTTCTCTTTTTTTGATAGCCTGCTGGACTCTGTCAGCTTCCCATGCTTTACTGCCTCTGGTAAGGGCCGCCCTCCAATTTGCACGATCAAGCGAGAGCTTTTCCCACTCACTCACATCAATGGCAAAGGCCTTCAGTGATGTGATGCTTGATTTAAACTGTCTATATCAGACAGAATATTTGGGGTATTTCCATGTAGTCTCTTCCCGAACTTGTACCAAAGACACTAGAATTGATAAGATGAGACAGCTAGTGCTTTCAGTGTGCACAGGTTTCGCACTGCCAGCTAGCGGCCAGTGCAAGGAAGTCATGAAAAATGCCGTATTTTACAAAGCCAAAAAGGGAAAATATTGAATTTGTTCACTTTTCAGCTTTCGTAGGGCTTGATTGACGTCACTTATTGCGGAATTATAACCTCAATCGCTGTGGGAAAAATCTGGCTATTTTTGCTTTTATTTAGTCGCAGTAGCACTGTCATAATTTTGCATCATAAATTTACCATTATATTAAGCATTTTTTTCATACTATACGCCATGGACCCCGCCCCCGACCAGCGCGCAAATTGTGTGCACGGTTTTTTCAGTGGTGCGAAGACGACAGTGTCTCATCTTGTCGTTTCTAGTACCTTTGCTTACCTGTTCAATCAGCATGTTATGACCAATGTCGGAAGCAATCATACAGTTGTTCTGTTGCAGGAATTCAGCAATCCAATCTCTCAGTACTGGGAAAATTGCCACCAACTCTTTCACAACCTGTGGGAGAGACAGGCGTTGACAGTTTCAATAGTAAAGGTATATTACACAAAAAGGTGAAGGTCAGGGAATAGCCGCTCTAGGCAAGGTTACAAGGACTGAAGAATTATTCGTTTCAATTATACATGAATTATTCAGCTTGATTGATAATCGTAAAAGAAGAATACAATAAGGCTCTTCAAAGGGAGAGTTTTATCTTGAATTCAAAGAGAAATGAAATAAACAAAATATGAAGCAAGCCCTCAAAGACAGACAGAAAGAAAGAAAGAAAGAGAGAGAGAGAGAGAGAGAGAGAGAGAGAGATTGAGAGAGAGAGAGAGAGAGAGAAAGAGAGAGAGAGAGAGAAAGAGAGAGAGAGAGAGAGAGATTGAGAGAGAGACAGAGAGAGAGAGAGAGAGACGATGGCTGAAAACGATGGATTGGGAATTAAACAGGACTATTTCTGTTCATGTTTCTAAGATGTTTTTAAGGGACAAAGTCCCCCGGGGAGGGGGGGGGGGAGTTCATGGTAGGGCCTCCCTCTCCCCTGCTTCTTCTTCTTCTTGATCACATGTCTATCGCCCACAAACCAGTGACAGCTCAACAAGAAAGAAAGCAAACAATGAAGAACAGGGGCCCAACAGCCCTCGGCTGAGGCCCCCGAGAAACCAAAGATCTTCCCAATTCGACTGCCCATAGTAACATCCCGCAATTTCCCGTTCTTATTTTGACGATGAAGTCATTAAATCCTTGACCAGGTCTTGAACAAACTGACCAGTGCTTTGTGTAACAATTTGCACAGTGTATCAGAATTCATATTAATAATGTGAACAGTTTAAATACGAACAGTAACAATCTGCTATACCTCCCTTTTGAGGACTTACTCTGTACAAAACTTCAAGATTCTGAAACATTAATGCTCTCAGATCGGATAGTCGGTTAACTGTTTGAACAACAGACCAAACAAACAGAGAAACAGTTAAAATCTCTCTCTCTCTTTCTCTCTCTCTCTCCCCCCCCCCCTCTCTCTCTCTCTCATGCACAAGCACACACGCACACACACACAGACTCACGCATACACAAGCCGTCTCTTAATTTTGTATCTGAATATAAATTATTCTGGGTTTCGTGACTCTGCTCAATCTTTCTGGGAATGAACCCCCCCCCCCCCCACACATACAAAAGGCGTAGGCGACATTTCCCTGATATGGTCAGAAACGACCAGCAGAAAATCCCATTGTCTGGAACTTTATGTGATTCATAACGTGTCTGAGTACATTTATGCCCCAGAAAAGCTTTTTCGCCGATCTATAGGCTACAAGGCAAAACCGATCCCACATATTCCATAAGAGTAACAATGTCAAAATTTGATGCACTAGCGCAAACGTTATAAAATTGTTTCAAATTTGATATTTGCACCAGGTCGCATTGAACAACTTGGTCTTTAGGCTTAAAACCCTTACAAAGCCAGGGAAATCGCGACCTTAGTTCATGTTTGTTCTATCTGCATTTTCTGACAAACTGGAGATTGTTTAGCATGTAGAAGAGGTATAACAACTGCACACTTTGACACTTGTTTAAAATGCGCTTTGGCACTTATCAAGCTGTTTCACAGTTCCGATTTATTCTAATTCTATATCATAATAACTAAAGCCGCAAACGTTTAACGTGGAATTTCTCAGTTGTGCAAACATTGGAGTTGGAATAAACAAGAACTTTTACTAAGGTCGCAAAATGCTAAACAGTTTGGAGATCAAAGCCCGACTTTTCCAGACCTTACTGGAACTCGAGAAAATGGAAAAGTGAGGGCCACTACACACTGCGACAAGTCAGTTTTGCCTCGGTTTTAGTGGACTGTAGAGTTAAACGCGATCTCGCGCACCAATGAGACTGCAACGAGTGTACCTCGCTATTTGATTCAAAGGAAGTTCAAATCTGTGTCAAAACCGACAAAAAACGGGCTAAAGCTGAACTTTGCATAGCTCCTAAAAAAATCAAAATAAAATATTTCTATGACGATTTTAATCAAAAGTATTTGACCTGAACGCAGAAAAATGGCTAATCTTTCGTACTATAAGCAAATCTCAATTTCCATAGGAAATGTTTCCACCTTTGGAGAGGTTTTCTCAGGAATTTCGTCATTTGACCGTAAGCCCCATTTCGTCAGATCCACTCACATTCACAAATCAGACTTGACCCAGTGCACTACCAGCATGAAGTTCACCTCTCACAATTCATATCTAATTCATGGGTAAATGATTGTGACATTATGGCACCTATTCTCTACCCACGGCCACCTCCGCGCAAATATATAGGAAAGAGGGCCAAGGTCAGACTAATTCACTTTGAGATGAAGCGACCACTATGCACTTATGTGGCAGCAAACAGCCCTGTGTATCATACTGTTTTCATACGACTGTGCAAAGGAAAGAGTTGCTTTGAAATTCTGAATTTGAGTTTGGGTTTAACTTCGCGTCGGGACGACAAAGGTCATTTTGCGCCTTTCAAAGTTTTTTTCCATTTTGGGTTAATTTTCAGCTTTCATTTATTTTTATATGAATAAGATCAAATAAAAGTGAAATTAAAAACACCAACGGGAAAACTCCATTGTAAAGTATGTCTGTCTGTAACATGATTTTTGTAAATGCGATAAAAATCTGGGTGAAATTAACAGACATAGACATTAGCTTTGCTAACATAACAATTCTCAGTCTTACAAACCTAATTGAAAACGGTTAAATGAACGCAGGAATATAAATATTTACCAGGGAAAATCATTTATTTTCTTGATTAATTAAGAAATATTCCACAAAAGACTTCTGGCCTCTGGTGACGTGTTTCAGATATGGAAGTAGAGGGTTAACTTGTAAGTTTCGGCCTCCTTCAGAAATGACGATGCATTCTGGGTACAGGAAAGAGATGCCCCCTCAAGTGTCCTCAAACCTACAGCCAAAGGGGTCATCACACGAACACATTTGAAAGCAACTTACGAAGTCTCCCTGGCTCTTCTCCTCATCTTTGGAACCCACGTAGTCGTAGACAAAACAGATGTTGGGATGGTCCAGCACGGAGTAGTTGTTGCCGACATCGACAAACAGACCTGCAGATGAACAAAGACGTCAATCAGATCATATTAATGTCTTTGAAACCTCAGAGATTTGTGCTCTAAGACGTACTTGAATGCATGAAATGTATTTTGAACCACGCTGTTTTGCAACTACATCAAAATGTGCCTGATAGATTACTTGACAAATTTTAACCACTCACTGTTGTGAATAAAATCTGGCACTGTCTGGAAGCGTGAAAGAAAGAGAGAGAGAGAGAGAGAGAGAGAGAGAGAGAGGAGGAGAGAGAGAGAGGGAGAGAGAGAGGGAGAGAGAGAGAGAGAGAGGGAGAGAGAGAAAGAGGGAGAGAGAGAGAGGGAGAGAGAGAGAGAGAGAGAGGGAGAGAGAGAGAGAGAGGGAGAGAGAGAAAGAGGGAGAGAGAGAGGGAGAGAGAGAGAGAGAGAGAGGGAGAGAGAGAGGGAGAGAGAGAGAAAGTGAAAGAGACAACGAGACCAAAGGAAAGTGAAAAAGAAATGAGAAGAAGACAGAGAGAAGGTGCAAGGACGTGGCGGGGCGGATGAGAAGATCAGACGTTGAGAAAAATAAATGCACAAGGAACATCCAGAAGAGGAAACCAAAATCAACTGGGTTTTATTTGTTTGGAGATCATCACGAACAACACGTTCTTAAGCTGGGTTTCCGTGTGTACGGAAACGGAAACGGCAACGGGAACGTCAAAAACCCTTCAAGTAGCGAAATAGAAATAATGTTTCCGCACGCCGTTTCCGTACCTATGGCAACACTCTTTCTTTTCACTATGATGGATTTTTTTCCGTACACACGATAAAACTGGGTTTTCGTGTGTACAGACACAGATACAGCAACGGAAACGTCAAAAAGCCTTCAAGTAGTGAAATAGGGAGAATAAAATTATTTACATGCCGTTTCCGAGTACACGGGATCACACTTTCCGGACGCATAACAGCTTCAATGTCACACTCGGTTTGAGAGCCCTTGCTGCGACAGCGTATCGTATCTTCTGTCCCAGGTCTCCAGCGCGGCGACGGCGTCTCATTTGTAATGGTAAATAGAAAAACCGCACGGACATTTCTCGAAGGGTTATAACGCATAAACAATTCAGTGCGAATAGTACGCCTGGGGGTCATAGTTCAATCATTGACTAATTCTGGTAATTGCTGCACCCTGCTCTCAAGGGCCCACAAACTGGGGTACACGGACTGCAACGTTGCAGAAGGGAGGATGTGGGACATAGACGTGTTAGTCAAAAACCTCTTTCGTATGAAAGGATATTTTACCAGATGAAGGATATTTTACCAGAGGACGGTTGGGGACGAATGCAAAGGTACAACGTATATATTATGGATATCAAGGAGATTTATGGCCTCACTTGCGTTGGAAACTACTGATTTATCCACTGTTGACCAATGTATCACGTTTTCTCTCTGTCTCCCTCACTCACTCTCTGATTGTGTATGTGCGTGCATGTGTATGTGTGTGCGTACGCCCCGTAATTCGTTCCCTTAGAATGACACGGTTCTATCTCCACTTTTTGCCTGAACTGAGTTATATACTATACACTACTTCTAGTATAACTAAACGTCTTCTCGATTATGTCTCAAAATATCAAGGGGATTCGGTGTGTATTTTGTAAGTATTACTTAATAGAAAAAAAGAAGTCGTGTCACTGAAAGCTATGAGCACATGAAACTTCGATCATCAATTTCTCAAAGACTGACAGAAGGGAGAACCTTGTCTTCTTAAGGGACGGACTGTTCGTGGCAGGAGATCTCTGCTTCTCGAGGGCCTCAGACAAGGGCTGTTGGGATTTTTTGTTCTTAACTCTATTTTTCTTCAACCTCCTTGACATCGGCTGTTCTTGTCTTCCATGTAGGGGCCAAATGGTACGCACCAGTGTCATTTTGTTGCAGTTCCCCTCGTAAATGCTACAGCCCGTAGAACTACCATGAATGTAACCGGTCAGAAAGCGAACTCCCCAAAAAATCAAATGAACAGTATAATAATAATTCTCCTGCAGTCAGTGTTGTTGTAGTGGCAAATGAATCAGTCACTCAGCCCGACAACACTTCAGTCAGCCAATCAGTCAAGATAATCCAGTCAATCCATCTCAGATACTTATTTGTGATTAAGTTCTACGGCGCGCAAAATTGCTGCATATTGCGTCCTGCACGGTTTACCAGCTATGAAAACGAAAAAACAATGAAAAACAAAAGGAAGGTGCACAGCGGACTGCAAAAGGAGGTCATCTGTTAAAAACAAACACATAATTATGTGGAATTGGAAATGTCTCTAAAGCAAAGAGTTTATAATAAACCTAGAGGTAAGACTCGGTCACGTCACATGTCCGCAAATAGAAAACCCGGCAGCCATCTTTTCTTACGGCAAGCGATTGCAAATACTGTGTCAAGGCCAGTGCTGACGAAAGTAGTTTGTGTCGGAAGGCCTCAGTATTTTATTCTTGTTCATTCCTCTTTAGAGATGGAGGTTCAAATTCATCCGTACATTTTGTATTTTGTCATAATTCATAATGTTTGTTATTTTTCTTTTGGTGGGATTACATTTTTTACATTTTCGTGGTTCACCCAATCCATAAATTAAGTCTGCTCATTACTACTGTAATCCCCGTTCAAACAATCTGAAAGACCGTATTATTTTAGGCTTAGATTTGTTTACTTTAACCGTACTGTCTAGGTAGAGGCAGGCTTGCCGTAAGTTGGCCGCCATCTTTACTTCACCTACCGACGACGCCACGCGGAGACTTGCGTAGCGCTAGTCTGACCTCTAGCTATATATAACCTCTTTGCTCTAAAGGGATAAAACACATGTTTTACTGATGCACCAAAACCGTAAAACGACGACAAATGTTAATATCAACATTCAGATTTTACTGCAGATAAAGTTTCTCCAAATATTCCTGTGTCACTGTATCATCTTGAGTCTATCGACAGCAAAGACTCCAGTAACAGAACGATATCTACAAAAAATTTAAGTTCATGAGTGTCTTCACTCTGTACAATTATTAATCCAAAGTTTGTCTGTGATGCAGTAGGACATCAGTGAGTTAATAAGTCAATCCCTTAGTCAAAAGAGACCAGACGATTATTAGTAATTTAAACTCCCAAGCAATTTACAAACTGTTAAACTTATTGACGATCAGCAACCACTGCCACCAACCCAGGGAACCAGAGCAGACAGGAATGTTTCCTCACTGGTGAGAAGATTGGCCAATCTACGTAGTTTGTAATTATGCATTAATTGTTAACCTTAGCAGGCACTTAGTCAGTTCGGTTATTTGGTAATGGGCTAAATTATCAACCAGCCAGTGAGTCAGAAGTCACTAAGGCCAGCCTGTCTTGCCTCGGTTTTGTAGGCTATGGCGTTACACCGGACCTCGCGCATTAGTGTCGCTGTCCCGTTAGTGGTTCCAAATGAACAGGGGTGTAAATGACAATTGAAAAAAATTTCTGAAAATGAAAGGCCGAGGCTATTTTCCTGGGTCAGAGAACTTTTCTCTGAAATCTCCGAGATTCTCGGATTAACGATAGTGAAGGAAACTCATCCGTCAGAGAATTCTTATCTGAAAATTAGTCGTACAAATAGCAAACCAATGTCGTCACAATAGTATTAGTGTAGCTGCGAAATTAACTGTTTTTATTCGTAGTTTTAAGGTTTCGATTTGTTACTGTTGAAAAAATATATTATTAGTGAATAAAGAAAACAAAAACAACCTGAAATAACTGAAAAATAAGGATAGATTTAGCTCTAGTTCTTGGAATTTACCTCAAAATTCAACAAAATGAAAAATATCTGAAATCAGAGAAAATCTGAAAGATTTACACCCCTGAAAATGAAGTTCAAGTCTAAATCAAAACCAATGCAAAAAACAAAAAAAAGACTTTGACTAAATGCCCTACTAGCGACAACTTAATGGTTAGCCTCCAACTCCCCACCGCTTTTTCCCCACATAGACCCACACCTTTGGCTCCCTCCCGGATGTGAGAAGCTCTTTCCCATCCCTTAGGCTTGCTGTAAAAATGGATGACAGAGTTTTCCTGCAAATAGTGTCCATGTGGGCGACGCCAGATCTGTTGTCTTAACGATAAGACCCAACCATCTTTGAAGGTTGTTTGGCAAGTCTGAAAGAATGTCTGTCTGCCTTCTTAGATCAGGAGCGTCAAAACTGTTCTGACAGACCTCGCACACTGAGTTAAAACGGACGCAAAACGGACCTGACGCAGTGTGTCACCGGCCTTAATTTATTCCTGTTCATGTAAAGATTTGCCACTCGTAATTATTATTGGGTTTGCCACGTCTCTTCTCCTCCGCCCTCTCTCTGCATTCCACCTTATATCCACATTCAAACCTAGGTACCACGATCTCCTAATGTTCGTGTCAACATCTCCCTCTCTCTTTATCCACGACCCACGTCAGCACATTCAGGAGTCCGCAATCTTTGTGTTCAAAGCCCGACCCACTACCCTCAGCCATATCCTCGGCATTTCCACACCTCTCTCGTGGCCTGTCCCGCGGGATGTACACCCCCGGGGCGTGCCCGTGCGTGCAGCCAGCACCAACCAATCACATTACCGGGTCTAATCAACCAATTGGTCATTAAGCAAAAATGGATGCCAGTTGGTGATGTAGCGAGGAACCTACACCGTGATCATGTGATCTCCCAGCATCAAAGGGCAGTAACTCTCGCATCTTTCTGACCTCATTATTACATCCCTTTGTTGGGAGTTTGGGTCAAAGGTGCGTCCGTCAACACCGTCGCAGAGGGATGCAACATACAGACGGACAGACACACAGGCAGACAGATAGACAGATAGATGGATGGACAAACGGAGGAAAGGATGGGTGGATGGATGGATAGATAGATAGCCAAACAGACAGACGAAGAGCCAGACAGACATGCAGACAGACTGACGGATGGATGGCTGGCTGGGGGGGGGGACGGAAGGGTGGATGAATAAATGAGTGGAAGCTCGGACGGAGGAGGGGAGGACAGGGGTGAATGGACTGCTGGCAGACACAAAGACAGACAGACAGACCAACAGAAGATAACCAGATAGATAGATAGCTAACTAGATAGATATATATATAGATAGATAGATAGATAGATAGATAGACGGAGGGTCGGACAGACAGACAGACAGACAGACAGACAGACAGGCAGGCAGGCAGGCAGGCAGGCAGGCAGACAGACAGACAGACAGACAGACAGTCAGACAGACATACAGACAGACAGACAGATAGATAGATAGATAGATAGATATGCATAAATTCTTTATCCAACCAGTCCAATTCCAGGTAGACTTTGTAAAAGAGAAGTAACAATTTCAATGCCATTACATTTGAGTGATCCTGAACAACAGTAGGCCTACACGAATGGACATTCTTGGGTCTTGCAGGAACAAAGATAGCTGAATGAGTACTGTCCTACACTGCTGTATAGACGCGAGACAGCAATGTCGGACTTGTACTGTATGAAACCCATCAGGTGATTCAACCAGCAGCCAAAGTGCTCACGTTTACCTTCACCTCTCTGGCACCCAGTGTCCCTGTTTCAAACAAGCCACTTGGTGCTCGGTGTTCAATTTTTTGCGAACATTTTCTAATTTACCCCGAAATATTTAGCTTTCTATGATAGATATTTATATTTTTGCATTTATCTAACTACGCGAATCATGTGTGTATTCACTAAGAGTAAAGTTGGCCAAAAAATTTTATTCGCAGAACCTTACGCGGGTGAAACGACAGGGGGAACATATTACAAAAAGAACACATTTTGTTGTAATAACTTGAATACCAGGGAGGGTCCGGTATTACAATGCAAGAGGTCCATGTTTGAAATTAGTCTGCTCACTAGACCAGAGGCAGGCAGTGAGACAGACAGACAGACAGACAAACAGACACACAGAGAGGCAGATAAACAGACAGACAGACAGACAGAGAGGCAGACAGGCAGGTAGACAGACAGACTGACAAACAGAATGAGACATACAGGCAGGCAGGCAAACAGACAGACAGATAGACAAACAGACATACAGACAGATAGGTAGATAGATAGATAGAAAGATAGATAGATAGATAGATAGATAGATAGATAGATAGATAGAAAGATAGATAGATAGATAGATAGATAGATAGATAGATAGATAGATAGATAGATAGATAGATAGATAGATAGATAGATAGATAGATAGATAGATAGATAGATAGATAGATAGGTAGATGGAAATATACATTTTTTTAAACACAAAAAATAACTTCAGGTTGTGTTTTCTTCCAAAATGAGAACATTGGACATCAAGTGAAGTATTTGAAATAATATGGCACACTCAGCGCTACAAGGTAAGTCAAATATTGAAGTGAGTTCCAGTTGCTCAGTCACGCAAAATGCCACAATACACACACACACACAAAAAACCCAATAACATTAATTGTTACAAGACCACATTAACCTATACTGGCTCTCGTGGATACGGCAGGTGGAGGCACCTGAGTTTGATGTTTAATTAAGTAAATAACTGAAAAATCATCAATTTATTGAGTAAAAAATACGTTTTTTATTAAGATACACATCAAAGGCACCGCGACCCCCCCCCCACCCCCCCCTTGCACTTTCCACATGAATGTTCACATCCAATTTCCTAACCAGAACTTTCATCTAGACCACAACATAATAAATAGATAAATCTAAAAAAATGTATGGTGACGGGTCACGAGCGTTTCCTCCCTGGAGTTGGAAACTATTGGGTCAGTCCGCCTTCAATACAAATGAGATATCATGGGTGAAATGCAAGATGGCACATTGACATTCCTGAACAAGAGGTTCGAGTTTGAGTTTGAGTTTGAAGACAACATGTCGACACGATAACTGTCATATGGTGCTGGGGAAAAAGCGAGACGGCAGACAGAATATCCTCGAGTATTTTCCATATTGTTGTATGTGACACTTTTGCCGTTTCGGCCATAAGGATAAAAAGTGAGGCATTTTGGAACTCTTGGGATTTTTCTCATACTTTCCTGTCCGTGATCCTATGATAGGTAAGATCGAGCATCTAGTCTTCCCTGATAAAGACGAAAAATTCGGAGGGCGCGAGTGTACGTTGCGCACGTTAAAGATGCCTTGGCAGTCGGAAATCGGAAAGAGCAGGCCGAACAGGCCGCTGCCTGGGCAAAATTCTAAAAAAAACAACGAATCCCTAGCACAACAAGACAAATAAAAGAAGAAAAAGTGAGGTGTAAATGCCAAGGGCAGCGAAACTTCCTTAAATACAGACGTAAACACGTTGATAGAAAGTCAGGATTGAACGTTTGGAGAGTTGCGTAAAATCAAGGTTTTGTCCAATACGCTTCAAAATAGAAACTTGCATAAAGAAGCCCAGGAAAAATACATCCACACGACACTCGTACATGTGTAACGTAATAAAATTAGGAGTAAGAGTAGTATTTTCATGACAAAATCTCAAAATCGGCAGAATGTCGAGTACAACAATAATTATGGCAAATACCCGTCTATATAACAGACTGGTAGGACAGAAGGAGACAGCGCTCACCAGCCACCCGGCCTGAGCAAGAGGAAAGTGTCGTTCCTGCGAGACGCAATATTGCCAAACCCACGATCAAGCTGACGACTCACGGACTCAAAGTCTGACGAAATATCATAAAAACCACAGAAAAACTGTGAGGTCGCAGCAGGGCTTTTAGCAATGTCAAAATTGGGCAAAAAGAATTAAAGTTGTAGGTAGCGAAACCGCTGTCTTCTCTTTAGTTTGCTTTGTATCGTTTGGGTTTTATTTCTCACGCGGGATTTCGCAACATACAAATTTTTCTTTTTGCCCAATTTTGACCCTAACTCAAAGTCTGGTTTACGTCCACTCCATCCCGCCACCTCAACTCAAAGGGTTAAAATATTGATCACAAAGCCGCTACTAAAAGGCGTAGCCCATTTTGGACATGCAGTGGAACGACGTCTATTTCAACACCAAGTGCAATGTGCCACTAAATCTTTGCCTGTATAAATCTTTCAAGATTTCTGAACT